>CM044962.1:25336544-25551872 GCA_024516035.1 Bactericera cockerelli
AAAGAAAAAACAAACAAATGACAACATAAATAAGTAAAAAAATAAATAAAATAACAATAATGTCCTACCTAAAGGGCGGGGTTATTGCCTGTGGCAATCTCTTCCACCCAACCCTTGGCTTTCCAATCTTCTCCAACTCCCATCTGTCCTACTTATTATTATTATTTTATTCTTTAATTAACATATAATGTCTCCTTAAAAAAAGTAGACGAAAAAAAAAATGGAAAAAAAGTCTAGAATAATCAGTGAATTTTGTGAAAACCCAATTTTTCACTCTCGAAAATATTTTTTTGTGATTTTTCACTAAGTAAATGTGCTATTCTTAACAATACTTTTTTTTAAATTCTCTGTGCGTAACACCATATATCAGTAGTGCAAACCAGAGGAGTATAGTCTGACTGGGGGACGTTAAACAGGGAGAAGACCAGTGTCCCGCTAGAGGACTATAAACAGAGAACAGACTAGCCAACCCTTACGAGCTAGGCTAGCTTGCAGTTTCCTAAGGAATTAATGGCTTATAAAGAAAAGTCCAAGTCCTCATGATGGTTGATCGCACATAGAAATATGTGGCTCAGGACGAGCCAACTTTGAAATAAAGTTGACTGGAGACCATCACTCACCCCTCCAGCTGTAGCCAAGCTGGCTACAACAACAACAACAACAACAACCAGAGGAGTAAATCTAATAGATTTTACTCTCTAAGCAACATTTTTCCCCGCCATCAGGTCCTCTGCATTCATCTGAAGCGGTTCCGCTGGACGAACGCGTGCCGCACGAAGGTGGACACGATGATAGAGTTTCCCGTGTCCTCCCTGGACATGTCCGTGTACATCCTGCCCGAACCCAGCGACCCGCAGACTGTGAGGCCGCCCGCGCGCTGCCGATCCCCCCCGCAGAGCAGCGGCCACCACAGGTGTAGTGAGGCCACTGCGGCCGCAGCAGCGGATGAGAACAGCAACATCTACGATTTGGCCGCTATTATTGTGCATCACGGCACAGGTGAGTTGGGGCTTTTTTTTTTAAAAAAAAAAGCTTTATTAGGTAGAACAAAAATATATACCCTCCTGAGACCTGAATGTGTTTTTAAAAGTACATAAGACAACTTCACTTCACACTACTATCTTCTCTCAAAAACCGTCGGGAATTTTGAAAATTCCATGTACTTTTAAAAGTACGCCAGGTCTTAATCAGTACTTTCTGGAATACATGCCGAGGACTCAAGCAGTATCTGTCTTATGTACTTTTAACAGTACATCCAGGTCTAAATCAGTACTTTCGGGAAAACATGCCCAGGTCTAAGGAGGATTCAGTAGAACACAATGAAATATAAAGAAAAACAAAAAGATTAAACAAATATACAAGAAGGAAAAAAAAGAGAAAATGTCCTACCTAAAAGGCGGGGTTATTGCCTGTGGCAATTTCTTCCACCCAACCCTTTTGGGTGGAAGAGATTGCCATTTTGTTGATTTTTTTTTTTTAATCCATTCATCTATCATCTTAGAAGCCAAACAGAAATGACTTAGGATGAGTTCTCAGTAAAAAAAAAAAAAAAAAAAAAAAAAATACATGAAACACAGAACAAATAATCTTATTATTATTACACGACGATTCGACGATTTTTTACTTTTTTGTCTAAAATTTTGGATTTTCTAAAATATCGGAGCTCAATCAAAATTAAAAAAAAAAAAATATTTTAAATGCAATATGTAAAACGCTAATACGAAAAAATAAACACGGAGCAAAAAAAATATACATCTATATATATATATTTTTCTTCGAAAAAAAAGTTTATATAAAATTTATATTAAAAAAAAAAAAATACCGAGAAATTTCTAATATTAGAAATATCTCGGAAGTAAAATCCGCCGGTCTCGTGAGTGATGCCCAGGTGGGACTCTATCAGAATCATGTTAGAAGCTCTTCACTCTTAGAAGCTCTTCAAAGCTTAGGAGAAGTACTTTGTATAAATTTACCAAGGGAGGTATACAAATTATACAAAAAATTATAATAAAATAAAAATAAATAAATATAATAATAATAAAATAATAAAAATAAATAAATAAAACTGTTATTATTATTAAAGAAGATTTTTCTGACGACGATGTTGTCATTTTCAGCGCGGCTCAGGCCCTACAGGCGCTAGCCATCCCACGAAGAAGCCAGTGGTGGCACTTCGACGACAGCACGGTGATCCCGGTCGACATTCCGGCCCTGAAGAAGTGCAAGCCCTACATTCTGTTCTACGTGCGGCGCCTGCCCGAGGTGAAGAAGGAGACGGAGTGAACAGGTGGTCAATATGTGGGATTCTTCAAGGTGGTCAATATATAGGATATTCCGGCCCTGAAGAAGTGCAAGCCCTACATTCTGTTCTACGTGCGGCGCCTGCCCGAGGTGAAGAAGGAGACGGAGTGAACAGGTGGTCAATATGTGGGATTCAAGGTGGGAAAACTGGCTTGCAAAAGTCGAAACGATTCCTAAAAGTGAACTAACCGATGAATTGCGCTTGAAAAGTGGCAAAAGACTCTGTCAAGAAGGAAACGGAGTGAACTGGCTCAGGTGGTCAATATGTGGGATTCTTCAAGGTGGTCAATATATAGGATATTCCGGCCCTGAAGAAGTGCAAGCCCTACATTCTGTTCTACGTGCGGCGCCTGCCCGAGGTGAAGAAGGAGACGGAGTGAACAGGTGGTCAATATGTGGGATTCTTCAAGGTGGTCAATATATAGGATATTCCGGCCCTGAAGAAGTGCAAGCCCTACATTCTGTTCTACGTGCGGCGCCTGCCCGAGGTGAAGAAGGAGACGGAGTGAACAGGTGGTCAATATGTGGGATTCAGGTGGGAAAATTGGCTTGTGAAGTGAAAGTCGAAAAACAATTCCGAAAAGTAGCACCAGTAATATTATTATGAAAATTATGTGGATTGCGGTATGGTTGCTACGAATGCGAAACTAACTTCTACCGTTTCAATCTTTCGTCAAGAAAACGTTAAGTCAGCATCGATAGCACGTTGCACCAGTCCATAGGGTAAAATACTCTAGTAATTATTATCATTGTACGGTAGCTTGTCAAGGCATGGACTGTAAGGGATGCCCATGAGAAAGTAAAATTTTCCTTTGATAGGGGAGCAAGATCACAGCACACACAGAGAGAGAAAAGATTTGACTGTCCACTTACTTGCTTTGGAGAATACTGCCTCGAGCTCGAGGGCCTCACATGTTGAGAGATTGTTGGTGCAGTTTCGGGCGATGAACGCGGATCTCCAAGCTACCTACCGGGTGTGTCCCTACTCTACGCTACAATCATCATTCTAGGGTGGCGACATCGTGAACCATGGTAGCCGGACGGTGGAGGAATGACTCAGCACTTCTAGCACTGTCTTTACAAGGAGGCTAATAATTGACAAGGGCCCCCAGAACCAAGCCAATGCTGGTCTACTCCCTGTTTCAAGTTTCCCAGAACCAAGCCTATGCTTGTCTACTCCCTGATAATAGTCCCTCAGTCAGACTGCTGATCTACTCTCCGTTTAAAGTCCCTCTGCCAGACATCGAGTAGCCGATGGAAAAATACTCGAGCCATTTTTGTACTACCCGAGTATCATCCTGGTAGCTGTCCCGGTAACACAGTGGTAAGCGGCACTCTGTGAATCCAAAAGTTCCAGAGGTCGCGGATTCGAAACTCAGCCGGGACATGACAAGTTATCCTCCCATTTGGAATTTTTACCACACAAAAATACGTCTTGGGCTAACTGCTGGAATAATGGGACTTTAATAGTCCTTATCGGGCAGTATAAAAAATGCGATATTATTATCATCAGCTCTAGTTTATCAGCATGTGAAATCCTCCCTGGTTTGTACAGAAACTCTGTATATAAAATAGAGCGTGTCTCTAGCGTCGTAAAAAGTTGCGATGATAGCGGGATTTTTCCAACTCAATATTGGGATTTTTCGTCGTTTTCAACAACATGGTCGTCGGAGTTTTACCCTCCATTCGCTGGAAACTTGGTCACCTGGCCTTGGTTCCAGAAACCACTCTCACTCTCTTAACAACCTGAGTGCCAGACTGTTTTTTGAGAACTTCACTTCAGTGCCATGATACCCATGTGGGAAGATGTTTTTTTCATAAAAAAAAAAACTGTTCAGCAGGCCATGAGTACCCATATGGGGTCATTCATCTAAGATGCTCTAGAAATACAGTCTCAAAGTTTCAGATCGATCAGAAAAAAAAGAAAAAAAATGTCATGGTACGTTGGGCACGGACTGTCATTTTTCAGCTTGGCACTGAAGCGAAGTTTCATGAGTCCCCATTTGGGATTTCATGGCACTCAAGTTGTTTATCCCCAAACCTCCTTTGGTATAATTGGTTGCAGGGCTGTCGGCTGCGAAAGCTCGATTTTATCTTTTAGCATTTTAATATACATTTTTGTATGTGTGCTAGGTACAAGGTACATCATATATCAGTTGAAATATATAAAAATTACATTGATAAAATTCATCACTGCGACTTTGGATAGATTTCCTTTTTAACTGGCACAGTTCAACGCACACTGATAGGTTATTGCGTTCCAATGAACAAATCTGAGTGCGTTGTGTGACGGTTGAAAGGGAGGTGTTGGAGAGGTCGAGTGTTTTCCGGAACGAGAGCCAGCTACTAAAATCAACCTCAACGCCTGAGTGGGGCCGGGAATAGCGACGGTTTCGAAATTGAATGGTCGAAATGACCATTCAATTTCGTATAGACCCAATGACCAGAGTCATTGGGTCTATATGAAAATATTCATAGACAAAAGCAAAAGCTTTTTCCTTGCGAATTTTGAAGTAATTGCTTCAGTCGGTAATTGCATTCTCATAGTTTTGAGAGCAAAAGATTTTACTTCTTTGGAAGTAAGTTGTACATGGAAATAATCTGTAGAATTATTTTACAGCAAAAACGACTCTCGCCCGAAACGTCCATTCCATTAAAATCAAAAGTTCCCAGGAACTTCTTAAAATTCCTGAAGAATCACATATTCAAATCAGGAATTTAAAAGTTCCTAAGAGCTCTAGGAACTTCTTAAAAATCCTGAAGAATTACAAATTCAGATCAGGATCTTTTAAAAAGTTCCCAAGAGCTCTAGGAATAACTAGAAGTTCCTAGGAACTTCTTAACACCTTCCGTGCCGGAGACTCATTTTGAAATTATTGCCCAGTGCCGCAGCGATATTTGGCTGGTGTTACCAAATGGTAACACCAGCACAGGCTTGAAATTTTTTGAAGTTCTTCTTGTTCTGTGCCGGTGTTACCATTTGGTAACACTATTTGGTAACCGGTGTTACCAAAAGGTAACACCGGGGTCGAGATGTAGATGTCTTCAAAAAAATGGTGTTACCAAACGGTAACACCATTTTTCTGAACAGGTGTTACCAAACGGTAACACCGGCACGGAAAGTGTTAAAATTCCTGAAGAATTACAAGTTCATATCAGGAACTTTTGAAAGTTCCTTAGAGCTCTAGGAACAACTAGAAGTTCCTAGGAACTTGGCTATGTGCCTAGGAGGAGTTCTCGGGAAGTTCCTGCAACGTAAATGTATAAAATATATTTATTTCTTTCAAAGTTGCTATTTATCTCTGTGTCTTCATGATTAAATCTGTTTATTAGCAAGTATGAAATTTTAAACTTAAGTATACGTAACTTTGACTCAAGTATACGTAACTTATGTATGCGTAATTTTTCTATCTGTTCGTACTATCCGAAAGTTTTTACGTCGCTATAGGCACTCCCTAAGAAACAAACTGTCGATATTCTCTCTCGTTATTTTGAATAATACAAACTACCTATTTTAAAAATTCTCTTTTGCTGTACCTAGGAAATTACTTGACGTGTACTTTATTTGAGATGAAATTATAAATAAACTATTCAAATTTCTATTCTGTCATTAAACAGGCGTTGTTTGTTTATTTATTTCTCTTGTGCCACGAGATGTGTCAATACATGTTAAAGTTAAATCTTACATATACATGTTAAATACAATATACCAACCATTCATAGTGGGTGGTTCTACTTAGCGCTCTAATACAGAGCCGGGTTTTTCCTTTAAATTAAAAACTTTTTCTCGGTTCGATTTTCCCCAATTATTTCCAAGTTAAGCGTCCCCACCATTCATGAAAGAAAAATACGTTTCGGTTCTTTAAAGATGAACAATGGAAAAATGAAAACAAACCAGGACTGAAAGCAAGAATCTAAACTGGAAGAAGATTTCTCCTCCTTTCGTTTTCTTCCAAAAGAAAAAGGACTTTCTTCCATTTCGTCCATGTTATTCCATTTAAATCCACTTTGGTTAGAAAGAAAAATACGGCTCAGAATGGTCCTACTTTGTTTTTGTACAAAAATAATTGGCGATCTCATACAGGATGGTCTCACTATACATATAAAGGATGATTCTAATGATTCTACTTTGCACTCACATACAAGATGGTCCTACTTGAGGATCGCATACAGAATAGTACAGCGTACACTGCGTACAGTATCATTGCCTCCCCATTAATGCAGTATCATTGCCTCCCCTGACTTGGAACAAGGGAGCCCTTGGCTTCAAACAAGTTAGTTGATAATTTTCCATAATTTTGTAAGTTTCAACTCTATCTCTGCCCTCAGCAGTTCCCTTTTGACAATCAGAGAGATCACATCACACCTCAGTTCAAATTTAGTGTATACCATTTTTAAACTTTTCGTGAAACGCTCAATATTTCTATCAAAGTAAATATATTTATTACAAGTAAAGCTCACTCATCTTCCTACTCTGCCCCATCACCAAGAAGAGCCGGCCGGCACCCCGTAAGTGAACCCCGCAAGAGTCTTCAAAGGTGAGTGAGCCCTCATTTTCTTCTATCTCTTCGAACCTTGTGAGCTGTCCCCCACAGTCTCACTATTTCTTCTCATACAGGGTGGTGCAGTGGTGCTACTTAGCGCTCACATACAGAACAGTCTCACTATTTCTTGTTTCTCCCAAACGGTTCCGAATGCAGGTGTTTTAAAATGAGAGGAAGGTTTTAGTGGGTAGGTGTGCATTGTTTCCAGCACAAATCCCACACTGTTCATCATGCTCCCACATGATGTTCGTCTTTTGAAGATTTGCCCCTCTCAAAAAAAAAGAAAACTATTTCTTCTCATACAGGGTGGTCCAGCAGTGCTACTTGCTGCTCGCATACAGAACAGTCTCACCAATTTTTCACATACAGGGTGGTGCAGTGGTCCTACTTGGTGGTATTTCTTCTCATACAGGGTGGTGCAGCAGTTCTACTTGCCGCTCACATAACTCATACACTCGCTGCGTCCACTCGCTTGGTCACGAACGCGATCTGTTCCCGACTCTTCTGACCCAGCCCCCCCTCTTGTGAGGCGCCCACGGGCAGCCACCGCTTGCTCTCGTAGTAGTCTAGCAGGGCGTCCAGTTCCAGCTCGCTCAGGGGCGGCACCTCGACAGGGACGAAGGGATCCACCGAGGAGAACCCGGGGGCGGAGAGCAGGTAGAGGGGGAGGGGCGAGGAGCGGCGGGCGGGCAGGTTGGCGCGCGGACTCACCGCCAGCACGATGGCGCCGTTGTTCTGAGGGGGGGGGGGGGGACGAAGACAGAGAGAAATTAAGTTATAAATAACGTCATTAATCGCATTGAAAGTACCGGCTGGGTTTTGAACCCACGCCGTTGCTCTGAGGGGGGCAGAGAGAGAAATAAAATAAAATAACGTCATTAATCGCATTGAAAGTACCGGCTGGGTTTTGAACCCACGCCGTTGTTCTGAGGGGGGCAGAGAGAGAAATTAAGTTATAAATAACGTCATTAATCGCATTGAAAGTACCGGCTGGGTTTTGAACCCACGCCGTTGTTCTGAGGGGGGCAGAGAGAGAAATAAAATAAAATAACGTCATTAATCGCATTGAAAGTACCGGCTGGGTTTTGAACCCACGCCGTTGTTCTGAGGGGGCAGAGAGAGAAATAAAATAAAATAACGTCATTAATCGCACTGAAAGTACCGGCTGGGTTTTGAACCCGCGACCTCTGGATTACCAGACCGACGCCTTGACCACTGTGCACCGGTAGTCAAGTGGTTAACGCGCTAGTCTGGTAATCCAGGTAGCGTAGGGATCCGTTGATTCGAATACCACCCAGTATTTTTTTTTTTCCTCATTAATTTGAGTTTGTGACCACATAATAATAAGACTCTGAGGGTTAGGTGGTAGAAAATGCTTTAAGCATTAACCTCGCCTTGTGGTTACCTTCCACTAAAGAGTGATGTTATTATTACCACTGAGCTACCAGGACAGAGAAAAAGACCGGTAAACACCTTGATGAACTGCTATTGTAACCAGCTTGGCTACAGCAGGTGGGAGTGATGAGGATATAAAGTTGGCTCGTCCTGAACCACATATTTCTATATGCGATCATCGTCCATCGTGAGGACTTGAGCTTTTTCTTTATAAGCCACGAAAAACTTGGAAAAATACAAGCTTGCGTGGCTCGTAATGGCTGACTTGTCTCATCTTTCCCGACCTCCGTGGCTCAGTGGTTAAGAGGATTGGTTGCTGACCCGGAGGTTGCGGGTTCGAATTCCGGCCGGAGCGGAAAATTCTAACTGAGAAACACTTGGTTGGGTGGTAGAAATTGCTGTTGGCAATAAGCCTGCCCAATTTTTATTCTTCTTTTTCAATGTTTACATCGTTTTCATTTTTTCTTTTCTTTGTAATTCTTTCCAATTGTTTTGTGTGCTGTATATAATTATGTCTATTGTCTAATATATTTTTTTTTATATAATAATAATAATAACACTCACCCAATCACTATGCACTAAGTTTAGAACAGACTGGGTGAGAGTCACTCTAGCGGGCAACACTTTGCTCTTGTCCTCGGGCTTGCAATTGGTCTTCTCGGTGAAGAAACAGTTGTAGCCGTCCACACACACGAACATTTTGAACACGCCTGACGAGTTAGAGCAAACGTTTGTTTTTTTTTTTTTTTACAAAGGTTCTTTTCCTAAGCTAATGATAAAAGCTTCTAAGAAAGGGTTGGGTGGAAGAGATTGTCACAGGCAATAACCCCGCCCTTAATTATGAATTCCACGTCAATACCTAGGTGGTCACAGCTCCCTTAGGGTCCATTATGATCCCATATATATTTTCAGTTTACCATGGCGGAATAATAAATTAATTACCTTCTCATTAAAATATAGGTTAGTGTGTTGATGGCATGTATATGTATAATCAAAACTATTGGCTGCTTATGAGAGAAAAAAGGCTCGAAACAGCTGTCCAGGTAATTTATGATATTCATGTATGAAGTAAATTTAATGTTATATTTTTTTATTCTTAATATACACAAATACAAACATAATAAATTATTAGATATACATGTATGTACTTATACACATGATTATTTAAAATTAGCAATGAGGGTTTACCCTGGAGGAACCTCCTTCATGATCAAGGTAGCCTCCACGCCAGGTAAGTATAATCGACAATTATGTGTCATTTTGTTAATTTTATCTCAATTTATTTGTATTTTTTTTTGTACTGCTTTGCTATTGTAAAATGGGAATTTCCCCCATCGATTTAGTAAAATAAAAATGTATATCTAATAATTCTAATACAACTCCTCACTTTTCTGTTTGCACTGATTTGCACTTGCTTTAGTTACACCCTGTATAACTAATTTATTACCAACCTTGAGAGGAGAGCTTCTTTATTTCTTTAAACAGTACGTCTACCACATCGGACGCGTACTTAACCCTTGAGATGCCATGCTCTATCAGCTGGGTCAGCGGGATGTTGACTTCTGACTTCTCCCGGGGACTCCACACATACTCCTGACTCGTGACCAACTAGGGAGACAAAGGGTTAAGAGAATTGTTGACGGGTTTTGTTCGTCTCACTGGTGGTAGGCCCGCCAAGGCTTTTATTTTGTGTATTTCGTAGCCATGAAACAGAAACTGCTAGCAGAAGTAAAAAAAAAAGTTATCATATTTGAGTTAATCACTTACGTGATATCACAACTACTCAAACTCGCTTAACTAAATCCATGCTGAAACCGTGACTTGAACCACCGACCTCCAGGTTTCAAGTCCATCGCCTTACCAAAAGCTACTAAGGTCGGTTAAACTGCTAGCAGAAGTAGTGCCTACAGTAGCTGCTGTTTCATAGCTATAAAATAAATATATTTTTTTTATATTTTTTACACTTCCTGTTGCAGTGGAAACTTCTGGTGCGTTTGGAACCGCAGCCAAAGCACTGATATCAAAAATTTCAAAAATGTTGTTTGACCACACAGGAAACAACAGAGCAGGCACCTTCTTTAGACAAAAAATATCTTTGTCAATCCAAAGGGGAAATTCGCACCCTGTTTTAAATACCATACCTCAGAGGAAAAGCATGCAAAGCGAGCTCGACTATTTTTCTTTTAAAAAA
Source organism: Bactericera cockerelli (assembly GCA_024516035.1). Lineage (NCBI taxonomy): Eukaryota > Metazoa > Arthropoda > Insecta > Hemiptera > Triozidae > Bactericera > Bactericera cockerelli. The sequence goes on from CM044962.1 coordinate 25,346,976, forward strand.
CATTTCATCTGTACATTTTAAATAAAACATGATTAACATTTATATAAAAAAATATAATACTTTCCTTACTAAAGGATAAAGAAAGTAAAAAGACTGTGAAACACTCATATTTCATATGGAAATAATAATAATGATTTAGCCTTTAAAATGTCTGTGCCGGAAGCTCAGTGGTAAAGGCGGCACTCTGTGAATCCAGCGATTCCAGAGGTCGCGGGTTCGAAACCCAGCCGGGACATGACAAGTTATCTTCCCATTTGGGATTTTTACCACATAATGTTACGTATTGGGCTTACTGCTGGAATAATGGGACTTAATAGTCCTAATCGGGCAGTATAAATAAAGTGGTATTATTATTTTTATATTATTTCGCAAACATTTTGCCTTTTACAACATTCTCTCTTCCCTCAACCCATCCTTCTTGAGCTTGTCAATTAGTCCTTCAAACACCTTCTATGGATGTCAATTTCTTCCTACAATTTTGACTTGAAATTTTGATGCTTAAAATTTTAAAATTCTAGCCGGACTTTATGCAGCCATACCGGCGCGTTTCTGGCTAGACTTTTTATTATTTATAATCAGATAGATGGATAGATAGTCAGATAGGCCAAGATTTAAATGAAATAAAAAGTTTATAATGAGACCTTATTTTATAGGATTTAAATTTTATCTCAAGATTTTTTTGTCCACCAACCTGAGGATTCTCCAGCCACTTTGTGTTTTGGTTCTGGAAGTGCCGCAGCCACATTGCTGCGTCAATATTCAGGTCCACCATGCCCTCCTTGCTCTGGGACAAACTCACCTCCTTGGGATAGGCAAACCATTTCAGAGCTGAAATCAACATCATCATCATAGGGTGGCGTCATCGTGAACGATGGTAGCCAGCCAGTGGAGGAATGACTCAGCACTTCTACCACTGTCTTTACAAGGAGGCTAATAATTGACAAGGGCCCCCAGAACCAAGCCAAGGCTACTCCCTGTTTATAGTTCCCCAGCCAAACTGCTGGCCTACTCCCTGTTTATAGTCCCCAGATTTCTTTTATAAAGAGTTATTTTTTACCCATTGAGAGGTAAATTGGAAGTACTTATTCAACAAGTACTTATATTCAACATAATCTAATCAAAAGGCTTCTCAAACTTTCTGAGAAGCTTAAACTTGATTAGATAACGAAACTAACTCTTCCACACACTAAGGGCCCAATATGGCTGAGAAGTATGGGCAACCTGAGCGCACGAATAGCTCAGTGGTTAAGCACTCGCTTGCCATGCGGAAGGTCCCGGGTTCGAACCCCCGCGCCGACAAAAATTTGTATTCAAAATTTGGTTACAGTTGTTTGTAAGGGATACCTTCCGGTTCGCTCGTGTTGACCCAGCACCTAAATGGGAAGTATTGTGTCACTTCTCGCCCATCAGAGGGGAGGCATACTACGGGATGGGCAGGCTACAACACAGACCACAAGCGTCTACAGTAGCTCCTGTTTCATGGCTACGAAACAAAAAAGGCTGTGAAACACTCATCTTTTTTTAAAAAAAAAAAAAAAAAAACCCCTTATAGGTTTGGGCTTTATGAAATAAAATGATGTAAATTAGACCTGGAAATTGTTTTTATACAGGGTGGACCAAAAAACGTTTACACCCGTTAATGGTAGATTACTGACGACATTTCCAGCCCGGATCTTTTTTTTTTTTTTTTTTTTTTTTTTTTATTAAGAACATAACATTGTTTCAAAAATAATTCTTATAACTATAAATTGAAACAACAATACCAATGTTCACATTAAAATTAAATAATTAATTAAGAACTTAAAACTATAGCGAACTAAAAACTAATTGTCTTACATTTGCTTTAAAAGCTTCCTTAGACAGTAAAAAGTCGTCTGTGCTTAAGTGTACTTCATTACATAGAGTCATTGCTCTGTTCAGTGGCGATTCATGAAGTTTAGTAAGTCTAGGATGAGGGACTGTGAAGGTTTCAATATTTGTATTTCTTAAAATGGGGTTTGGTGTTTTTTCCACTATTTTTTCTTTGAGTTCTAGACATGTAATATTATTGTTTACAAGATTATAAATTAACATCACTAGGTCTACTTTACGTCTTAATTCAAGAGAATTAATATCAAGCATTTCTAGAAGGGTGTTGTAGGAAATAGCTTCCGGGTATTTTGGATAAAACCCGTTTTCTTTTTTAAATAGGTATCTAACAAATGTGGACTGAATTTTTTCAATTGTTTTTGATTCTAATTTCGAGTTTGGATCCCATAATATTGATCCATACTCCACAGTAGATCTCACTAGAGATAAAAATAGCGTTCTTAAAACATCAATATCCTTAACGTGTTTTCCGAATCGAATAATGAGGCCAAGTTTTCTATAAGCTCGTTTTAGCATGTTTGCACGATGTTCGTTAAATTTATGTTCACTGTCAATTATAATACCCAAATCTTTATGAGAATTTACTTTTTCTATACAGATGTCTCCCATTTTGTAGTTATATCTGCAATCCGTTTTTTCGTATTCGTCTTCGTAACTGCACAAAGTGATTTTTTGCAACTTTCTGAAAAAGTCCGACTTTGGCTTATTCTTCAGGTCAGTATTTTTTTCCTGTTTAAGATGAGTTGACTCTGAACAATTCTGCAGAAAGCCAACAAAATTTCGATGTTTCTAGTTACACTACTTTGTTTTTTACGGTTTGGTTTGTCATATTTTTTTACACCTGAACAGAAAAAAAAACACACGAAAAAACTTTTTTACTAAAGAAAACACTGGACATTTGTCCGAGAAAATTTTGGCACAGACACGGGCAAGTTTGATAAAAGTTGGCGGCCGCCCCGAGGATGCTAAAAATTAATTTTACGATTTTTTATCACGTGATCTACTGGGAAAAAATATTAGATGTTTGCCAAAAACTCTTCAAAAATCCTAAGAGTTTTCTAGCTGTAGACTGTGTAAGGGCGTCTTGTATTGTTTACAAAAATTGTTTACATTGCTTTTTTTGAATACCGCGGTCTCACATGCCTTCATCAGCCAGTTTAGGAAAATTCAAATGATAGTTTTCGTGCTTTTCAGATTGTCAGTGGTGTTAGCTAGATGTGGTAGTGCTAAGAGTGTTAGTCACATGACCGAGGTTCAATTCTCGGCGGTCAATATTATTTTAATTATAAAAAAAATTGATGGAATATTTTATTCATACCTGTATCTGACCTGCTGTAACACCAACAACTTATGGTTTTTTTTGGGGTTATACCATCTGTAAATTGAGTTATATCAGATACTATTTGTATCACAATACACATAATTATTATTCATGTAAGCCCCTGAGGGACTGCCTTGATAATGTAAGGATTTTTTTTCTTATGCTTCCCTACAAGAGAAAAAAAAACTAGCGAATTTTCCTAACGAGGATAGAGTTTATGAAATGAAGCCAGGTAAATATGTAGGTAGGTTCTTCTATCATAAACAATACTAAGTAAAGAACAAATATTTACCGATTGCCAAACTCTTAATAGAAATCTTGAAAAAAAAACAAGATGATATTTTGTAAAATTAATAAACTTTTGCAGTCTTTATTATGTTTTATACTATTTTGATATAAACAAAAAGGTATTTAAAAAACATTTTGTGTTAGTATGTTCAATGAGAAACGATTAGAAGCGCAAGATTAGCTCAGTGGTAAGCTAGTCACTTGCTATGCGGAAGATCCCACCCTGGTCCGAATGCCAGAGCCAATTGATGACTACAAAATAAAAAAGACTGTTGCCATTTTTTATTTAGCCATAGTACACACTATGGATTCTCCTTACACAAATTTTTGAAACCAATGGTGACTTTAGTACCTTAGTTCTAACTCAGAACTGTCCCTCTACGTTCTACCTTCTTGCCTCTCTCTCTCTCTCTTTTGCTCTCTGCCTCTCAATCTCTCTCTCTCCCCTCTAAATTCCCTCGGAAGAACTGTTGGAAGTGGCGTCCACCTTCCTGGATACAAAGGTTGAACCCCTTCATGATGTTCCGTCGAATGTTGCGGAAGATTCCAGGTTTTTCTGTCAGGTCATCGAATGCCAACAGGATTCTTGCTACCAGATTCTGCTACTCTTTCGTCTCCACTGGTATTTCGTAAACTATGTTTTTCACGTGATCCCAAATGTTCCTGTTGGCAGCTCCATATGCTAAATGCATATCTGCCATTGCAGCATCCGAATAATAATAATTATGTAACTTGTACTAAAAAAAACTCAATAAGTTTAAAGATAATATTTCATAGAATACAGAAAAATATGCTTGAAAACTAACATCGAGAAACAAACAATCATTCATTTGACTGGCCTTTAATTAATTCCAAGGAAAATAATTATCAGACATAAATAGCTAATTACTCTTTGAGTACAAGACGACCCTACACGGTCAACACTTTTAAGATTTTGACCATCATTTTTTGAGACTTACCTGGTTCGTTTTCCCAGAAGATCACGTGATAAAAAATCGTAAAATTATTTTTTATCATCCTTGGGTTGGCCGCCAACTTTTATCAAACTTGCCTGTGTCTGTGCCAAAATTTGTTCGGGCAAATCTTGAGTGTTTCAAAGAGTAAAAAACTTACATGAGAATTTTTTTTCTATTCAGGTGTCAAAAAAGATGCCAAACCAAACCGTAAAAAACAAAGTAGTGTAACTAGGAACATCGAAATTTTGTTGGCTTTCTGCAGAATTGTTCAGAATCAACTCATCTTAAACAGGAAAAAAGTTCTGACCTGAAGAATAAGCCAAAGTCGGACTTTTTCAGAAAGTTGCAAAAAATCACTTTGTGCAGTTACGAAGACGAATCCGAAAAAACGGATTGCAGATCCGGGCTGGAAATGTCGTCAGTAATCTACCATTAACGGTTGTAAACGTTTTTTTGTTCCACCCTGTATTACTAAATTAATAAGATAACATTATGCATATGAAAGTAGAGGATCCCCAACACATGTCTCTTGACACAATGGGACATCAAATAATAACATATAACAAACAATAAATATTTTAATATTCCACTATTAGATTATATTTATCTACATATATTTATATATTAACTATGTTTTTTTATACGTTTATATTTATATTGTTTGTGAATAATTTTGTAAATACTTAAATAAATATATATATTCAATAGGACTTTGTTCTAAAAAAAAATATATATCCAGGTTCAAATGTACAGTAATACAAAGAACACACATTTATTGTAATACAAAGAACAACACATATTCCCAAACACTAGGATGGTTGAGGGTTAAAAGTCCAGATGTCTATTATCAGAGCTGTGTCAATAAGAATGAGGGGGATGAGGAAGAAAGTGCGGGGTGTTGAATGTGAAGATGGGGCGGGAATGTTAGTATTTGAAAGTTGTTAAACATTGAAAAAAAAAAAAAAAAATATATATATAAATAAAATATTGCTATGAAGAGCAAAAAAATTTTTTTCTTGAACTCACCCCAAGGGATATGCACAATCAGGTAGTCGTTCTCCTGGGCGTACTGCAGAGCATGCAGCAGGGTCAATGACTTCCCCGTTCCATGCTCTCCGTACACAACAAAGCGGACACTGGGGGGGCCGCTCCCCCGGGCCTCAGCAAGCTTCAGATACTCCACCAGCTCCAGCATAGGCGCGCGGACAAGGACGCTGGCCTCGTTGAAGACTTTGATCTGCTCGGCAAACGAGCGCGGGATCCCGCCCAGGGAGAACAGTGAGGAGCAGAGAGACTCGGGGAGGGAATAGAACTTGTACAGATCTTGGCTTGTGTGTTTGGTCTGCCGGGAGAGAAAAAAAGATATTCAGATTTTTTTTTTAAGCATTGTTCCAATGAAGCAATTTTACAAGCTCCACTTACAAGAACAATGAGAAGAAGTTAAGAAAGTAAGAAAAAAAAAGGAAAAAATAATAATAATATTAACAACAAAATCAAGTTGATACTAATCCTAGCATCTCCTTACATAGTATTTTATAGTGAGAGGATTTCATTTCTAGATCCAATTGTGATGAATATTGATTGAAAAGTAGCATAGCTGCAATACATGGCGAATTAAGGCTTTCGAGTAAACAGGGACAGTTTTTAATGAAAAAGAAATTTCTTTGATAATGAAATATCCATACGCTTCAATGTCCTAAGATACAATTTGGATATCTTGTATAAATAAATCACCAATGATCACTGCTATGATAACCTACAATGATATAAAAGAAAAACCAGATTTATTCTCATATACATAGTTAAATCCACCACACTGCATTAGAGTTAGAAGTCCCTCCATACATTAAACCTTATCAGGCTTTGTTAATTATTACAAAATTATACATTTCCATTGATATTTATATAAAAGAGAATAAAGTTTGATTGAAATTGGTGGATAATAATAAATTGTTTATTTACAACTACAAACTTACAGGACTTATTTCTGCTGTACGCCTCACTTTAGGACCTGTATGTTTCAACTCTGGTGCTGCAGATGACAAGTGCCGCACAAGATTTAGGTGTCTTAGTTTTCTCACTATAAACATAAAAATGGAAAATTCAATAAAAACCAACTAAAGCATAAGTGGTCTTAAAATTGAACCATATAAAGTGTTGACCCAGTACCTAAATGGGAAGTATTGTGTCACTACTTGCCCATCAGAGGGGAGGCAATGAGGCATACTACGGGATGGGAAGGCTGCAACACAGACCAAAAGTGTCTACAGTAGCTCCTGTTTCATGGCTACTAAATAAAAAAGGCTGTGAAACACTCATCTTTTTTTTTTAAAAAATTTTGGGTCCCAAAAGTGTCACAAAATTTTCAGTCCTAGTTAAAGGTTTTCTACTTTTCAGTTCTTAAATATAATATATTTCTACTATATTTATAAGTTTTTCTACTTTTCAATTTTTATATATAAAATAAACTGTTTCAGGTGAATTTCAGGTGTGACAGTGGTCAGAATATTTTAAAAGTGAATGTAAAACTGCTTAGAACATAGACTTTTTTTTAAGTATTTTTTTTTTTTTTTACATTTTACACACACTAATTCAGTCTCCTTAACACATTAAGAGGTGAAATATACCTCATCTTGGCCAAAATTTGCAGTGTTAAGCTTGCCTTGGGTATCTTGGGTACCATTCCAAGTGGTGCGAAGTTAGAGGAAATATTTTATTTGTAAAAGAAATAACAATATATATAAATTTATATATTTGAACTTTTAACCAAAAAGCTTGCCTTCTAAACTAGACATTTTCAATTGATTATATTGGTTCATTGTTTTATCCATTTAAGTGTTCCCATCAGAGAGAGTCGGAGCTTAGATTACAAAAATTGTGACCATGCCATCTTGTATGTTTTATTAAACATTTAGGAGGAAATCTAGGCTGTATAAAAAAAACTTACCGGAATTTAGAGCCATTGCAGTGATATGTAGATAATCTCTCAAGACTTGGTTAGTTTCAGTACTTTGAATTATTTGAGTTCACAAATCACCACATTTCTGTGGTATGAAGAAAAGAGCTTACAGGAAACTGTAGAACTGGTAACTTCTTATGAAAGGTTCTGATAATGAGAGAAAAGGGAGATTCTAAACCAAATTATAGACCTAAAGAAGGAAGATAATTTCCTGATAAACTCAGATAAAGTGATAAATGATAAATTGATAATAGGAATTTGAAAATTTAAAAAAAATTGAATTTTCACATGTCGGACATCAGTGTTGTCAAAGCTACAGTGTTGCAAGTTGAACGGATTAAATCTCGTCCCTGAATTTAGGGCCAAATTTTATAGGGTTTAAAATTTATATGTATGTATTTTCATGCTTAGTCTTAGTTGGACTAGTTGGGTGCCTAATATGCATAATTATTTGATTATTTCGAAACAACACAGACCAAGGGCGTCTATTTCATGGCTAGTAAAAGCTGTGAAGCCAGCATTGCTACGTTGAACACACCAGAGCCCGTTCAAAGTCGAACCCTCGTGATGTTGGCTATTCCCGACCCCACTCAGGCTCGGTGAGGTTAATTTGAGTAGCTGGTTTGTGAGTTTCCAGCGAATGGAGGGTAAAACACCCGTCGTGTATTATGATCATACAGTTGAAAGTGACGTTAAACCCAAAAAAGGCTGTGAAACAATAATAATAATAATATCGCCTTTTTATACTATTAGGGCGGAATTAATAGACGTTTTGTAATACCTCTGTGGCTCTAAGTCACGGATTGCGTACTGTTTAAGATAGGGAAAACCGACGCTTAACAATGACTTGTGATATAGAATTTGTCTATTAATTTCGTCCTTAAAGTCTCATTATTCCAGCAGTAAGCCCAAGACATATTATTATGTGGTAAAAATCCCGAATGGGAGGATAACTAGTCATGTCCCGGCTGGGTTTCGAACACAGAAACTCTGGAATTTTTGGATTCACAGAGTGCCGCATTTACCACAGAATTACCGGGACAGAGCTTTCATCTTTAAAAAAGAAAATAAAAATCTAAGAGGCCGTTGTCATCATAGTGATGCAATGGATCACGACCTATTAAATCGTAGCCATGATGTAACAGCAGCTACTGCAGACGCTTGTGGTCTGTGTTGTAGCTTGCCCTTAGTATAACTCGAGATATTTTTTATTTAATTCGAGGAGCCCCTCTGATGAGCGAAAAGTGACACACTACTTCCCATTAGGTGCTGGATCAACACGATCATACCGGAAGGTGTCTCTTACAAGATACTGTAACTAAAATTTTGATACAATTTTTTTTGACGACTTTGGGATTTGAAACCGAGATCTTCCGCAATCGTGCGTTAAAATACGCTAAGACGCTATGAGGTGAGTTTCATTGAACTAAACTTGGTTTATGTGACGGGTTTGAGGCATGACGATGAGTTATCCATTAGTTATTTCTTCGTCCATGAGTTTATAATGGTGAGATAGTGCGCGAACACAAGTCAGCCAAGTAACTTTGCCGACCTCCGTGGCTCAGGGGTTAAGAGCATTGGTTGCTGACCCGGAGTTTGTTGGTTCGAATCCCGGCCGGAGCGGAAAATTCTGATCGAGTTTTTCGTTTCCCGAATGGCATGGATGTAAAGGTAAAGTGCCCTGAAGTAATGCGAAAGCGGTTCCAGGGCACAATTACGTTTATATACAGGGTGATTCAGAAAAGTACCGTCAAACGTTAACCACATATTCTATGGGCTAGTTAAGGAGGGGTCAACTCTATAAAAAAAAGTGCGAAAATGCCTCCTAACGGAGGTACACGCCCCTTAAGGTGTTTTTAAACAATCGAAATTTTCATTTTACGGCTTACCTATTTGGGATATCGCAATGTGGTAAAAAAATCACTCTCAATACTAGATAGCACCTTTCTTTTGGCACAAAATTTAACACCATTCCAATGTCAGGGGCGGTCTCAGGAGGGTCAGATGGTAGAAAAAAGGTTCTAACTTTTTAGTCGTTGCTTGTAATTGAATTTGGTTTTCACCCAATTAAAACTTCTGTCATTGTCTACAAAAATGTTCTGAATAATTTTTTTCTCAAACCAACACAAACGCTTGAAAATTGAAATTGAAGGGCTTAAGCCGAAATAAGATTTACAGCAAATGTTCCACATGGGCTCCTCTGGCTTCAATGCAGACCTCCATACGCCTTCGGAAAGATTGACGAACACGTTCAAATATTCCAGGTGTATTTCTTTGTTAAATAATGAATTGGCTGAAAATTCTTGTTCTAAAATTGTATGCTAGTTGCATAGGTTTCAAAACTTAATGCGGTTTTAAAATGTTCAATTTCAATTTTCAAGCGTTTGTGTTGGTTTGAGAAAAAAATTATTCAGAACATTTTTGTAGACAATGACAGAAGTTTTAATAGGGTGAAAACCAAATTCAATTACAAGCAACGAATAAAAAGTTAGAACCTTTTTTCTACCATCTGACCCTCCTGAGACCGCCCCTGACATTGGAATGGTGTTAAATTTTGTGCCAAAAGAAAGGTGCTATCTAGTATTGAGAGTGATTTTTTTACCACATTGCGATATCCCAAATAGGTAAGCCGTAAAATGAAAATTTCGATTGTTTAAAAAACACCTTAAGGGGCGTGTACCTCCGTTAGGAGGCATTTGCGCACTTTCTTTTATAGAGTTGACCCTTCCTTAACTAGCCCATAGAATATGTGGTTAAAGTTTGACGGTACTTTTCTGAATCACCCTGTATATATACAGGGTGAGCATAAAGTCTCACCCCACCCCCCGTATCTCGAGAATGGCTGAAAATACAAGAAAACGCAAGAACATGTATCCCTTTGATTTTAGGAGGATTAATTTTCAGCCAAAAAAAATTTGCCTACACGGCCCCAGTCAGGCTGGGCATGGACCAACTTTAAAATCTTCAATAGAATGGTATGTCTTGTGGCATATCCTTTTAAAGGTCTTATAAAGAGAAGTTCATTACAACAAATTTCAGTGAGCTGCAACTTAATGTTCTTGAGATACAGGGTCGGATGTCCTGCGTAATATCCATATATTTGACCTATAACTCGTTGACCGTTAATTCCAGAGATATGAAGTTTGTTGATAATAACTCCTTATGGCAAGCCCTGTCGAAAAAGTTAAAACTTGATTTGTTTTTTCGTTAAATTTTTTTGGACTGATGGTCCGGCTGGCTGACGAAACCGACCAGAAACTAACATCAACAGAGTATGTCGAGTTATAATTTTTTCGACATAGCTTGTCATAAGGAGTTATTATCAACAAATTTCATTTTTCTATAATTTACGGTTAACGAGTTATAGGTCAAAATATATGAATATTACGCAGGACGTTAGACCCTGTATCTCAAGAACGGTAAGTCGTAGCTCACTGAAATCTGTTGTAATAAACTTCTCTCTATAAGACCTTTAAAACAATATGCCACAAGACATACCATTCTATTTAAGATTTTAAAGTTGGTCCATGCCCAGCCTGACTGGGGCCGTGTAGGCAATTTTTTTTTGGCTGAAAATTAATCCCCCTGAAGTCGAAGGGATACGTGTTTTTGCGTTTTCTTGTATTTTCAGCCATTCTTGAGATACGGGGGGCGGGGTGAGACTTTATGCTCACCCTGTATATAAAAAAAATAAGAAAACCTGGCATTACGAAAAATAATTATTATTATTAACTGGGATTTTACGTCCCTTTCAATAGTTAGGTCATTTCGAAACGGGGATGTTACCCTCCATTCGCAGGAAACTCACATACCTGCTACCCACATTAACCTCACCCAGCCTGGGTTGGACCGGAACGCCAGCATCACGAAATCTACACTTCGTTGGACGTTGTTTCAACGGTGACTGTGATGACATGTATTTTTAAAGTTTTATGCAAATATTATTACATTTTTGATACAAAAGTACTAATTTACCTACTAAATTTAGCAGCTAATTTAGCTGAGTTCAAAGTTTTTATTTTGAATGCATATAAATGAGAACAAGTGCAGTATTTGCCATAGAACAATTAATATTTTATTATAGAACATTTAATATTATAATCACATTTACACAGTTAAATTTTTAAAATTAATTATATTTTCATTTAAAAAAGTTGATTCGAGATGGCTACAGCAGTAACATTGAATAACACAAATTTATTTGTAAATTTTATAAGAATGAACTTTACATTAGAAATAAATAATTAAAATACTTACACGAAGTCTTTAAAAATAAACTTCTATGATTAAAAAAAGGAAACAAATAAACTGATGGTATGAACATCACACGACTTTTCTTATCACTCAAAAATTACGACTTTTTACAACTACATTACAACTTTTTCAAATTTTATTTTGGAGCCGTTGGTTAAAGACAAGTTATTTTAAGGAGATATTGGAGATAAGCTCTTTTGATTTTATATATCATAACACCAACCAATTATGCCCCTTGTACAATTTGTACCTACTCTTCAAGCGATACATACTTTAAGAGGCTCTACAAGCAAGAGTCTCCAACGGATACTACAAGAAGCACGCTAACACAGCGGTTCCTAACTTTTTTAACTTGGGGGCCCAATAATATTTTTAAAACAATTTTGCGGCCCACCCCGATTTTATTTTGCACTATTTTAATATTCTTTCTTGAGTTTCGGCCAGCATCCGCGGGCAGCTCGCTCCCGCGGCCAACAAGTGGGCGCGGCCCACAGGTTGGGAACCGCTGCCACTAACATATTGCACGGAGAAGTGTATGACCGTTTTTTTTCCCCCACGATTCCAGTACCTAGTAAATATAACATTCTAATCTTCTTCTTCTTCTTCTTTTACTCTGTCTTATCCCGCTTGAGCAGGGTCGACGTTGTTCAACCTCATGGGTACATTTTTTACGGCTGGATGTCCTTCCTAACGCCAACGATTCTATTTCATTTAACGTCTTGTATTAGGACGGAGGTTTTACCCTCCATTCGCTGGGAATCGTATCAGCTACTCACATTAACCTCACCCAGCCTGGGTAGGGCCGGAAATGCCAGTATACCATTCTAATATTCTATTTTTATACCAGGCCTATACCCTGGGGCGACGCCAGTACCACGTAAAATAATTCGAAGCTGATATAATTGCGCTATGATTGGTTGAAATTCGAAACAGAGGATAGTGTATAATTAGTTAATCTAATCCTGTTTCATAATTCGGGCGTTAATCTAAGTGCGCGAACAAGTGGCCACAACGGAGCCCCGAAGATCATCTATATCTGTCTGTAGGTACTAGGGTCTAGGGTCGAGGGTCGAGGGTCTAGGAATCTAGGGTCTAGGGTCTAGGATCTAGGGTCTAGGGTCCAGGATGTAGGGTGTAGGCCAGGGTCGTCGTTGTGGCCGCCTACTTAGGTAGTATATATAATATGTACACTATTAACATAATTTTTAATTTATTACATTATTTTTACAAAGGTTGGTCTTATATCTAAGGTTTGAGGACTTTAAATAAGTACGGTACCAGCCATTTCAGACCAAAAGACAATGAGACAAATCATTAGCACCCTTAACAGTAATGGTGTTAGGAAGGGCTAGTCACTGTGCACTGTTCCCGCAGTTAAAACCGATTAGGTTGGGCGCCATAAAACTCGATGTTAAAACACGTAGGTAGATAAGTTGGCGGATCTAAGTTGTATGCTCTCTAGAGCCGTATTTTTTTTTTTTTCTAACCAATGTGAAATCAACTAGAATAAAGTGAACGAAAGAAAGTCATTTTTCTTTTGGAAGAGGAAAAATCTTCTTCCAGTTTGGTTAACCAAAATGGATTTAGAAAATTCTTACTTCTAGTTCTTTTCTTTTATAGGTTAAGTCCATTGTTTATTTTTAAAAGTACCTACCGAAACGCATTTTTCTTTCACGAATAGAGGGGAAGCTAAACTGGAAATATTTGGAATTTCTTTCTGTCCAAGCAATATGAGAGTGTACCCCCAATCTTACGCCAACTACATTAGTCTCGCGCGTCAAAAAAAGTGCCGACTTAGGTTTATTCTTTTTAAAATTTCAACCCTTTTCAGACCATTTTATGAATTCTGAATATACGAAAAGATTCTCGATGAAAATTCCGAGGGAACAGAGGGAGACCGGCAGAAGTGTGAAGCCCAAAACACGATGAAAATATTGGTAGAAAAAAAGTTCCATAAGATCGTGTAGACTGAAAAATCCAACTCGGTAAATATGACGTCACAGTTACAAAACAGATTTTTTCTGAAAAGGTAACTTTAAGGCTCGTGTAATCCCTATAGAGTTCACTGTAGGGTAGTCCCAAGCTTGCTATAGGGAATACTTCAACCTTGACAATTATTTATTAAAGAAACATCTGATTGCACATGCGCACAGACGCTACAAACGTCTCTGAATAACAAAATTAGCTAAAGGGACAAACGACCCAGGCATCCCTACAGTGAGGACTCTACACTTTACATACCACCCTAATATACTTTTTAGGGTCTTTTGATGACGAAAATGGCTTTAACTGATATATTTACAATGTAACCAGACGTGTTCTAAATATTTTTAATTTTAAATATAGGATAAGGAAAGTAAACATTAAATGAATGATGTAACTACATAATTACAAATTTAGGTACAGGTTTTTAGATGTAGACAGTTTAGTGGGATGCCCAGTATTGTGGAGATTACATTCAGTTGAAGTACACAGGGTATTTGCTTTCATAGATTTAGAAGTAGATAACTAACTATGGTCGAGAACTGAGGCACCCCTTCTGCATATACACTGCCTCAATAAAAAATGGTGGACACAATTTTTTCGGGTCTAGGATTCGAACCCGAAACTTTCGCATAGTAAGCGAGTACCTTACTACTGACCAACAGTGTATTATGATGTCATTGGGTGTATATCAAATTTCATTGTAATTGACATACATCTGTTTTGTATTGCACTGAAAAATAAATAAATAAATTAAATTAAATCGTGCCTCATTTATTGATTTTCGAGCAAGTGAAAAAGGTTTACATTATTGTCATGTGCACTTCCCCGCTGACTTCAACTGAATGTGAACGAGGCATAACTACAAGGGTTGGGTGGAAGAGATTGCCCTAGGCAATATTCCCGACCTTTAGTTAGGAAATACATATTGTTTCTACAGGGTAACGTCATGAATTATGAAATATTTTAGTTAGGACATACATTATAATACAGGGTATGCCATGTTATAATTTGAAATGCCTCTATTTTAATAACTGAAGCGAATGCTTGAAAACCAAATACCATTTATTGTAATACTCACTAATTCACATTCTGAAGATCACATCAATCACCATGGCCTTGATACAGAATGTATGAATTCAGACATTCTCTTGAGCTGTGCATCGCATTTACTGAAATGTCTTTGGGGATAGCATTAATATTTTCTATTCTCTCTCTATTTTTCATTATTATTGATAAGTAGAAATGAAAACCCCACAAGAAGTGAAAGATGCTATTTGACCTGGAAATCAACGCTATCCAAGTATCCATGTTGGTAAACGCGATGCGTAATTTGAGAGAACGTCTGAGCGCTGAATACATGCACTCTGCATTAAGGCCAAAATCTCCGTGATGTGAACTTCAAAACGTGACTGGTAAGTATTACAAAAACAACATTCTGTTTTCTAGCATCCCATAAGAAGAAAATCATTGTGAATTTCCAGCTTTGAAATACAGGCATTTCAAAATGGTTCATCATCAATGCCGGATTTATGTATTTTTCTTGTTTGTATATTATTATCTTCAAATTTGTAATCCTTTGTTATTAATAGTATGTTTGTATGCCTTTACATTATCAAATAATTAAACAATAACAGCCAACCTCAGTAGTTTGATCGATAAGGCGGCGGACTTGTAACCCGGATGTCGGTAGTTAAAGTCTCGGTTTCAGCGTAGATTTAGTAAAGTAAGCTTGAGGAGTTATTCATGTACATGTAATACAATTTCTTACTTTTCTGATTATACTGATTAAAATAGAGAGGTTAGTTGATGGCATGGATATTCAGAACTATTACCTGCTGATGAGAGCATATAAGCTTGAAACAGCTGTCTAGGTATGTTTTTTTTTTTTTTTTTTTTTTTTTTTTTTTTTTTTTAAGAACATAACATTGTTTACAAAAATTACAATTGAAAACAACAATACTAATGTTCACTATTATACTTATAAATAGTTTTACAAGTTATCAAAATATAAAGGGTACCTATCTAATGCATATATTCTACCATATGAGTGACAAATATCTCTAATTTTCTTGTTGTATGTAGTCTAAGCATTTCATCTTAAACATTTCTTTTGGCAGTGAGAATTCACTGATGTCAATGTGAAGATAATTACACAGTGTCATTGCCTTAATGAGGGGAGATTCATGCAATTTTGTAAACCTTGGGTGAGGCACTGTGAATGGCTCAACAGTCCTATTTCTAAGCAAAGGGTTGGGCGTTTTCTTTTCTATTATCTCTTGTAAATTAGAGCATTGAATATGATTGTTTAGTAGTTTATATACCAACATGATTGAATCTAGTTTACGTCTTGTTTCAAGGGAGCTTAAATTAATCATTTCAAGAAGTGTTTTATAAGAGATAGCTTCAGGATATTTGGGATAAAACCCATTTTCTTTTTTAAATAGATATCTTATAAAAGTTGACTGGATTTTTTCAATTGATTTTGATGCTTCTTTTGAGCTAGGGTCCCAGACTACAGAACCATATTCCACTGTAGATCTCACCAAAGATAGAAATAGAGTCCTAAGTACATCAATATCCTCAACATACTTCCCAAATCTGATTATAAGGCCAAGCTTTTTAAATGCACGTTTTATCATATCGGCTCGATGTTTTTTGAATATAAAATCCTCATCTATAATGAATCCCAAATCTTTGTGATAACTAACTTTTTCAATATCTATGTCTCCCATTTTGTAGGTGAAGTCTAAATTATTAGATTTATTACGGCTTATGGTGAGTTGTTTTGATTTTAAAGGATGGAAACTTAGCCCTATGAGGTGAAGTTTTTCTTTGATTAAATTGAGATCCTGCTGTAGTTGATAGCAATCACTGATGCATGTAATTTTTCTAAAAATCTTTAAATCATCGGCATATAATAGTATTTTCGAATCCGCACTGATATCTTTACAGACGTCATCATAGGTGAGAATAAATAGTAAACTACTCAATTTTGAACCTTGAGCAATTCCTGAAGTAGGGGTGAAAGTTTTGGATGCTTCGTCAATGTACTTTACTTGTAAGTTTCTATTTAATAGGTATGAGAGAAAGAATTTTGTAGAAGGTAAACCTACACTTCTTAATTTGTTTACTATTGCCTCATGAGAAATTTGATCGAATCCTTTCATGACATCGGTTAGAAGAACGTCGGTCTGATAGCCCTGCTGTAAGGCTGTACATACATAATGTGAGAATTCAGTAATGTTGGAGGTGGTCGAGCGTCCTTCCACGAAGCCATGCTGGATACGATCAATAGTAGAGAACACTTGGGTTTAGCGAGTGACGAAGCGCAATCACGGATTATTTTTGGAGGTATTCCATCTCTACCAGCTGGTTTACTTTTATCTAACTTTAAAGCCTCATCCAAAACCTGCTGTTCTGTGAATACGGGTATTTCTAAACTAGCAGAGTTGTCATTATCAAAGGTGTCTTGGATATTAAGAGAGCTGGGTTTAAATGAGCACAAGAAATGGTCAGCAAAAGCATCTGCTATTTCTTTTTGAGACTTCAATTGCAGCCCTTTATACGACATATTTGTATTTTTACCCTTTGACCTTTCTTGTTTGACATATTTCCAGAAGTGTTTACTATTCGATTTAAATTTAGATGCTAGGCTGTTAATATAGGATTTGTGATCTGATTTTATCAACTGTCTAATTGACTTTCTCAGTTTTTTATACTCTTCTATTTCTTCTGGTCTTTTATTTTTTGTTTTACGAAGTTTTTCTTTTGCTTTGAAAGTACGTCTCGTACTTGCGCTCCACCACTCTGGAAAAGCCTGACTCCGCTGACCTGCTTTACACAAAGGAACATTCATGTACATCTGATATTCATGTACATCTAGTACAACTTCTTACTTTTCTGATTATACTGACTGAGTTGTGATATCACGAAAGTGATCAACACAAATGTAATAACTAATTAAATAATAACAGAGTCTCATATATCTTTGAAATTAAGTTTTGTGGTTGGATGGAATATCTCCATGAGAAGAACCCCACAACTTTAAAGCAAACAGATTGTTTGTTGATGTTTGCCCAAGGGTGCACACTCTGTTCTTTTTTATTTACATTTTGTTCCATAACTGCATTATTTTTCTGCTGCTGTTCTCTTGGCTAAATTTTCTTTTTTCTTTGCAACTTCTTTCTGCATGATCCCTCATTTCATTACTCTTTTTCTTTTATTCATCATGTCTTCGTCTTTAGGTATCTACAGGCACCACGTGGACTTTGGCAGGTATCTTCAGATACCCGAAATTTTCTTCAATTATATTCAATGTGACAGGGAATACTAGTACCATGTTATTATTCTCATAACAAATGGTTACTTTGTTTCAAATGTCGGCGTTAAAGAGTCTATATTTGCCAGCAGTTCAAACAAAGTCTCAATTGTTGATTTAAACACGAACGCAAACATAGTTGATTTTTATTATGTGTCTTGAAAAATAGTCTTGAAAAGTAACATCAAAAACATCTTAATATATAAATGTCAAAGTCACTGACTGACTGACTGACCATCGCTCTACAGCCCAAACCGTAATACCTAGCGAGCTGAAATTTGGTAGGTAGCTTTGTCTTATAGTCTAGATGTGCAATAAGACGGGATTTTTCGAAATTCCCACTACAACACATGCCATTGGCGAAAAAGGATTTTTTGCTTTCACGGCCATGCCTCGGCCCGCAAGGCGGGCGACAGCCCGCTAGTATCGTATATACATGATTCTCGTATTTTCGTGAAAAAAGAACCGAGTCTCCGATCTGATTTTGAGAAGATCGTACACATAATAAAGGGTAAAACTCCCATCCTGACTATCTCAAATCAGAACGTTAAACCAAATAGAATCAATGGACATGAAAACAGCCTCGGAATTGGATCTGAGCGTCCATATAATCCTCTCCCCACCATGATAGAGGTATCAGTGCCTATCTCGCGGACACGGAAGTATTATTATAATTTGTAATTTATTTGCATTAATAATTGTACATAATAGGTAACATATATTTAAAGCGACTAGCCCACACTAAAGGGATGCAGTCCTCTTGTTTTTGTGGGGTATCTTCTCTTGAAGAGAGGTAAATTGGAAATGGAAATTGTTCTCTGATATCCAGGTTCGACTGTATTTGGTTGACTGTTTGTTTCTTTACACTTCATAAAATTCAACGTGTTGCGCTCGTGTGGGGCCGGATTTACAGGGCTGAAATGATTGAGTATTACTAAACATGTTGGATCAAGTTTTATTTACAAATAACATAGAATATATATATACATAGAAATTAAAATTAACAAAACAAAACTTGATCAAGGGCGGTGCTAATCTGCTAATGCCAACGGCATTCTCTTCCGTCTTACCCTCCTGAGACCTGAATGTGCTTTTAAAAGTACATAAGACAACTTCACTTCACACTACCATCTTCTCTCTAAAACCGTCGGGAATTTTGAAAATTCCATGTACTTTTAAAAATACACTAGGTCTTAATCAGTACTTTCTGGAATACATGCCGAGGACTCAAGCAGTATCTGTCTTATATGTACTTTTAACAGTACATCCAGGTCTAAATCAGTACTTTCGGGAAAACATGCCCAGGTCTCAGGAGGTTACAGGCTAGGTCGCAGATTCTGGAGAGGGGCTCACCCCGGGAGCTTACTGAGTGGAGAGTCACCTCAGGGCCGTCACCCCGGGAGCTTACTGAGTGGAGAGTCACCTCAGGGCCGTCACCCCGGGAGCTTACTGAGTGGAGAGTCACCTCAGGGCCGTCACCCCGGGAGCTTACTGAGTGGAGAGTCACCTCAGGGGGGGCTCATCCTGGAGGTTTACTGAGTGGAGAGTCACCTCAGGGCCGTCACCCCGGGAGCTTACTGAGTGGAGAGTCACCTCAGGGCCGTCACCCCGGGAGCTTACTGAGTGGAGAGTCACCTCAGGGCCGTCACCCCGGGAGCTTACTGAGTGGAGAGTCACCTCAGGGCCGTCACCCCGGGAGCTTACTGAGTGGAGAGTCACCTCTGGGCCCTCATCCCAGGAGCTTACTGAGTGGAGAGTCACCTCAGGGCCGTCACCCCGGGAGCTTACTGAGTGGAGAGTCACCTCTGGGCCCTCATCCCAGGAGCTTACTGAGTGGAGAGTCACCTCAGGGCCGTCACCCCGGGAGCTTACTGAGTGGAGAGTCACCTCAGGGGGGGTGCATCCCGGGAGCTTACTGAGTGGAGAGTCACCTCAGGGCCGTCACCCCGGGAGCTTACTGAGTGGAGAGTCACCTCAGGGCCGTCACCCCGGGAGCTTACTGAGTGGAGAGTCACCTCAGGGCCGTCACCCCGGCAGCCATGATGAGAGTGAAGCCCCAGGCCGCGAGGGTTGAAGCCCCCCCGTGCTGCATGGCCGCAGGATGCTCCCCTGGGAAGAGAAACACAATTACTTGAGACATAATAATGGGACTACCTGTCTCATAATGGGACTACCTGTCTTGCGCTGACAGTCTAAATAAAACACTACTTATATTTTGAAATGTAGAAAGGTAATGGTGCCCCGGAACTGCTTTCGCATTATTTCAGTACACTTTACCTTTACATCCATTCCGCTCCGGCCGGGATTCTAACCCGCAACCTCCGGGTCAGTAAACAATGCTCTTAATCACTTCAGATTTTGTTAGGCCAAGATATGGCCGGTCTATTTTTAACCATTGACATAAACCTGATCACCCCCTAACCGAATTCAAGATTTGACAAACAGAATCCACAAATTTTTAAACCAATGTCAACGTTTTTTATCACCCTCTATATCATTTCACACGCGTGTCTCACCATTTAGCACGTGTATGTAGACACTGGCCGGACTGGCATTGGATGGAATACACGTATAGTTGCCCGAGTCACTGAGCGTTGCCTTGGTAACCAACAGTTTGCTTGTCGTCCCCTTCTCAGTCTTCTCCGTCTCCAAACTGATACCTGAAATCAGTCAAAACAAAGCGTTGCCATAGTAACTGATACCTGAAATCAGTCAAAACAAAGCGTTGCCATAGTAACTGTTACCTGAAATCAGTCAAAACAAAGCGTTGCCATAGTAACTGATACCTGAAATCAGTCAAAACAAAGCGTTGCCATAGTAACTGATACCTGAAATCAGTCAAAACAAAGCGTTGCCATAGTAACTGTTACCTGAAATCAGTCAAAACATAGCGTTGCCATAGTAACTGTTACCTGAAATCAGTCAAAACATAGCGTTGTCATGGTAACAGTTACCTTAAATCCAAAACATAGCGTTGCTATAGTAACTGTTACCTGAAATCAGTCAAAACAAAGCGTTGCCATAGTAACTGTTACCTGAAATCAGTCAAAACATAGCGTTGCCATAGTAACAGTTACCTGAAATCCAAAACATAGCATTGCTATAGTAACTGTTACCTGAAATCAATCAAAACATAGCGTTGCCATAGTAACAGTTACCTGAAATCCAAAACATAGCGTTGCCATAGTAACTGTTACCTGAAATAAATCAAAACATAGCGTTGGTATGGTAACTGATACCTGAAATCAGTCAAAACATAGCGTTGCCATAGTAACTGTTACCTGAAATCAATCAAAACATAGCGTTGCCATAGTAACAGTTACCTGAAATCCAAAACATAGCATTGCTATAGTAACTGTTACCTGAAATAAATCAAAACATAGCGTTGGTATGGTAACTGATACCTGAAATCAGTCAAAACATAGCGTTGCCATAGTAACTGTTACCTGAAATCAGTCAAAACATAGCGTTGCCATAGTAACTGTTACCTGAAATAAATCAAAACATAGCATTGTCATGGTAACTGATACCTGAAATCAATCAAAACATAGCATTGTCATGGTAACTGATACCTGAAATCAATCAAAACATAGCGTTGCCATAGTAACTGATACCTGAAATCTGTCAAAACATAGCGTTGTCATGGTAACTGTTACCTGAAATCAATCAATCAAGTCTAGGTTCAACCGTTGGCATTAGCACCTCCCTTGATCTAGTTTTGGTTTATTAATGTCAATTTCTATGTACGCATGTTTAATAAAACGTGATCTAATTTGTTTAATCAAAAGCGTTCTCATGGTAACTGAACCCAAGCAGTAAACCCAAGCATTTGTCATTGTAACGTCATTGGGTGGAAGAGATTACCATTTTTTTATATTGTTTGCAATATTGTACATTCATTTATAATTATCTGTTTGTATATGTATAATGTCTTTATGAATAAAATGTAAATAAATAATAATATCCCGGCTGGGTTTTGAACCCGCGACCTCCGGATTACCAGTCAGACGCCTTATTTATTTACACTTTATTAATTGGACATATTAGATACAACACAGATAATTACAAATTAATATACAATATAAGAGAAGAAAAATAAGAAAATAAATAAATATATACATAATGTCCTAACTGTACACTATCACATCTATTGAAGATTGTATATATGATCCATACCACTGACATGTGGTAGAGTTCCAAGCATACAGGCTGCATTGCCGCGTTGAATCCCTATGGATATTCTCTGCAGCAAGATGCTGTCCTAATAAAGGGCGGGTTTTGCCTTTGCAATCTCTTCCACCCAACGCCTTGACCACATGTTGCACATACCTCCTCGTGGCGAGTCGAAATCTATCTTGTTGGTGTCCTGGAACCAAGGACGCTCCAGGGGGTGGAATGGACGTTCACTGAGCAGACCAGACTGATGGTGCTTCCGTCTTCACGTGTTGCTCTGTGTGGCTTGTATGGTCGCTGTGCGTCTGGGGGACAGAAGAAGAGAACAGAATTACCTTAGAGCGAGAGAACGTAAATTTTAAATACTTACTTAACAACGCCACATGGGCATTTGCCTAATGACACAGTACATTTTTTTTCTTCTTCTTTCCGATTTGAGACTAAAAAGTTCCTTTATTTAAACGCATAAATAAGATCTTTGTGGAAGATTCATTGATTTTTTTTTTTTTTTGAAAATGGTTTTGTTTTATGAGTTTGAAACAAAAGCACATACTCGTATTTAGTAAGCTAGTTTGAGTAGTTGTGATAACACGAAATTGATTAACACCAAAAATATGATAACTGATAACTACTATACTATAAAGTTCTGATTTTGTGTTAATCATCTACGTGATATCACAACTATTCAAACTTACTTTACTAAATCTACGCTGAACCAGGACTTGAACCACCGTCATCCAGGTTACAAGTCCGCCGCTTATCGATCAAGCTATATTTCATTCCAATACAATACATATGTTCTATGTCCATCCAGAGGGACTTTCACTGGTAGTCAAGTGGTTAACGCGCTAGTCTGGTAATCTAGGTAGCGTTGGGATCCCTTGGTTTGAATCCCATCCAGCGCATGAATTTTTCCCCATTAATTTGAGTTTGTGACCACATAATAATAAGATTTTGAGGGTTAGGTGGTAGAAAATGCTTTGAGCATTAACCTCTCCTGGTGGTTACTTTCCACTAAAAAAAAATAAAAATAATAATTATTATTATTTTTATTTCATTCCAATACAATACATGTCTTTTATCTCCAGAGGGACTTTGTCACGTGACTCATCACACCACAACTGAAGTCCCTCTTGGTCTTTTCAGCAAAACCAAACGGAGAGAATGAAACATTTCTCAGTCCACAAACTCCGCACAAACTTTTGGAATTAGTAGAAAAGTCACCGAAGTAATTGTAAAAGCCGAACTTTCCCTCGTTCGAATAGCGTTAAACTTTTCACCGAAAAATGTTTTTTTGTGACATAAAAAATACGTGATAAAAGTTAAAAAAAAAAGAAAAAAAAAAAAAAAATACATCCGCCATGAGCTCTTGTTTTTTAGTTTTTTTTTTATGATTTTACAACTTGAAACTTGAACTTTGTCTCGTTCTCGTTTGGTTTCAACTCGTCGGATTTTCATCATAGTTTTGTCAAAGTTTTGCTGGAAAAAGCTCCTGTATTATATATCGTCGTGCAAAGGGAAGACCGCACATTTTATTCTCTTTTTCGACAGAAAAATAAGATAATGAACAAATAAGCAGTCACAGTTGCCAAGTAGAGCACTAGGCACTGTCTGGCTGGGAGGACTTTACATAGGGACTTTATGGGTTGGGTGGAAGAGATTGCCACAGGCAATAACCCTGGCCTTTAGTTCGGACATGTGTATAATATTTATCTTTTTTTCTTTCTTTTCATTGTTTATATTGTTTTCATATTTTAATTTTTGTAATCACTATTTTTACTGTACATAAATATGTCTCAATCTAATAAACAATTTAATAATAAATCAATTGAGCTTATATATATTATATTTTATTTTGTTCACATTCTGTTCAGGTAAAGTCACACAAAGTTTTTGACTTTGGCAATCCAGAGAGAACACTTGGTGCGTTACCTCTATGGATTGCCAGAGACAATCAACGTTCAATATGACTCTTGAAAGTGCATTAAATAATAATTATAATAATACGATGTCCATGTAGTCAAGGTTTGAATTTTAAGTCGATAGGAGCTTAGTTTATTGTAGAAATCATGTAAAAATAACTTATTAAAATAATATACCATTTTTAAAAATAATAAAAAAAATACCATGAAAGAAAAAATCTTTGACAAGGTCGTTGACATTGCCACAGAAGTGGGGTGGGGAGGAGGGGGGACAAGGAAGCAAAAGATCAAAAGAAACCCACAGCTTGATGTCAGATTGTCACAAGTCAAATAGGCAAAGAAAAAGAAATTGAGAAAAAACTTGACAAAGAAAAATAATTCGAGATATTTTTCTCTCTCTCTCTCTCAGTTTATGCTGATGCTGACATTATGAGAAGGCAAAGACAATTTTCAAAGAAGATTATGACGAACTTGGAAATGAGCACAAAAAAAAACATGAAAGGAAAAAATGAAGAAGAAGTCAAAGAAGAGAATTTTTGAAATCGGGAAAAGATTCCAACAGCTGATGATACACAAAAATAGCTCCCCCTCCTCCCTCCTAGAGGACATGGGGATAAAATAATGTCTCTGAACCTAGCCATATATCTCTTTCTGACCAAAGTGGATGCAACTGGAATAAAATGAACCAAGTGGAAGCAAGTCATTTTTCTTTTGAGAAGAGGAAAAATCTTCTTCCAGTTTGGTTAACCAAAATGTAGAAAATTCTTGCTTCCAGTTCTTTTATTGGTTAAGTCCATTGTTTATCTTCGAATGTACCGAAACGCAATTTTCTTTCAAGAATAGTGGGGGAGCTAAACTGGAAATATTTGGAAGTAACGAACCTGGAATTTTTTTTTATACAAAAGAAAATACCCCTCTTATTACTGTGTCTTCCTTTGGATAGGGCGTGCTTCGCACCTCGGCCCACGTGTTTGCTTATTATTATTGAAATGCAGGAAACTAATAGAGGACCAACATCTCCAAAACCTAATATTTATGTCTTAACTCTAACAAATATATGGCCTAGAGTATATCAACATTCTGCCATTCCAACCCATTCCAATGGGTTGGAACTGATAACAAATGGCACAACGCACATCAAATAGTACTGGGATCAAGGATTGTGGAATAAAATACAAAGAAGATCTCATCAAGCTTTGCCAAAAGTCGGTCATACTGTCAACTACACAAATCATGTCATGACAAATGTCTCAATGTTAAATGATTATAATTTTGCCTTACTTATGCATCTTGTTTATTTAACCGATGTATTAATTTATAACCACAGTAAAGATTTACGAGTATGTGCTAGTAATGGTATGGAACTAATTTCTAGAGTAGAGAGACCCTGCGTCCCTGCACAGAACAAGACCTTTTTAATGCAAAAGACACGGCCATCCAGACAACTCTTTACTGGATGGACAAGATATAAGCAATAACTGGACAACGGAGAATATAGTATTGACACCCTGTATAATATTAAATAAAACAGAAAAACACGAGAAGAAAAAAGAAAGAAAAATCATAATCAAAATTCCATTACCACTTCACAGTACACAGTTCACCAACAATACAACAAAAGGACATTTCTAAAATCCCAGCAAATTACGCGTTACCCCTCTTTTCACGAAATCTGTCCCTGCTTTTCTCCCCTTCCCTCCTTTCTTCCCTTTCCTCTCCTCTTCTCAAACCCCTCCCCTACTAACAATCTTCCCTCCCTTGCTCCCTCCATTACAACGGAATCGAAAAGTGAAATCAGAATAGCATTAGAGTCAAATTAGATTCGCATTTGCCGTCGGAAAAATTTCGCGACAAGAGTCACCAAAGTCGGAACATCAGTGTGGTGACCTCCCTGCTGACTGCTGACTGGAAGTTCTGTGGCGCCGCCGAACTTTTCCAACAGTCAGGGGAAACATTATTCGTAACAGGGTGTTTGTGAGAATCTGCGACCCTTACAACTAGATGAAACAACAGGGTGTTTGTGACAATCTGCGACCCTTACAACTAGATGAAACAACAAGGTGTTTGTGACAATCTGCGACCCTTACAACTAGATGAAACAACAGGGTGTTTGTGACAATCTGCGACCCTTACAACTAGATGAAACAACAGGGTGTTTGTGACAATCTGCGACCCTTACAACTAGATGAAACAACAGGGTGTTTGTGACAATCTGCGAACCTTACAACCAGATGAAACAACAGGGTGTTTGTGACAATCTGTGATCCTTACAACTAGATGAACCAACAGGGCGTTTGTGACAATCTGCGAACCTTACAACTGGCTTTATTTTTTTTAAAAAGATGAGTGTTTCTCAGCTTTTTTTATTTCGTAGCCATAAAACAGGAGCTACTGTAAACGCTTGTGGTTTTTGTTGTAGCCTGCCCATCCCGCAGTATGCCTCCCCTCTGATGGGCGAGAAGTGACACAATACTTCCCATTTAGGTGCTGGGTCAACACGAGCGCACCGGAAGGTATCCCTTACAAACAACTGGAACTAAATTTTGAATACAAACTTTTGTCGGCGCGGGGATTCGAACCCAGGACCTTCCGCAGGGCAAGCGAGTGTTTAACCACTGAGCTTTAAACCGTTACTTTGAACGAATATTCACATAGAGAGTTAAGGATAGGATAGGGTACGGATATTCAGAGGTTCTCAGAAGATACTAGGATACTAGGAACCCTTTGTGGTACGCTTCCTTTCTGCAGGATGGGATTTAAAGAAGGAGTTTCTCGTGTGCTCGTGTGGGTGAGTTTCTCGTGTGCTAATAATGTAAAGTATGTATGAACTTACCTAAGTAAAATATACGTATGTACGTACCTATTGGAAAAGAAACTTCAGTTTCTGTGAAAAGCTAGAAGTTCATGTGCGACACAAAATACAATATTGTACATTCGAGTCTGTGGATATAAGAGAACTCAAGTGACCGCAATTTTTTTCTCTTATATCCAGATTTCTCTTTTAACCCTTATCTTGGCAGAGAATTTCAATTTTTAATTTATTATTGGATGGTTGGATGGAAGGATGATTATTGAATGGTTGGATGGAAGAGCTTCATCCTGCCACTTTAAATAAAGCGTTTAAAAATTGAAATAATTTTAAATGCTCTGTGGAAGAAAAAAAGCTTTAGGATTAATTTTTGGCCAATAGAGTAAAAAAAACTGATGGTATCCAAATATACACATTGCCAAGATAAGGGTTAAAGAGGTTACAGTGGTGACTTATAACTGTAGACGCTTCTCGTCTGTGTTGTAGCTCGCCCATCCCGTAGCATACCCGCCCTATGATGGGCGAGAAGTGACACAATAGTTCCCATTAAGGTGCTGGGTCAAGACGAGCTCACCGGAAAGTTTTACAAAAGAGGAAGAGAATGCCAAAGGCATTGTCACCACCCTTGATCAGACCTTGTTTACCTTAAATTAATTATACCCAGATCTTCAATGGAACTCTCAGGTTGTTCAAATTGGTAAAAAAGTGTATCGAAAGTTTCATTCTCTGAAACGTTTGCAAAGGTTTTTGCCCCGCAAGACAAAACAGCTCCTATGCACTTCTCTCATATTTCCATTAATTGAATATGCTGGAGCTGCTATGTCAAACATCAATGGGAATTTACTTAACAAACTTCAAACGTTTCAGAATGCTTGTGTTCGATACATTTTTGGGTTGAAGAAATTCGATCATGTTTCAGCTAATCGAAAAAATCTTCAATGGCTACCAATTGATAAGAGATTAGAACATCAGAGATTGGGCTTACTGTGGAGAATTTTGAATGAGGCTTCACCTCCATATCTTCACTCATCATTTCATACACTCTCTTCATTTCATAGTCACAATACTCGCTCCACTCATCTCTCTATTCCACCTCACAATACTAACCATATGGGTAATAGTTTTACAGTTAATGCTATTAGATCATGGAACCAATTGCCTGATGAACTTAGAACTTTGGGGAATCGCTTGGCATTCAAGGTTTTGACGAAGAAACATTTCTTGGAAAATATAAATTAATTTTAATCCTTTTTTTTAACATGTTTGTATATATTTTTTATTTATTTATTATTATTTATTTAGCTTCTTTTTTTTATATTATTATTGAAATATCTAGATAGGGAACTCCAAGGGTTGGGTGGAAGAGATTGCCATAGGCAATAACCCCGCCCTTTAGTTAGGACTTATGTTTTTATATATTTTCTCTTCTTTTTCATTTTCATTGTATATATTGTTTCCATTTTTTTCATTGTTAAATTAATTATTTCTATGTACATAATGTCCATTTATACCTAATAAAGCATTGTATAATAATAATAATAATAATACCCTTTCGCTGTTACCTGTATAATATAAAAAATGTAAATAAAGTTTGATCAAAAGGTTGAAAATTGTCGAATACAACCGCAGTATCCAATTTTTTAAAACAAATTTTCGTCGGCTCTAGAATTTGAAACCCGAGACCTCCGGCATGTCAAGCGAGCTAATCGATACGATGAAACTGCAGATATTTTGACAACAAAACATGAACAACAAGTTAATGAACTTAACAACAAAATCATGATACTGGAGACCTATCTGAATAAAGTTGAAGCAGAACCCCTCGAGCTTGGGTAGAAAAGTTCTGGCAGAAGAGTAAAAAGAAGAAGAAGAAAAGAAAGAATAAGAAAAATAAAAAGAAAAAGAGAAAGAAGAATAAATAGAAGAAGACGAAGAAGAAAAAAAAGAAATAGAGGAACAAAAAGAACTCATAACGCTCCATTGGAATCTACCCTGAAATTTTCAGTTCTCTAAATCTGCTCCGGGGCTTAGGGATAGCAGTGTATGCTAATGCTAAAGAGATTGTAATTTTGGGGAGATTTGTTTTGGTTAAAATTGATCCGAAATTTGTTTCGTTTTCTAATTTGTAAAAGTTTTTAATTCCCTCGAACCGTTTCCATTTCGCTTGAAAACATCCCATGAGACGGCGGGACAGGTATGTGGAATTAATGTTTTGAGACAACAGGACAGGTATGTGGAATTAATGTTTTAAGACAACAGGCTAGGTATGTGGATGATTTTTGAGACAGCAGACGTGTGGAATTGATGTTGAACAGCAGGACAGGTATGTGGAATTAATGTTTTGAGACAGCAGGACAGGTATGTGGAATTAACTGTTTTGAGACAGCAGGACAGGTATGTGGAATTGATGTTTTGAGACAGCAGGACAGGTATGTGGAATTGATGTTTTGAGACAGCAGGACAGGTATGTGGAATTCATGTTTTGAGACAGCAGGAGAGGTATGTGGAATTGATGTTTTGAGACAGCAGGACAGGTATGTGGAATTGATGTTTTGAGACAGCAGGACAGGTATGTGGAATTGATGTTTTGAGACAGCAGGACAGGTATGTGGAATTCATGTTTTGAGACAGCAGGAAGGTATGTGGAATTGATGTTTTGAGACAGCAGGACAAGGTATGTGGAATTGATGTTTTGAGACAGCAGGACAGGTATGTAGAATTAATGTTTTGAGACAGCAGGACAGGTATGTGGAATTAATGTTTTGAGACAGCAGGACAGGTATGTGGAATTTATGTTTTGAGACAGCAGGACAGGTATGTGGAATTGATGTTTTGAGACAGCAGGACAGGTATGTGGAATTAATGTTTTGAGACAGCAGGACAGGTATGTGGAATTATTGTTTTGAGACAGCAGGACAGGTATGTAGAATTAATGTTTTGAGACAGCAGGACAGGTATGTGGAATTGATGTTTTGAGACAGCAGGACTGACCCCGAACACCCAAGTACGGAGCAGAAAAGATCCTGCCCGCTGGGGATCGAGCCCAGGTCACAGTGCTATTTACTACTGTAGTGACCTGATCCCTCAGTTCACAGAAAACCCCTTCATTTCTGTCATTGATGTAAAACCCCTTCATTTCTGTAAATCCCATTAATTGTTATAAAACCTTTTTCCCACTTTTGTATTGTACTACCAAATCACCACTCAGTCTAGTAATGTCCCTTACATTTACATCACCCTGTCCCCACTCCCCACCAATTAAAGAGCTCAAGCTCACCTCCAGTCGACGAGGCACACCTCCTAATGGCCTTCAGACGAGGCTGAAACAATTGCCTACTGGAATGCGAGGAAAGAAGATAGCTTATTAAGAGAAGAGGCAGGGTGATGACTGTATTTTTTTTTTTTTTTTTTTTTTTAACATTCAATTTCTTTATTTCAATTATTATTTTACATATCGATACCTTTTTGCCAAAATGTGAATTATCCAAAATTTCAATTTTCGTTTTATTTCAGATTCTTAATCAGTTTTAAAAGCTCTTTCGGATGAACTCACGGCCAAGTTTCTATCTAGTATAGTTTTAATTTTAAGTTTTCATTTTTTTGGTCAAAATTTGAGATTTATCCAGCTAAAACGTGAAAAGTTTTCGTTTTTTTCTTTTACATTATACGAGAATGTGAAAAATCCGATAATATATCGATACCTTTTTGCCAAAATGTGAAATATCCAAAATTTCAATTTTCGCTTTATTTCAGTGTCGCTTTTCACAATTGAGAGGTTGAAAAAGAATTCGCCAAAAAGTGGAAAACGCCATCTTTCTTTGTCTAAGTATTAGCCTTTCTTCCTAGTTTTTCTTTTCAGATGTTCTCATTACTATTTAAACATTAAAGGGTTGTTATTAAAAAACAAAACAACAGGATTTTCAAAGTGCTATATACGTTAGTGCGGCTAAAATATCTTCCATTCGATTCAGGGTTTCAAACTATCAGTATCAGTATAAAAAGAAAAGTGAGAAGTTGTATTAGATGTACATAAATATCTATGTCCGGATTCAATTTCCGCCGCAATAACAAATGATGAATTTTCTGTATTCATTAATATAATAGGGCCCGCCAAAAAAAGGAGCCACTCAGAATATCTAGAGAACGGATAAATTTTTTAAAAAATGCTAAAACACGTGCGTACCATTCTATAGCAGGGGAAACCTTTTCTACTAGGTATTGGTTTTTTATCATTACCAGGGGCGGCCCCAGGGGTGTCAACTTTGGAATCTTAAAAGGAACCACCATATTTGTAAGACATTTCCAAAAAGTAGTTGACATTAAAAAATACAATTTATTTCTTATAAAAAAATTACTGAAACCTGATGTGAAATGAAATGTACGATATCTCCGACCCTGTTATGATTAAAAATCTCAAACTTGTCTTAAAATAATTTTAATGTCATCTTCTTTTCAAAAATGTATTTCAAATAGGGATATTTCATTTAAGATTCCAAAGTTGACTCCCTTGGGGCCACCCCTGGTGATGATAAAAAAAAAAATCAGAACCTAATAGATAAGGTTTCCCCTCGATATAATGGTACAGGTTTTTTTTTTGCATTAAAAAAAAAAATAATAATAATCCGTTCTCTAGATATTTCGAGAGGCTCCTTTTTTCTGGCGGATCCTGTATGAAAAAGTAATAATCCCTAAAAAAATACCCCTTCACGGTATAAAAATTACCCGCCCAGTCATCAGCCCAAAAATATTCTGAAATAATGTTTGGGCCCCGCTTCATGTTTACTATCCTCTCATGTACTATCGTTTATTATCTACTCGACTTACACTTAGAGCTATCTTATAGAGATAAGTTAGTAGTAATCAAGTAGTTAGTATTTTCACACGTTTTTGTATGTTTTCAAAAGGAAATAATATAGAGACATTTAGGATAAAATATTTGAAGTTTGTATTAGAAATACCCCCAGGCACCTTCTGACAAGAAAGATGTCTTCTTTAAATGCATACACACACAATCACACCAGTGCATTATCGCCCTACGATGTACGTAAAAGTATTTTAGTCTGTTCGTACAGGTATGTCTATATTGTCTATCTAAATGTCTGCCTGTATGTCTGTACGTATACATACAGGTATGTGTCTGTTTTAGGCGCGGCCGGTGGGGAAATGTTTTGGGGGTACTGCATACCGGACTAAAGAATTTATAATAGTTATGCATTAATTTTTCTAGAAATGTGTGATAATTTTTATTGTGTATTGTGTACGACTTGAGAAAATCCTCTCTTTTTTATTTTTAGTCTGGGGGTGCTGGAGCTCCGCAGCTCCTTAGCACCGGCCGCGCCTGGTCTGTTCATATGTCTGAACCTAAGTATGTTTGTATGTCTGTCTGTTTGTCTATGTGTATGTCTACTCAGTGATAAATATGCTTCACTTTACAATTAAAATAACACCTCATAAGGTTATATCCATCAAATAATTATGTCTGCCTGTATGTCCGTCTTTTGTATATCCGTAGGTCTGTCTGTCTGTTTATATGTTTTTTTGTACTTAATGATGTATGTGCTTGACTAAGAATAAAAGGGCGACTCATAAATTTATATACATCAAAGAACTATGTCTGTCGGTCTGCTTTTAAGTATGATTTTACTCATTGATGAATTTTATTTTTCATTACAATTAAAATTGCACCTCAATCGTCAATATCTGTAAAGTTCTCTGGAAAATATAAAATTTCTATTAATATTTGTACATCAATTAGTGGATTTTTTAGAATTATGGGGCTGAAGTGCCCATTTTGGGGCTATATAAGTAATCAAAGGCACATCTGCCACCAAAGACGAGAAAAACAAGATCAAATTCATACATCACAATTGGCCCAGTGGTTTAGGCTGTAGCCCGGTCAAGATCGAATAAGAACATCAAGCAGCAGAAAGTGAAAAATGGTTTTTTTCACCATTGATTATCAACGGTTTAAGTCAAGCGTTTTTGATGATTCTCTTATTAATCTTCATTCGAAAGCTTGCTTCTTTTCAGTAAATAATTCATCCTTTGTAGTGTTTTAGTTTTCATTCATCCTTTGTAGTTAGTTATTCCGATACAGAGGCGTGAAATTGGCACTTAATGCTGTGACGTATAATATCTCTTGGTGCCCTCTTCTTAATTTTTGACTTGGCGTTGCGGAACGCCATCGCGTTCTTTAATAATAATCATTATTACAGTTACTAGGTATACGCACAAATTATGCACTATTTATTCTTCTTATATGTCGCTTTTCACAAATTTATTGTATTCCATATGACACTTTTCACATTTTACGTAAACCACTTTTACTTAGAACCCAAAAAATCGGACGTTTTTCACATTCTGGTTTAGCAGGCAGAGTTTTAGGAGTGGATTTTTCACATTTTGGCTAAACCAACTTTACTTAAAACCCGAAAAATCGGGCGTTTTTCACATTCTGGTTAGTAGGCTGAAGAACAAGAGTGGACAATTCACTTTTTGGCTAATACCTAAACAAAGAAAGATGGAGTTTTTCACTTTTTAGCGAATTCTTTTTCAACCTCTCAATTGTGAAAAGCGACACTATCTCAATAACTAAAGGCATTTCGCAGTTAAAATTATCAGGAATATTTAAAGCAAACAGTTTCAAGTATTATATCCAAATTTGGTATAAATCGTACGTAGGACAACTGAGTAATGAAACTTTTTTTGAAAAAAACAACTTTTTATTTTTTCAAACCTCTCTCCAGAAAAATTTGATTTTGGCGCAATTCACATTTTGGCAAAAAGGTATCGATATATACATTCACAGACTGGTCCCTATCTAAAAGATTTTATCCAGCAGTTGACACGGTGTTTCATTGTTTTTTACGTAATTAATAGTTGTATTATACTTCTCCACACTGACTGGTGACTTGGTAATAACAAAAGTGAGAAGTTCAGAATAATAATAATACAAAGATTAAGATCAGTAGAATAATAATTATGTACAATAACAATGAAGGGGTTTTATAACAATGAATGGGATTTACAGAAATGAAGGTTTTTTTTTTATATATATCAATGTCCGAGATGAGGGGTTAGCTGTGAACTGAGGGATCAGGTCACTGCACTACCAATAAATGTAATTGTGAGAATTTGCTATTATATTATAAATTACTAGGAAGGTATAGGTTAGGTAAATGTCTCAAAGTACTATAATTATATAACTTCAGGAAGGTAGCTTAAAAATCTTTTAAAAAGCAAAGATAAATAAAAGGTCCTAACCTTTGAAAGTGCCATTTTTGTACTGTCCTGTTCTCTCCGGTACACCTTGCTCTACGAACAAAAAGAAAAGAAAAATGATAAATAAATAAATAAAAACCCAATAATAAAATGACTTTTTACAAAACCTACTTAGTCAATTTGGTGGGATGGTGGGTCAGTGAGTTTCAGTTTCCGTTGTTGTGACATCACGAAAGTGATAAACACAAATATGATAACTAATTCTCATTACTAAGTTATTTTTTGTTAGCACATCAAAAAATTAGAACTTTGAATTTTTTTGTGAATATATTTTTGTGCAAAACTTTTCAGTCTAGTCAAGTTGGCATTTAGGTATGAAATAATTATATGTATTTCTGATGGGTATTTCTTAATTGTCCCTCACTTAGGTATGCTCAACATAGACTATTTTCGACAAAAAATGCTCTCTCTCTCTGCCTTTTTCACTCTCTCTCTCCTTTTCTCTCTCTCTCTCTCTTTCTCTCTTTTCCTTTTTTTTCTCTCTCTCTCCCCTTTCCTCTTTCTTTCTCTCCCCATTTCTCTCTCTTTTTCTTTATCAAATTGTCTCACCCTCATAGTCCCTATTTCTTTCTTTATTTTTCTCTATCTCTCTC
The DNA here is from genome assembly GCA_024516035.1 of Bactericera cockerelli. Taxonomy (NCBI): domain Eukaryota; kingdom Metazoa; phylum Arthropoda; class Insecta; order Hemiptera; family Triozidae; genus Bactericera; species Bactericera cockerelli. Next base: position 25,381,705 of record CM044962.1, read on the forward strand.
TCTTCCTCTCTCACTCCTTCTCTCACACTTTCTCTCCCTATCTTATCAATTCTTCTTCCACATAGTATAGTTTTATTGTTTAGATATAGGGTTGGACTTTCAATGTAATTAACTAACTAGTCATACGTGTTTTATGTAGATGTAATCCTAGTCATAAGTGTTAGTCTTAATGTTTATTGTAAGTGCTTTTTATGTAAAAAATGGGCCTGACCCGTAAACAAAACAAACTTCTATATTCTCTCTCTCTCTCTCTCTCTTTCTATCCCTTTATTTATCTGTTATACCGGGAAAAAGTCCGAAAAAATATCCTGACCAGCCATTTTTCTTTCCCCCCCCCCCCCCCCCCCCCCCCCCCCATTCTTTTATGTGCTTACTCGCGTCCAATCGCAAAATCAACAACCTCTTTCTTGGTATTCAAACAATGTCCCCGTCCGCAGCTACCTAACAAAACAAACTTCTATCATCCCATTACATTTTCTTTTTATTGTTGCTATATTGCGTTCTAATGTCAAATCAACAACTCTTTCTTGGTATTCAAACAATGTCCTCTCTCCGAGTACTATACAATATTAAACATTTTCTATACAGGGTGACCCATGAGAAGCTTGACCAAGAGAGTATGTTTTGGTCCTCTTATCTGGGATTTTTACCATACCTCACTTTTTCACACACAAACAGGTTGATAACATGGCATGAGTTTCTGAACCACCCAGTTGATATACCTCACTCTTTCACACACAAACAGGATGATAACATGACATTAGTTTCTGAACCACCCAGTAGATACTCCTCACTCTTTCACACACAAACAGGATGATAACATGACATTAGTTTCTGAACCACCCAGTTGATATACCTCACTCTTTCACACACAAACAGGATGATAACATGACATTAGTTTCTGAACCACCCAGTAGATACTCCTCACTCTTTCACACACAAACAGGATGATAACATGACATTAGTTTCTGAACCACCCAGTAGATACTCCTCACTCTTTCACACACAAACAGGATGATAACATGACATTAGTTTCTGAACCACCCAGTAGATATACCTCATTCTTCCACACACAAACAGGATGATAACATGACATTAGTTTCTGAACCACCCAGTAGATACTCCTCACTCTTTCACACACAAACAGGATGATAACATGACATTAGTTTCTGAACCACCCAGTAGATATACCTCATTCTTCCACACACAAACAGGATGATAACATGACATTAGTTTCTGAACCACCCAGTAGATACTCCTCACTCTTTCACACACAAACAGGATGATAACATGACATTAGTTTCTGAACCACCCAGTAGATATACCTCATTCTTCCACACACAAACAGGATGATAACATGACATTAGTTTCTGAACCACCCAGTAGATACTCCTCACTCTTTCACACACAAACAGGATGATAACATGACATTAGTTTCTGAACCACCCAGTAGATATACCTCATTCTTCCACACACAAACAGGATGATAACGTGACATTAGTTTCTGAACCACCCAGTAGATATACCTCATTCTTCCACACACAAACAGGATGATAACATGACATTAGTTTCTGAACCACCCAGTAGATATACCTCATTCTTCCACACACAAACAGGATGATAACATGACATTAGTTTCTGAACACCCAGTAATATACCTCATTCTTCCACACACAAACAGGATGATAACATGACATTAGTTTCTGAACCACCCAGTAGATATACCTCATTCTTCCACACACAAACAGGATGATAACGTGACAGGTATACACAGAGGCTTGGGGCCTAAACAGCCTTTGTTAGCATATATGTCAGATCTGAACAAGTTAGGACTGCAAATATGAAATTCAATAGAAAAAGAATATATTAGGAAGGGAGAAAGAGAGAATAAGGAAGAAAGGAGAAAGAGAGAGAGAGAGAATAAGGTATTAAATAGAAAGAGAGAGAGAGAGAATAAGGTATTAAATAGAAAGAGAGAGAGAGAGAGAATAAGGCAGAAAAGAGAAAGAGTGAATAAGGAGAAAGGAGAAGGAGAGAGAAAAAATAAAAAAGAAAGGAGAAAGAGAGAGAGAGAGAGAGAATAAGGAAGAAAGGATAAGAGGAGAGAGAGAGAGTAAGAGAGAAAGGAGAAAGAGCGATAGAGAGAATAAAGAAATAGAGGAGAAAGAACAAGAGAAAGAGAGAGAGAGAGAGATAATAAGGAAGAAAGGAGAAAGAAAGAATAAGGAAGAAAGGAGAAGGAGAGAGAAAAAATAAAAAAGAAAGGAGAAAGAGAGAGAGAGAGAGAGAATAAGGAAGAAATGATAAAGAGAGGGAGAGAATCAGAAAGAAAGGATAAAGAGAGAGAGAGAAAATAAGGAAGAAAGGAAAAAGAGAGAGAGAGAATAAGGAAGAAATAAGAAAGAGTGAATAAGGAGAAAGGAAAAAGAGAGAGAGATAATAAGGAAAAAAGGAGAAAGAGTGAATAAGGAGAAAGGAGAAAGGAGAAAGAGAGAGAGAGAGAATAAGGCAGAAATGATAAAGAGAGATAGAGAGAATAAGGTAGTATGGAGAAAGAGAGAGAGAGAATAAGGAATTATGGAGAAAGAGAGAGAGAGAGAGAAAATAAGGAAGTAATGAGAAAGAGAGAGAGAGAGAATAAGGAAGTAAGGAGAAAGAGAGAGAGAGAGAGAATAAGGAAGAATAGAAAAGAGACGAGAGAGAGAGAATAAGGAAGAAAAGTGAAAGAGAAGAGGAGAAATTTTCTATCATTATTATCATTATTTTTTATCGTTTTTTAAAGAAAGGAAACAAGTCACTAATTTTATTGACTTAAATTGTTATATTAAATGTACACACAAGAGTTTTAAATGTATACACAAGAGTCTTAAATGTATACACAAGAGTATTAAATATATACACAAGAGTATTAAATATATACATAAAAGTATTAAATGTATACACAAGAGTATTAAATGTAAACATAAGAGTCATGAACCAAGAGTGGGGTGAGCCAGGTCAAATTCTGAGAAAAAAAATCTGACAACGAAATTTTCTATTAAAACCTTTTCATTCCCGAAAACTCGCACGAAAATAAACTTTTCATTCCCGAAAATTCACGAAAATAAACTTTTCATTGGCGTGAATATTAGTTTCCATTTCTCAAAATGAGCTTTGAACAACTCAAAAGACGCCTTTCAGTGGTTATTTTCGTTCGCTTTGAGCCTGTACCCAAAAATTGCTTGGGGTCGGCATTGTTCAACCTCTGTCTCATGACTAGAGGTTGCTCTGTTCTGGCACTGCTACCACATTTTACGACTAAATGGCTTTCTCTGCACACAAAGGGTTGGGTGGAAGAGATTGCCATAGGCAATAACCCCGCCCTTTAGTTAGGACATATGTATATATTTTATTTATTTTTTTCTTGTGTTATATTATTATTATTATTGTCATTTTTATATTTACTTTTTCCCATTATTTGTCTGAATTTGTCTGTATGTTCTACTAATAAAGTGTTTCTAAATAAATAAAAAATAAATAAAAAAATACCTTCTACTTACAACCCTATTGTGTTCAGCACGAAGAAATACCATCATGGTTTCCAGAAACTTTTATACTCGAGAATTATTATCATTAGTCTGTCCCAGTAGCTCAGTGATAAAGGCGGCACTCTGTGAATCCAGAGATTCCAGAGGTCGCGGGTTTGAAACCTAGCCGGGACATGACAAGGTATCCTCCCATTTGGGATTTTTACCACATAATAATAATTATGTCTTGGGCTTACTAATAGTGCTAATCGGTCAGTAGTTATAAATAAGGCGATATTATTATTATTGTATCTAAACTATCCCGTTTCTTTTCTTTTGGAAAAAAGTTCTTATGTACAATTTTATGTATTGTATACCTATGTTTTCTAAAATGAAATATATATCTCCCTTGCCTTAATCCCATATTAGCTTATGTTGCTTTTGGGGTCGGCATTGTTCAACCTCATGGTTGAGGTTGGTAGGGTGGAGCACGTTTTTTATGGCTGGATGCCCTTCCTAACGCCAACGATTCTTTTTGATTTAACGTCCTGGATTAGGACGGGGGTTTTACCCTCCATTCGCTGGGAATCGTACCAGCTACCCACATTAACCTCACCCAGCCTGGGTAGGGCCGGAAATGGCAGCCTCACGTGTTTGGATGGAACAGAATTTTCTTCGAAAAGTCTGCCCCAGCCGGGAGTTGAACTCGGGAACTCTGGACTACGGGTAGTAGTCACAACCATTACGCCACGGAGGCTGCTTTTCTAAAATGAAATGAGCAATAAAAATACACTTTGTATACCAGAGTCGAGTGGTTGACTTGCCGCCCTGTATAATTAAAGCAGGAGCACTCGACCCCCTGCACTGGGTGTGTGTGTGTGTGTGTGTGTGTGTGTGTGTGTGTGTGTGTGTGTGTGTGTGTGTGTGTGTGTGTGTGTGTGGGTGTGTGTGTGTGTGTGTGTGTGTGTATGTGTGTGTGTATGTGTGTGTGTGTGTGTGTGTTCATATATTTCATCTCAAGTAGCGGACCCCCCCCCCTCACTTCCGCTCCCTACACACAACCCCACAGAGGGCTTTCCCTCCTACCTAACCTTGAAAGAGAGAGAGAGAGAGGTGCAGAAAAAAATAAACCAAAGTTAGGAGCCCCCCCCTCCTTACAGAGATCGCGCCCTCCTCCTTACTGTACTCAACCTATGATGTGAGAGGGACAGAAAAAAAAAAGACAAAGTAAGGACCCCCCCCCCCGACCTCCCCCCTTACTGAGGGTTTTCCCTTCTCCTCACCCTTGAACCATCAGATGAACAGAAAAACAAGAAACCAAAGTTAGGAGCCCCCCCCCCCCCTCCTTTACAGGGGTCGTCCCCTCCTACTTCAAGTTCTTCCCCTTGCACGTGTGAGAGTCTGAGGGGGACAGAAAGTAAGACACCCTCACCCACCCCTGCCACCCGCCCCTTACAGAAAGCTTCCCATACTCCCACCCCCCCCCCCCCCCCGTACCCACTTGAATGATGAGAGGGACTGCTGAAAAGAGAGGACCCCCCCCCCATACAGGAGGGACCCCCCATACAGCCCCAACCACCCTCCCTCTATATACCCCTAACCACCCCCCCTATATACCCCTAACCACCCCTCTATATACCCCTAACCAGCCCCCCAAGAAGAGAAGGGAATAAGGCCACCACTCCCGAATAATTCGCTTAGAGCCATAACTTATGCCGCTAATTGCCGCTGTAAATCCTCCACCGCCAGGTTGGTGCTTAGCGCGGAGGTGAAACTGGAGAGGCACCCATCCCATGGAGTTGAAGACGGAGGGGCACATACAGGGTGGTCCACGCGAACCATCCTAATGCGGGATTCCACTGAGTGCTTGGGTTGGGTGGAAGAGATTGCTATAGGGCCTATAGGCAATACCCCGCCCTTTAGTTAGGACATCTGTATACACGATACAAACATAATATTATATTTTATCAGTAGTCACCGTTGCAGAGTGAGTTAGCGTGCTAGACATTGCACGCATGGTGACCTGGGTTCGATCCCCAGCGGAGAAGGAATTTTTCTGTACTTGGATGTTCGGGGGTCCACTCATACTTCGTGAGGAAAAATGAGTGGTTACTTGTATGAGTAACGACCAGTGGCGGCATTACCAGAGGAAAAAGAAATTAATGTAAGTAATAGAACAATTCGAAATGTGAAGGAGGCTCTTAGTGATGCGTTCCCCACAGAAATTGTGAGGAGGCCTTGTGCTTCGTCACAAATAAAATAATAAATACTTACATATACATATTATATTTTATGTGTGTTGTTTATCTTTTTTCCTTGTTTATGATGCTCTTAATTTTTTATTTTAATTTTATCATTCCTTGATGGTACAGAAATCAATCTTATTAATAAAAAATCAATAATAATAAGATTTCGAAACACTTCGCAGCATTTTCTGTCGAATCTTAAATGAGAAGTTTTTATTGACAATAAGACTGTGATATCAAAGGATTCCATGCTGAACTTGCCATTGCTGCACAGCACAATGATCACGGTTCTAAGCGTGACGATATTTTTGTGTGCCTATTATGTCTCTTTTTTTCTTTTCTTTTTTGCCATGTTAGATTTAAGTTACAGGTTGTTCAAATGTACTTCATTTTTTTTATAAGGCAAGAGTGCCCCGGAACCACTTTCACATTCCTTCAGGGCACTTTACCTTTACACGCATGCCATTCCGGAAACGGAATATTTCGGTCAGAAATTTCCGCTCCGGCCGGTATTCGAACCCGAAACCTCTGGGTCAGCAACCAATGCTCTTAACCACTAAGCCACGGAAGTCGGCTGTAATGTATTTGAAATAAGCAATAAAAATATTATTTTATTCTGTTCCAACCACAGTGGCGAATTTTTTTTATTTTGAAGATTTTTTTTTTATTTTATTACACCCTGTACTTCGCGGTGGTAAGTTCAGAGTTTCGGTGGGATGGACGGTTTTCACCTTCGGTTGAAAATAAATTATTCGTGGTGTTCTTCTAGCGTTTGCAAGTTCCATCTTTCTTTAATTCTTTCTTTCTTGATAATTTCTTTATTCTCCTCGTTAGTTATTTCTTCTGCAAGTAACATATTTATTGCTTCTTTTTTAATCTTCTTTAGTTTCTTTCCATATTTCTTTTTTATTTCCTCTTTCCTTTTTTATTCCTTTCTTATTTATACTTCTCTCTTTAGGTATTTCTTCTGCAGGGAATATAGTTCTTGCTTTCTTTTTAATCTTCTTTAGTTTCTTTCTATTCAATCCTTTCTTTCTTATTTGTTTCTTTATTCTACTAGTTATTTATTGCTTTCTTTTTCATCTTTTTAGTTTCTTCCCATCCTTCATTTTTATTTACTCTCTATAATTTTATTTATTTCTTTAGTTCTTTATTCTCCTCTTTAAGTATTTCTTCTGCTAGTAACATATGTATTACTTTCTTCTTAAACTTCTTTAGTTTTTTTCCTTCTTTCGATCTTTCTTTTTCATTTCCTCTTTATTTTATTTTTGCTTTATGATTTTCTTTCTTAATTATTTCTTGATTCTTAATTTCTTCTGCAAGTAGATAACATATATTTCTTTTTTAATTCTGATTACTTTCTTTTCTTTTTAATTTTTTCTTTTTATATTATTTCAATTTTTTTCTCGTGTCCTCTATGATTATTTCTCTATTTTCCTCATTCAATTTTTCTTTCTCTTGCGAAATTTGTCTTTCTTTATTTCTAAAATGTTTTATGTTTTTATTTTGCACGCTTCATCGTCATTTATTTCTTTGATTTCATATTAATTTTTTCTTCCATGTTAATTTCTTTCATTCCCTTTTACCTACCTTGGACTTCTTTTATGTTTCATTCTCTTTCTTCTTTCTTTCTGCAGAACTGTGGTGGGTTTCTTATACCTACTTAATCCCATTTAATTACTTTTTCTCAAGAAAAAAAATATTCACCTATATTTTTTAGGAACTTCATAGGTAATATTATTATTTTTTAAAAATATGCTTTCTATTGCTTAAATATTTTTAGATTTTTTAAATATTAGTTGCGAGCTGTTACATAAGTATAACTGTGAAATAATGTAACTGTGATATTAACTGTGATATTGTACAATTTATTATTCTAATTATTTAAATTCTAGTCACTTTTTTTATGTTCCTATTAAATAGTTTTTTTTCTTCTCCTTTTGACATATTTCAAATTTGATTTTTGTGACATGTATTTTGTTTGTGTTAATTTTTGTAATGTTTGTGTTGTATAATTGGTGCTTCACTTCCTAGAGTTAAGCTTAGTAGCCTTAAGATCATACCTCCTTGTCAATCTTACAGCCATCTTTATTGAAAATATGACCCAAGTATGCTATCTCACTTTGCATTAATTGCAATTTATTCTTGTTGAATTTGATATTAAGTTCTTTTGCACGTTTAAAAACCTTGGACAATGTTTCAACATGACTCTTTTGGTCATAACTAGCTATTAATATATCATCAAAATAAATGACTAAATCATCAATACCACTGAAGCATTCTATGTTATACTTCATAAAAATTTCCGGGCTGCTGACAAGTCCAAAAGGAACACGGAGATATCTAAAATATCCCAATGGAGAGTTGAAAGTGCCAATGTCTTTTGACTCTTCGTGTAGGCTTATTTGATTGAACCCATCTTTCAAGTCTACTACTGAAAATATTGTTTTTCCTATCAACTTTGTCTTTATTTCTTCCAATGTTGGAATTAAATAGTACTCCCTTTTTATTGCCTTATTTAAATCGATGGGATCCAAGCACAATCTTAGATCACCATTTGGTTTTTGTCTAACAACCAGATTACTACACCAGTTTTTAGGCTGTGTGACTGGTTCTATTATTTTATTTTTTACTAAATCATCTAATTTTACTTTCAATTTATCCATTAGAGTGTATGCCACTCTTCGTGGGGCTTGACACGTAGGGGTTTGTGTCTTATCTAATATTATCTTATATTTTTGAGGAAATTCCCCAGTGCCTTCAAAAACCTCGGAATATTCATTCAAGAATTTATCCAAATTAAAAACATGGTCCAAGTTTTCCACCTTCTTTATTAAACCCAGATCAACACAGGCCTCACGCCCTAATATAGGTATTATACCCTTACCATCTTTGACTATAGAGAATGTCAAGGTGTGACTCAATTCACTTTTCCTCATCTTGATCTGTACGTTACCCAGGATTTGGATTTTGTGACCTCCATATGCTTCTACAGTGTTGACCTCCTTTGACGCTTATGAAATACTTAGTTGAAGGTTGGCCTCAGAGTAAATGTTATCTAGAAGATAATGAATTGATCAGGCATTTTTTCAAACTCAGAGAAGAACTCATATGTAATGATGGCATAATCTATTATCAGGACAGAATTGTGATTCCTAGTAAGCTAAAACAGCTAGCATTGTTCATGTTGCACTCTGGTCATATGGGTATTTCTAAAACAATACTGAGAGCACAACAAACATATTACTGGGTGAACATGAACAATGATATTGAAGCCTATATAAAAAATTGTTTGACGTGTCAAGAAAACAGACCGTCTAAAATTAAAGAGCCATTATTACCTTATGAGATACCTGATCGGCCATTCCAAAGAATTTGTTTAGATATCATGAATTATAAAAATATTGATTACCTTGTAATTGTAGACAGCTTTAGCAAATGGATTGAGTGCCTCAAGCTTAAAAGTAAATCCTGTCATGAAGTGATTATAAAACTTAAAACTCTTTTTGCTACTTTTGGTATACCTGATATCATAGTAAGTGATAATTCACCATTCAATTCATATGAAATTAAATGTTTTGCAACTAGTTTTAACATACAGTGGCGGACAAGCAGTCCACACTACCCCACTTCTAATGGGCAAAGTGAGAGAGCTGTAGGTATCTGTAAAGATCTACTTAGAAAAGCTGACAGCTTTAAGTTAGATTTTCAAGACCTCCTCATGGAATATCGTGCTACACCTATTGCTTCTATTGGTGTCTCCCCCAGTGAATTACTAATGGGAAGACTCATTAAAACTAAAGTCTTAATTAATCCCAAAAAATTAAGTCCTGTTGAAAACTTCAAACAACTCACAGAACAGGCAAAAGAGAAAATCAAAGTAAAACAGAACAAAGTAAAAGAACACTATGATAAAAGTAGCAGAATAGAATCTGAATTTACTCCTAATGAAAACATATTGCTTCATGACAAAAAGAAATGGGTCAGAGGTAAAATTGTTAGTAAAACCCAGTATCCTAGGTCATACAATGTTCAAACTGAAAATGGACAAATCTTGCGAAGGAATACTAGCGTATTAAAACACACGTCCATAGAGTTTAAAACTGGCAAGCAGGGACATTGTATGATTCCTGGAGCTGTGGGTGTGTCCTCTGGAGACAATTTTGATGACTTGTGGGAATCGAGACTAGTTAATAAAAATAATCCTCAATTTGCTCAGCCGTTAAAAATGCACAGAGTTAAATAATTCCCCTGAAAGAGAGGAAAGTGAACTTGCATCCACATCAATAGTTGATAAAACCATTGTTCAGAACCCCACACATAGGGTAGGCATATCAAGTGAAGAAGAAGAAGAGTTTGCAACCCCATTGAAAGGGTCCCAGGTAGAGGACCACACTTATTGCAAAACTCCTGCAAAGAAAGAGAATAGACCAAAAAGGGAAGTTAAAAAACCAGCAAAGTTTAAAGAATTTGAGTTGGATTAATTAAATAAAATAAGTGCTAGTGAATGAACTACACCTCTAATGTAATAAGAAATAAATAAGCCAGATGTAGAGTCATATGTTATATGTGTCAATAGATAAACTTAATGTTCTATGTGTTAATAGTGTTTCATGTAACTGACAAATTAGAATACAGAGAACAAAAGTTATGTTAATATAAGCTGAAAAATTGATAATAATTTATGTACCGTATCACATACCTAACAAAGAAAAGTAAATGTGAGTAACGAAGATTATTAAAATTTTATTTAATTGTTACATAAATAGTACCTATATATATTTTTGGCTTTAATTTTTTTTAAAACTATTTTACTATTGTTTGGTTATGTTTTTTATGTACAATACTATTACTAGTTTAAGTATTATTTGTTTATATGTATAATGTATACTGTACCATACCAAGTCTGAGGAGGCAGATAATGTGTATTTAGAAAACTGTTAACTTGCAAAATGCTAATTAATGTAAGCTGCATATTGTTTTATATTATTAAATCTTAATCCCAGGTGGATGGTGATAGCTTCCACTGAAAGGAAAACTTAAAGGGAAGGATGTTGTATAATTGGTGCTTCACTTCCTAGAGTTAAGCTTAGTAGCCTTAAGATCATACCTCCTTGTAAAATCTGTGTCTGAATAAAATATAAACACACGCCACTCTGCATCTGGTCGTGGTACAAGAAAGTACGTTGTTCCGTCTTTTTCTCTTAAACCTCATTCCTTATGGACCCCCATCAAAAGCGTGCAACAAAGTAACAAACTACTCGGCTACAAACAAGACAGTTTGTTTCTTGTAAATTGGTCATGTGTCGTAAAATGTACAATACCTAACGGTTTTTATTATTATTTTAACAATTCCCCAAAAAAAATGTTTAAAAAAAAATCGACAATACGAGTATCTATACATTATTTATAGTAGTTACAGTGGCCAAGTGGTGTAGATCACGAGACTTGCATTCACGGTAACCTGGGTTCGATTTTGATTATGGCACAACATTTTTTGCTCCATAGCCGACCTCAGTAACTTGATTCATTATGCGTGGACCTGTAAACTGGAGGTCGGTGGTTCAAGTCCCCAGTTCAGCATAGATATCACGATTGTGATTAAGTAAAATATTATGATAACTATAACTTTCTGCTCTGTACTTAGGAAGTCTGGCATTCAATCATATATATCGTGAGTATTCGTGAGGATTTTGTATTTTTTTATGTCGTAGCCATGAAAGTTAGCCATGGCTGGGGGACTATAAACAGGGAGTAGACCAGCATTGGCTTGGTTCTGGGGGCCCTTGTCAATTATTAGACTCCTTATAAATACAGTGGTAGAAGTGCTGAGTCATTCCTCCGCTGTCTGGCTACCATCGTTCACGATTAAATTTCATTTAATGATTGCTATAATTTTAATTTATTCTCAAATTCTCTTAAGATTCCAAACATTTTTACTGTATTTCCTTTATATTAACCCTAGAACTCCCATTGGGTACTCTCACCACTCACCTTCCACATTGAGCATGATCGCCATATTCATCTTCGGTTCCGTGTTCACCTGACACTCGTAGATTCCAGCGTCCCGTCGCTGGGCATAGTCGATCTTCAAGTTCCACTCGTCGCTACCCTGAGGGTGGATCACTGAGAAGCGACCGTCGCCGGTGTAGGTGTAGATGTTGGTCGTCAGGATGTGCAGATCTCGCTTGCGCATCCAGGACACCTGAGGACGGAAGAGGATTATTTTAAATTCTGCTTTATACACTAAAAGTAGCATAGATTTAGAAAGTAGATAACGAACTCTGGTCGAAAACTGAAGCACCCCTCCTGCATAGGAAGTAAGTACCAATAAGTACCATACACTGCCTCAATAGAAAATGCCGGGCGCCATGCTAATATCATATATATATTATGTATAATTGTATATGTTGTTCGCCATTTTTTTTTTTCTTCGAAAACCATTCCAAAACCCCTGACGTCTTTTCCCATCAGATGACGGAATGACTACCAAGGGGAATGGTCACGGGGGAGAATACGGTGGACAATCAATCCTGGTGGACAATAATATCCTCCCCACATTGTGAACAATGCCATCTTCGCAATGGGAAAAATTGCCCTTCAATATCAAATCCAAACCCTCGAACGCATCCCATTGAATTTTTCATGGAATTACAAAGGGAGGTGGCCATGGGAGAAAAAAATGGCGGACAGTCAAGTCAGCCAACTGAAAATCATTCCCCCCTTTTTGAGAAGCAAAATTTTTATATCATATTTGTGACATCCTAGTTCAGAGTATAAAAAATTCTATTCTGCCTGGGATTGAACCCAGGTCACCATGACAAAAAAAAAAGTTAGTTAGTTAAGTTATCATATTTGTGTTAATCACTTTTGTTATATCACGAAACTACTCAAAATCGCTCCACTAAAATCGACGTGGAAACCGGGACTTGAACCACCGATCTCCAGGTTACAGACTTGTAACCTGGAGACCGCCTTATCGATCAAGCTACTGAGGTCTCACTGAAGATTAATAAGTAAAATATTAAAGGTCAGTACGAATTTCCGATAAGCCTCTCTTTTCCGTAGGAAATATTCCCGGGGAAAAACTTTTTTGTTACCTTCACAAAAAGTTCGTGCCGCAAATTTTCTCAACACTGAGTTCATATTTTCACTTTCTACCTTTTCTTCGTTTACTTGCTTTCCCTTTTTGATGGAAAGGAAAGTAATGTTTTCACCAAATTTAATGCGGTCAGTTTTTAGTGAAAAAACACGTTTTAGGGTCCCCAGAGCTTAATTACAAAGTTTTAGCACTTTTAGCGATACCTTCTTTTCCGGACATCCTAGTTCAGAGAAGAAAAAATCTATCCTGCCTAGGATTGAACCCAGGTCACCATGACAAAAAATAAAGTTATTCAGTTAAGTTATCATATTTGTGTTAATCAATTACGTGATATCACAACTACTCAAACGCGCTTTACTAAATCTACACTGAAACCGTGACTTAAATCAAAAGTGTTATAGAAAATTAATGGTTGGAAATCATCTGTACTACCATCACTTAAGAGATTTTACATCAAGTCTGTTACACCCTGTATAAATAATCAATAAAAAAAATATTCCTCAAACCTTACTCAAATTCTCCATACCTACTAGAAAAAAAACAAAGCTCAAAAAAAGCTCAGTAAAAAGTTTTTTTTTATGAAAAAAGGTATCATATTTTTTTTGTGTTAATCACAATAGTGATATCACGACTACTCAAACTCGCTTTACTAAATCCACACTGAAACCGTGACTTGAACCACCGACCAGGTTATAAGTCCGCCGCCTTATCGATCAAGCTACTGGGGTCGGTAAAAAAAAAAAAAATGTATATACATATATTACAACTCTATCTACTCTATCTACCGACATTTACTTGATAGATCAAACATATAAGAAAAAGTATGAACCTTTCTTTCCTTTACTCCTTTGTTTGTTGGAGAATTTTGGACAGGTGGAAAATTAAGAATTCCAGAGACGTTCTCATATGTGTCAGAGACATGAGACATGTCTGCGGCCTGAGACATGTTGACACCTGAGAGGATATGAGACATGTGACATTGACAGGAGGACGTTGCCAGAGTCTACTAAAAGGATTTGATCCGGGTGGTATACAATACAGTGTGCCTCACAAATGTTCTTTGTTTTCCTCATAAATTTGAGTTTGTGACCACATAATAATAATAAAACTCTTTAGTGGAAGTTAACCACCAGGCGAGGTAAATGCTCAAAGCATTTTCTGCCACCTAACCCTCAGAGTTTTACTATTATGTGGTCACAAACTCAAATTAATGAGGAAAAAATCGTACACACATAATAATACGACTCTGAGGGTTAGGTGGTAGAAAATACTGGTGGTTTCCTTCCACTAAGTATTGTGCCACTTCTAAGAGAAACTGAAGGCATCAGGGGGAAAAAACAGTCACAAAATCAAAAAAAAAAAAAAAAAAAAAAAAAAAAAATCAGGAGAGCGATTTTAAATTGGGAATCCGTGTGGTTTTCCCCTGTGTACACATTTTTAAAAACCAAATATCTCGAGACTCCGATCTCTTATCCCATGTTTGGTCTTACCTATGAAAACCACTTTCTATGCGCAGTAAAATGACGCAATAAAATCATTTCTCAAAATTTTGGATTCTGTTTTTTTTTTTTGTTCCCTTGATGCCTTCAACTACTCAAACTGAAAAAAGACAAAAAATATTAACCTCCTGTTCAAAAAATAAGGTTCCTCATTAATATTAACCTACCAAAAAAAAAAACTATCCCATCCCATGAATGGCCTTTGATGTTAAAATTGGGATGTAAAATAAATTATACCTAGTAAAAAACTCTTTGACACTGTACATAACGTTTTACATAATGACACTGTACATAACTCTGACACTCATTCCTATTCTATTTCTGACAATAATCAGCACTTTAAAGTGCCTCGAGTTTCTCATCCTTCTAAAACAAAAAGAACTCGTGTTAACCCTCCTACTTCTTCAAGTAAACATGAAATATACTATCAAAATGTTAGAGGGTTAAGAACTAAAATTAAACAACTTTTTTGTGGTCTATCGTCTCACCAATCTGACATTTATGTTTTTACAGAGACATGGCTAAACGATACCATTCATACAGCAGAACTAGGATTTGATAATTATATTGTATATCGTACTGATCGTGGACCTTCTAACTCTGAATCTTCTGAAGGAGGAGGAATCCTAGTGGCCATCCATAAAAAAATCCAGTCATATCAAATAACAGTAAATAATAATAAAATAGAACACACCTTTGTACACGCAAAAATTAAATCTACCAAGTTCATTATAGGAGGCATATACTTACCTAAACCATCTATACAAGTAGTTAATGATCTATTAGAATCGATAGAAGAAATACAGCTAAAATATAAAAATATCAAACTACTATTACTAGGTGACTTTAATTTACCCAATATTTCATGGACTCCGTCATCTGAACCAAAAATACAAACTCCAGTAGGTAATCACACTCCCCATTCTGAACTCCTCATATCTGTACTAACTGATTACCACAAACTCGAACAATTTAATTACCTGAAGAACAAACATGGTACCATATTGGATTTATTGTTTACCAATCTTCCAAGTAGCGACTTATCAGTAACAACATCCACTGACCCTATCCCGATACCGATAGATAAATATCATCCTCCGTTAGAAATTTTACTTAATATTAAAAACAAAACCAAAACTGTAAAAAACAAAGTATGTGATATCCATAAACGTAATGAGGATTTCTACTGCTTTCAGAAAGGTAATTATGTTGCACTTGAACGTGATTTAGCAGAGACTGACTGGTTAACAGAATTCCAAAAATATAATGACATAAACTCAGCCGTGTCTAAATTTTATTCAATTTTAAAAGAAAAAAATGACAACTTTTATACCTAAAAAGACAATCAAAGACCTCAAATTCTCGATCTGGATGTCTAAAGAATTGAAAGAACTAATAATCCAAAAGAAAATAGCCCATAAAAGATTCAAAATTAGTAAATTAATCAGTGATCATACCATTTTTAAAACTCTAAGATCAAAATGTAAAATTAAATCCGAAAAAGACTACACTGATTATGTCCAAACTAAAGAAAAAGAATTTTCTAATAGACCTGAAAAATTTTGGGAGTACATTAATTCGAAGAAAACAAATAATGGATTACCATCAATAATGAAATTTGACAACAATACATCCAACGATTATCTTGAAATAACAAATTTCTTTGCGTCAAATTTCTCGTCAGTATATTCCAAAGAACAATTAGCTCCTCCAAATTTCAATTTTGAGAATACACTTTCTACACCATTGAATAAAATAACAATTAATCCCAATGATTTATACAAATCAATGAAAAAACTTAAATCTGACTCCTCTAGTGGTCCAGACAGCATTCCCCCTATATTACTTAAAGAGTGTGCCTCTGCATTAGTGAACCCACTCTGCTTTCTATTCAACTGGTCGCTATCCTCAGGGTCTTTTCCTGATAACTGGAAAACTTCATACGTCATCCCTATCTTTAAGAGCGGAGTAAAAGAAAACGTGTCCAATTATAGACCTATCAGCAAAATATCAACTATCCCAAAATTAATGGAACAACTTATTTACAAACAAATACAACCAATCTTAACTCCACTTTTAATCAACCAACAACATGGGTTTGTAGTAAAAAAATCGACAACCACTAACCTTTTATCATTTACTGACCATGTATGTAATATAATTGACAAAGGAGATCAGTTTGATTGTATAATGACAGATTACTCTAAAGCATTTGATAAAATAAATACAAATATTCTATGTGCAAAACTCCGTGCATATGGTATTTTAGATCCTATGCTTTCCTTTTTCTACAGCTATTTCTCCAACCGTACACAAATAGTAAAATTAAAAATGATGAAAACGGACAATAACAACTGTCAGTGTTATCAAGATAAAAAGATAAACAACTATCTCACATACTTATCTGAACCTTTTGATGTTTTATCTGGCTGTATTCAGGGTGGGCATTTATCAGGTCTCACTTTCAACCTTTATATTAATGACATTTACTTTTACCTACCAACAACATTCTGGTTATTTGCTGACGATAAACGAACCGGAATGAGTATCAATGGACTATCTGACTCTATACAATTACAATCAGCTCTCAACTCTCTTTATGAATGGTGTCAGATTAATAGAATGGAATTAAACGTCAACAAATGTAAAGTAATGTCCTTTCATCGTAAGAAATCCCCATATATCTTTCAATATTCTATTAATAATATTCCTCTTGAAAGAGTATATCAAGTCAAAGACCTAGGAGTTACTTTTGATTACCAATTGTCATATAATGAGCATTATTCTATAATAACTAAGAAAGCATTCAAACTTCTTGGCTTCATTAATAGAAACAGTCGGGACTTTAAAAATCCAAAAACATACACCATACTATATTATTCATTTGTTAGATCCATACTTGAATATGCCTCACCTGTGTGGTCTCCTTACTATGAAAAACATAAATCAAAAATCGAATCAGTACAACATAGATTCCTAAGGAGCCTTGCTTTCAAACAAAATAAACCTATGAGCATAACAGACCATAATTATTCGGAAATAATGAAAGCAAATAATGTGATTAGTCTAGAACACAGGCGTGACACAAATGATGTTTTGTTACTTTTTAAAATATTAAACAATAGAACTGTTTTACAAGAATTACTGGAGGAACTTTCATTTAGGACAAATCCTAAGAATACTAGAAACAAAAATCTATTGTATGAAAAATCTTGTACAAAAAACTATTCTTTTTTCAAGCCCTACAATCGTTTTATTCGCCTTTTTAATGAAGCTTGCGAGAAAGACACTTCAATCGATCTTTTCTTTGATAGTTATGAATGTATAAAAAATAAACTGTTCCAACTGAATAATATCTAAACAAAAATATCAATATTGTCCAATTTTCAATTATCAATTTTTTAATTAAGTTTATTCTAAGTATTTATATTATATCTTAGTATAAGTTTTTGTTTGTAATTAATTTACAAAAAATAAACATGGGTTAACCCCGTTAATATGTTAAAATCTAAAAAAAAAAAACTCGCTTTACAAAAACTTCGCTGAACCCGTGACTTGAACCAGCGACCTCCAGGTTACTAGTCCGCCGCGTTATCGATCAAGCTAGCGAGGACACCCTATATTTAGACAGTAACTCTCTATTGGCAATCTTTGTTTTGACCTGCCGCACTGAATAATAAACAACCCCTTTTGGCGTGTCTGTTAATTTGCCACAAAAACTTCTTTTTACTTTCCTTATTTTTTTGAGGTCACGGTAAAAACTTTTTTGGCCTCTGTTGTTTTACTTATAAAGCTTTTTTCTAACCGACTTCACAGTAGCTTGATCGATAAGGAGGCGGACTTGTAACCCGGAGATCGGTGGTTCAAGTCCCCAGTTAAATAGATTTTTAGTAAAGCGAGTTTGAATATTTTTTTTTATTATGAGAAAAAATATGATAACTTTTTTTCTTAAAAAAAAAACTTTTCTCTGAGCTTTTTTGACCTTAGTTGTTTTTGTTTCTAGGACGGAGAATTTGAGTAAGAATGGTTTGAGGAATATTTTTTGTTTTTGTTAAAAAAAAAAAAAAATTCTCCGATTTCAATTTTATTCATATAGGTCGGACCAACAGTCTGTTGAAAATATTCCTTGTAACGCGCACATCTCAGGAAATTTTGCAAACACACAGGAGACGTTCTGCAGATGGTCCTATTTTAAATTAATCAATTTCATACTAGCGGTTCTGAGTGAAAGAGACCATGCGCCTGACCACTAACTTTTTACTTAAACGATTATATCGCGTGAACGGTACACCCGATTTTCTGTATGTCGATGCATATTATCGTTTTACATAGGGTTTTTTTTATTTCAATTAGTTATAATTTAACTCTGATACCTATGAAAATACGAAATTTTGGACAAAAAAGTCAAAAAATAAGGTCCATGACTTACCGATACAGGACTTTTTGTATATTGTATTCTACCATATAAAACAAATTTGAAGTAAATCGGTTAAGCGGTTTTTGAGATACAAGTGATTTAATATAAAATCTCAAAATTGCCACGTGTATACAATGTGAAACAATCACGAGGATTGTGTCCATAATTTGCAGTGTTTTTATTAAATTATTATTTTATTTTTTATGTTAAAATGCAATTAAACTTGACATGACCTTTTTCTCATTTTTATCTCTCTCTCTCTCTCTCTCTCTCTCTCTCTCTCTGTATATATTTCTCTTTCTCTCATTCAATCTCTCTTTCTATCCCCCTCTCTCTCCCTTAATCTCTGTCTCTCTCATTCTATGATGTATTTATTTATCTTTTTATCATTCAATCTTTCTTTTCTCACTCTCTCTCTCTCTATCTCTATCCCTCTCTTTCTTTCCACCTCTCTCTCATTCGGCAGGCCAGTTCTCTATTTCCGATTGATCGAGAGTGTGTAATTCAAAGAGCTCAGGAAGTCACCGGTCTCACCGGAACCTAATCAAGCGCTCATTTCCAGCTAGGAAATGACCACCGGTGGAGGCCAGGGGCGTGAGTAGATGCAATATGATGGGTTTGTGCGGGAACATAATCATTAAAGGAGAGGAAGATATCTACATCTACAGGGTGTTCCATTGTAAAGTACACAGTCAATTTTAACTCAATTATCTCGGAAACTACTGAATATGAAAGAGATTGCCATTGGCAATAACCCCGCCCTTTAGTTAGGACATATGTTTTTATGTATTTTCTATTTTTTTTCATTTTCTTTGTATATATTGTTTCTATTTTTTTCATTGTTAAAATAATTATTTGTATGTACATAATGTCCATTTATATCTAATAAAGTTTTGTATAACAATAATATGGAAAAAATCTGTTCAAGGCTTGGTTTATATTTGTTTTACAACTACATAAATATCAACAACAAAAAATGTTTTACTGTTTATAAAATATAAAAATGCCTTCCAAGTCTAAGGAACGAGGCACTGTCAGTGCCGGATTAAGGCAGCGCGGGGCCCTTGGCATTTTCAAGGCGCGGGGCCCCAAAATTGTACCTACTGAGTTTTTTCCAAAAACTATTTTTAGAATCTTGAAACCGAAGCCAAGTGTCCTGGGCACTAATCCATAATAGTATCCAAAACGACGTTTTCGAAAAGCATTTCGAAAATGCCCAAATTTTTTTTTTTTCTTTTAATGGTACATACTAGAATTGCACGTCTTGAAAAACAATCCAAAACATCATGATAAGTAAATTTGACGGCGCCGCAGGCGAAATTTTTGCAAAGTTATGGGGTAAAGTACTCGGAAAATAGATACAAAAAAATATCTTGAAAAAAAAAAAAACATTAAAAGTGTCGCTGGCGACTATAATGAAGATCATTTAAGATGTCGATATAGCCGATCACTGAGCACTCAGGAGACACTTTATGGGTTTGATGGCAGAGATTACCGAAGGCGATAATCACGTCCGTCAATATTATTCTTTTCAAATACGAGTAATTATATAATATTTATATATTGTATAAAGAGCCGCAGGCAATTGGTATAGAGATCTACCTATTTTCATATACGTGGTCAATTTTAAGGGGGATTTTTCTTTTAATATTTTGCTCAACTGGCTATGATTTTATTTAATATTAAAATCCAGAAAAACCAACTTTAAGGCCATTCAAAAACACTTAAAAAACGTACATGAATTGAAAGAAAAACGCGGGGTCCCCAAAACTGCAGGGAACTTGCATCTACGAGTAGGTAATCCGCTAGTGTCCATGTGGTTGATTCGAGGAGTAGATAGTAATAGGGGGCCCCGCGCTTTTCTTTCAATTTATGTACTTTGCTGTGAGTGTGTGTTTTTTCCCCTTTCATTTCTTCTTCTTACTCATTATCCAGAATGCCTAGTGTAAGCTTTTAAAAAACTCATAATACCTAGTGCAAGCTAATTAAAAAAACTCATAATATCTAGTGTAAGCTGCTCAAGCGCGGGGCCCCCTAAAGCGCGGGGCCCTTGGCATCTGCCAAATCCGCCATATGGGTAATCCGGCACTGGGCACTGTGAAAATTTATGAAAATCAAGGCTCATTTTTGTAGATTCATAGTCGTACAGAAAACGCCGACTCAACATTGACTCATGCACGATTTCAATTTTTTTTTTAAAGTATAAATTATGATTTATTTAAAACGTTCAATTGAAATATTTCTATCACAGTCTCTACTCTGTTTTCCAATTATCAATTCCATCTTCATACCCCAACAACGACTCTCCACTCCTCCATCTTCTCCTAGCTCTTCTTATGCACATACTCGCTGCACGCTGCGCAGCAATGGAAACTTTTGCTCGTACCCATCCTAAGAGGATTATTGGCCAATACCTTGCTTGATATATTTATCAGACAAAATTATCTGTTCATAAATACGGCTGTCAATATCTCAAAGCCAGAGAGTCTTACAGCCGTATTTATAAGCAGATATCACCGTCTGAGCATGATTTCCTCTAATAATATAAGCCAATATCTTGTTTGTCACGTTCCTCAGGCCAAATTCTCTCTTCATAAATATGGCTGTTAGTCATATTATGAAACAAAATTAAATGTCTAGGATTTGTTGATCCAAGCCACTATCACTTTACAGCTGATGCGCTGCGTAAATACGCTGTGATTGGTTGAAATTACCACCAGAGGGCGTGTTAAGGGATAGTGTAGGATTATTTAATCTAAACCTGTATCAAGGTACAGCGCACAGTTATTAGTATTCCCTGAAAATTACAAATCGAATAACAAAATACCCTCGACAGAATAAACTCGTAGAAAATACGATCGATTCAATTATCATATAGAAAAAAAAGTTCATCTAAAATTCCATATTTGTACTTGAAATAACTGTGAAAAGGCCAGCTGAGAAACATTTCAAAGTCGCCATTAGATTTCCACTTCGAAGCTAAAAAGAATAATTATCATATATTGTAAATAATTAAGGATAGTAATAGTAATAATAATTAAAATAGAAACTAGAACAAGGCTGCATCCCACGACACAAGAACCATACTTCATAGTGTGGTGGCCCTTAGTGTGAGATGACGAAAGCCAAAAGAAACTAGCATAAGTTCAGTTAAAAATATTATGATTTATGTAAACTGTCATTGTTATATATTATACTAGCGGGCTGTCGCCCGCTTTGCGGGCCGAGGCATGGCCGTGAAAGCAAAAAATCCTTTTTCGCCAATGGCAGGTGTTGTAGTGGGAGTTTCGAAAAATCCCGTCTTATTGCACATCTAGACTATAAGACAAAGCTACCTACCAAATTTCAGCTTCCTAGGACTTACGGTTTGGGCTGTAGAGCGATGATCAGTCAGTGGTCAGTGAGTGTCTTTGACATTTATATATTAAGATTTGAACCATTTACTTGTCATGTATTAAATAAATAAATAAATAAATATGAACAGATCTTTTTCGACATATATTCAGTAGTTTACGAAATATTTGTGTGTGTACTTTATAATGGAATACCCTGTCCCGAAATTGCCCAGGACGCTTTAGGATAGGACTCACAGGAAATTATCCTTCACTCCGTGGAATGGACAGATAATTTGTTAGGGTGCAATAATGAAAAATGAAATCGTCGACTGCATTTTAACGCTCAGATAATCTCAAAATTAATTTCTGAGCGATGATTGAGTTCCCGGTTTTCTCCAGCTTCGCCACTAGAGATTGGCCATCTCTAGTGGCGAAGCTAAAAGATTAAATGGCCAATACAAAAAGATTAAATCCGTCCATTAGCAACTATACAATAAATTGGACTAAGTCATAGATACACTATTACACTGTACACTGTACACTGTACACAGACACAAACAACAGCTGTCATGACCAGTCAAGTGTACAATGTACATGGTACATAGTACCATTGCAAACATAAAGACGGTCGGAGTCAAAAAAGAAGAAGAATAGAGGGTTACACATGAACGTACAATACAACTGAAAGTTGGTCGGAGTATAATAATAATTCCATGTCCGTTAAGTAGGCACAGATACCTATATCACGGTGGTGAGGATTATATTATGAAACAAGTTTCACCACTAAAGTGGTAGGGTGCTATTGGGATTGGGCAATAATTATGGGTACTATTGGGTATTGGGTACATATGAAATTACAGATTGTGTAAGTTAAAATTTAAATGAAGAGTTATGTAGGTGTGCACTTGTACATTATAATACAATACCTACTTACATGAGGATTATATGGACGGGCGCATTACGATTCGGCCCAAAAAGGTTTATGAAAAAGGTTTTCGATTTCAGGTAAAAAAGGTCACCGAACGATTCGGCCCAGTGCAACATTCGAAGTACCGTACATATTGAGGGATTTTTTATTATTCAACATTAAGTTACGGAATTACCTTCTATGTATATCAGGCTTTGGCCTTCTGTGTATTAGGCATGGCCTACTATGTATTTTACCTAACCCTACTATATTCTTGAAGCATGGCCTTCCATGTATTTTACCTAACCCAACTATATTCTTGAGGCATGGCCTTCTATGTATTTTACCTAACCCTACTATAAACCTAAGGCATTGCCTTCTATGTATTATCCCTAACCCTACTATATTCTTGAGGCATGGCCTTCTATGTATTTTACCTAACCCTACTATATTCTTGAGGCATGGCCTTCTATGTATTTCACCTAACCTACTATAAACCTAAGGCATTGCCTTCTATGTATTATCCCTAACCCTACTATATTCTTGAGGCATGGCCTTCTATGTATTTTACCTAACCCTACTATATTCTTGAGGCATGGCCTTCTATGTATTTTACCTAACCCTACTATATTCTTGAGGCATGGCCTTCTATGTATTTTACCTAACCTTACTATATTCTTGAGGCATGGCCTTCTATGTATAGGTATTACCTAACCCTACTGTCAAACACTCAAATAAACACTGATAACAAAGATGACTGTTACTAGTTCCAAACAATAACATCGTGAACATCGCCATTGTTCTCAGTTCTTTCAGGGCAACGTTTCCATACTATTTTATAGGGATTTTTTGGTGGAATGAAAGTGGGACTTTTTGTTACAATGAAAGTGGGACTTTTTGTGTGGGATCAAAACTTGATAGTGTGTTTTGGGACGAATCATGCTATGGAAAAGGTCTCCTCAGGTAATTTGGGCCGAATCGTGAAGTTCCCATATGGACGTCCATATAATCCCTAAATCCATATCCATAAGGCCATAAATGGAATATCTGGCCCCTCCTCTTTTCATGTCCATTGATTTTATTTGGTTTTAACCCCCTAATTTCAGGTAATGAGGACGAAGGTTTTACCCTCCATTTGTTAGGAATCGTACCAGCTTCCCATATTACCCTGAACCAGCCTGGGTAGGACCGGAAATGACGTGTTCCACAGAACTTTATGTGAAAAGTCTACTCCAACCGGGAGTCGAACTCAGGATATCTGGACGTTGGGCAGTGGTCACAACCGTTACCCCACGGAAGATGGAGTAAAAAAAAAACGAAGAAAAAATTGTTGAACGACAATACAGACTGAAATTCGGCAACCGACCTCAGTAGCTTGATCGATAAGGCGCGGCGGACTTTTGTAACCTGGAGGTCGGTGGTTCATGTCCCGTTTTCAGCGTGATTTAGTAGAGCGAGTTTGAGTAGTTGTGATATCACGAAAATGATCAACACAAATATGATAACTTGTTTTTTTTTTACTTCTTAAGGGGGGAAAGGTTTCCTGTTGGTTGACTTGACTGTCAACCATATTTTCAGAGTAGTTGTGAAATCACGAAAGTGAATGACACATTTATGAAAACTTAGGAGCAAGGACTCTGAATGTTACAGACCTCTTTCTAAATAAATATTAATAAAAAAAAAAAAAAAATGTCGGCCGAAGTCAAAAAAGAAGAAAAAAGTTGAGAATAAAACTGGTCTGAAACATTAGGATAATGGAAGATCATAGAGTCAGGAAAAGAAAAATATGGGACATAAAGCAGGGACATAGAAAGCAGGAGAAACAGATATGACTGCATTGAAACAGATATGGCTGCATTTCCCCGGATGCAGCTCCGAGATGACTATCATCAGAAAGCTGGAAAGCACTACAAGACGAGTGTGCTTTCTAAAAATATCGTATAATTAGGTAGGCTATCAGTGGCGGTGCGTTATATTATTTATCATCATTTAAGAAGTGTCCTCATTCAGAAATTCATCTTGCTACAAACTTGTCAGCTAGTCAGATGTTTCCTCAACACATAATTCATATGACCTACTTGTGTAGGTCATATTTTTTGTTTGTTTGTAAAGATGAGTGTTTGACGGCCTTTTTAATTTCGAAGCCATGAAACTGGAGCTACTGTAGACCCTTGTGGTCTGTGTTGTAGCCTGCCCATTCCGTAGTATACCTCCCCTCTGATGGGCGAGAAGTGATACAGTGCTTCCCATTTAGGTGCTGGGTCAACTCGGAAGGTATCTCTTACAAACAACTGTAACCAAATTTTGAATACAAATTTTTGTCGGCGCCGGAGTTCGAACCCGGGACCTTCCGCTTGGCAAGCGAGTGCTTAACCACTGGGCTTTTCGTGCGCTTGTTTATAATAACAATTATTTATAATAACAATAATAAGGACAGGACAAAGAAAATTATGAATAAAATATGGACACAATACTTCCTCGGTAATCAACAGAGTCTTATTATTATTAATATGAATTCCCATAAAAATCGAACAATTTTTGTAGAAAACATATTGCTATCGTTTATTATTATTATTTTATTTCAATCTTTGAAAAATAAAAACCAGAATTTCACGCAAAAGGTTGCCCGCCTTAAAAAACGGCGCTCCGCTACTGAAAGTAACTATATTTCAGTATATGTCTTACATTTTAAATGAAAAAAAATTAATTCAATTTAAAGAGAAGAAAACTTGATTTTTAAATCTCGTGAGAGATACGTATTGTTAAAAGGAACTAGAAGAGAGAGAGAAAGAGAGAGAGATAGGGAGACAGAAAGATAGAAAGAGAGAGAGTAAGAGAGAGAGAGAAAGAGAAGAGAGAGAGATAGAGAGAAGAGAGAGAGAGAAAGGCAAGATAGTAAGAGAGAGAGAAAGAGAGAGAGAAAGAGAAAGAGAGAGAGAGAGAAAAGATAGAGAGAAAGAGAGAGGGAGAGAGAGAGAGAGAAAGACCAGAGAGTAAGAGGAGAGAGAAAAAAAAGAGAGAGAGAATTGAATTGAATAATATGGTTCTTTGTATTTCTGCAATAATAATATTTCTTAATATTATATCCTAAGTTTATGCAAACTTCTGAGGAGATATTGCTCATCCTCTCTAAGTTAACTTTTACACTAATATTATTTATGTACCTATGTTTGCAAGTTGTACACAATAAGTTGTAAAACACTTATGAATAGTAATATTTATGTTAATAATTTTTGTTTGACCCTTTTCTTAACACATTGAGAGAAAGAAAGAGAGAGAGAGAGAGAGAGAGAGAGAGAGATTGAAAAAGTGGAAGGAACAGACATAATGAGTGAGAGAGAAAGATAAGAGAGAGAGAGAGAGAGAGAGAGAGAGAGAGAGAGAGAGAGAGAGAGAGAAGATTGAAAAAGTGGAAGGAACAGGCATAATGAGTGAGAGAGAAAGATAAGAGAGAGAGAGAGATTGAAAAAAGTGGAAGGAACAGACATAATGAGTGAGAGAGAAAGATAAGAGAGAGAGAGAGAGATTGAAAAAGTGGAAGGAACAGACATAATGAGTGAGAGAGAAAGATAAGAGAGAGAGAGATTGAAAAAGTGGAAGGAACAGACATAATGAGTGAGAGAGAACGATAAGAGAGAAAGAGAGAGAGAGAGAGAGAGAGAGATTGAAAAAGTGGAAGGAACAGACATAATGAGTGAGAGAGAAAGATAAGGAGAGAGAGAGAGAGAGAGATTGAAAAAGTGGAAGGAACAGACATAATGAGTGAGAGAGAAAGATAAGAGAGAGAGAGAGAGAGAAGTCGTTTTAGGCTAGAATAGCCGTCTTGAGTTAAAAAGAACTTGGTGCCCAATCATAATAAATAAATACTTTTTTTTAAAGGTAATTATGCCCTCGGGAACCGCTTTCGCATTACTTCAGGGCACTTTACCTTTATTATTATTAAACATGTTGGATCAAGTTTTATTTACAAATAACATAGAATATATACAATATACATACATAGAAATTAAAATTAACAAAACAAAACTTGATCAAGGGCGGTGCTAATGCCAACGGCATTCTCTTCCGATGCCATTCCAGAAACCCTTACATCCATGCCATTCCAGAAACGGAAAAACTCGGTTAGAATTTTCCGCTCCGGGCGGGATTCGAACCCGCAACCTCCGGATCAGCAACCAATCCTCTTAACCACTGAGCCACGGAGGTCGGCAATACTACTACTACATATATGTGGGCAGTACCGTTTTACAATAAAACTGTATCTCTCTCCTCTATTGAGTTGTTTTCATTTCATGTCCTGTGTTGCAATTATGTATTACGTTTACGTAGTTAGCAAATAATAATTGATGGTGGAAAGTATTTCAGGAGAATTGGTTTTACAATCTAGCATAACTTTTTTATCGACAACGGGGCACATCAAATTAATAAAAAAAATCCACTAAGTAGCAAAAAGTCGCGGTTTATTGCACATAAAAGAATAATGTGATTGATTCTATTACGTTTTATTAATATGGCAAAAATGATTACCCCATGTTTATTGCACAAAAATTAAACGAGGCAAATCAAATTGATACAATAATTCCAAATTGATCAATAATTAAGTATCAGAAAGTTGTGGTTTATTGCAGATAAAAGAATAATGTATTGTGATTCTATTACGATTTATTAGTATGGGAAAAATAAATGTTTTTTATTAGTATAGTAGATATGCTTATTGCACAAAAATTACCTCTAAAAATTTTATTCCTAAATCTTTGCCATTTATTGCATGTTGTGTCGGCATGTGTAGACGTCAGCATGTGTAGACACTTGGGCAGTAACATAGAGAAGAAAAATTTTACTGCCTATCTGAATGCAATGTAATAAATTCATGTATGTTGCAGTTCAGTTATACAGTATGTCTCAGAAGTCCTGGCAATGGCCTCATAACTTTTGAATGGGTACGAACTTTTGGATTCTGTTTGTTTCTAAGGATAGGAAGTGCTCTATGGCCGATTCACTGGTGATGTCAAAATCCAGGCTCGAACCCCGGAAGTGGCACTTTTTTAATAAAAATGGCCATTTCTTGAGAAATTTAAATGAGAAGGTATTTTTTTAATTTCATATTACATATTAATTAACAGGTAAAAATACTGCATTCCTCAAAAAATAAATTTTCTATCACTATCAGTGGCGGAGCTATGGTGGTTTCAAACTTAAAAATCTAGTTTTTTGAGACACCCTGTAGCTTTGGTACCGCGGGACTTAATACAGTCCTCGATGATTTAAAATGACGAAAAAAGTGTCTTGGAAGTACTGAAATGGTAAAAACTCCGATATTTCACCTCCATCTGTGCCGGAGGGTTGGATAACAATGACCTATTTTCATTACAAAAATCAATTTTTATTAGTTGCATTGTCTTGAAGTGAAAAAAGGTTCGATAACAACTTTAGTTTGTGAACAATTAGATATTGATTAGTTGAGTAAAATGTGTAGGTACCTACCTACTACATTATTGTTTTCAAACTTCAACTCTTAGTTAAGTGAAGAGAAACAGATTTATTTATCTATTAACTAGATATCTAATTATCCACATTCATATTAGTTACCTACCTGTTTATTTCCTAATAACCTATGTATCATGGATTTGAGTCAACCTGATTCAGGACCATATGCAGGTTCAAAATTAGTTCACTCGACCTGAACGTAGGTAGGTACCTACTTAAATATTTATTTGATTTAAAAGTTCCCTCTCTTCGATCCTCATGGCATTGCAATGAGTTTCTTCTCCAATGTGTCCCTTTCTAGATTCAGTAATGAGACTGCGGAATCCCCGGGTTCGATGGGAAATATTATAACTCGACTATGTGGTTGGATGTGTTGGCGGCTCACTCAACCTCATCAAGACAAATGAGTAAATACTTTAATTGAGAATAGCAAGCAGTGGTGGCATTACAAGTTAAATGAAATTCGAAAGAATGAGCGATACTTACTTATACTAGACTTGTAATGCTGTGATACCCACTACAGTTGCGATTTTGTGAAGGTTGTGTGTTTGTATGGTGGATAATTGAAGCCTAGGTAAATAACAGGTAAAATGTGATCTTACAAGTATTATTGACCTTAAACACTTTGCTCTCCGGCACTGATGGAGGTGATATATCGGAGTTTTATCCATTTCAGTACTTCCAAGACACTTTTTTCGTCATTTTAAATCATTGAGGACTGTATTGAGTCCCGCGGTACCAAAGCTACAGGGTGTCTCAAAAAACCAGATTTTCAAGTTTGAAACCACCATAGCTCCGCCACTGATAGTGCTAGAAAATTTATTTTTTGATGAATGCAGTATTTTTACCTGTTAATTAATAATATGAGATTAAAAAAATACCTTCTTATTTAAATTTCTCAAGAAATGGCCATTTTTATCAAAAAAGTGCCACTTCCGGGGTTCGAACCTGGATTTTGACATCACCAGTGAATCGGCCATGGGGAACTTCCTATCCTTAGAAACAAACAGAATCCAAAAATTCGTACCCATTCAAAAGTTATGAGGCCATTGCCAGGACTTCTGAGACATACTGTATATGATCGGCACGAAAGAACATACAGGGTGTCCCACCAAACTTGGACACCTCAAATTACTCGGCCCCT
Source organism: Bactericera cockerelli (assembly GCA_024516035.1). NCBI lineage: Eukaryota > Metazoa > Arthropoda > Insecta > Hemiptera > Triozidae > Bactericera > Bactericera cockerelli. The sequence continues at coordinate 25,411,348 of CM044962.1, forward strand.
GAAAGAGTTTTTGAAAAATAAAAAAATCTAGGGTACATGTGCTAGTTATGCGGTTTCAGTTATGAAATTTTTTTATACAGGGTGGTTCAAAAGTCAGAAATTGAGGTATCAACTTTCGATTTTTAAATGGATCAACCTGAATTTTATTTGATAATTTTACTTCTAAATCATTCCTGAGTACTTTTTTAAACAAAAAATTACATACAGGGTGGTTTTTTTTCGACCAATTTTTTTTCTAAATCTTGAATAACTCAAGTTCGGTTAATTTTTTCAATAACAAGAATAGAAAGTGTTTGTGTAATGAAAACACGCACTTTAAATTGGCATCAACATTTTTTATACAGGGTGGTTTACAAGTGAAATAATGACTTGATTTTTTTTAAAACCGAGTTTTTTTAATTTTTTATTTAGGATTAATAATTCTCGTCTAATTTTACACAATTTTCGTTAGTCATATCGAAAAACACAAACTAAAGTGTTGTACAGGGTGAGACATAATTTTTTTGTAACACCCTGTATATGGGCAGTCAAAGAGACGCAAAATTAAATATAAAGACGAAATATGTAAGAAAAACTTTGATTTTTAATTAAACTAAAAAGTTATGGTGTTTTAACCAATATTGTCGCATGGACCACCCTGTAGATATTTTCTTAAACCATCATATGGGTAGTCGAAACTGTCTAAAATTGAACGAGGAGTCCAAATCTGAAAGAAAAAAAATGAATTCAAAAAGTCATGCTCAATTTTGTGTCTATACCTACCTACTTTTTATTTCAAGTTTTAAAATCATTCAGTGTGGACACCAAATTGAAAATGGCTTCAAATTCGTGTTTTCTACTTGTTTTTCCCACATGATTCGAAGTGTTCGTTGAATTTTATACAACTTAGAGTACCCACATGATAGTTTAAGAAAATATCTACAGGGTGGTCCATGCGACAATATTAGTTAAAACACCATAACTTTTTAGTTTAATTAAAAATCAAAGTTTTTCTTGCATATTTAGTCTTTATATTTAATTTTGCGTCTCTTTGACTGCCCATATACAGGGTGTTACAAAAAAATTATGTCTCACCCTGTACAACACTTTAGTTTTGTTTTTTGATATGACTAACGAAAAATGTGTAAAATTAGACGAGAATTATTAATCCTAAATAAAAATTAAAAAAACTCGGTTTTAAAAAAAATCAAGTCATTATTTCACTTGTGAACCACCCTGTATAAAAATTTTTGATGCCAACTGAAAGTGCGTGTATTCATTACACAAACACATTCTGTTCTTGTTATCGAAAAAATTAACCGAACTTAAGTTATTCAAGATTTAGAAAAAAAATTGGTCGAAAAAAAACCACCCTGTATGTAATATTTTTGTTTAAAAAAGTACTCAGGAATGATTTATAAGTAAAATTATCAAATAAAATTTAGGTCGATCCATTTAAAAATCGAAAGTTGACACCTCAATTTCTGACTTTTGAACCACCCTGTATAAAAAAAATTTCATAACTGAAACCGCATAATAAGCACATGTACCCTAGATTTTTTTATTTTTCAAAAACTCTTTCAGGGGCCGAGTAATTTGAGGTGTCCAAGTTTGGTGGGACACCCTGTATACATATTATAATAATTGGTTTGCCTAATTGAAACGAAAAAAATGCAATATTACACGGGTGATCAGAGCTGAAATGATTCAGCCAATCATCTTCTGGAAAAATCTTGCATATAAATGTTTGAATTTTTTTTTTTTTAATAGGAACTTACCTAAGGGCGGTAATAGGGGTTTTGTAATACCTCTGTAGCGCTAAATCTCGACTAGCGTACTGTCTTGTATGGGGAAAACCAGTGCTCAGTCATGACTTAAGTACTCGATTTTGTCTATTAACTTCGTGCTTAACGTTCCTCGGTCGCCCCCAATTCCTTATTGTTATATCTATGCTAATGAAAACATGTTCATTTGCACAGCGATTATGTTCAATTTTACTCAAGCGATTTTGATGATTATTCTTCTAATCCTTATGAGAAACCTTGCCTCTTTCCAGTAAAAGTATCCGTTTTTTTTTATCTTTAAGTACTTAAAAATTACATCCGAGTAATTTCTAATATTATAATAGGTGTTCGTTTTTATATAAAAAAATATTTTTTGCTCCGATTTTTTTTGTTTTGTTGTTACTCGTATTTTGGTTTTTTTTTCAATACCTCAGGCTCTATTGAAAAATTTGTATACAGGGTCCGAAAAAAATGGAGCAACTCGAAATATCTAGAGAACGGATTAATTTTTTGAGAAAACTAAATTAAGTGCACCATGATATTGAGGGGGTAACCTTTTCTACTCAATGGAACCACCCTATTTGTAAAACATTTCTGAAAAGTAGTTTGGGATTTTACACTTTTAAAAAAAAATATTCTAAATGATCCTAAAAATTATAAATACGAATTGAATCATCTTTTTGAAAATTTAGATGTCAAAAATATATATTAAAAACCTACAACATAGTCAAATAATGGATAAAATCTCTATTAGATATGATCCATTGGGCTGAAACTATGGTCTCGAAAAAATTATATTTCATGGGCAATCCGTTACTTGAACCATCGACCTCCCGGGAACACGTCCACCGCTCCATGTATCAAGCTTCTGAGTTTTGTTTAAATTCAAATTAAACTTCGGACAAAGCCATTAAATTTCAAACACGGTTTCAGTAATTCAGTTAGAATAAAATAAAAGTATTATTATTATTATAGTATGCTTTATTAGGTAAGAAAAACATATTTACAGTAAAATACAATGAAATTATAGAGAAGAAATAAATAGATTGAGCAAAGAAACAAGAACAAAAAAATTATGAAATTAATGTTCTAGCTAAAGGGCAGGGTTATTGCCTGTGACAATCTCTTCATATGTGGTTATTTTGAAATATGTGTGATAATTATCCGAAGATAATGACAAAAAACCACCCAACTAGGTCTGTTGGTTTTTCAAAGTTTCTCACACACAAAGAATATTTCGACTGAGAACTTTTAGAACTCAAACGCAAAACTCATTGTTTTAAAATGGGGAAATTTTCAAGAATTACCATTTCCCAACAATTAATATTTACAACAACAAAAAATACCTATTGTTAACAAACATTATTAATTTCGTCACATTAATAAAATACAGATATGATGACCCGCCTGTACGAAAGCAGCCTTTGTCTCAATTTAAATGTAAATAGAATCTTTACATAAAGACAGTCGCCACAACCCCCCCCCCCCTTCAGGTTATCACATGCACTTTATGGAGGAGGCTGTCGAAAATAGGAGCCCCTCCTTTTTGTGAGTAGATATAAAAACTCTGGTCACTTTCTTTATATTATATATTTATTTTTTTGTTGAAATTGTAACATTTCTCTTTTGAAACCTTAAAGAGAAGAGGGGAAGATAAGAGAGTATTAGAAGAGAAATAGATAAGAGAGAAAAAGAATAGAGAAATAGACAGAGAGAAAGAGATAAAGAGAAAGAGAAGAGAGAGAGAGATAATTTGGAATTCCAAAAAGGTAAACATGGAAAAGGTGTCAAAATTGTAACTCCTAAGGGGGAGCAAAAAGAAGAGAGAGAGAGAAAGAGAGAGAGAGAGGGTGATAATTATGTAATTACTAACCTTAAGAAGTTTTAACCCCCCCTTTCTCTTTTTCTCTCTGAAAATGAAGAGGATGTCATTTGCAGTCAGAACAGACAGAAAAAGAAAGCAATTTGAAAAGGAGAGAGAGAGAGAGATAGATACATTGAAATGGTGAGTGAGAGAGAGTAGAAAGAAAAATAGATACAGAGAGAGAGAGAGAGAGACGTGGGCGGGGCTACAAACTCGGTCAATAAAAAACAGAAACTGTGATGTTCTTTTTGTTTTAACTTTCAGCAGAAACATTAGACACTACTAATTAGAGAAGACAAGAGGAGCACGTCATGCCGTGCTGGGCGAAACAATTAGCTTGGTGGTAAGAGACTCGCTTGACAAGGTCCCGGGTTCGATCCCAGAGCCGACAAGAAAATTGACAGACAGAGAGATCTTCAAATTTTTGTTATCAGGAATAATAATAACACTCTTGAGTAGAAGGTAACCACCAGGCGAGGTTAATGCTCAAATCATTTTCTACCACCTTACACTTAGAGTCTTGTTATTAAGTGGTCACAAACTCAAATTAATGAGGAAAAAATCATGTACTGGGTGGAATTCGAACCAACGGATCTCTACGCTACCTGGATTACGAGACTGGCGCGTTAACCACTTAACTACCAGTGCACAGTAGGAACACCTGTTGGTAAGTTTTATTTTGTGTAGGATCTGTTGACCCAGCACCTAGTTGGGAGTTATTGTGTGCCTTTTTTACAACTTACTTGTCAAAAGTGGCTAAAAAGCAGCAGTACGCAAGTGTTGCTGCTCTTTAGGCCTAAGACAAACAGATATGATAATTTATTATAGATTATGTTATGCGAAAATTTACAGTATGATAATTTACATCAGATTTTTTTTTTTTTTTTTTAAGGATGAGTGTTTCATAGCCGTTTTTATTTCGTAGCCATGAAACAGGAGCTACTGTAGACGCTTGTGGTCTGTGTTGTAGCCTGCCCATCCCGTAGTATGCCTCCCCTCTGATGGGCGAGAAGTGACACAATACTTCCCAATTAGGTGCTGGGTCAACACGAGCGCACCGGAAGGTATCCCTTACAAACAATTGTAACCAAATTAAGAATACAAATTTTTGTCGGCACGGGGGATCGAACCCGGGACCTTCCGCATGGCAAGCGAGTGCTTAACCACTGAGCTAATCGCTCGCTTAGAATCAGAGGGGAGGCACACTACGAAATTGAAGATGGATCGAACTCACAATCTCTGGACTACAGGCAGCAGTCACAACCGTTGCGCCACGGAGGCTGCTAGGTACTGCCATAACTATTGAAAGTAATTTTTTGTGTTTGACTTTTGTGCAAGGGTTGGGTGGAAGAGATTACCATTGGCAATAACCCCGCCCTTTAGTTAGTTTCTATTCATTCTCATTTTTAGTGTATATATATTGTTTTAATTTTTTCATTGTTAACCCGTGAGTACACGCACATAGGGAAAAATTCTCACACGCTCGGCAAAAACGCTAGAACTTGATCGATATTGGTCCTAACCTGTAGGGACCTGGAGTAGCTGTTGATAATATGTTTATCTAGATGTATCCACAGTCCCTTGAGCTATTTTCAATTTCTGTTGCCCGTGACGTGGCGAAAAGTTCAGATCGGTCTGAAATGTGAGATTTTTTTTCATCGCGCGTGTATTGACGTAACTTTTTTTTTGAGAGTTTTTTTTTCTGTTACTAACTATTTAGTTTAATTTAATTAATTATTTATAATAATTAGTTTTAATAATTAATTAATATAATAATAACAATTGTTTTAAATAAAGAAATATATTTTTTTAAGAAAATTAGTGTGTTTACCTACCAAATTCGTGATTGTTCACTATTGTTATAATAATTATTATAATGATTTTTAACTAGCAAAATATAAACTTTTAACTAACATTAATTAAATTTCTTTGTAATAATATTAGGTAGTTAGGTACCTTCCTACACTTTTTTTTGCTAGATACTGAAATATTTAGTATTCTTTATAATCTTTCTCCACCTACTATAATGGGTACCTACCTACCTACTTACCTCCTGGTATAATCTAAGTACATTTATTTTTTTATTGTTTCTGTTTTTAGCTTTTAGAAGTACCTAAACAAATATAATTACATAATATTCTTGATTATAAGATATACTGTGAATTGCCCTACAAACTTATGTCACTATGGCTTACGATGAACAAATTTTGGAGAAAAAAAAAATTCAAATCAGGGGTTCGAACTGCAACCATTTGGAAAAAAAATTGCTAAAATTACTTTAAATATCTTTTAAATACATAAGTCAACTTAATGTATCTTAAAAATATTATATAACTCTTCAAGCAGAACGAAATACAAAGCAAAACCAGGTGTGAGAATTTTTTTCATCGCGCGTGTACAGACGTTCGGATTTTTAGCGCGTGTACTCACAGGTTAAAATAATTATTTGTATTGTTATAATGTCCATTTATACGTATAATAATAATTATCAAAAGTGACTTACATTCTTCCATGACGTAGTATTCAACAATTTTGATCAAACTTTATTTACAATTTTTATATACAGGTACAGTGAAAGGTACAATTAATTAAAGGTAAACAAAGTCTGATCAAGGGTGGTGATAATGCCTTCGGCATTCTCTTCAACGTATATTTATAGGTACTTGAAGATGAAGAGTATGTACTGCAACGTGTGTACTACACCGTATGTAGTTACTTGAAGAGTATGTCTATTGACTTACAGTTCTAATTGTTTTACTGGGAAGAACACACACTTCCCAGTAAAACAATTACATTTTTGAGTCAATAGCTTTCATCTTTGTTATTCTTTCACAAGCTTTCTGTATGATACAATTTATGATTTCCATGAAGCGACTTTCCGATTTCAAAACATTCTTACTAATTCAGTCTTGTAGTTTTCAACTCGCTTCCTCTTTCAAGGAACCCTTAGAATGCTCCCCTCCCTCCCAACCTCTCTCCTCCTTTTCTCCTCCTTTCTCTCTCCCCCCAATCTGCCCCTCTTTTATCCTCCCTTCTCTCTCCCCCCCAACCTGCCATCTCTTTTATCCTCCTTTCTCTCCCCCCTCCCATAACCCCAACCTGCCTCCTCTTTTCTCCTCCTTTCTTTTCCCCCTTCCCCTAACCTGTCTCCTATTTTCTCCTCTTTTCTTTTCCCCCTCCCCCAACCTGCTTCCTCTTTTATCCTCCCCCCTCCAATTTTGTTGTTTTCAAAACCGCTTCCTCTTTCCGAGAACTCTTAGAAAACAAGAAACTCTTCTTTCTCTCTCTCTCTCTCTCTCTCTTTCTCTCTCTCTCTCTCTCTCTTTCCTCAGAATAATTTCTTTTTCTTATCCTTCCCTTCCCCTCTCTCTTCTCCTATCCTCTCACCTCTCCCCTCTTTTCTCCTACCCCCTCACCTCTCCCTCTTCCTCTCTCCCCTCAGAATAATTTCTTCTTCCTTTCCTTCCCTTGCCCTCTCTTTTCTCTTACCACCTCACTTCTCCTCTTCTTTTCTCCTACCCCCTCACACCTCCCTCTTTTCTCCTCCCCTCCTTTTTTCTCCTTCCCTCTTCTTTTCTCCTCTCCTCCCCTCCTCTTTTCTCCTAACCTTCACACCTCCCACTTTTCTCCTCCCCTCCCCCCAATTTTCTATTCCCTTCCCCCTCTTCTCTACCTCATTAACACACCTCCAACCCCTCTCAGACGGGTACATAATTCCGCCTCTTAGTGAGCAGTAGATATCATCTAGTGCCGCTGCATTCATAGCAAGCAGCAGCTCTGTTTTTTTCCTAATTGCCTTCTCAACTTTCATCAGCCTGCGAGTAATGTGAACGACTGGGCGATTCATACTAATTTACACTCATTAGCGTACATTAACATTTCTCTCAAACATTAATACATTATGCTATGTTGAGTGTAAGAAATGTGCCATCTCTAACATCTCTGCTTCGTATTTTCTATGTTCAATGTATGAAATGTACTACCTTTAACATGTCTGCATTTTTTTTTTTTTTTTTTTAAGATTAGTGTTTCTACTTGTAACTTGTAACTTGTAACTATTATAACTTTAGAATTTTATTTTTCATCGTCATCATAGGGTGCCATCATCGTGAACGATGGTAGCCAGACAGTGGAGGAATTACTCAGCACTACTCAGCACTTCTGCCAGAACCAAACCAATGATGGACTTTCCTTCTCCCTGTTTACAGTCCCCCAGCCAGACTTTATATACAATTTTTATTTTTCATACAAAGTTTATTTTTATACTCATTAAGAGTTATTTTTTAACTTTTCATCCCTGGAGAATTAATTATTTTATTTCTAAAAGTTCTTTGTTATCAAAAAAGTGAACTTTTAAGCTCAAGCTTCCTACACACCATAGGATGTATACGAAGTGGGTCAACTCCTTTGAAGCAAATCCATATTATTTTTTGGCTTTCTTACTGTGGCAGGGTTTTCATATAATTATGAGCTCTTCCACCCAACCGACTATATTCTTTCTTTAACTACACAATCTGGTCGGTATCCTCAGATATAGGTACTTTTTTTTTATCTCAGGAGGTATGACCTGTATTGTACAGCACTCCAAATAAAAATATACCAACATTGAGAAAATTAATATCTTCTGGATTGATGGAATTTGCTGTGTATTAGCAATCTACCAAAGGTAGACAGCTCCTATTGTATGTATTTTAAATATATGATCAATTTGTTTCTCTCTCTAGACCTCAAACATCCAAGTTCAGAGCAGAAAATGTCTTCGCTGCTGGGGCTCGAACCCAGGTCACCGTGCGTGCAATCCAGTGCGCCACTGTCCTCGGCCACAGTGACTACTAAATTCACAACATTCTCAATCATAGGGTGGCATCATCGTGAACGATGGTAGCCAGACAGTCTCCACTGACCGGCACTTCTACCACTATCTGTACAAGGAGTCTAATAATTGACAGGGGCCCCCAGAACCAAGCCAATAATGCTGGTCTACTCCTTGGTTATAGTCTACTCCCTGGTTATAGTTCACAACATTACACAATTAATATTTAACATTACCTCTCAATTCTATGAAGCTTTTCATCATTCGAAGCCCAAACGAAGAGGGGCCATCTTTAATTTAAGTTTCTCTTTGAGAGCTTTTCCTATTAAAACAAACTTCGTCAAAATCCTTTTTGCTGGAAACCCGAGCAAGATCAAATAGGTGAATTTTCCTTTTGAAGCGAAAAGCAATTAGATCGGGGACGGCAGACTGTGTCAACATCTTCTTAATCTCGATAAATTTTTAAAAGAAGCCCCACCCCCTTGCCCTATGACCTCACCCCCCCCCCCCCCCCCCCCTAAAGATGCGGTCAGTGAAGTTACTCAGCACATTAAATTTTATTTAAAATTCACAAGTCGATTGATCATGACGTCTTTCGGCAAGGCACTGCTTTTGAAATTTAAATAGGTATATCATCATCAACTAAATAGGTATATCATCATAGGGTGGCGTCATCGTGAACGATGCGATGGTAGCCAGACAGTGGAGGAATGAACAACACTTCTACCACTGTCTTTACAAGGAGGCTAATAATTGACAAGGGCCTCCAGAACCAAGTCAATGCTGGTCTACTCCGTGTTTATAGTCCCCCAGCCAGACTGCTGGTCTACTCCCTGTTTACAGTCCCCCAGCCAGACTGCTGGTCTACTCCCTGTTTATAGTCCCCCAGCCAGACTGCTAATCTACTCCCTGTTTATAGTCCCCCAGCCAGACTGTATATCATAATAATATTTAATTGGTGAACAAAACAACACTAGTAGCCCGTTCCAGAAACACTCTCCACTCTCCTAATTTCTGAATATCCGTTCAAGCGGTCACGCGCCGCATTCTGATTGGTTATTACGTTCAGATTAACCAATCAGAGTGCGTTGTGTGACGGTTGAAAGGGAGATTTGGAGATTATGAGAGTGTTTCTGGAATGAGCTACAGGCACTGAGTTCATATAACATAGAGGGAACCTGATGTAACAAGATTTGCGTCCAGTAGGGACCATCAGCTGATTTCAAAATCAGTGCCGGAGTTGTAGTAATTTTTCTCTCGTGAAGGAGTAGGTACAATAACTACCTAAATTTTCTAAAATAATATTCTTACTTTTTTCATACTTAGCCATTAGTTTTATTGTCTTGGCTTCCTCTTTTACTTTTCTTATTTTCTACTTACTTTGTAGTAATATAAGATTTGGTATATGACGTGAAAATTAAGGATGTTTAGATATCCGCCACTGCATGGGGTAAACAAAAAACTCAAATAAATTGAACCAATCAGAGGCCGGGATTTGTTGAAAGAGGGACCATCAGGTGTTCATAGTTGGTTAGTTGGACGGACAAATTTGTTCATTTCGCGCTTCCCTCTATATTATGATGCTCTCAGTGGCTATAGGAGACTTGATCATAGATCCGCTCCTAGTATAATACCTTCTCGGGGGTGCTTCACAATCTCGAGAGGAGATCCCAGAGATAAATAATAATAATAAAAGCTATAGCGACGAAAATCTATGCTAAATACATCATGAGGGACCCTGAAGTAACCAATGATAGATTACGGCATGATACGGAGTATTAGCACCAACCAAATATGTGGAAAGACACAACAATGTTGCTAAGTGCATACATCAAAATCTTGCTCGCCAACTCAAGTTAAGCACCGACAAATCCTCTTACTACAAATATAGACCTCAAAATGTTCTAGAAGATGAGAACCACAGTCTCTACTGCGATGGATCCATTCTGACAGACAGAACAAACCGAAACAACCACGACATAACTTGGATTTTAAGATAAATAACCACAAATATTGTGAGATATTCCGGAAATAATAATAATATACTCTTTAGTGGAAGATAACCACCAGACGAGGTCAATGCTCTACCGAGTAACCATCAGGAAATTTCAAACAATCTTTTGTTTCACTGGAGGGAGTATTGTCCAATCAATTTTGTAATACTGAAAATACTTCTACTGCTACACCGCAAAAAATAAGTTTTATATTTTTAATAATACATAATTATAACAATAATAATAATAATAAAATTGGTGATTTTATGCTGTATAGAATGTAAATTGAGAGACGAGATACTAAAACTAAGGAAGAGAAATATTGAGACAGAGAGGAGGGAGAAGGAGGGGAGAAATGGCGAAAAGCAATTATAAGTTTAATTACAGTCACATCAAAAGTTCAATATGGCCATTTCCTTTCATGAAAATAGAGAAAGACAGAGAGAGAGAGAGAGAAAGAGAGAATAGGAGGAAGAGACAGGGAGAGAAAAAAGGAGGGAAGGAGAGAGAGAGAGAGGGAGGGGAAGAAAAGGAGAGAGAAGAGAGAGAGAGAGAGAGAGAGAAGGGAGAGTGAAAGAGAGATAAGGAGAAAATGAGAGAGAGGGGGGTGGAGGAGAGAGAAAGAGATGAAGAGACAGAGAGCAAGAGAGAGGGAAAGAGAAAGAAGACAGACGAGGAGAAGGATATGAGAGAAAGAGATGGAGGGTTTAGCCAGTACAGATTAATAAAGACAGATCTAATATTATTTACCATGCATCTTCGCACATATCGCCTTATTTATACTGCCCGATTAGGACCATTAAGTCCCATTATTCCAGCAGTAAGCCCAAGATAAGGCTTAATTATTTGTTTTTCTTTTAAAATGTAAATATTTACGTTGTTAATCCTTGTAATTATTTTATACAAATAAATATAAATAATTTTACTGCTACTACTACTACTACTTTCGTTGCTCAGGTTTCACGGAACTCACAACATTGATTCTAAGTTCAATTTCACAAACTGAGTGAAGAAGACTTTGGGATAACGTCGATGATGGCGCGTTGAATGCACCGGTTCTCGTAGGATCACCGAAGTTAAGCAACGTCCAGCGAGGTAAAGCCTTCATGATGCTGGCATTCCGACCCAACCCAGGCTGGGTGAGGACAATATTGTACATACTATGTCTTCTTATATCTAATAAAATGTTTCATGATAATAATAATAATACATATTTTTTATCACTCAATCTCTCTCTCGTTCCTTCTCTCTCTCCCTCTCTCCCTCCCTCTCTCGTTAAATTTTCCATATTGTATTTTTCCGCCATATCCATGCTGTCACTATTACGAAAATTTTCTCTCGAAAAGTGAAGAAAAACATCAGAATGAGTTATGGAGTGGAGATGAAGCCATTCGCTGGAGAAAAAATGAGCGCTAGATGTGCAAAATGGTAAGAAACAGGTGAAAAAGGAAGGTGGAGGGAGAAAAGAGCAGGAGGAAGAGGAGAAAGAGTGAAGGAGGAGAAGAGGAGGAGGAGAGGAGAAAGAGGAGGAGAAGGGAAGGAGAAGATGAGAGAAAGAGGAGGGGGGGAGAAGAGGAGGAGGAGAAAGGAGGAAGAAGGAAGAGAAGAGGAGAGGAGGAGGAAGGAGAAGGAGGAAGATGAAATTTGAAGAGAAGGTGAGAAAGGAGAAATTAAGTGTAAATCAAAATGTACAGGGAAGAGAAAAAGTTGTGGAGTAAAGAAAGGAATGCCAGCGTCGATAGCGCTTAATGCATTGGTTCACTGTGGGATCACCGAACTCCACGAGGTGAAGAATTTGTGATCTGCCATTTGTGGCCCAACCCTTGCTGGTTCAGGTTTGTGTGTGAAGCAGGTTTGTGAGTTTCCTTCTAATGGAAGGTAATAAACACCTCCGTCGTGATATGACCATGCAGTTGAAATTGTATAAACATGGCAAAAAAAACAAACAAAGAAAAGAAAGCGACGTTAAAACCAAATTAAAAAAATAGAAATTTTATGCGCGCCGTGAAATTATGCAGGTATGCAATGTGCAATGTTTTCGCAATTAGATATACAGGAAAGGAGCAGAGATGGGAAGATTGAGAAAAGAGGCAAAGAAAAAAAAAAAAAAAATACAGATGGAGCTGAAGAAAAATAATAAGGATGAGAAAAAGGAAAATATAAAATGGGATACAAGTACCAAGACATAAGAAGGAGGAAGCGAAAGGAACTAGAAGAAAAACAGAAGAAAAAGGAGAAGAAGCAAATGGGATTTTTACCGGGGTGCACAACTGCACATCTTATGTGATGTATAATATAGTTATGTAGTACATACACAGTTAAATACCTTTATATTATATTTTGATTTTTCGGGGGAAATACGCACCTACACATACACTTTATTATGACGAGGAAGTTAAAATTTATTCCACTGAGTTTTGAACATTATTAAATTTATTTTTGTTTTTCTTTTGCAGCTCGTAAATGGTTCAAATTGTAAAATATATACACTAGGCGATAAAAAATAGCAATTTAACATAATGGCTATATACAGGGTGTAACAGACTAAATGTAAAATCTCTTAAGAGGTGGTAGTATAGATCATTTCCAACCATTAATGTTCTATAACACTTTTGATTTAACTCAGTGGTTCTCGAGATATTATTTTTTTAAATTATTTTTACAAGTCCCCTGCCGCTCGACAAAGAATGGCATCTAACTCCGTCAATACAGTAGATGAAGCAATAGATTTAACTTTTTCCATAAGATAACAATATTTCACTATTACTTAGACTAGATAAATCTAGATTTTTAGAGAAAGAGAGAAAGAAAGAGAGAGAGAGAGAGAGAGAGAGAAAGAAAGAGAAAGAGAAAGAGAAAGAGAGGAAAGAGGAAAGAGAAAGAGAAAGAGAAAGAGAAAGAGAAAGAGAAAAGAGAAAAAGAGAAAGAGAAAAGAGAGAAAGAGAAAGAGGAAAGAGAAAGAAGAAAGAGAAAGAGAAAGAGAAAGAGAAAGAGAAAGATATGAAGAGTTATAGAGACTCCATGGCGTAACGGTTATGATAGAGATAGAGAAAGAGAAAGAGAAAGAGAAAGAGGAAAGAGAAAGAGAAAGAGAAAGAGAAAGAGAAAGAGAAAGAGAAAGAGAAAGAGAAAGAGAAAGAGAAAGAGAGAAAGAGAAAGAGAAAGATATGAAGAGTTATAAAGACTCCATGGCGTAACGGTTATGACTACTGAGTGAGCATAATGTGGCAAGCTGGCCCTATTCCCAGCAACTGGAGGGTAAAACTCAATCAGGACGTTAAATCAAATAGAATCGTTGGCATTAGTAAAGACATCTAACCGTAAAATGTGTTACATAGAACCAGCCTTAACCATGACTACCATGAGGTTGAACAATGCCAAACCCATGAAGAAGAAAAAGAAGAAGAGAGATAGAGAGAGAGAAAGAGAAAGAGAAAGAAAAAGAGAAAGAGAAAGAAAAAGAGAAAGAGAAAGAGAAAGTGAGAGAGAGAGAGAGAGAGAAAGAGTAAGTGACATAGAAACATAAAAAAATAGATAGCAAAACACTATAAAACATTTCAGTGCCTTATTTTATCGTCTATTAACTTTCCTATCTGAAATTGAACTGCATTCGACGGCTTAATCTGCATTTACTATTTTAATGTAGTACTCCATTCCGTCACTTCTCTTAACAAGAAATAACTGCAAGATAAAATTTTTTTAGTTTTATTTACTTTTTTATTTAGAAGCTTATATATATTTATTAGTAGAAGATATCTACAGACAAATGATGGTAAAAATTAAATATAAAAAATAACCCTAGTGCATGAACACTGAGGAGCACTAGACCCTAGGGTCCTAGGGTCTAGTGCTCCTCAGTGTTCATGCACTGAGTTTATTTTGCGTGGACTGGGGCCACCCTAGGGTCGAGGGTCTAGGGTCTAGACCCTAGGGTCAAGTGCTCCTCAATGTTCCTGCACTGAGTTTATTCTGCGTGGACCAGGGCTACCCTAGGGTCTAGGGTCTAGGGTCCAGGGTCTAGGACTCATTTGTGTCCGCGCATCTTATGATGTCGTTTCAACTTTTTCATCATACAGGGATCAAAGTAATGTCATTACTCGTGTGTAATTAGGGTGTTAAGTGGCAGAGAATGCCAAAGGCATTAAATTCACCACGGATTACAAGACAATTGTACATTTAAATTTAAATATTTTTTTTTGTAAATACTGTAAAAAAAATATTTATCACTGGTAAGTTTTTTTTTTTTTTTTTTTTCTTTTTAAATAATTTATTGTCTTTTGTTATGACTAAAAAATAAAATGTAAATATATAATAAAAAAATAAGTGATTATCTGAAAATTTCTACCAATCCTATATTGTAACTTTGGTATGATTAAATTACATTTTGTAACTATGAAATGATTGGAATTTACTATGAAACATTTTGTTACAATGTTGAATATATCTCGACTAAAGAAGTGTCTATAATTTTATCTATTCTTCTCTCCTACCTCAAGTTCAGTTTCAACATAGTTAGAGAGAAAAAGAAAGAGAGAGAGAGAGAGTGAGACAAAGAGAGAGGTAATTTACATAATCAATATGCTTAGAAATTCTCAAATATTTTATTATACCTTTTACTGATCGTTCTCCCAATTTTCTCCTCTCTCTCTCTCTCTCTCTCCCATTCTTTCTTTCCTCTCTCTCTCTCCCTCTCTCTCTCTCTCTTCCCTCTCTCTCTTCCCTTCTCTCTCTTCCCTTCTCTCTCTGCCTCCCTCTCTCTCTCTTTCTCTCTCTCTCTTCCAATCACTCTCTCTCTCTCTCCTTCTTTCTCTTTTTCTCCTTCAAATCATTTCTCTCTCTTTCATCTTTGCCAATTTGAATCTTTTATCCCCCATTTTAAAGTTTTCTCCCTCTCCTCCCCTCTATTTCTCTTTCTTTCTCTCCCTCTTTCTTTCCTTCTCTGTCCCTCTTTTTTCTCATCATACTCTTTTCCTCATTTCTTTTTTTAAATGGTGGTCACGTTCTCTGACCCTTTTTCTCTCTTCCTCTCTCTCTCTCTTTCTCTCTCTCTCTCTAGAATTATTTTTCGAACATATTGGACAGGTTTCTCTTGCTTTTTCCCCAAAACCACTTAGTTCTTTTCCTCTTTCTCTTTCTCTCTCTCTTTCTCTTTCTTTCTCTTTCTCGCTCTCTTTCTTTTCCCCTTGCTTTTCTGTCATTCTTTTTCTCACACGTTTTCTCTTTATTTATTTCTCTCTTTCTTTCTTCCTTTATCTTTTTTTTTGTGGGATTTTACTCTCTCACACACGTCTCTTTCTTTCGTACTTTCTTTCTTCTTTCTCTCTCACGTATTCTCTCTTTTCTTCTCTCTCTCTTTCTCTCTCTACCTCTCTTTCTCTCTTCTCTCTCTACCTCTTTCTCTTTATAAGATGAGTGTTATACACTTATACAGCCTTTTACTTCGGAGAATGAGTTAATATTAGAAAAAAAATTGATCAAATTTCACATTCCTGGACGTTTCATAACATTCTGAGCAACTTTGGTTTTGTGTCTGTTTGTCGGTCTGTCCATCTGTCGGTCGGTCTGTTAAATACGTTCCTCTTCACGCACAAATCTCGAAAACTACTGAACAGATTTGGACGAAGTTTTGTACACATTCATTATAGGAGACATATCATCAACTTGGCATTAGCGGTTCTTGGTGATAGAGACCATGCTTCTGACCGGTTACTTTTTACTTATTCGCTTATATCTCGTGAACGGTACACCCAATTTTGATGAAATTTCTTATGCATATGCGCATTAGTGTTTTACATAGTCGATTTGTCCATCAGAGATGAGGCATACTATAGGATGAGCAAGCTACAGATAATGTGGCTGCTGTTTCATGGCTACGAAATGGAAAAGAGGCCTCAAAATGATTGCAAAGTATGGAGTGGAGAGACAGTTCGTTGAACAACTCACTTAGACTTATTTTCGTTTCGAACACAATATCGTCCGATATTCTTCTCAAGAGGAAAACATACAAAAAACTTCGAGAAGTTGTTAACTAAAATCTTACGGAACGGAGAAAAAACTCCAGAAAATAGAGGTCAGTTTAACGTGACATGTCACCTCCTCGTGGATAAAAAAAAAAAAAAAAAAAAAAAAAAAATAATGCAAGTTTCACACTCATTACACAAAAAAAATTTTGTTGGGTGGAAAAGATTCCCACAGACAATTACTCCGCCCTTTCGGTAGGACATTCTCTTTTTTGTTCTTGTTTCTTTGTTCAATCTATTTATTTTTTCTTTATAATTTCATTGTATTTAACTGTATATATTTTAATTTGTCTTACCTAATAAAACATAATATAATAATAATAACTCATGCTTTGTTTATACAAGTTCGAGCCAGGTAACCTTAAACCATTATTGTAAAGGTCAAAGGGTCTTCGATTAATACAATCCGCCAAGAACCGAGCTTACCATTGTGGAATCAAGAAGCCAGCCCGTATGAAGTCATGTTTAGGGTTCCTGCCAAAATTGGTTTGGAAACATCATCACTGCCTGATAATGTTCTGGAAAATATTTCAATTGAAGAGTTGGTGGAACAAATAGAAGAAAACCAATCGGGTCCTGATTTCGTAGAACATGAAGAAATAGAAGTGGATGAAGCAAACGAGCTTCTATTAGACCACATTCCAGAAAAACTTTTATTGTTTATGAATCAACGTACAAAGGCCTCATCGAGCCCTTGGTAGAGAGGAAATGTGCCAAGTATGGCCGCCGCATTGCCTCTTTGGACGGCCATAGCAAGTCTCTGTTTGAAATAAAATGCAGATTTCTTGTCGCCTGTCACTTCAATCAAACGTCGTCCCACTTCTTTGATCAGAAGTTGTACGGATGCTCCCCACGGGTCGAGGGTTTCGAAGGCCAGGGGAATGAAAAGGAAATTCTGCATCTTGATAGATGAATAATTAAATACTGTATTGGGTCTGGAATTGTGTACACGCCGTAGAACTATTCAGGTAGGCAATGTGCAATGTACCACAATTTCATCGTAAATTTTCATCAGAAGGAAACACGGGATGGTCATAATTATGATAACGCATTAAACGGTTCTAAAAGTGTTAAAAATTGTTTTAATTTAATTTAAATAAAACAATTTTTCATCTTTGTATGTGA
Source organism: Bactericera cockerelli (assembly GCA_024516035.1). Lineage (NCBI taxonomy): Eukaryota > Metazoa > Arthropoda > Insecta > Hemiptera > Triozidae > Bactericera > Bactericera cockerelli. Next base: position 25,428,927 of record CM044962.1, read on the forward strand.
AAATTCCGCAGAAATGTTAAAAATTATGATTTTTTTGTACCTACCTATGTTGAAAAAATAAAATATGACTGACATGCTAAATTGCTCACATAAAAAAATTCTTCCTTTCAAGCCTACCAAACTTTCCAACCTCCACGAGACTGGGAAGCAAAACAATAAGATGAGAAAAGACGAAGAAGGCACAGAGAAGCATCAGAATGAGAGCCAAGTAGAAGAGGCAGAGGAAATAAAATTAAATAAGATTTCTCCTTCATTTTTCCTTTCGCCAAAGGATTTTATATTGAAAGAAAATTCCATACAGTCATACTTTATGATAGTTTATTGTATATTATCATTTAAAGTTCCAGCAAAATCCTCTGGTACAGTTCTTATTACCGATATTACCAGGTTTAAAGCTTGGTTTATATGTAGGTATTCAGTGTTAAGCGATCTACAACACCGACCACAAGCGTCTAAAGTACGAACCTATAGGTCCTATAGGTTTCCGTTAAATGGCAACGAAATAAAAAAGTCTGAGGGAAAATCTTTAATAAAAATAAATGAAAAAATTTGGAGTGGAAATTTAAAATACATTTAAAATTACATTTATTTCCCTTTCCTTTATCCCATACTAGCTTATGTTGCCGTTGAGGTCGACATTGTTCAACCTCATGGTTGAGGTTGATAGGCTGGAGCAGATTTTCTATGGCTGGATGCCTTTCCTAAGGCCGACAATTCTATTTTGTTTTAACGTCCTGATCAGGACGTGGGTGTTACCCTCCATTCGCTGGGAATCGTATCAGCTACCCACATAATCCTCACCCAGCCTGGGTAAGGCCGGAAATGCAAGCTTCACGTGTTTGGAGGGAACAGAATTTTCTTCAAAAAGTCTGCTCCAACAGGGGATCAAACTCGGGATCTCTGTACTACAGGCAGTAGTCACAACCATTATGCCACGAAGGCTATTTGAGTGGAAATTTGATATGATGTAATTTTTTTTGTCGGATAGGATCATAGGTATGACTTGAATTACTTTTGGTCTTCTGTTTAATAAACAACCTTAAAAATGAAAGACCTTGAGATATAAAAAATGTGGGGAGGAATCAATGGACGTGAGAGATAAATAAACATGAAAAAAAATTCAAATATACAATAGCGGCTGTCTACCTTAAGTAGATTGCTGATAGACATTAAAAGCAAATCAATCAAAAAGATATGAACTTTCACAATGTTGGGGTTTTCCTGTTTCTTTCTTTTATTCTTTAATTTCTTCATCTTTCCATTTTCAATTCGACTCCATGTATGTGGTGATGGAGGATATAAATATAATTTTTATTGAATATTTTCATTTGCTTTTAATATAATATGTATACTGAATTACTATACCTCCTTTATTCAGATTATATCTCATAATCTGTACCTCCTTTATCGTCAAATCTTTTGTCAAATCTTACCTACTTTTCTTTTGGCACCTATTTTATCAGTACCTCTTTTTAATTTTTAATTGTTTGTAAATTATAACTAGTTTTGGTTGTTCTTTTTTTTACCGCACATTGTTAACATATTGGAGGTCGGTGGTTCAAGTCCCGATTTCAGCATAGATTTAATAGATAAGCGAGTTTGAGTAGTTGTGATATCACAAAAGTGATTAACACAAATATGATAACTTCTTGTTGTTGTTAATAGGTCCTCTGTGTTTGAAACGTCCCGCCTAAATAACACAAAATAGAGGGAAAACCAGCGCGAATCCTCGGCCCCTGTTGGAAATACAAAAAAAAATCTATTCCGAGATCATTTTCACACCTTAAAAAGGGATAATAATATGTTATTAAAAGATGACCTTTGCAGATAGGTCAAGTTTGTGCTCCAAGGTTACGTCAAGGTCCCTGGACCCTAGAGCAGCCCTAGTACTACGCAGAAAAATCCAACCATGTTTTTAAATGTAAGCGGGCTCAATTATATAATTATACCACCACTTTCTCATAAATACATGGGATATGTAATATAAATACATGGAAACTTAAAAAAAAAAAAAAATGAGTCCCGAAAATTGTCTCTATCTAGGTGCATGTACTAGGGTCTGGGGTCGAAGGTGTAGGGACTAGGGTCATGGTCCTTGTTGTGGCCACCATGAAATTTGTGAAAAAAATATATCGAAAATTTGGAGACCCTGTATAATATATGTTTTGTGTTAGGAAAATATACCATACTTAATACTATAACCCGTGTTTGTATCAATATTTTCCAATGCTCAATACGAGTACTGTGAAGAAACCGAGATATAATATACAATATAGGTAGAGGTACACTTGAAATCACGAAAAACTGGATTATTCAACAATTCTTTTTAAATTGTTGTTGTTTTTAATTCTGTTGAAAACTAAGTAAAATCTTTGACATTAAAGAGAGCGTTTTTCAAGGGACACAGTAAAAATCGAGGTGCATTTCTTCGTTTTCCATTTTGTGCATTCCGTTGTTATAATTAATTGTACTGTACATATTGTGATTATATTACCAAATGAAGAATTTAATATTAAACACAGACAGACAGACGCACGGACCAATGGCTGAAAACAACTTTTTTGGTATCCTGAGGCTATTCGTCCAGAAATGTGAAAAACTGGGGTAGGTCAAATTTTCGACGAATACAATACTTTCCTTATTATAGGATAAGGAAAGTAAAAATATAAAATCGTCCCATTTTTCATGCCGTCCAGTGTACCTCTCTGAGCTTCACTAAGCCTCATATCATCTTCCTGTCTTCTCTTGCGACCAGCAGGAAAATTCATAATCCCAGCCTCCGCTCAGTAATCCTGTAGGAGGTTGAGCTCATCTCCAGCTTCCGAATTTGAAATATTCAATTCCTATTATTATTATCATTGTTATTATTGTGTGTGTTTGTATGTGAGACAGAGAGAGAGAGGGAGAGAGAAAGAGGAAAAGGAATAGAGAGAGAGAAAGATATTTAATATTGTATAGTACTTGTCTTTTCCCAAACGACTTGGGGTCGGCATTGTTCAACCTCATAGTTGAGGTTGTTTGGTTGTGGTAATTTTTTTTTCAATACATTTTCCTTTTTATTGTATATATTGTTTCCATTTTTTTAATGTCACTGTCATAATGATCATTCCTACTGTAAAAATTATTTCTACTGTAATAAAATATGTCTTTTCATATCTAATATAGTATACATCTTACAATCCTGCAATCTAGTCCGAAAGTTTTTGAATTCTTAATCATTATTATCATTATTTTTTTTCCCAATATTTTTAATTCTAATTTTAATACTGATCGTCAAAGTTTATGTGAGAAAGTATGAATTTACTCCTCACATAAACTAAGAAAAACTGTGAAAAAAAGTACAAGTTCATGCTTTATAATAATATTTCATTGAGAACTTGATCACACAACAATTACACCAAAGCAACTTCTGTATTCTCTAGCTCTTTTAGAGCCCTATAAATAAGGTACATTGTTACAAAATCTTCAGGTCACACGTTCGCAAGAGCAGAAGTTCCTTATCTCCACCTCTATCAACCGGCTAGACACCAATAAATCATACAGAACTACCTCCTTGGAAACATTGTAGGAATTTAGACTCGCACAACATTTATTTCTCGTTGTATTTTATCGTTAGATCTCGGGGGACCTGTAAATATTCGCTCTTATCTTTCTCGTTTATGTTTCCCGTTCGTCTTCCCTCCTCTCAATCCTGTTCTTTATCTGTGTTCCTGTTCCATTCCTGTTCCGTTTGTGCGTTACCTTTCTGTTCCAATAAAGAAATTTATTGGGCGAGAAACTACAAAGTGATCTTGTTCATACGCTTGTAGAGCTACAGGGTGGCGAAGGTTAATTTTAAGGATTTATTATTGTTATTTTATGTCACATAATATGACTATATCAATTAGTTGACAATACTGCAGCAGTATTATTATTATTATACAACACTTATATAAATGGACATAATGTACAATTTAATAATTATTGAAACAATGAAAGAAAATGGAAACAATATAAACAATAAAATGAAAAGAAAAAAAAAAAAAAAAAATAGAAAAAAAAATAAAAAAATATTATGTCTTAACTAAAGTTCGGGGTTATTGCCTATGGCAATCTCTTCCACCCAACCCTATTATTGTTATTTTATTTAACATAATATGACTATATCAATTCATTGACAATACTGCAGCAGTATGGTAGGTCTCATAATAAAAAAGTACATACAACATATCCTCCATTACCACATATATGGAGTGTAATTAAAACTGCAATTGGAAAGAAGAAATTAAAGATGAAATGAGTGAAATCGAAAAACCTCCTTGAGAAAGTTAATATCTGCTGGGTTTAAGCTCTATTGGTTTATGTTTGTTAGCTTTGTATTGGTTTATGTTTGTTAGCTTTGTATTGGTTAATGTTGGTAGCTGGTTTGTGAAAACTGTGAGTTTCCAGTAAATGAAGGGTACATATTTAAATAACCTGTATCGATTATTTTTTACATGACTTACATCTCCGTGAACTTAACAAAAAAAGAAAGAATTATAATATTCATTAACTGTCCGTCAGTGAGTCGTCACGACAAGGCTTTAATAGGCCGTATATATTATTTATCATTTTAAAAATGTCACTTGTAATCTAGAGAGGAAATTTCTCAAGTATTCTGAGTACTTTTCCCTTTGGATTAAAAATAGCACAAATATACTCTGTAAAAAAAAAAAAAAAAAAAAAAAAAAAAAAAAAAATACATAACAAAAATTTAGACAAATATTTTAAAATTAAAAGCTAGTAGATTTGATCAGTGATGCACAGACAATATTCAGACGGGTACCCTTATGAGTATATTTAATTAATAAAAAAATATCGATCGTAAAATAAATAAATAACTATTGTATTTTTTAAAGATGAGTGTTTCACAGTCTTTTTTTTATTTCTTAGCCATGAAACAAGAGGTACTGTAGACGTTTGTGGTCTGTGTTGTAGCCTGCCTATCCCGTAGTATGCCTCCTCTCTGATGGGCGAGAAGTGACACAATACTTCCCATTAAGGTGCTGGGTCAACACGAGCGCACCGCAAGGTATCCCTTAAAAACATCTGTAACCAAATTATTAATACAAATTTGAGTCTTAACAGGTAAACCAGTTTCTGCTCCATAAATCATAGAAGCCAAATTAGGATGGATCCTCTGTAAAAAAAAACATGAAAAAATAAAACAAATGATTTATTATTATTATTAGTAACGCAACTAATAGACCACCCTGTCAAATCATAATAATAGTACATTATGTCGAACATCAATTGCTACAGCCACCATAGCTTTGTCTATTTCTCCTTCTACTGAATTTCCTCTCTCACCTTATTCATACTTGGTTTATCTAATGTATTTTTCATTTTCTTATTTTGCTTTCACATCTTCTCCTTTTCTTTTATTTTCTTTCTCACAATTTGCTTTATTGATTCTCGGTTCATTTAACGTCACTTTATGTTCAGTGGCTCGATCGATAAGGTGGCGGACTTGTAACCTGGAGGTCGGTGGTTCAAGTCCCAGTTATAGCGGAGATTTAGTAAAGCGGGTTTGAGTAGTTCTGATATCACGAAAGTGATTAACACAAATAAATATGATAAGTTTTTTCATGTAGTTCTTTCACTTTCTTTTGATTTTTTTCATTACTTAGTTTGTCTCTTTCTATCTCTTGTGTCAGCCTTTTTCTTATTGCTTTGTCTATATCTTTAATTATTAATTTATTACTTATTTCACCTTTGTTTCTTTTTCAATCTTCATTTCGATCCATTTTTTTCCATCTTTGTTTTTTTCTCTTTCCATTAAAAACATATTACTTTATTTGTACTTGGTTTATATTATCTGCATGCATTTCTTTTTCACTTACTGGTCTCCATTTTCTTATTTGTTTTCTTGAAACTGCAAACCTTTATTGATACTTGAGTCACCTTTATATTTCACAATCGTCTTTTCGATATCTTTCTCATGCACTTTTTTAATATAACTTGGTTCATCTCTCTTTTTTATTTCACTGTTTTCCTCATTATCTCTCTCTCGCTCTCTCTCTCCCTCTCTATCTCTCCCTCTCTCTCTTTCTCTCTCTATGTCTCTCTGTATGTCTCTCATATTTTCATTTCTTTTCTCTATCTCTCTTCTTCATTATCTCTATCTCGTTCTTTCCCTATATGTTTCTTTCTAGAGCTCTCTCTCTCTCTCTCTTTGAATCTTTATCTCTTCTTATTTGATCTGGTATTTCTCTCTCTATGAATCTTCATCTCTTCTTATTTGGTCTAGTGTTTCTCTCACTCTCTCTCTCTTTCAATCCCTATTTCTTCATTTTTTCCATCTCTCTATACCTCTACCCCCTCCTGATTATTTCTCTTCCTCGTTTAATCTCTTTTTCTCCCTTTGACTGCCACTTCGTTGATGTGTTCTACAATATCTTTCATATTCTGCTTCTTTTGCGCGTCTTTCAACATTAATATTTTCTTATTACCCCTGAGTGCATTTTGACATTATTTTCGTTCTCGTTTCTCTCTATTTCGATAATATCTCTATATTTTATATCTCTCAAGCTCTGTATAGTTTATTTCTTATAAAATATTTTTCAACGTTTTGTTTTGTTGTTGTTGTTTTTTTTTTTCTTAAAAAGGTAATAATAATGCAACCACCAACTCTTTATATTTCTATTTATTTTTGAAGCGAGAAAAAAATCTCTCGTTTTGCTCTCCTTAACTGAAGTTTAGAGCTACCATGTATTGGTAGCTGAGTTGACAGCGTGGTAATCGAGGGATCCGCTGGTTCAAATCCCATCCGACGCATAAACTTTTTTTTATTTTAAGACCAAAAAATGTGAAATCGGAGCAAAAAAATATTTAAAAAAAAAAACCGAACACCTCCGATTTCTAATATTAGAAATTCTTCGGAAAGTAAAGTAATCGTCTAATCGACTACAAAATAATATCGATTATGTGGCTGAGCTAGTCAGTAAGCGCCGAATTCTAAAAACAAGATTAAATTTAAGATTAGTCAGATTTAGGCCATATTATGAAAGTTACTTTCGCAATTTTTGATTATGATTTATAAAATATTTACTAATGTTAATTCTAAGAATAGCAATTTAAAGAACCACTTCTTTGATATTCCAGACAACTCCCTGAAAGCTGGTCTTCCCTCCAGCCCACCCAAGGGGTTCTCAACTTGATGCTCAACGAGCACATGGTCGTATTACGACAGGTCGACAAATTGACTTTGTTACATTTCTTTAAGATAGAGGAAGTAAAAAAGTAGAATAACAAGGCTGACCTTTACGCTAACTTCACACAACAGCTGGGAACTTAAAGACACGGAAAATTCGGAGAAGTCAGATTGTCAAAACACATGTAAAATCCATGTTGAAGGGAATACGTATTATGAATAAGAGGAGAATATTATTGATAACTTTAACCTTTTTCGTCTCCCCAGGGGAGGAAACGTCCCCAGGTTGGCGAATTCAATTTAAAAGTTAAAATGAAAGAATAAGTAATGGAATAGTTCTTGCTTCTCCTCGAGACGAGAGACGGAGAATCGTTCTTGCTTTTCCGAAGACCAGAGGGGGAGAAGTTTTCGGATTGAATTTATGTGGGGTAAACGAATGGCCAAGTTTTGCAAACTCAGGGACGAACGTAAGGGGTACGGCGAAAACGCTTCAGGGGCGTATTCGTTTTCGTCTCAAATACACTGGTAGTCAAGTGGTTGACTCGCTAGTCTGGTAATCCAGGTAGCGCAGGAATCCGTTGGTTCGAATCCCACCCAGTGCATCATCTTTTCCTTACGGATTTGAATCTTAACTTTAATCCTGTTTCATAATTCAGCCCTAACTGACTGTTTTAGACTTTAATCCTGTTTCATGATATAGTGTAAATCTAACCAATCTTAAATTTAATTCTGTTTCATAATTCGGCCCTAACTGACTGTTTTAGACTTCAATCTTGTTTTATAATATGGTCTTAATCTGACCAATCTTAACTTTCATCCTGTTTCATAATTCAGCCCTAACTGACTGTTTTAGACTTTAATCCTGTTTCATGATATAGTCTAAATCTGACCAATCTTAAATTTAATCCTGTTTCATAATTCGGCCCTAACTGACTGTTTTAGACTTCAATCCTGTTTTATAATATGGTCTTAATCTGACTAATCTTAACTTTAATCCTGTTTCTTAATATGGTCTGAATCTGACCAATCTTAACTTTAATCCTGTTTCATAATTCGGAACTAACTGACAGGCTTAGCCTAATTCTAATCCTGTTTCATAATTCGGCACTAACTGACTGCTTTAGGATCATATTAAGCCTGTTTCATAATTCGGACCTAACTGACAGGCTTTAGGTAATCCTGTTTCATAATTCGGCCCTAACTGACTGTTTTAGACTTTAATCCTGTTTCATAATTCGGCCCTAACTGACTGTTTTAGGCTCACATGAATCCTGTTTCATAATTCGGAGCTAACTGACAGGCTTAGCTTGATTCTAATCCTGTTTGATAATTCGGTCCTAACTGACAGGCTTAGCTTCATTCAAATCCTGTTTCATAATTCGGCACTAACTGACTGCTTTAGGTTCACAGTAATCCTATTTCATAATTCGGCCCTAACTGACTGTTTTAGGCTCACATGAATCCTGTTTCATAATTCGGACCTAACTGACAGGCTTAGGTAATCATGTTTCATAATTCGGCCCTAACTGACTGTTTTTAGACTTCAATCCTGTTTCATAATTCGGACCTAACTCACTGTTTTAGACTTCAATCCTGTTTCATAATTCAGCCCTAACTGACAGGCTTAGCTTCATTCAAATCCTGTTTCATAATTCGGCACTAACTGACTGTTTTAGGCTCACATTAATCCTGTTTCATAATTCGGACCTAACTGACAGGCTTAGCTTCATTCAAATCCTGTTTCATAATTCGGCCCTAACTGACTGCTTTAGGTTCACATTAATCCTGTTTCATAATTCGGACCTAACTGACAGGCTTAGGTAATCCTGTTTCATAATTCGGCCCTAACTGACTGTTTTAGACTTTAATCCTGTTTCATAATTCAGCCCTAACTGACTGTTTTAGGTTCATAATAATCCTATTTCATAATTCGGCCCTACCTGACTGTTTTAGACTTTAAACCTGTTTCATAATTCAGCCCTAACTGACTGTTTTAGACTTCAATCCTGTTTCATAATTCGGCCCTAACTGACTGTTTTAGACTTTAATCCTGTTTCATAATTCGGCCCTAACTGACTGTTTTAGACTTTAATCCTGTTTCATAATTCGGCCCTAACTCACTGTTTTAGACTTCAATCTCGTTTCATAATTCGGCCCTAACTCACTGTTTTAGACTTCAATCCTGTTTCATAATTCGGCCCTAACCGACTGTTTTAGACTTTAATCCTGTTTCATAATTCGGCCCTTAGACCGCCTGTTTTAGCTTCATTCTAATCCTGATTTATAATTCGGCCCTTAGTCTCGACTCACCGTCCGCTCGCCCAGCTGCTTGACCCGACACTTGAGCAGCGTCACCTGCCCCACCACGGCGCTGAGGTTCCGGGAGCCCACGTCCTCGAAGTAGGGCCGCAGCATGTGCTTGTTGGGCAGCGAGTTGAACGCCGCCTTGGGTGCGCTGGAGGGCGGACTCGCTTTCAGGGAGTTGTCTGCAACAGTGGAAAAGTCACATATTGTAAAAAAAAATTAGGTGGAGTTGTAAGAAACTGTAATATTACTTGTGTACCTAAAATTGTAAATTACAAATTGAATGTAAAAAAAAGTGATATGTGAAGATTTTTAAAAATTAATGTACTACCTAGGTACTTGGCAGACTCCATACTTGAAATAAAAGCCATTAAAACAACATTTAAAATTATAAAATTTAAATTACAATACTGTGAAAGGATGTGAGAGACAAAAAACAATAATATTATCATTTTTATAAAGAATTATTTACAAATTCTATATTAAGTACAATGAATATAAAGATAAGAGTTAAAATATGAATACAAACAAAGCCTGATCAAGGATGGTGATCATGGCTTCGGCATTCTCTTCCTTTCTTTTTTTCTTCCTTTTTAAAACAAAATAGCAGTTCAACTCTGGGTGAGGTTAACAAATGGAGGAGTGAAAAACACCCGTCGTAATCTGATAAAGAAGCTATTTGCCCAAAAATATGCAGAAGAAGTATTTGCTACAGAGTTCTAACCAGAAGTCCTGGGTTCATTTCATCATTATTATTATTCAACAGTTTATTACCTACACTAAGCAAAACAAAATAGGGGCCACCTGTATTTTCTAAGATCCAGTGGCGGCTCGTCGGGTGAAGACACTGAAGACATTTTCACCTAATTTTGAACAGTGAAAACACTACTCATAATCCCTTGAACATGGCACAATTGATCCAACTCAAAGAAAAAAAAAAAAAAAGAGTAAGCTTTGTGTAAAATAGATCAATGCTGCTTAACATTTCATGTTACTTTCCAAGGAGAACACCAAATGTGAAGACAATTCGAAATTGTCTTCAGTTGTCCTTGAATCAACCAATCAGAGTTGAGTATTTCCAAGTAGGTATCATGAAATATTAGGCAAGAACTATATCTATGTAATATGCTACTGAGGACAGTCTTCAGTTGTATTCAGTTTACATTATCTACACGACCTCATACGAAATGTCACGAAGCCACATACCATGTGCGATGTCATGTGTTTTTGATATTAACATTGTTGCCAGTAGCATTATGCCAGACCTTGGAAACCAGTCAATGATTTAGCCTCACATATCTAGCACAATCTTGTAATATTAAAAAAAAAAAAAAAATAATAATAATAACGTAGGCGTTAGGAAAGCAGGATTTTGTGTCAGGAATTTTGGATATTATTTCTCATTTTTTGGGTTCTAGTTTTGTACATAGTTCCTAAACGATAGCCGATACCAATAAATTTTAACTATTTATGTATCTTGTCAACTATAGTCTTATAAAGGACATCTCGATTGAAGTCAAATCTCGGAAATAATTATTTAATGTAGGTACCGAAATTGAGCCAAATAAGATAATCTGGTATCTAGTTGTTCCAAGAAGTTTTTAAATAGGGACAATGGTGGTACTGTTTAAAAGATCCTGACTATGGAACCACTTTTAAAAAAATCATGAAATTAGACGTGTTGAAATGAAATTCTCAAGAGAAAATTCTGTTCAGGCGGTGTAGTATTGTTTTTTCAAATAAATAAATACGTCTTACATGATTTGAGGGATTTCTTTAAATTTAAAATATAGCTCTTGAAGTTTGTAGAAATTTAGCTATGAAATTAACTTGGCAACATTGTATCTCTTATCTTTAGAATGTAAACAAAACTTGTGGCGCACTTTTTAAATTTTATTAGATTATTTTCAAATCGTTTCAACGGTAATCAAGTGACTTTTAATTGGTGTAACTAATTAATAAAGTTATTTCCCAGTATTTGATACAGGATAGAAACATTTTCCCTACCTGATCTGACCTGTGCTTTTCATAATAAGTTGAATATGAAGTAGCTATGTACTTCTTTCAGTGTCAGAAATAACATTATAATTATGCAGGTAGCTAAGCACACAGCTTCCAGTGAAGTAGGTACTTAAAATTATAAGGCAATATCTGTGTTTTTCATAAATAGTCATTTAAACATCAATGGTAACACAAATTTAAGCTGATTTTATATTTGTAGTAAGTATGTTTTCTTAGATTTATTTTGTAATCTGGTGGTGGATTTTCTTGCAGTTTTGGATTGTAATTTTTAGTCTTCAACTAACTTTCTTTCCTTCCCAGTTCTAACCCCTCTTTAAAATGTTGTACCTACCTATCTACTGAGGTATAATCCTAATATTTTTATTTTAATTCCGTTTTACCAACTTTTAGTTAATATTTTTTATTAAGATGAATATTTCAAAGAAACAATGAGATTCCCACAAAATCATGGGGTTCAAACATTAAAAGTAACCCCATTCAGATTAAGAAGTAATGAGTCTAAGAAAGATATTATGATTACTGGATGTCCAATTTCTCCAATTACTATGTATAACCACCACTAAAAAAGTAAAGCAAATGCCTGCCCCACAGCCATACAGTTCAAGCCTGAATGGCTTATGAAAAATGAATGGCTGCGTACCAGCTCAAGTGTTGACAAATTGTTCTGCTGGCCTTGTTTATTCATTAAGTACCAAGTGTTCTCCAAAAAAAGTACCTATAAAAACTTATATGATGCAAAACTGGTATGAGAGAAAATCATGCTCTGCAGGGAAACAGCCATAACTTACAATGGGCTGTGTTTATGAGACCATAAGAACTAAGATCTGATAAATTAATAATTTTATTTTTTCAATACTTCTGGGTATAATTTGTCTTCACCTAGTCTTGAAGTCAGGAGCCGCCACTGCTAAGATCATCGTGTATAGTACACCTTGGATTGAAAGTTTATTCTTGTTATCTTACTTATCTTGTTTATTAGACGCTCAGGTATGAATTGTGACCCGAATTTGTATAGATGGCATGAGGTAAATATCATTATTTGAGATAATAATCAAAACAGTTAATATTCCAATCTCGAACGGTTTGGTTGATTACCTTAATATTTTTTCTTAATAACTTTTCCTCTTGATTTAAAGTCATTTTTAGTGTTTCTTATCGACATGCCGAGGGTTCGACACCATTTAGGTCAAGAATTGCGTATCAGAGCCGTAACTCTACTTAAAGAGGGCCTTTCTCAGCGGAGTGTGGCCAACAGGCTCTAAGGCCCGTATTTTTGAACGTCCCTAAAACTACTTTAGGGACAACCGTCGGGATTTTGAAATTTTTTGGCCAATTAAGTATATAAATTGTGACTTATGAATCTCTCGATTCCACTGAGATCATATAATATAGAGGGAACCTTACCTATCTCGAGTTGAACAAATTTATGCGTCCAACTTTGAACAGCTGATGGTCCCTCTTTCAACAAATCCCGGCTTCTGATTGGTTCAATTTATTTGAATTTTTTGTTTACTTCATGTAAAGGCGGACATCTAAACATCTTTAATTTTCACGTCAGATACCAACTCTTATATTACTACATAATAAGTAGAAAATAAGGAAAGTAAAAGAGGAAGAAAGACAGAAATGACTAATATGTAAGTATGAAAATAGTAAAAATATTATTTCAGAAGAATTAGGTAGTTTAGGTACCCACTCTTTCGCGAAAGAAAAATTACTACAAGTCCGGCATTGATTTTGAAATCAGCTGATAGTCCCTTTTGAACGCAAATCTTGATACATCGGGTTCCCTCTATGTTATAAAACCTCGGTGCTCGATGCCGTTTCCGCACAGGCGCAATATTGGGCCCCATTCAAAAGAAGGAAATGCTTTTTCTTCCGAAATCCAAAGGAGTTGCTTCGATCTACAATAAAAAAGTTTTGAGTACAATAAAGAGTTTTTTCTTTTATCAAATATCAAAAGCTTTTGTTTCTATGGAAGTAAAAGGTATATGTACATCACAAAGCTAAAAATAAAGCTAGCAAACATTTTCTTTCCTCACGAGCAATTACAATTTTTCTGTGAATATGGCCCATTTCACACAGAGGGTATTTTCACCTCTGTGTGAAAATCATCTGTGTTATTGTTTACATTTTCTAATCTTTTCAAAAATAATTTTTGTCTGGTGATTCTTCTTGTTTAATAGTTTTAAATTTCTTTATCCTTTTTATGAATTTAAACAAGTTTTTTCCGAGATGGAAGCCAAATTGAAAATAATTATTACTATTCCGATCTCAGCCTTCTCAGCGAAAGAAGTACCTACAATTTATATATCACAGGCACGTTGAATGTTGATACTAGTGTCGATGGCACGTTGAATTCACCAGTTTTCGGTCCGTCGATTATGATAAGCAACGTCCAGCGAATTCAGGACTCGGATGGGTGACCATTTAAATTTTGGACAATCTTGATGCTAGCTATTCCCGGTCCAACTCAGACTGTGCTATCTATTGTTCAATAATTGAATTAATTTATTAATAAAGAAAAATGTTAATTCATTGTTTTATCACATATCCAATGTTCTCTTTTCAATGTTTTCATTCTACTTATTTTCTACACAGGTATCTACCAAATGTACTCATTATTCATGATTTCCCAACCCCTTCAAAGACTTTTTATGCTCGACGGTGTCAGGAGTCACAGTGTCCGAGTGGTCTAGCGCACCAGACTTACATTGAAGTGAGCTGAGTTTGAATTCCGGAGGAATTAGACTTTTTTATATCTGTATTTTGGATGTTACGTGGTTCACTAATATCTGGTGTGGAAAAATGAGTATTGGTAGAGACGACCACTTGTGACATACGAGAATAAAAAATGAATATGTTACTTGAAATTTCGTCAACCTACCGACATACGTTGTGATATAAAATCACAAATAAACCAGATAGAGCCAGCGTTGATGGCGCTGTGAATGCACCGGTTCTCGTGGGACCACCAAATTTAAGCAACGTCCAGGTGAAGACTTCGTGATGCGGGCATTTCGACCCAACCCAGGCTGGCTGAAGTTAATGTGGGTAGAAGGTTTGTGAGTTTCCTACGATCGCAGGGTAAAACCCCCGTCGTAATATGAAAAAAAACGAGATAGGTAAATGCTACCTTTGTCCTATAATGAGGAGGGTACAGTAAAAATATTTTTATTTTGCATATATACTTGATTAAAAGATACATATAATATTTTTTATTAATATTTAGAATATAATGACAAATATTTAACTTTCAATAAATACAACATGTCTATTGTAAATTAGTTTGTCCAAACTACTTGTTAGCAAACTTTTTTCTTAATCAGATGTCTTCAGGTCTTTCAGGCTCTATTGGGCCATTCAAAATTAAGGATATCTCTTGAAATATGTTCGTCTTCCCAAAGAAAATACGTGGATATACGTAGGTATATAAAAAAGCTTTTCTTTCTTTCTTTCTTGGCGGTGCAAAATTAGCGTTTTGTTTGTTTCTCGAATATTGCCAGCATAATTATAAGGGATTATCACAAATTTGTTAAAAAGGTTATCTATTTGCTAAATAAATAAAATACAATAATAGTTAGGAAGTAAAATCACTTCCAAGAAATATTATAATGTGTCTTCACGAATTTCAAAAATACCGATGAGAAATCACCGGCAATTGTAAAGTGACCAATTTCGACACTTCAAAATTTCAACAAATTTCATTCACTTTTAGGGTCAGCTGATTGGAAATGCAAAGAAACGTGTTGTTTATTTATATTTATATCTACATCTTTCTGGCTGACATGGTTTCTGCTCATGCGCTGAGCTGCGCTCAAGATTTGTAAGAAGCGTTCAAAACTTAAGTTCAAAATAAATTCTGTCTCTGTGGCTGATATGATTCACTGCGCACGCGTATCCGGACCACTCACACTAAATTTGTTTTAGGGTCGTTCAAAAATACGGGCCTAAGTGTCACGGCGAGCCATTCAAAATCTATGGAGTCGTTACCAAAAGACTGGAAATGCATCAAGAAGACCAGGAAGTGGAAGACAGCGCTCAACCACTGGGAGAGAAGACCGATTTATAGCCAGGACAGCCCTGCAGGAACGGTTCACATCCGGCCCCCGCGTACAAATGGACCTCCAGGAGTACTCGAACACAGTTGTAAGTGTTCAAACTATTCACAATAGATTGAGAGAGGTACAAATTCGCTCTAGGACAAAAGTTCGTAAACCTAAACTTAGTTCTGGACACCGCGCTGCAAGATTAAGGTGGGCTAGAGAACACCTGCACTGGACTGATGAGGAATGGAATTGTGTGCTCTTCTCGGATGAATGTAAAGTGAAATTTGAAAGCGACGATAGACGTATTTGAGTGTTCCGACGCATAAGAGAAAGGTTTCAGAGCTCTTGTAATCATGAAGCAGATCCTCATGAGGGACCAAGTGTTATGGTGTGGGGTGGCATCAGTAGCAGAGGGAAAACCGATCTGGTTTTCCTTGTTGACGAAACGGTAACCTCTCAACTTTGTGTGGATAATGTCATCGTTCCCCATATGCTTCCATTTAGCAAATGAACCGGGCCCAACTTTATCTTCATGCATGATAATGCCCGCCCCCATACGGCTGGAGCTACTGTTGAGGTATTACAAGCAGCGGGAATCAGAGTTCTCGGCTGGCTAGCGATAAGCCCAGACTTCAACCCTATTGAACATGCATGGGATTACCTTAAGAGGGAGATTAAAACCCTAAAAGACCAGATCCTGACTCAAGATCAGCTCATGGAGGCAGTAACAGCTGCATGGAACAGGATTCCGGAAGAGCGCATCCATGTACTCATCCAAAGCATGCCAAGAAGACTCTAGTCATGTGTAACAGATCGTGGAGGTCACCCTCGGTACTAAGAAGCCGATAAATTTCAATTCCTTCTTGGTATGCTGTTGTGATGGTTCAACGAGCGTCTTAACTTTTATTCTCAAGTTTGTTCTAAAACGACCATTTTCAAAAAATAAATAAAAATCTTGAATTTTTTTAATGAAAACTTGTTTGTTTTTATCTCAATAGTTAGAGAAGAATGTATTGGAGTAATTTCAACCTTTTATTTCATATTTAAACCTATACATTTGAAGTAGTAGGTCCGAATCTCTAAAAATACTTGTGGCCCTTATTTTGTTTTGCTTAGTGTACGAGTATACAGGGTGTCCCACCAAACTTGGACACCTCAAATTACTCGGCCCCTGAAAGAGTTTTTGAAAAATAAAAAAATCTAGGGTACATGTGCTAATTATGCGGTTTCAGTTATGAAATTTCTTTTATACAGGGTGGTTCAAAAGTCAGAAATTGAGGTGTCAACTTTCGATTTTTAAATGGATCGACCTGAATTTTATTTGATAATTTTACTTCTAAATGATTCCTGAGTACTTTTTTAAACAAAAATATTACATACAGGGTGGTTTTTTTTCGACCAATTTTTTTTCTAAATCTTGAATAACTCAAGTTTGGTTAATTTTTTGGATAACAAGAATAGAATGTGTTTGTGTAATGAATACACGCACTTTCAATTGGCATCAAAAAAATTTATACAGGGTGGTTCACAAGTGAAATAATGACTTGATTTTTTTTAAAACCAAGTTTTTTTAATTTTTTATTTAGGAATAATAATTCTCGTCTAATTTTACACATTTTTCGTTAGTCATATCGAAAAACAAAACTAAAGTGTTGTACAGGGTGAGACATAATTTTTTTGTAACACCCTGTATATGGGCAGTCAAAGAGACGCAAAATTAAATATAAATACTAAATATGCAAGAAAAACTTTAATTTTTAATTAAACTAAAAAGTTATGGTTTTTTAACTAATATTGTCGCATGGACCACCCTGTAGATATTTTCTTAAACTATCATGTGGGTACTCTAAGTTGTATAAAATTCAACAAACACTTCAAATCATGTGGGAAAAACCAGTAAAAAAACACGAATTTGAAGCCATTTTCAATTTGGTGTCCACACTGAATGATTTTAAAACTTGAAAAAGTAGGTAGGTGTAGACACAAAATTGAGCATGGCTTTTTGAATTCATTTTTTTTCTTTCAGATTTGGACTCCTCGTTGAATTTTAGACAGTTTCGACTACCCATATGATGGTTTAAGAAAATATCTACAGGGTAGTCCATACGACAATATTAGTTAAAACACCATAACTTTTTAGTTTAATTAAAAATTAAAGTTTTTCTTGCATATTTAGTATTTATATTTAATTTTGCGTCTCTTTGACTGCCCATATACAGGGTGTTACAAAAAAATTATGTCTCACCCTGTACAACACTTTAGTTTTGTTTTTCGATATGACTAACGAAGAATGTGTAAAATTAGACGAGAATTATTATTCCTAAATAAAAAATTAAAAAAACTTGGTTTTAAAAAAAATCAAGTCATTATTTCACTTGTGAACCACCCTGTATAAATTTTTTTGATGCCAATTGAAAGTGCGTGTATTCATTACACAAACACATTCTATTCTTGTTATCCAAAAAATTAACCAAACTTGAGTTATTCAAGGTTTAGAAAAAAAATTGGTCGAAAAAAAACCACCCTGTATGTAATATTTTTGTTTAAAAAAGTACTCAGGAATCATTTAGAAGTAAAATTATCAAATAAAATTCAGGTCGATCCATTTAAAAATCGAAAGTTGACACCTCAATTTCTGACTTTTGAACCACCCTGTATAAAAGAAATTTCATAACTGAAACCGCATAATTAGCACATGTACCCTAGATTTTTTTATTTTTCAAAAACTCTTTCAGGGGCCGAGTAATTTGAGGTGTCCAAGTTTGGTGGGACACCCTGTATAGAAATGTACGATACAAATAATTATTTTAACAATGAAAAAAATGGAAACAATATATATTATGCAATTAAAATGAAAAAGAATATTAAAATAAATAAAAACACATGTCCTAAAGGGCGGGCTTATTGCCTATGGCAATCTCTTCCACCCAACCCATCATAGTCAATAGGTCATCATTTTATCCAGCCCCCCCCCCCTTTTCCACCTCTAACGTTAGATCATACTTAAAATCGAGGAAGTTATTGGTCAGTCCTCTTTAAAAATATTCGACGTTGAAGAAGACGAATGTGCCAACACAAAACAGACATTATCATGCAAATTTAACTGAAGCGCTATCTACATGGGCCAACCTTTGGAAAAAAAAGGAAAAAGAATAATTTAATTCATAAAGAAAAGGACTTTAATAGTCCTAATCGGGCAATATAAATAAGGTGGCATTATTATTATTATTTTTTTTTTTTTTCATATTTCTGGACGTTTCATAACCTTTTGGGTTAATTTAAAGTTCACGTCGCTAGATTACAAGTCTTAACCATATTGACTACCAAAGATTGGTTCTATTTTCAAGGCATTTTTTTTTTTTTTTTAAGTGGAACGTCGCTTTCAATATCACTTCAGGGGTTCTACCCTCCATTCAGAGGAAACTCACACTACTGAAATCAATCTCACCCATACTGAGTGGAGCCGGGAAGAGCCAGCATAACGAGGGTTTTATTAAGCTATGTGAAGTTGGCTGACCACCAAAAGCGATTTGGTCGCTCCTTGACCCCTTAAATAGGTAGTCAATATCTCGGTACTGGTTCAAAACGATTTTTTTGTGAGATACAAAACGGTACAAAACGTTGGGCCAAGTAGCGACCAAGTCGCTTTTGGTGGTCAGCAACTTCACGTAGCTGTTTTATAATTATTTAACACTTTATTGGTAAACCACATGATACATATACCTACGTAGGACATGAAAAAAAGAATACTTAGTGAACCAAGGAGCGAGGTCAATCCTGTGGCTCTCTCTTCCACCGAACCCCAAAGAGAGAGAGGGAGAAAGAGAGAGAGGGAGAAGGATAATGAGAAAATAAAGGGAATAATAGAGAGAGGAAGAGAGAGAGACAGTTAAAGCTCATGAAAAATGAAAGAGATAGAGAAGTATAACAAGAATGGTCACCTGTTCAAGTCCTAAACACGCTGGATGTTGCTTAACACGTTGGCTAGGGAATTCTTTTGGCGATTAATTTATGGGTTTTCCATTGTCGAAACTAACTCAAAGAGAGAAAAAGAGAGAGATGGATTGGGAAATAGAATAGAAAAGAATAAATGAAAATAGAGAGAGAGTTAAAGCTCAGCAAAAAGAGAGTGATGGATAGGGAAACAGAATAAAAAAGAAGAAAATAAAAGATAGAGAGAGAAAGTTAAAGCTCAGATAAAAAGAGAGAAATGGAGACGTAGGATAAAAATGAGAAGGAGAGAGAAAATATGTATGTATGTATGATTTTCTTTGTGGTGAAGCACAAGGCCTCTTCACAATTTTTGTGGGTAGCGCAGCATTACTAAGAGCCTCCTTTACATTTCGAATTATTCTATTACATTAATTTCTTTTTACTCTGGTAATGCCGCCACTGGTCGTTACTCATACAAGTAACTACTCATTTTTCCTCACGAGGTATGAGTGGACCCCGAACATCCAAGTACAGGGCAGAAAAATTCCTGCCCCGCTGGGGATCGAACCCAGGTCACCGTGCGTGCAATGCCTAGCGCGCTAACTCGCTCTGCCACAGTGACAAGGAGAGAGACAATATAAAATAGAGAGAGAAAGTTTAAGCTCAAGAGAAGTGAGAGAGATAGAGATGTATAATAAAAATGGGAGAAAGTGAGAGAGAGAAAGAAAAATTAAAAGGGAAACAAAAAGAGAGAGAGAGGGAGAAAGAGAGAGAGGGAGAAGGAGAAGGTGAAAATAAAGGGAAAAATAGAGAGAGAGAGAGAGAGTTAAAGCTCATGAAAAATGAGAGAGATAGAGAAGTATAATAAGAAGGGGAGAAAAAGAGGGAGGGAGAGAGACAGGGAGAAAGAAAAAATAAAGGGAAAAACAGAGAGAGAGAGAGTTAAAGCTTCAGATAAAAGAGAGAGATAGAGAATAATAAAAAGGGAAGGAAGAACACCAATCATTGATACATAAAAAATGCAAAAACCAATAAATTTAATATTAGTCCACTAAGAATAAATCTTTCTCTCTTCCTCCTTCTATTTCAAACCTCTCTCTAACGTTTTATCTCTAATACACTCCTTTGGCTATGTTTCTCTCTCTCTTACTCTCTTTCCTTACCTATAACTCTCTCTCTCTCTCTCTCTCTCTCTCTCTTTCTCTCTCTCTCTCTCTCTCTCTCTCTCTCTCTCTCTCTCTCTATAATACTCCCGAGTGTCCAGAAAAAGAGACAAATTCCACATAAATATCATAAATTATTTCTGTTCTATTGATGTTTCATTCTCTCTCTATTTCTCTCTCACTGTCTCTATCTTTCACATTCTCTCTCTCTCTCTCTATATCTCTCTCTCTCTCTCTCTTTCTCTCTCCACCTATTTCTAAATCCTTCACTTTATTTTAAAAGATGAGTGTTTCACAGCTATTTTTATTTCGTAGCCATGAAACAGGATCAACTGTAGACGCTTGTGGTCTGTGTTGTAGTTTGACCATCCCGTAGTATGCCTCCCATTCAGGTGCTGGGTCAACACGACCTCACCGGAAGGTATCCCTCACAAACAACCATAACCATTTTATAATAATTTTATAATATTTTCATGTATTGTAATCTTGTATTATTGGGTTTCTGACCCGTCGAATAAATAAATTAAAAAATTAAATAAAAAAAAATTGTTTCCACGAGGGATCGAACCCGCATGGCAAGTGATTGCTTAACTACTGAACAAATCACTCTCTCTTTCTCTCACTCCCTCTCTTTCTCTCTATCTCTAAATCTTTCTCTTTCTATCTCACTCCCTCTCTCTCTCACTCAATGTCTTTCTTTCTATCACTGATCGCTCACTCTCTCTCACTCCCTATATCTCTCACACTCTCTTTCTCTCAAACTCAATCTATCTCTCACTCAAACTCTTTTTCTCTATCTCTAAATCTTTCTCTCTCTATCTATCACAATCTTTGTCTATTTTTCTCGCACTCAATCACGCAATGCCTTCTTTTCCCTGATTTCTCCCCTCTAAAAAATATCACAATGCTTCATTTCTCTGCTATTTTCTCTCCTTCTCAAATTTGTAGATCTCTTTCTCTATCCCTATTTTAGTCCCTCCTTCTACAGTCTTTCTTTATCTTCCTCATAATATATATTTTCTCTTTTCATCCTATTTCTAACTCTCTCTCTCTCTCTTTCCTTATTTATCTCTTTCACTCACTATTTCTCTCTTCCCTAACCCATCTATTCTCTCTCCTCATTTTTATCTCTGCAAAATTATCGCAAATTTCCTGTCTTTCTCTTCTCCCCTCTCCTCTCACACTCACTGCCTCTCTCTTCTCTCTTACTCACTATTTCTCCCTTTCCCTCTCTCTCTCTATCTCTCTCTCTCTTCCATCTCTCTCTTCTTTCTCCTAATTCTTCTTTGTGCAAAATTATCGCAAATTTCCTGCCTTTCTCTTCTTTCCTCTCCTCTGACACTCACTATCACTATTTCTCTCTCTCTCTCACTTCTCTCTTATTCACTATATCTCTCTCTCTCTCTTTCTTCCACCTCTCTCTTCTCTCCCCTCATCCCTTCTGCAAAATTATCGCAAATTTCCTGCCTTCCTCTTCTCTCCTCTTTCTTTTCCTACAAAAATCGATGGGATGGAAAAGCAATAAAACTAGCCAGTAATAAATATTTTGGCATCGAGTCAAGAAACTGAAAACATAATCGGACAAATAGGGATCCGGGTCGTGCTGCAAAACGCCAAGCTCAGAATGATGAAGTTTTGACTCTCCTAACTTTTAGGTTGGAGTTTTTTTTTTACTTCCGAGAAATTTCTAATATAAGAAATCGGAAATATTATGTTCGTTTTCTAATAAAAAAAAATGTTTGCTCTGATTCCATTTGTTTCATATTTCTGGACGTTTTATAACCTCCTGAGCAACTTTGGTTTTGTGTCTGTCTGTCTGTAGATTTTTTCTTATATGAATCGTTTGTTCTTTGAATTGATTTTTTATTTAAATATTCATAGTAAAATCAGGTAGTAAAATTCTGTCATTTGTAATCCAGAGGCAAAGTACTCAGAATGATTGAGCAATATTAATTTCGAACTCCCGAGGAGACTAAAAACCTGTAAGGTAAATTTGGCTTCCTTGTATGTATGATTTAATTTGTGATGAAGCAAAAGGCCTCTTGTGGGCAGCGCAGCATTAATAAGAGGCTCCTTCACATTTCGAATTGTTCTATTACATCATTTTTTTTACTCTGGTAATGCCGCCACTGGTCTTTACAAGTAACTACTCATTTTTCCGCACGAGCTATGAGTAGACCCCGATCATAAAAATACAGACCAGAAAAATTCCTGCCCCGCTGGGGATCGAACCCAGGTGACCATGCGTGCAATGCCTAGCGCGCTAACTCACGGTGACTACATTTGGCTTCATTTATTTGTAAGGGATAGCTTCCGGTGCGCTCGTGTTGACCTAGCACCTATGTGGGAAGTATTGTGTCACTTCTTGCCCATCAGAGGGGAGGCATACTACGGGATGCGTAGGCTACAACACAGACCACAAGTGTCTACAGTTGCTCCTGTTTCATGGCTACGAAATAAAAAAGGCTGTGAAACACTCTTAATAAAAAAAATCATGTGCACTATTATATTTCCTATTTATTGGCTTTTAAATTTGACACGATATAGAGAGAGAAAAAAAGAAAGAGAGGGAGAAAGAAAAAGAGAAAAAGAGGGAGAAACAGAGATAGGGAGAGAAAGAGAGAAGGAGATAGACAGACAGAGTAAAAGAGAGAGAAGGAGAGAGAAGGAAAGAGAGAGGGAAAAAGAGAAAGAGAGGAAAAGAAAGAGATATAAAAGAGTAAAAGAGAGAGAGAGAGGGAGAGAGAGAAGGAAAGAGAGATAGAGAAAAAGAGAATGAATTACAATGATTGCATTATGAATCAAATCGAAGCAGAAAACTTGTTTGGACGAAAAGCTTTCTCGCTCGACTGAAGCAAAAGATTGTTTGAAATTACCCTTTATATTATTATTATTATGACTGTTTATTATTATTATTATAGTTACGAATACAGGGTATATCATCGAGACTTTGCTTTTTGAACTGGCAGCCCTGCAACGCAGGATGATGATAAACGGTTAAATTTTATAGATTTTTGGATAGTGAAGGAAGTACATTTATTATGCTGTTAATTTAGGTTTTTAAATTTTTTTTTTTTTCAATGAAAAATTATTTTCCGGTCAATTAGACTGCTGTTCGGTTAGATACTCGTTTATTTTTTTATTTTATTTTTTTAAGATGAGTGTTTCAGATGCTTTTTTATTTCGTAGCCATGAAACAGGGAGCTACTGTAGACGTTTGTGGTCAGTGTTGTCGCGTGCTCATCCCGTGGTTTGCTTCCCCATTAGGTGCTTGGTCAATACAAGGAGGAGTATCCCTTACAATTTCGAGTGAGAGAGAACTTCAGAATACAGCTTTTGAAATGTGTGGCTGAAAAATGTCACCACTTGAAAAATTTTGTCTTCAAAACCATAAAAAATAAATTTCCAAATCCTAATATCACGAAAAAAAACCTTCTAAGATAAGATAAGATAAGATTTATTTTAATTGCATATAATGCCCAAGGGCTTCATACAACGTCTGTGCTATAAAAGTATACAATTTACAATACATAATATAGGTAAGATAAATGCTAAGTTATTATTAATATTATCATCTAACCGAAATCTTGATTTTTTTCAATTTCACAAAAGTTTCATTTCTCCACCCTGTATGTATACTGTGGTGAAACGTTGGTGCATTTGGCGGAATATATCAATTGCTAAAATGCATACAGTCCGTAATAAGTCAAGCAGAATAATTATAATGGACTAGGTATACATATAAATAGACAGCCTCCGTGGCGTAACGGTAGTGACTACTGCCCGTAGTCCAGAGATCCTGAGTTCGATCCCCGGTCGGAGCAGATTTATCCCACAGAAAATTTTGTTCCCTCCGTACATGTGAGGCTTGCATTACCCACCCTACCCAGGCTGGGTGAGGTTAATGTGGGTAGCTGGTTGGATTCCCAGCGAATGAAGGGTAAAACCCCCGTCCTAATTCAGGACGTTAAATCAAATATAGAATCGTTGGTGTTAGGAAGGGCATCCAGCCGTAAAAATTGTGCCAAAACCAACGAACCTCAACCATGAGGTTGAACAACGTCGACCCTGCTCAAGCGGTATAAGACAGGGTAAAAGAAGAAGAAGACATATAAATAGCCTGAGTTCACAAATAAAATATTCGTGCAGTTTTCGGTTGGGGGAATACAAATAGAACACTCTGTTTACCCTGCAAAAATAACATGATGGCCCGAATTATGAAACGGGTTAAGATTAACAAATCCTGCACTATTCTTTAACATGTCCTCTGGTGGGAATTTCAAACAACCACAGCGCATTTATATCAGCTGTTAAGTGATAGTGGATTTAAAAATTAAAATATTTAATCCCAAGTATTTAGTCCAGTTATTTTCTGATATACATGTACATCTAGTAAAACTTCTCACTTTTCTATTTATACTGAAAAAAATAGAAAGGTTAGTTGATGGCATGAACATTCAGAACTATGACCTGCTGATGAGAGCAAATAAGCTCAAAAGAGCTGTCCAGGTATGTTCTGATTTCTAATATTCATGTACATCTAGTACAACTTCTCACTTTTCTGTTAACACTGATTATGCTGATTTTTTTCATTATTCGATCCCAAACATATATACAACCTTCGACACTATATATTATCTAGAAGAGCGATATCCAACACTGGAGTGAAATGAACATAAAATCTCTCCCACTTCTTTCTCCACACTTCTCAATTTTATAACTGTTATATTCCCCCTCCCTCCAGATCCTCCATCTTGTTTTTGTGACACTCAATACCTCAGTTTCTACGGTTTTAAAAATATAACACAGCTCCAGTTTCTCTCCCAAACCTTTCTCTCTCTTTTACTCTCTCTCTTTCTCTTTATTTTTGTATCTTTCACTTACTCTCTCTTTGCTCTGTATGTCTATTCTTTCTCTTTCTATTTCTCTCCTTTTTCTTTCTATTTGTCTCCTTTCTATTTCTCTTTCTTCTTCTCTTCTTTCTCTCTTTCTATTTCTTTCTTTTTTATTTATTTTCTTTCTCTTTATATTTCTCTTCTTTTTCTTTCCATTTCTATTTCTCTTCTTTTTCTTCCTATTTCTATTCTTTCTATTTCTCTCCTTACTCGTTCTATTTGTCTCCTCGCCTTTTCTATTCCTCTTCTCTCTCTTTCTTTGACTCTTCTTTCTCTTTCTTTTTGTTTCCTTTGTTATTCTTTTTTCTATTTCTATGCTTTTTCTTTCTATTTGTGTTTTTTCTCTTTCATTTTCTCTCTATTTTTATTCTTTCTATTTCTCTCTTTCTGTTTGTGTCCTTTCTTTCTATTTCTATTTCTTTTCTCTTCTCTCTCTTTCTATTTCTCTTCTTTCTGTTTCTATTTCTCTTATTTCTCTTTCTCTTCTTTTTATCTTTATATTCTTTTTTCTCTTTATTTTCTCTTCTTTCTCTATCATTTTTCCTCGCACTAATGCACCACAAACCCCGCTTCATCCACAACTAATACTACTTTGAAGAAAAAAAAAACAAAAAAAAAAGCTATCGTGAGTTGAAAACAAAATGATTTATTTCTGGTAAACTGTGCGAAAGTTTGTGTTCATGCAAAAATTATTAAAAAATCAAAACCAAAAAAAAAATAAGAAGACAGAGAGAGAGAAATACAGTGAGAGAGAGAAAGAGAGAAAGAGAAAGAGAGAGAAAGAGAGAGAAAGAGAGAGAGAGAGAGAGAGAGAGAGAGAGAGAGAGAGAGAGAGAGAGAGAGAGAGAGAGGGAGATGAGAGATGGGGTGAAGAAGATAAATACACTCTGTAATATTGTCTCGAAGCAAGTATATATTGATAGATGATGTGTACAGGGTGCCCATGGTTTCAGAAACAATTTAAGGGGACACTCTTAGGACCTTAATTATGAAACAGTATTAGTAAATCCAAGCCGACCCTCAGATTCAATCAGCTCATCGATAGGTATTTTAAAATAAGATTTTAAAAGTGAGTACTTTCCACTAAAGAGTCAAAAATAAATTCGTATTATTATATTAGACTAATATTAATATTTTACATTTGCTACAATTATATTTCTATGAAAACCAAGGTCAGCTACAAGATGGACATTGGACATCGCTCAAGACCGAAAATGCAATCTCTGTAAAGAGGCCCCAGAGACAGCAAAACACATTCTCTATGAATGTGGAGCAGCCTCTCACACTCGAGTGAAACACTTCTCAAGGCTGATTCTAACACCTAAAGAAGTTACTGAAATTGAGTGAAATCTACATTAATAGCTTTGATCTCTTTTAAAGTTACACATCAGGCATGTCACAAAACATCTATTTGGTCGCAGTGACAAAGTGCTTTCGTAGCCATATCTTGTAAAAATAACATTAAAATGTTAATTTAAAAATTAAATTAAAAATATTATGATTTTCGTAAAATTGTTATCAAAAGTATACCTAATATCATTTAATTAAAAAAAAACTTTTCATAAGTATCACCCTGTATAATAAGCAGTAAGAGAAGGCAAAACTTTCTTGACTTTTTTTCAATCCACAGAGAAGAAAATGTGAACTTTTTCTGCTCTACCTCTTCTAAAATTATTAAATTGAAAAAAGGAAAACCAATTGCGACAAAAAAATATCTGAGATCACGGACAAATGATGTCTTCGAGAAGTGTTCGAATAATTTGAATAATTATTTTATAATTTAAATATTGTATTTTAGTATTTAAAATAAAATAACTCTTTATTGAGTAGAATTGAAAAGAATAATATTGACAAACGGGGAAGATTATTGACTGAGACAATCTCTGACTTCAAACCCATAATCATTAGGTAGACATAAACTTTCTTAAACAAACAGGAAGCAAACTGAGCGAACGCTGGAATAAACCATATTCCCAAACACTAGGATGGTTGAGGGTAAAAGTCCAGATGTCTATTATCAGAGCTGTGTCAATAAGAATGAGGAGGATGAGGATGAAAGTGCGGAATGTTGAATGTGAAGATGGGGCGGGAATGTTAATATTTGAAAGTTGTTAAACATTGAAAAAAAACTTGTTAAAAAAAAAAAAAACATAATTATGTACGAGTATACTCGTAAACAGGAAAGGCTGGTTGTAAGAGAATAGCCCCGTCCTTTAGTCATGCATATCTATAATTATTTCCAAAATTATGAGACTTTTTTGACATCATTACTTTACATGTCAAATAATTATGTTAATACAAAAGTTGGGTGGAAGAGATTGCCATAGGCAATAACCCCGCCCTTTAGTTAGGACATAATGTTTATATTTTAATTATTTTTTTATTGTTTATATTATTAATATTGTGAATTTTATATTCAATTTTTACCATTATAAAGAGTTTCTAAATAAATAAATTAACATCACTTTCAAAAAATTTCCAGTAGCAACCGTAGCGAATAAGTTAAAAGTTATCATATTTTTGTGTTAATCACTTTCTTGATATCACAGCTATACTAAATCTATACTGAAACCGGGATTTGAACCATCGAACTATAGGTTACAAGTCCGCCACCTTATCGATCAAGCTTATGAAGTCGGTTTAAGCAGCTCGTTTTTTTTTTTTTAAGTGGGGTTTAACGTCGCTTTCAACTGCCATGGTCATATCACGACGGGAGTTTTAACCTCCATTCGCAGGAAACTCACAAACCTGCTACTCACATTGACCTCACCCAGCCTGAGTGGGGCCGGAAAAAGCCAGCGTCACGAGAATTAGAATTTGAATGGTCACCCATCCAAGTCTTAACCTCGCTGGATGTCGCTTAACTTCGGTGTTCTGAAGGGAACCGGTGTATTCAACATGCCATCGACGCTGGCTAGGCAGCTCGTTTATACATATAACTAAAGTTAAATTTCTTTGTGATGCAGCACATTTTTGTGGGTAGTGCACCATTACTAAGAGCCTCCTTTACTTTTTCAAAATTATTTTCCATAGTTTTACTTCCGAGAAATTTCTAATATTAGAAATCGGAAGTATTGTGTTCGTTTTTTGTAAAAAAAAATATTTTTTTGCTCCGATTTCAATTTTTTTCATATTTCTGGACGTTTCATAACCTCCTGAGCAAATTTGGTTTTGTGTCCGTCTGTCGGTCTGTCGGTCTGTCTGTCTGTCTGTCTGTCTGTCTGTCTGTCTGTCTGTCTGTCTGTTAAAACAATTCCTTGTAACGCGCAAATCTCGGAAACCACTCGACCGATTTTGATGAAATTTTGTAAACATCTAGGAGACATTCTGTAGATGGTCCCATTTTAAATTCATCGAATTCGTACTAGCGGCTCTGGGTGAAAGAGACCATGCGCCTGACCACTAACTTTTTACTTAAATGCTTATATCTCGTGAACGGTACACCCGATTTTGATGAAATTTTGTGTGTAGATGCATATTAATGTTCTACACAGGTTTTTTATATTTTATTTTTAATTAATTATAATTTGACTCTGATATTTAAGAAAATCCGAAATTTCGGACAATAAAGTCAAAAAATAAGAACCACGACTTGCCGATACAGAATTTTTTGTAGAATCTAGAATGTAGAAAAAACGGTTTTCTACCATATAAAACAAATTTGAAGAAAATCGGTTCAGCCGTTTTGGAGATACAAGTAATTTAGTATAAAAACTCAAAATTCGCACGTGTACACAATGTGAAACAATCACGGAGGAAGTATTGTGTCCATAATTGGCAGTGTTTTTTATATTGTGGTAATGCCGCCACTGGTCGTTACTCATACAATTGACTGCTAACTTTTACTTACAAGGTACGAGTGGACCCCAGACATTCAAGTACATAGTAAATTCTATCCTGCTGGGAATCGAACTCGCGTCACCTTGTGTGTAATTCTTTTAGTAGTTTGTGAGATTTGCGCGTCACAGGGATTATATTTAAAATAAGATTTCTTTTTTATTAACAAAAACAAATTCCGATTTCTCATATTAGAAATTTCTCAGAAGTAAAATTTTATTGGGAGTCATATTACCGTCCTACACCTAACGATTTTTTTTATTTTTGTTATCTAATTTCCTTTAATCACTTTCGTGATGTCACAACTACGCAAACTCGATTTACTAAATCTTTCTGAACTTGGGAATTGAACCACCGACCTTCACATTACAAGTCCGCTGCCTTATCGATAAAGCTACTAAGGTCGGCGGTTACATACGTTGTATAAATAACAATGTAGGTGGTATAAACAGAAAAATAATTACTGTGGTGCTTGGGTAGAGGTGTTATTTTGTTTGTTTTGAGTGTGGCAATAATGACATCAACTGTGTTGCTGGTGTTGATAATGTTGTTGTTAATGTTTTTGTTGTTGTTATTGTGACTGTTGTTATTTTCCTGGTGATGTTCTCGTCATCGTTACTGGTCGTGTTGTTTTTGATGTAGGTTCTGTGGTTGACCACATTTTGTTATTTTTGAATGTTCTTGTGGGCCATTCAATATGAGGTTTGCTCATCATTTTGAAATTCAAACGTTATCTACCTCTCTTGTCCCTTTTCTCTTTCTTTCTCTCTCTCTTCCTCTCTCTCTCTCTATTTCTTCTTCTGTCTCTCTCTTTCTCTCTCTCTCTTTCTCTCTCTCTCTTCCTCTCTCTTTCCTTTTCTTCTCTCTTTCTCTCTTTTTAATAAATATTTTTAAATAAAACAAAACCATTTTCAAAAAAAAAAAAAATATTTTTACCTTGTCTCTCTCCTAGATAAATCTACTATACATATTTAAGTCCTAACTAAAGGGTGGGTTTATTGCCTATGACAATCTCTTCCACCCAACTGATCAATGCCCCCCCCCCCCTCCCCCAGCGAGAAGTTGTCCTTCACAATACTTTCTTCTTTCTACTACCTGCTACATTTTACTATTTCTTATCCTTGCTAACAAAATGCTGAACGGATTTCTGTTTCCTGTGACGATGAGATAGTAAAAATAAGAGGATTATAGGGCGGAAAAATATTACAGTGAGAAAGTGAGACAGATAATATAGAAAAGAGAGAGCTGAAGTGAGAAGGAGAGAGCTAGATGAAGTTGCGAGATAAAAGAGTTGTAAGTTCGTCATATTAACCGACCTCAGTAGCTTGATCAATAAGGCAGCGGACTTGTCACCTGGAGGTCGGTGGTTCAAATCCCAGGTTCAGCAAAGATTTAGTAATAACTCGAAGAAGTAAGAATCTCGTGCGTTGTCGGTTGGTGATATATGACTCCTAATATTTCTTTCAAACCCTGCAAAAAAAATTTTTCAAACCCAACAAATTAGGAGATATGACTCCTAATATCTCCTAATTTGTTGGGTTTGAAAAATTTTTTTTGCAGGGTTTGAAAGAAATCGTGATAATTTTTATATATTTTAACTTTTTCTTGATATATCCAATACCTTGCACACACTCAAAAAAGTTTATTTAATTGCTAGAATATATAAAATAAAATTGTATCCTCTTGAGAACTTCTGATATGTGGATTGAGGGATTTAAAATAAAGCCTATGAAAACAAAATCCTCAAAGCTGCATTGGTGATTGGATGTTCTCTATGCTCGATTAGGCAAATATATAGAAAAGGGAATTTGAGTAGTTGTGATATCAAGATAGTGACTAACACAAATATGATCTCTCTCTCTTTTTCTCCCTCTCCCTTTCTCTTTCTCCCTCTCCTTTCTCTTTCTCCCTCTCCCTTTCTCTCCCTCTATCTTTCTCTCTCTCCCCCTCTCTCTCCGCTCTCTCGCTCTTTCTCCCTCTCTCTCTTTTTCTGTCCCTCTTTCTCTTCCTCTCTATCCCCCCCTCTCTCCCTTTCTCTCCTTCTCTCTCCCTCCCTCTCTCGCTCTCTGTCCCTCTCTCTCATTCCTCTCTCTCTCTCTCATTCCTCCCAGGGTGAGTAACGAATTCAAAGTCAATGCCAATATAAAAGATTTCCCTAGGGGTTCTTATTTCGCTATTAATATGAATATAAATAATGTAAACGGCAATGATTCTTCCTCTCACACAAGTAAATAATAGAGAATAAATGTTTATATAAATTTCAGTAAATATTATACAGTATAGGTTTTTTTTACAAATGGATATAGCATAGATAAGCTTCGTACTTTCCTTATCCTATACGTAGAAAAATTTGACCTCCCGTTTTTCAGATTTCTGGACGAATCATAGTCTCAGGATACCAAAAAAATGTTTTCAGCCATTGGTCCGTACGTCCGTGTGTCTGTCTGTCTGTGTGTGAACACGATATCTCGAGAACGGTCAGAGCTAGAGACTTGAATTTAGTATTGAAATTAGTTTTATACACCAGACAAACCACAAATCGGCAATCGGCCGCAAATATTAGCCGCAAGCGCCGCTTCTTTGAATTGGTTGGAGATACAAAAAAAGTTGGAGAACAACATTCTCTTAGGTCTATCCAAATGGATGAAACAAGATTTATTCACTACTGAAATTTTGAAAAGTTGTTATAATATTATTTTAACATGCTTCGAAAGAACAAATTTGCTCCTAAATGTTTCAAATTTTCTTCTGTAGTCACTGTAGAGATAAAACCAAATTAATGTACGAGTATAGTGCTCTGAACAGTGAACACCCTATTCATAGTAGAATAAGAGTGAAAAACCCAAAAGTCTGCAAGTATCATTATCAGAGATAGAAACGGGAAGAGAGAGAGCGAGAAAGAGGGGAAAAAAGGATAGAGAGAGATAGAGAAAGAAAAACAGTAAAAGAAAGAAGAAATCAAAGAGAAAGGAAGAGAGAGAAAGAGAAAGAGAAAGCAAAAGAGCAAGAGAAAGGAGAAGAGAAAAAGAAAGAAAAAGAGCAAGAAAAAGATAACGAGAGTAAAAATGAAAAAGAGAAAGAAAAAGAGAGACATACAAAGAGAGAAAATGAGAGAGAGACAGAGATATGGATAAAGAGAGAAAGAGATAGAAGTTGAAAATCAAAATGAAAAACGACAAAACCACAGGAAAGTTTATGGACCCTTGAAAAATAATAAATTTTCGAGTCAGCAGGAACCGTAGCCTCCTCATTATAATATTGTGCACATTAGGTTGAGTCCCATTGTATAGAAATACCTAAGTATGGAGGTATGAAGTAGATGTATAGAAATCTAACCACATGACTTGGTGAAAGAGAGGGAGAGAGGGAGAAATAAGGAGAGGGACAGAGGGAGAAAGAAAGAGAGGGAGAGAGTAAGAGAGAGAGGGAGAAAGAAAGAGAGGAAGAGAGAGAAATATAGAGAGTTAAAGAGAGGAAGAGAGAAAGCGAAAGAGTATAAGGAGAATTGAATTGAATAATATGGTTCTTTGTATTTTACAACTAGTAAAGCTCACACAGATTCAACTATCGCATTATAAATGTTCAATCAAGCCTGAAGACATCGAGACCTTTCATTCAACACCCTTTTCGATAGGTTTTAATTTAAAAATTTCAACCGACCCTTTTTCGATTTACTACCAGAGTGGGGTCCCCTTAGCTTTAACGATGACCAAATTTTGCAACTAAACTTATATGTATATATGTATATATTTTCTGAACAACTCTACGAGCCTTGCTTTATTGAATGAAAATAGAAAAATCGTTTCCAATTTTCTTAAAAACCGGCCAAATTCGGCCCAAAAACTATAGGTAAAATTCTACGAGCCCCAAGAACATGCATACAAAATTTCATCTATTTTCAATAATCCATTCGAGAATTGTCGCGGAACAGATAGACACAGAGACGGACAAACGAAAGCCAAATCGTCCAATATATACACGATAAAACAGAACCTTATTTTGTGATGTCGCTTCACTCCATCACTGTGATATATCTCTAAAACCGTAGAGTAAAGAAGTGAAAGTCCCAGAAATAGGAGAATAAGGACACAGCCAAGGAACTTCTTGCAATGAAGACGGAAGGAGTGAGGCAGTCAACCACGAAATAAGAACAAGCTGAAAAAAATTCATCTGCACTGCGATTCAGCGTTCTGGACTCTCGTTTCTTTTTTTGTGAAATCTAAATGGTTGGGTGGAAGAGCTCACCTCAGTGAGAATCCTGCCATAAAAAAAGAAAGCCTATAAGAAAAAAAAAAAAAAAACTATGCCGCGCTGTCTCTTTTTTCCATAGGACGTTCTTCACACCTCAGCCGGGGTGTTTGATCTCCTAGGAATAATTTTTTGCTTTTCTTTTTTAGCAGAGAACTAATCGATGGTCTTTAAGTTAGTTTGGGATGGTCATTATTCAACTCGTCCTCATGGTTGAGGTTTGTTGGTTGGTTTAGGTGCTCCTACTCACACATTTAACACCCTTCCTTTCTCCTTCTCCTTTTCCTTCTCTTTCTTTTTTTCTCTTTCTCTTTCTTTACCTTTTCCCAAACCTTTTTGGGATGGTCATTATTCAACTCTACTGACATACTGACACATTTAACGCCTTCCTTTCTCCTTCTCCTTATCTTTTTTTTTCTTTCTCCTTCTCTTGCTCTTTCTTTTTCTGTGTCTCTATCTATGTCTCTGTCTCTTTATCTTTCTGTTTCTCTTTCTTTTTCAATTATTAATTCACAAAAAATAAACATTTTTTGATTTTAACATATTAACGGGGTTAATATGTTAAAGTCAAAAAATATCTTTCTCTTTCTTCTTCTTATTTTCCTTCTTCTCTTTCTCCTACTATTCCTATCCTTCTTCCTCTTTCTCCTTCTCCACAATATCCTTCTCTTTTTCCTCCGATTTTTCCTCCACTCCTTGATGCAAGATGAGGAAACATCGTGTCACCACAGATAAACAATTGTCAACCCGCAGCGCTGAGAATACATCTTTCTCGCCCTCTTCTCGCACCGAGATAGGAAGAATAATAGCACTGGTAGATGACACTCAAGGAGAGCGAGGTAGAAACAGTTACAAAAGAAGAGAGGGGATTTGTAATAGGAGAATTTTAGAAGCAAAGAGAAGAAATGGTACCGTAAAAGCAAAGGAAAAATATGTAATAAGAGAATGAGAGGAGAATTCTGGTAGAATAGGAGGAGAATGTAGAATAAAAGCTGTGAGGTAATATTGCAGTAATAGGAGAATAGTAGCGAAAGTTGAGGCAGATATACTGAATAAGAATAATAGCACTGGTAGATGATATCAAAGAGAACCAGGTGTTAACAGATGCAAACGAAGAGGGGACATGTTTATGCTTTAGGAGTAAAGAGAGTAACAGTTTAGTAACAGAGGTGAGGTAATATGCAATACGAGAACAGTAGCAAAGAATGAAAGAAGGGTACTAGTAGAATAAGAGGAGGATAAAAAACCTTTAGTGAGATAGTGTTAAAGACCGAATTTTTAGGAAGGAAGTGTGCAACAAAAAAGGGCAGGAAAATGTTAGAAACAAGTTGCTAGGGTCAGCTTAAGGAAAAAGAGACAAAATTTGAAGCAAGAAAAGTGTTCTAGGAGTACAGAGGAAGTGGGCGTGTTAGAGGAAGGATGTGAAATTAGGAGGGAGGAAGAGGAGTGCTGAAAAGACAAATGATGCAGAGGAGGATTGGGAGAAGGAAGCATATGAAAATCTGTACACTGGGAACGCCTAATAGAAAGAGAAGGAGAAGGAGAAGGAGAAGGAGAAGGAGAAGGAGAAGGAGAAGGAGAAGGAGAAGGAGAAGGAGAAGGAGAAGGAGAAGGAGAAGGAGAAGGAGAAGGAGAAGGAGAAGGAGAAGGAGTAGGAGAAGGAGGAAGAGAAAGAGATATAAGAAGACATATGGAGCAGGATGACAAGAAATAAACATATTATAAAAGATAGAAGCAGGGTGGCTACAGTGGTGACATCTAGTAGTAGTTGGAGAGAATCACAGTGATTGACGAAGGATGGAGAAAGAGAAGAATGATGAAAAGGAGGAAGAGAGATAGGGGAAGTGGGAGGAGCTAGAGAAAGAGGGAGGGAATATAAAAAAGAGGAAGAGGAAAAGGAGCAGTGGAGGAGGGTGGGACAGTGAATAGGAGGGAGAGAAAAAGAAGTGTGAGGAGTTGAAGTAGGAGGGACTTTGCAGAGTGGTGGGGGAAATGATAAATGACCCTCTCAAATTCTTTCACCTAGTTTTCTCTGCGTCTCATGAAATGTTCTCTCTTTTTCTTCTTATGACTCTATCTTTCTCAGTCATATTTATTTTGCCTCTATATCTCTCTCTCTCTCCCTCCCTCACTCTTTTGTCTGCCTCTCTCTCTCCGTCTCTATTTTTCTTGATTTCTCTCCCTTTCTCTTTCTTTATTTTTCTTACTTTCTCTGCGCTCTCTCTTCCTCTTCTCCTTTCTCTCTCTCTCACTCTCTGTCTCTCTTTCTCTCTATCTCCCTCTCTCTTACTCTCCTAACACCTTCTTGTGTATAATTATTTCATCACCTGACATTCTCCTTATTTCTTATCATCATCTCTTGTTTAACTTCTACTGTCCTATATTCCCGACCGGGTAATGCGTTGTGGGTTGAAGGCACGGTGTCCTGGGTTCAAATCTCAGGAGAGCTTTTGGGATTTTTACTTAAGATGATTCGGGGTCCACTCATAGATAGTACATGAAATTAATTTCAAGTAAATATAAGTATTACTTTATTAATTATTACTATTAATTAACGCTTTATTAGATATAAAAAGACCTATGTATGTACAATACAAATAATAAATATAACAATTAAAAAATGGAAACAATATATACAATAAAAAGGAAAAAGAATAGAAAAATGTATATGTATACAATACGCATATGTCTTAACTAAAAGGTGGGGTTATTGCCTATGGCAATCCCTTCTACCCAACATTTATTTAGACTGTCAGCACAAGACTGTCATCTGCTCCAATGTATTTTGGACGCTCTTCGTTCACTTTCATTTCACAAATGCTTCGTTATTGAATTCACACGAGGAAACATATGAAATTCCTTATTCCATAAATAGAGTTGACAAAATCAAGGATCTTGGGGTTTTATTTGATCAAAAGCTATCTTTTGTGTCATATGTAACCAATACTTCCATGAGATGCCATAGGCTTTTGGGGTACGTTCTCAGGTATTCCCGAGAATCGTCAATTGATGCAATCGTTACAAATCTTTACAAATTTGTCTTCTTTACAAATCTTTGGTTTGGTCTCTTCTTGAATATTGCCCCATTGTTTGGTCCCCGATCTATGAAGTTCATATAGATACCCGAGGTGTTTGATCTCCTAGGAGGAAACCGATGGCATCTCATGAAAGGATCGTGACACAATACATGGTACAGAGGAAAGCTTTTGATCAAATTGAACCCTTTGTTTTTGTCAACTCTATTGAGTATTTTATTATTTATTTATTGTATGGCTTTATTACACATATCAAAGACGGCAGTGATTGTCAGGAGATCTGATGGCAGTGATTGTCTAATGGCAAAAATTGTCAATACTTTAGCCGCATGTCAATGCGTTGCCCAGAGTGAACCACGAGGAGGCGTACTAACATTTCTATTGAGTAGATGGGAATTTATGGACTCAAGAAAGTCATATGTTTTGCCTCGTGTGAATTCAAGAACAAAGCATTTGAGAAATGAAAGTGACATTCCATCAAACATGAATGAAAAGGGTCCAAAGCGTCCTTTGATGCCTTTCGTCTTCTTTACAAATCTTTGGTTCGGTCTCTCCCTGAATATGTCTCCATTGTTTGGTCCCCGATCTATGAAGTTCATATAAATACCTTTGACCATTTTCTTAACATGACATTCCTTCTCTCAGGGATCGCAGACTGAAGGCTGATTCTTACTTCTTCAACAACTTGTTTTAACGGGAAGTTGACTGCGCTACACTCTTGAGCTTCATTTCTCTGGACTGCCACTCTTCCTTCTTCAACAAATTGTTAGAAGAGGGAGTTGACTGCCCTAAACTCTTGAGCTTGATTTCTCTGGACTGCCATAGACGTCTAAGGAAGAAAAACACCTTCTTAATGAAACAATGTTGTACAAATTATACTTATTTTGAAGCCATGAACAGAATGATGCGCAACGAGAATGTCCTTCTTTAAAATCTTCCGAAGTAAAATATGTCGATAATAAGAACCCTCTGTGATATGAATGTTGTTAGTGTATCTGTATGTAAATTTAATGTTTAATACTATGTCATGTTTGCTTTACTTTATTTATCTGACATGTAAAACCGTTGACATGTATTTTACTAATTTACATTTTATATATTTAACGTACATATTTTGACACTACAGCATGCTGCAATTTATTTTCTTCGACCTACTTCATTCCCATGTTCCATATTTTTTCTCGTTTTTGAACTAATTTCTTTTTGTCCGTGATACACTGACATTTTATATTTAGATAAATATTTTTAATTTTGCTTTTATTTTGTACTTGTATTTATAAACTTGTTATATGTTTATACATATAGGGCTTGGCTAGTTTAACAGGTATTATTATTATTAAAGAAAATCGAGTAGCTGTTCTAATGTGAGCAGCGACCAGTTGACGCTATTATGGGTAAAATAAGATAGGTATTAGTATACATTTTCTGTTATAGTATAGTAGCCTCACAATTTTATAAAATTCGAGAGACAGTGATGAATGAGAGAAAGAGAGAGAGAACGAAAGAAAGCGATAAAGAAGTCTAGAGAGAGTGAGAGAGAGAGAGAGAGAGAGATTGGACAGAAAGAATGAGATAAAGAGGTTAAGAAAACAATACAAAGAGACATGTAGAGAGAGAGGAACAAAGAGGGAGAGAAGAACAGAGAGAGATCTATATGAGAGAGAGTGTTGAGGAAGGAGAGAAAGAGGCAGGGAGATAGAGAAATTCAGAGGAAGGGAGAGAGAGAGAGGGAGAGAGATAGGCAGGGAGATAGAGAAATTCAGAGGAAGGGAGGGAGAGAGAGATAGGCAGGGAGTTAGAGAGATTCAGAGGAAGGGGGAGAGAGGGAGAGAGAGAGAGATAGGCAGGGAGGTAGAGAGATTCAGAGGAAGAGAGAGAGAAAGCAAATCTAAAGGAGGGAAAGTCCTGGGTTTTAGGATAGGGTCACGTATTGAGACAAAAGATATTTAGACCGTGTGACAGGCGGGCTTTCCTTATAAAGTCGGATGCGTGACAGCTATTCATATCATTTCTTAAAAGGCAAAGGGTCTCAGGTCTGGTATATTATAGTATTTATTTATTTGTTTATGGGACATGGTCTGTTAGGGTTTGTTGGAAGAGATTGCCATAGTCAAGTACACTGCTCTTTACATAAGTGTGTAAACAATACATAACAACATAACATATATTTATGAATTTCAGCTTTTAATGACTATAATGTATCCATTTTTCATTTCTTTACATTCAATATCTGGACTGTGTGCATATTTATCTCTTATTAGTTAATGAAGATTTATATAAGTTAAAATATATGTAGGTATTTTAATAATATTATACTATTATTTATAGGTACTACGGAATGAGCTAATACAACTTATACAACACAGACCACAAGAGTCTGAAATAAAAAAAGGCTGTAAAACACTCGTCTTAGAAGGAAAAATAAATACAAATTTAATATATTTAAGTCGTAAAAAAAAACATGAATGTCCTTTGTTTTGTGGAAATTAAAATTTACACAAAAACTTAAATAATATTCCCATGAATGAACCCCGACTGAGATTTTTTTAAAACAAAAACGAAAGTTCCATTTGAATTAAAAGTAAAAGTCATGAAATATGAAAAGTTACAAAGCGGATGCCAAGGGGAAGTGATGAAAAGTAAACTGGTGTGAACATCACACGACTTACTTAATAATAATTATAAAAAATCTTATAAGGAGAAAGCGAAGTCACCGTGGCCGCGAGTGAGAGAAGTCACCGTGACAGAGTGAGTTAGCGTGCTAGGCATTGCACGCACGGTGACCTGGGTTCGATCCCCAGCTGGGCAGAATTTTTTCTGCTCTGTTCTTGGGTGTTCGGGGTCCACTCATATCTCATGAGGAAAAATGAGTATCTGCTTTAATTTGAGCAGCGACCAGTGGCGGAATTATAGGCAAAAATAAGATATTAGGATATTAAAAGATATGGAAAAGTCCTATTATTCTGAGCTACCCACTAAAAATTGGGATATAAAAACACAAAAAAACACATTTATTTATTTATATTTTATTTACAAGGACAAAGCTTTATAGGTAAAGCTATTAAGCCCAGAACATTAGTACAAACTAGTTGGAGTTCTAAAAGGAGAAAAAAATGGCCCTCTAGGGTACCCTTCAGGTCTGATCGAGCTCAATTGCCTGAATGTTCCTGAATTAACGCTTTTGCCTGAATGTTCCAAGCAACATATCAAAATTACAGCTCGATAGCTTAAACCGTTATAAAGTTAGGTATGGCTTGTGACAGACGGCGTATGGCGTAGAAAAAAGGAGAAATAGGTTTTTTTCTTCATATGACCAAACCTGAAAAAGAGTTCTAATAATTATTCATACCAACCTCTATTAAAATCTAGGCTTCTCCTGCATTAGGAAAAAAAAAAAAAAAAAAAAAAAAATGGGACCAAGGTCTGGCTGGTCACTTGCCATTTCATGACGGAAATGAACTCGGTGAACTGTTTCTGATCCATGCTGTTTTAATCCTCGTCGCCATTTTTGCTATGTATTTTTTTTTTTTTTTTTTGACATATCATATAGTCTACTCCTGCTCCATCTTCAATAATTTATTGCTGATTTAAACCGCTGTCTCGTTGCTCTCAACCTTAGGGACACTGCTCTTACAATTGCCAGTTGGATCTTGGCTTTCAACCAACTGAAAATTTGAGAATAACTTCTCTTCCATTTGTCTGTCAGTGCTTGGGATAATCTCTTTATAAATTGCTCAAATTCTACATGTAGTGCTCCATCACACGAGCAGACCAATGGTGTAAAAGATGCTCTCACATCTTCAGCGGCCGTATTGTATTTCTCGTGCTTTTCTTTTGCATGTTTTTTTGATACTGATGACCAAGATTGTGAGGAGTAGGAGGATGCGTCTGCATTTACTATGCGGTTATCAAAAAACGCAGTCCTTCCTGACTCCCACACACCAGTTATCTTGAAATCAGCTATTAGAGCTGGACCATTTGGGCTTGAATCTTTCATAATCGGTTCTTTTACAATACCATTCCAAGCATAACTCGCCAAATGTACGCATTCATCTCGTAAATAATCATGCCCATATTTCACCAAACCACCTTTTTTGCAATTCAAGGCATGGGTTACACTCATGATTTCACCACAACCATCACAAACTGCTGGAAGTTTTTTAAGTTGATGATTATATCGCAAGGCTAAAGCGTCACGAAATTGATCTGGTGAAAGATCAAAATTATCAATTGCTTTAGGGATAACATTTAACCAATGTGATGCCTTTGCATCAGTTGTGCGCTTCAAAATTCTTTCTTTATCAGGAGGTAACAATAAAAATATTCTTTCCTGCTTTTCCTTCATTTTTGTTTTGCTATGTATCATCGCACATCGTGAGAACTTGGGCTTTCACTTTATAAGCCAAAGAAACCTTGGGAAACTGCAAGCTAGACTGGCTTGTTAGATTTGGCTAGTTCGTTATCTATTTATAGTCCTCAAAAAAAAAAAAAAAAAAAAATTAAAATGTAGGTATTTTCACCAGGCGAGGTTAATGCTCTCAACATTTTCTACCACCACCTAACTTTTATAGGAAAGTCTAAGGCCAAATTGACTCTATCCCTTAACTTTTACCTTGACAAAAACTGTAGAGGTCACATCTAAGCCCGGCTTGGATATGACCGGTGGCTTAACGGTAGCCAGCCTTCATGAGGAAAATCTTGTTTGAAAATACCCATCGGTTAGCTAATAAAATCTAAGGGCCGGCTTAGTACCAGACCTATTTCATAATTCGGCCTTGAGTTGTTCAAAAATGTCAACTACTCTATTCAGGAAAAACGGACTATTTGCAATACCCTCTATATCTCCAGTTGAAAGGTAAGCAACAAGATAACTAAA
Organism: Bactericera cockerelli; assembly: GCA_024516035.1. Lineage (NCBI taxonomy): Eukaryota > Metazoa > Arthropoda > Insecta > Hemiptera > Triozidae > Bactericera > Bactericera cockerelli. Next base: position 25,470,460 of record CM044962.1, read on the forward strand.
AGAATAAATTAAATTTCTAAGTAATTAAATTTACTTGAGTTTTAGTTAAGCATAATTGCATTAAAAAAAAAAAAAAAAAAAAAAATCACTAGGTAAAAGAATGCGGATTTTTTTTTGGTTTGGGCAGGATTTTCACACTGTAAGCTTTTCGAGCCAAACGGACTTGAATGTTGGAAAGATAGAATTTGCAGAGATATAAAAAAATGTTAATGACTTTGCGTGATTACCTATAGAGGTAAAAGAGTTTTTTTTTAAAGTTCAAGTTAAATGAATAAAACAAACAAATTAATTTTATTTGCCCAGCTGAATTTTAACTTTGAAAAAAAAGGAAGGAAAAATAAAAGAGAGAGAGAGAGAGAAGAGAGAGAGAGAGAGAGAGAGAGAAAGAAAGAGAAGAATAAGAAACAGAAAGAAAGAGGGAAGAGAGAGTGAAAGAGAAAGAAAAATGGAAATAGAATAGAGAAAAAAAATAGCGTGAAAGAGGAAGAAAGAGTAAAATAGAAAGAAAAAAAGGAAGGAAAAAAGAGAAAGAAAGAGAGAGAGAGAAATAGAAAGGAAAAGAAAGAGGAAGAGAGCTAAAAGGTAGATAATGAGGAGTGAAAAACTAAATCCATAAAGAAGTAAGCTCAAAATTAGCTTGAAAATGAGTCTCCGGAGACATGGACCAGACAATTAGGGTAGAGATGGGGCGGGAAGGAGCGGGTGGGTAAGTTGAAAATTGGGTGAATGGGACCAGAGGGGTAAGTGCGCAACAAATGGCATGTGAGACTTGGAGATTTCGAGCTGCTGCTAATCTACTGGATGAGCAATAGGGTGAGATGTTAAATTGGAATATTAAAGAAAGAGTTTTTTGTTTTGTTTCTTTGATTTTTTTCTTCTTCCAAGTTTTGTTTTTGTAATTGTTCTTGTTTTTTTTCTATTTGTCGAGAGAAATGGCAAGAGTTCAGAGTTAAAACTTGAGCTTGATTTGAATAATTTACTCAGAAAAAAAAATGTTTCAAGACTTTTCTTTGGTACCAAAATAAAAATAGAGTGAGACGCAAAAGGAAGAGATTGAGAAACAAAAAGAAAAATAATGACGAAGAAGAACAGAAGGAAGAAGAGAGATAGAAAGACAAAGTCAAAAGTTATGAAGAATATACTTCAAAGAGAAAAACGAACGAGACAGAATATGAGAAAAATGACTTATAGTAAATGACTTATCACCGTGGCTGGGTGAGTTAGCAAAATAGACATTGCACGCATGGTGACCTGATTTCGATCCCCAGTGGGACAGGATTTTTTCTGCTCTGAACTTTGATGTTCGTGGTCCACTCAAACCTCGTGAGGAAAATTGAATTGATACTTGTATGAGTAACGACCAGTGGCGGCATTACCAGAGTAAAAAGTATTGAATGTAATACGTATAGAATTTGTGAATGAGGCTGTTAGTAATGCTGCGCTACCCACACACATTGTGAAAAGGCCGTTTGCTTCACCACATTTTTTTTCAAGTACTATCTACACACACCAAATTGAAAACCATTTTGGCATGCAATAACTGACAAAGGGGTTTTGTGGTAGATATTAAATTCTACAGAAATAATTGTGGCTTATGTAATTTTCATTGTATATGCAGAATCATAACTAATGCAATGGGAGATTTGATATTCAGTTTTGTTGGTTCAAAATGAAGGGCAGAGTTTGGTCTTAATCGATGGTTTAATAAGTCATACTTTACACAATACACATATGTACATAGTGAGATGGACAAAAATTCAATAAATATTCTATTTAACATGACATTTTGCAATCGCTATTTCAATGTCAGACTGTTTCCATACATTGACTTCAGGCATATTGTGCATGAATAATAATAATAACATAAAGCACTACACTTTCAGTTCAAACGTAGAATATAAATGGAAATATTTATTTTAATATTCCTTTTCATACTCCTGGCCTTCGAAACCCTCCACCCGTGGGGAGCATCCGAACAACTTCTTGTCAAAGAGGTGGGACGACGATTGAGTGAAGTAACAGGTGACATCAAGTCAGCATTTTATTTAAAATAGAGACTTGCTATGGCCGTCCAAAGAGGCAATGGGCAATGTGGCGGTCATTGTACTATGATTTAAAAAAAAATTAATCTTAGAAGCCAAATAAAAATGGCTTAGGATAAATAAATCTCTATAAATTATATATAAAACAGAAAAAAGGACTACCTATGTTTGTTTGTTTGTTTGTCCGGAGTTGTTTAGCCAAAACGGTAAGAGATAGCGAAAAATGTCTCAGAATTGACCCCCCCAAAACCATTATTGCTTTGCCCAGAAAAATTATAAAAAGTTCAAAAAGGCATTGCTGTCCAGCAGTACGGCCATGCCTTAGTAAATTTGAAATTTAGTCCCGTTGCAAAGCACGGGCAAACGGCTAATAATACTATACAAAGAGAAAGAGAGATGAATTGAGAAAAAAGTGAGAGAAAGAGAAAGAAATACAGACTTCACAAGAATATAATTATTATGTATTACATAGGAAAAGGAGAGGAAATTAGAGAGAGAAAGATGAGAGAAATAAATTAGAGAGAGAGAGAGAGAGATGGAAGGAGAGGAAAAATGGAACCTGAAGAATTGAGAGAGAAAAACATGGAGCTAGAGAGTTCAACGACCTAACATTACCTACATATAAAGAGTTTATATAACATGAAGGTTAAATAAAAAGTTTGTATACTTAACATAATCATTATAGAACCAATTAGTAAGAGAGTTATATTAAAAGAGACAAATGTAGACACACATCCACACACACACACAAAATTACACTAAAAGACACAGAGAAACACACAATTATGAAAACTTTTAAATCTCTCTATTTAAAAGTTACCATATATTTATGATACTCACAATTTCTCAAGCTCGCTTTACTAAATATACACTCACTCATCCACACAAACACACACACACACACTCACAGACACACACACACTCACACAAACACACACAGACTCACAAACATACACACACAAAAGTATACAAAAAGACTGAGAGAGATATAGAGAGACACACAAAAAAGAGACATTTCAAAGTTATCATTCAAGGTATGTATGTGATAAACACAATCATGATATCACAATACTATCATGTGTTGTACTCATGATACATGATACACAATACACACAACACAATACAATACACAATATACACACAGAAACAAATCACTATCATGATATTACAATACAAACTCAAACTCGGTTTACTAAATATTTGCAACACAATACACACAACACAATACAATACACAATACACACACAGAAACAAATCACTATCATGATATTACAATACAAACTCAAACTCGGTTTACTAAATATTTGCCAAACTGGGGACTCGAGCCAGCGTTCTCCAGATTACAAATCACAAAGACATATTATAAAAACAACAATATTCGTGTCACATTTCGGTACAGTAAGGGATGTGCTCTTATTATTATGTGTAAAAAAAATCTTGTTACCAATGTATTTTTTCTCGCGATAAATACACACCCATGAACTAAAGTACTCTATTGGAACTCGGTTTATGTAAAAGAAAACACATCACAAAAAGTCGACACTAACGCGCAAAGTTGATAATAGTATCCCCTGACTAGTCGTAAAAAAGTTCCTGACGTTCTACACAACTTCTTGCTCCACTTTTAATTCACCCGAGGGCGTAATTTACAGAAATTTACAATACTTCCCTCCCAACCTTTCCATCTCTCTCTACTTCCTTTCCATCTCTCTCTACTTACTTTCCATCTCTTTCTACTTACTTTCCATCTCTCTCTACTTACTTTCCATCTCTCTCACTTACTTTCCATCTCTCTTTACTTACTTTTCATCTCTCTATTCACTTTCTATTTTACTCTACTTATTTTCCATCTCTTTCTACTTACTTTCCATCTCTCTTTACTTACTTTGCATCTCTCTATTCACTTTTTATCTTACTCTACTTACTTTCCATCTCTCTATACTTACTTTTCATCTCTCTATTCACTTTCTATCTTACTCTACTTACTTTCCATCTCTTTCTACTTACTTTCCATCTCTCTCTACTTACTTACCATCTCTTTCTACTTACTTTCCATCTCTCACTAGATACTTTCCATCTATCTCTACCTACTTTCCGTCTCTCTCTACTTACTTTCCATCTCTCTCTACTCACTCTCCATCTCTCTCTACTTACTTTCCATCTCTCTCTACTTACTTCCCATCTCTCTTTACTTAGGCACTTTCCGTCTCTCTTTAGTTGTTTTACTTTTTATCTCCATAGTTTTCTTTTTTCTTTTTTTATTAAGATATGCAACTATTCATATAATAAAGGAATTAAATGTAACAATACTAGCATAAATATACATATTTACATATACTTACTTTTCATTGCCGACCTCAGTACACTCATTCATGTTCGTGTTCAGAAGCCGTTCACACAGAGTGAATTCATGCTGCAGCAACATGTTGCATGTTGCACCTGTGTGGACCCAGCATCACACTATAAGTACTATATTTGTATGACATGTCATTTACAGCGGGTTCTGTCCGGAAATTAAATAACCTGTCGTGATATGACCATGCCGTTGAAAGCGACGTTAAAACCAAATTAAAAAATATGAAAGGAAAAATAAACAATACGTATCTACTAATTAAATTTACTCAAGTTAAATAACCTAGAGCCCTGGCAAAAAGTCGTGCAAAAACGTACATAATTTGCAAAATTACTTCATCTCATTTAGCGCTCGCTTTTTTGTTACTTTTCGACAAAACTTTTGTCGAATCCATGTTTTTCAAAATCAAAACTTTTAAATTCCACGTTACTTTTTTTTTTTTTTTTTTTTTTTTTTTTTTTTTAATTTAGGTGCTTTAACTACAGCTGGTCTTTCGCACCGTTTCCGTTTCAAACTAAATTTTTCTATAGCATTTTATTCGTTTCAGATATAGTATCAGGGCGTCAATTTCATTTGTGTCGTCACGTAACGATGGTATAGCGGACAAATTGGTACGGGCAGGAGCTAGGATAGAGCATTCAAGGAGGTGTGCAACCGTAAGGACAACACCACATTGACAAAGGGGAGGGGGTTCCTTTTTGAACAGGTGGCTATGAGTAATGAAAGTATGACCGATTCTCATTCTGGAGATAACGACTTCTTCGAATCTTTTCGATCTGTGGCTTGAATTCCACAAATCAGTAGTAGGTTTTATTTTTTTTAGTTTGTTATTAGGGTGGACTTCATTCCATAGGTTGGATAGATTGTTTTTACAAATAATTTTAATGAGAGGCTTAAGATCTTCTGGGGAACACAAATCAACTGAAGAAGTATGGTTTAAACGGTTTGCAGCAGTATCAACAGTTTCATTTCCTGCAATTCCACAATGGGATGGGCACCACAGGAAATTGACAAATTTACCCAACTCAAAAAGGTTTTTCCATTGAGAGTATATTAATGAAACAATGGGGTCGGAAAATAAAATATTATTCATAGCTGACAGAGCACTTAAAGAATCGCTAATTATGGCAAATGTATCGGAGGAAGTATTACTGTGTGCAATTTCTTTCAAACAAAGAAATATTGCAAGAAGTTCTGCTGAAAATATTGAATTAACTTTGTTGAGAGAAAAAGACGAAACAACACCATCTATACTGAAAGCACAGCTTGTTGAATGAGAAGATTTTGAGCCATCTGTAAAACACAATACATGATTAGGATATTTCGAGTTCAATAATTCATTAAAATGAGCACGGTAAACAACGGGGGAAGTGTCGGTTTTCTTGTCCTTCGACAAAGAAATATCTATTTTTGGCATTTCTGATGACCAAGGTGGTAAGTTCTGACTGTAAGGTGTCACTGAAGATTGACTAAGAGTGTCATAAAATGGTTGAATTTGTTTAGCCCGGACAGCTAAAGGTATTGGTTTCTTACCAAATAAGTCATATTCAATATTGCAATCGTTGAAAATAATTTTGTACATAGGGTTTTGTGGCGATGCTTTTATTTTGGTGACATAGTTTAATAACATTTTTTCCCGTCTTATTGATAGGGGGGGTATGCCAGCTTCAATGTATAAACTCTGTACAGGGCTAGACCTGATAGCGCCTGTTACAATACGTATACCTGTATGATGAGATGGGTTTAATTTTAAAATAATATGGTCCTTAGCGGAGCCATAAACCGTACTTCCGTAGTCGAATATGGGTAGAATATAGCTATTGTAGAATCTATGTAGTGATTTACGGCAAAGTCCCCACTTTTTATTAGAGACCATTTTTAACATATTTAAAGCAATAAGAGTCTTCGATTTGATATAATCAATGTGGAGTTTCCAATTTAACTTGGAATCCCATATCAGTCCTAAAAATTTAGTATGATCAGAAAAGTTTAGTCTTTCTCCCGCATATGTTAAAACGGGGTTAATAGGACGCCTGTATCTATTAAAATTTAAACAGACTGATTTGGAAGGATCAGTCGAAAACGTAATACCATTCGATTTAGCCCAAATTTCCAGACTTGAAAGGGAAGACTGCATAGTGACTTGCATTCTTGCCAAATCCTTCCCTCTTAGCATAATCAATAGATCATCAACAAATAATAAGCTTCTTACAGGAAGTTTAATCACTGTAAACAGGTCATTCATAAAAACAATGAACAGGATCGGCGATAAGCTGGATCCTTGGACTATACCGTTCTTAAGAGAAAAAGACGAAGAAAGTTCATTATTGCATTTAACGGTTATTCGCCTATCTCGCATGAAATTCTGGAGATACCGAAGGATGCAACCATTAATTCCTAGAGATAGAAGATTTTTAAGTACCTTAAACCTCCATGTACAGTCGAAAGCTTTCTGGATGTCAAGAAAGAGGGCTAAAGTGCATTCCTTCTTGACAAATCCAGAGCTAACAACATGGTCTAAGTAAGCTAAGTTATCAATAGTGGATCGCTTACAGCGACCACCACTTTGGAAAGAATTCAGTAATTTGTTTTTTTCTAAATGATATGAAAGTCGCTTATTTACAATTTTTTCGAGAATCTTGCTACTACAATTAATCAAAGAAATTGGTCTATAATTTGAAGCAATAACTTTATTTTTACCTGGTTTTAAAATAGGTAATATTAGGGCATCTCGCCAGCTATTGGGAAATTTTCCGCTTAACCATACATAATTGTAGATGCTCAAAAGCTTTTCAAGGGCGTTATTGGGCAAGTTTTTCAAGAGAAAAAAAGATACCCCATCGGGCCCAGAAGCTTTAGATGAGCATGTTTTTAGGGTGATGAGTAATTCTTTAAAGGTAATTGGAGAATTGTAATTATTATTATTATGGTCAAAATTCAAAATCAAGGTCTCATTTTCACAATTATTTTTATGTTCTAGGAATGATGGAGAAAAATTTTCGTCGGACGAAACTGACGAGAAATGTTCACCAAGCTTATTGGAAATATCTTTAGAATCAAACAATAAATTAGACGGGTCATCCGAAACTTGTAATGCGCTTATATGGCGTGGACTGTACTTACCGCGAAGTTTATTCATTTTAAAAAACATTTCACTCGGGTGATTGAGTGATCGATTGAGGAAACAAATTTTTCCCAACCATCACGTCTTTTCATTATCATATTTTTGCGAGCAACAGCCCTAGCTTTTTTAAATTCGATTTTATTATCAATTGATGGATTTCTTTGTAAATTTCTCAGTGCTTTTCTTCGTTTTTTAATCAAATTTTGTAATTCGGTATCCCACCAGGGTATTGGTAGTTTACTGCAGGGAATTTTTTTTATAGGTATAGTTTCCTGAGCGACTTGTAAAATATGGTTATTCATACGGGTCAATATACCATCAATATCAATGTTAATATCAGTATGGTCTAAAAAATCAAAATCAAAATTTATTTTGCTTTTAAACATATCCCAGTCCGCCCTATCATAATTCCAAATTTTTGGGGGGTCACGCATAGGAAGAGGTATAGGAGTAGGAGCTTCATAGGACAAGATAATGGGATAATGGTCAGAGTTGTGTAAATCATCAGTCACTTTCCAATCAATATCAGGATATAAACAAGTTGAGGAAAAAGAGAGATCAATAGAGGAATGGGTAAGATAAGAAAGGTTATAATGGGTAGGAGAACCATTATTCAGTAAGTGAGTATCAGAGTTCGAGAGAATAAATTTTTCTATTTCCTTACCTTTGTTTTCCAGTGAGGTACTACCCCAAAGAGGGTTATGAGCATTGAAATCTCCTAAAATAATGAAAGGAGATTTCAATTGATTTTTTATATTATCAAGGTCTGTATCAGAAAACTGAACATTGGGAGGGAAATAGACATTGCAGATGCACACAAGTTGGGATACGCTAGGAAATTTTACTTGCACTGCAATACATTGGAAAGGAGATGTAATATTGAAGGTTTGGGAAAAACAGGAATTATGTACAAACGTACAGACCCCCCCGCAAGCAATTCTCCCACCTGTGAAATCAAGTCTGTGTAAAACATAATTTTTCAAAACCGGATTGTCTTTAGGAGTCAGATGGCTTTCCTGTAAACAAACTATCAGGGGAGAGTATTTGTTTACTAGACACTTTAAATCATCGAGATGTATACGAATTCCGTTAATGTTCCACTGGACAATATTTTTAATATTGTTAGTGTTCATAAAGAAGGTAAATAATAATAAAAATAATTGAGTAAGATTTATTTTTGTATATGACGGATGACAAAAAATATTTGGTATCCGCACTATTTATGATATTTGGCAGTCAATTAGTATTAATACAACTTGATAACATAATTACATAATACATCACTCAAAAACAATAATCAGGTACGAATTATTTTCGAATACCACTTTTTTAAGCGGTCATACCCCATGATGGGGTGCACCACAGGATACGTATGGAGATTGGAAGTCTGGTACAATACCAGCTTCTCAGTATTATTTTTCACTTTCACAGGCGCACAACTGTTTTACCCGCCGTGTATAAAGAGTACAATCTAGGAGTTTTTTATCCTCCCCCAATCATATCTAGTAAAACCGGATAATGGGTGTCTATGCAGACCAGTCGGGCCTAGAAGTGGTAATAGTACGCATAATATCAAACAGGAACACATAATCATACAGGAATGTAAAATGAAATCAAGGAGTATAGAAAAAAATATTATTTACAGATGTGCATATGGATACAAATGGGATCGTTTTGTTTTTTTTTTTTAATACATAATTATTATTCTTTGTCAGCAGTAATATTTTCTTGTGAAGACGAACGGGTTATCCCAGAAGGAACACTATCGGACTTTTTAACCAAATTATCAGGATTAATAGCTTTGGCAAGGTTTTTGAACTTATTCCTTAGTTTCGAGTTTAAGGACAAGTCGGAACCTAGATTTTTAAACAAGGACATGACTTCAGCAGGGTTCATATCATAAGAATTAGTAATGAGATCAACTTTTTGTTTATAGTTTTTCATTTTCAAACCTTCAACTAAACGAATAAATTCAGTTGGATCCACGGATGGGTTGTACTTCCCTAATAAAGGGATTACGGGGTCTAATTCAGTATTCTGTACAGTACAGACTTTTTTATCGGCAATCTGATCATTATCTGGGGAAAAGTCAAAAGAACGTTTTTTGTTTTTATTGTCTTGACAAATTTCCATGTTCTCTATATTACTATCATTGTCAACTTGTTTATTGATTTGTATATTTGAATCTAAAAGATTCGACTGAATGATTTCACTATTACCAATATCTTTGAGAGGCAACACAGTAAATTCATTTTTTGGTTCCTGAGAACACAGCTCATTTTGTTTATTACTCGAATCTAAATGATTCGCTTCATTATTAGCAATATTTTTAAGAGGCAACTCGGGAAAATTATTTATTTCCTGAGAAGACTGGCTACCAATAGTAAACAAGGGCATCAAAGCATCAACAGAGCTTGAAATATGGGGAGTTAAACTTTGGGGGGGAGTCGCGGTATTTGAGGAAGCGTCAACGATAGTTTTGGCCACTTGCTGCAAGCGCTCTTGAACAGATGTTTGTTCCTCGGGACAATTTTTAGACAGATGACCCTCTGCGTGACATCGGAAACATTTGACTTTGTCAATAAGTGTATATATTTTGTAAATTTTATCTTCAAATAAAATGTTAAATGATTGGGGAATTTTCTCAATATCATCAATAAAAACCATGCGCCTATATCCTATCAGGTGGTTAAACCTAGAATTACGACAACCTAGGTTAACAAAACGCATAGGAGACACAACTTTTACGTGGTTCGACAACTCGTCGATCAGCATAGCATCAGGTATTTCAGGTTCTACATTACACAAGTATATACGGTGGCCATGTTCGACCAGCCTCTTCAACATGAAAGGTTTACCACAAATAAGGACCTGTGTGTGATTCTCAAAGAGCTTAGTCACTTCTAATTCACTACTCAAGTAAATCTTTATAATACCATTATTTTTACCGGCGAACACCATATTATGATCTCCCACAATATCGCCTATCGCCCCAAGGTAATCTTCCATATTGACTTCCGGGTCGAATGGGATGGTAAAACCACATTTTCTAGGTAAATATAAGCTATCGACCTTAGGAGGGGCATAGGACGAAGGACCTTTGCTGTACCCAGGCTTAGGAATATAGCTGACGCGAGAAAAGGATGGCATGTTTTTTTTAAGTTTATCAGCGAACATTTTAATAATTGAGTGAATAAATATATAAGTAATTTTTTTCAAGACAAATAGGGGTTACTTTTAACAGGAGGACGAAATTAACAGCTGAAAGATAAGGTTACGAATAAGGTAATCATGTCAATCAAAGATTAGGATATATTAGGTCTACTTATACGATACCCATCACCATCAAGTACTTCATTGTTCAATATCCACTCTTTTACACAAATAGAAAGGAGTTTAATTGGTTAAAGAGAACATTTTAAACTCAAAAAGAAAACATCACATCAAAAATTAACTTGAAATTTTTCTATGGAAATCACCAAGTCACAGGAAAATTGAGAAAATAGGAGAGCAACTTTTATGATGTGCACTGGTTGAAATTTGAAAGCGGAATGCACGTTACTTTTGAAAAATATAAAGTTACGATTTAAAAATGCTCTCGGCGGAAAAGTGAAACTAATGTTATAAAGGGTTTTTCAAGAATTTTAAGTATGTAAAGCGAAGATGAAAGAACTAATTTTGTTCCTATTTTTGTTATTTGGTTACGAATCCCGAAAGTTTAAGAGTTTGCTATGGGGGGTTATTGGGTATAACACCGAAACGGTTGCAGTACAGAATAAACAGGAAATTGTAAACTTGTATTTGGTGGTACCTCCACGTCCCTGTAAATAAAATAAATTAAATCAAAGAACTAGTTACTTGTCCAGGCCCAGCCTTCGTGGCGTAACGGTTGTGCCTAGTACCCGTGGCCCAGTGATCCAGATTTCGATCCCCGGTCGGAGCAGATTTTTCACACAGAAAATTCTGTTTCCTCCGTACATGTGAGGCTGGCATTTCCGTCCCTACCCAGGCTAGGTGACGTTAATGTGGGTAGCTGGTGCGATTCCCGCGGACAACCCCCGTCCTAATAACCCAGGACGTTAAATCAAATAGAAAAAATGTGACAAAACCAACCAACCTCAACCATTAGGTTGAACAACGTCGACCCTGCTTGAGCGGGATAAAAGAAGAAAAAGAAGAAAGAACTGGTTATTTGTGTTACATATATATTATGTCTCAATTTTTAGTGGGTAGCATCAACATTACGAGAACATAAGCAACATGAGCTAATGCATCATAGCTCCAACCAACCATCATACTCCAATATTTGAAGGGGTGTCTAGAAGAACAACCTATGTTATTTTTGGTACTTTTCAGGAGAGAGGTTTAAAGTTGAAATTGCTGTTATTTTATTTCAATTTAGGTTTCTTGCCACATAGGTTGTTATTCCACTCAACCCAAAAAACACAAAGAAAAAAACATGCCAAGAAACTTACTTTTCTACTGGGAAGGTAAATTTGTGTAGAATTTCTTGTGACTAGTGTTTACAATTATGCATAGGTAACTAGTGTTTACAATTTAAATAGGTGTCTCAACAAAATTGTTATGCACCTAAAAATTGACACAATAAAATTAATTAGAATAAACGAAAATAATTTTATTGGCAGACGAAAATAAAACAAACGGCCGTGGGGTTAGACTATAGCCTTTTGCGCGCACGCACTAACTGAAATTTTTGTCACATAGGTTGTTCTACATCAAAATTTTCATCCCTTCTCCCACTCTTTTTTCCAAGTTTGACCGACATAAGCCGATTTTTTCCGAATTCTGACAACACTACGCTATGAAAGAGAACACATAGGTTGTTATTCTGCAAAAAAAAAAAACTCGAAAAATTAACATAGGTTGTTCTTCTAGACAAGCCTTCATTTGTCGTTGCCCACTCTATAAATACCCCAATTGTCCTCACGAGGCTACGGTATGGCCCAAAGTACAGAGTCAAAAAATTCCCGGATTCGAACCCGGTCGTCTGGAGTGCAAGCCGAGCATGCTACCGCTAGGCCAAATCAAATAATCAATATTTGATACTAAATCAACATTCAATTTAAATTTCATCTATTATATCAATCAACATTCAATACAATCCGGTGTAAAGAGGTATCTATCAATCAAATCTATTTTTAATGAAATCAATACCAATTAACATTAATTTCAATTGAATCTATTTTCTATATCAATAGACTTTGCATCCATTTCAATTAACACCTTCCTCTCTCTGTTGTACGTAACACTGGTCGGGACACAAACTTTCAATTCAATTCAATCTACATCAATCAACACTCACGTCTACCATGTTGTTGAATGTATGTACATAGTGTGTGTTATATACATACATATGTACATACAATCAACATACTCATCAATCAACTTGAAAACACCAACAAGTGAAGGAAAAATACTATGGAAATAGGTGTCTAATATGATATACGATACGAGTATATATTATATGAGTTTATGTACAATAATATCTTATCTTTTTTTTTTTTTTTTTTTTTTAATGAGAGGCCTAGGAGAAAAATCTTTAAAAGACACCCGGAAACCATGGGGAGTGGGATTTCCACCCACTAAAAAACCTAGACCTCTCTGGAGAAGATGATGCACCCGGAACCGTTTAATAACATTACTTCAGGTGCATTATCTTTTAAGGCTCACCATGGGACAACGTCATGGGCCTGCACTCTCTCATCTCTTTCCTTCTTTTTCATTACTGCCCTTATAAAATTTACAATTTCTCCCCATTTTTCCTCACATGCCAACATTTCATCAATGATGTTTACAGTATTTAGTTTTAATCCTAGTAGATCTTCAGCATATTTTCTCTCTTCCTCAAATCTAATACATTCAAACATTGTATGCTCTGCGCTATCCTTCTCACTACAGTTCCTACACAAATCTGTTCGTACCTTTTTCATTCGAAACAAATAGTTGTTGAAGTTGCCATGCCCGGTTATAAACTGACTCAATTCATATGTTAGTGCCCTATGCTCTCGGTTCCTCCATTTCTCAATATCTTTAATTAACCTCTTTGTCCATTGTCCTTTTTGTTCTTCAGCTTCCCACTTATCTTTCCATTTCGCTACTAACTCTTTTTCTACAAATTCTTCTTTCTCTTTTTTCTCTTCTTGGCTGTCTGTTTTATTTTGACGAATAGCATATATCTTTATCCTTTCCTCTATCATCAGTTCAACTGGTAGGGAACCTGTCAAAACTTGCAAAGCTGGTGTTGATGATGTGCGGTACGCTCTTCCTATTCTTAACATAACTTTACGTTGAACTTTTTCCAGTAGGGTGACATATTTTTTCCATTTCGTTATGGTTCCCCACACTGGGGCCCCATACAAGAGGCTCGAGTACACCACACTTGCCAAAATTTTTCTTTTTTCAGTGTCTGGTCCACTTATATTGGGCATCAAACGAGCAAGATTGGCCGCTGTGCGTTCCGATTTCTCCACTGTCTTTTTAACGTGTGTTGCCATTTTTAGACTTTGTTCAAAGTAGACCCCTAAATATCTGGCTGATTTTTTTGATTTTATTCTTAGTTCTTCCACTTTCACTTCTATTTCCCTACACGCTATTTTGGCCACCAGCAACACTACCTCTGTCTTTTGGGGAGCGATTTGTAGCTTATGTACTCTCAACCATTCTACTATTTGTCTTACCACATCATTTACATTACTCTCCAGACTCTCTTTTGTCTCGCCCGTAGATACCACTGCTATGTCATCAGCATATGCAATAATTTTTGATAATATCTTATCTATATACAGGATGATTCAGAAAAGTACCGTCAAACGTTAACCACATATTCTATGGGCTAGTTAAGGAGGGGTCAACTCTATAAAAGAAAGTGCGCAAATGCCTCCTAACGGAGGTACACGCCCCTTAAGGTATTTTTAAACAATCGAAATTTTCATTTTACGGCTTACCTATTTGGGATATCGCGATATGGTAAAAAAATCACTCTCAATACTAGATGAAACCTTTCTTTTGGCATACAATTTAACAGCATTACAATTTCAGGGGCGGTCTGAGGAGGGTCAGATGGAAGAAAAAACGTTCTAACTTTTTAGTCGTTGCTTGTAATTGAATTTGGTTTTCATCATTTTAAAACCTATGTCATTGTCTACAAAAATGGTCTGAATAATTTTTCCCTCAAATTAACACAAAAGCTTGAAAATTGAAATTGAAGATTTTAAAACCGCATTAAGTTTTGAAACCTATGCAACTAGCATACAATTTTAGAACAAGAATTTTCAGCCAATTCATTATTTAACAATGGATGTTAGTGGAGTAAATTGAAAACTTGACTTTTGATAGTTTTGATTTGTCATCAGCGTGTGCAGAGTGTATTGAAATTGAAATGGGCGTGTACCTCCGTTGGGAGTCATTTGCGCACTTTCTTTTATAGAGTTGACCCCTCCTTAACTAGGCCATAGAATATGTGGTTAACGTTTGACGGTACTTTTCTGAATCACCCTGTATATAATATAGATATAACATGAGCGCACGATTAGCTCAGTAACTAAGCACTCGCTTGCCATGCGGAAGGTCCCGGGTTCGATCCCCCGTGCCGACAATAATTTGTATTCTTAATTTGGTAATTGTTTGTTAGGGATACCTTCCAGTGCGCTCGTGTTGACCCAGCACCTAATTGGGAAGTATTTTGTCACTTCTCGCCCATTAAAGGAGAGGCATACTACGGGATGGGCAGGCTGCAACAGAAAACAGAAGCGTCTGCAGTAGCTCCTGTTTCATGGCCACGAAAAAAAACGGCTGTAAAACACTTATCTTTATATTATTATATAAAATATATAGTATACCTAGGTAAACTGTACATACAGGGTGTCCCACCAAACTTGGACACCTCAAATTACTCGGCCCCTGAAAGAGTTTTTGAAAAATAAAAAAATCTAGGGTACATGTGCTAATTATGCGGTTTCAGTTATGAAATTTTTTTTATACAGGGTGGTTCAAAAGTCAGAAATTGAGGTGTCAACTTTCGATTTTTAAATGGATCGACCTGAATTTTATTTGATAATTTTACTTATAAATGATTCCTGAGTACTTTTTTTAAAAAAAATTTTACATACAGGGTGGTTTTTTTTCGACCAATTTTTTTTCTAAATCTTGAATAACTCAAGTTTGGTTAATTTTTTCGATAACAAGAAGAGAATGTGTTTGTGTAATGAATACACGCACTTTCAATTGGCATCAAAAAATTTTATACAGGGTGGTTCACAAGTGAAATAATGACTTGATTTTTTTTAAAACCGAGTTTTTTTAATTTTTTATTTAGGATTAATAATTCTCGTCTAATTTTACACATTTTTCGTTAGTCATATCGAAAAACAAAACTAAAGTGTTGTACAGGGTGAGACATAATTTTTTTGTAACACCCTGTATATGGGCAGTCAAAGAGACGCAAAATTAAATATTAAGACTAAATATGCAAGAAAAACTTTGATTTTTAATTAAACTAAAAAGTTATGGCTTTTTAACTAATATTGTCGCATGGACCACCCTGTAGATATTTTCTTAAACTATCATGTGGGTACTCTAGGTTGTATAAAATTCAACGAACACTTCAAATCATGTGGGAAAAACAAGTAAAAAACACGAATTTGAAGTAATTTTCAATTTGGTGACCACACTGAATGATTTTAAGACTTGAAATAAAAAGTAGGTAGGTGTAGACACAAAATTGAGCATGGCTTTTTGAATTCATTTTTTTTCTTTCAGATTTGGACTCCTCGTTGAATTTTAAACAGTGTCGACTACCCATATGATGGTTTAAGAAAATATCTACAGGGTGGTCCATGCGACAATATTAGTTAAAAAGCCATAACTTTTTAGTTTAATTAAAAATCAAAGTTTTTCTTGCATATTTAGTCTTAATATTTAATTTTGCGTCTCTTTGAGTGCCCATATACAGGGTGTTACAAAAAAATTATGTCTCACCCTGTACAACACTTTAGTTTTGTTTTTCGATATGACTAATGAAAAATGTGTAAAATTAGACGAGAATTATTAATCCTAAATAAAAAATTAAAAAAACTCGGTTTTAAAAAAAATCAAGTCATTATTTCACTTGTGAACCACCCTGTATAAAATTTTTTGATGCCAATTGAAAGTGCGTGTATTCATTACACAAACACATTCTCTTCTTGTTATCGAAAAAATTAACCAAACTTGAGTTATTCAAGATTTAGAAAAAAAATTGGTCGAAAAAAAACCACCCTGTATGTAAAATTTTTTTTAAAAAAAGTACTCAGGAATTATTTATAAGTAAAATTATCAAATAAAATTCAGGTCGATCCATTTAAAAATCGAAAGTTGACACCTCAATTTCTGACTTTTGAACCACCCTGTATAAAAAAAAATTCACGACTGAAACCGCATAATTAGACCATGTACCCTAGGATTTTTTATTTTTCAAAAACTCTTTCAAGGGCCGAGTAATTTGAGGTGTCCAAGTTTGGTGGGACACCCTGTATAGTATATTTTACATTGATGGATAAGACATTTCCGTACATACACTCATAAATCATATTTATGTAAGCATTTCAGTAGTATTTTCGTTCACTTGTTGGTATATCTGCGCAACCTGGATATAAGAGAACCTGGATATAAGAGAACTCAAGGACCCGGAAATTTTCTCTCTTACATCAAGGTATCTCCCTAATACCGTTCTCTTATAATATATACAAGATCGACTGTATGCGCACTGACCATTCTTTTTTTAGAGAAGAACTTTAAGAAAGGTTAGAAAGGGATAAATATAGGCGAGATAGAAAGAATTGAATAAAAGTAGAGCGTCATAAAAGGAACAATTTAATTTCTATTGTTAGCACAGGACGTGAGTCTCGTTTGAGATGGTTCGATTTATCAAAAGAATAGTAATACTTTTCCAAGTAAGTTCCCAGTAAGTCAGACATACTCCATTCTCCTCTGACCCTCCCCTCTCTCCTCCTTTATCTCTCCCCTCTCCTATTTTCTATTTCTCCTCTTTCTACTCTCTTATCTTCCATCCCTCCCCTCTCTCCTCTCTTATCTTCCATCCCTCCCCTCTCTCCTCTCTTATCTTCCATCCCTCCCCTCTCTCCTCTTCTCCACCATTCCTTCCCTCTCTTTTATACATTTTCCCCTCTCTCCTCTTCAATCCCTCCTTTCTCCCCTATCTCTTCTCTCCTCTTTCATCCCTCCCCTCTCATCTACACCATCTCTCCCATCTCCTCTCCTTCATTCCTCCTCTATCCCTTTCACCCCTCCCCTCCAGAGGCTCTAGTATTATTATTATCATCATATTGGCAGAGAAAAGAGTGATTGCGACATTGCAAACCTCCGCATTTCCGTTCGGGTGCATAATTCAAACTTATTTCCAGCGATGAGAGAGAGAAAGAGTTATAAGAAGAGAAGAGAAGAGATGAGATTGAGAGAGAGGGAGAAAGAGGTATAGAGGAAAGTAAGGAGATAGAAAGAGAAGAGAAAAAAAGAGGAAAGTAAGGAGAGAGGAAGAGAAAGCTAGATAGATAGAGAGAGAGAGAGAGTTATAGAGGATAATAAGGAGAGAGGAAGAGTATATTAAAATAATAAAAAGATAGATGGAGAGAGATATTTTTACAAAGATGCAATTTATACATCGGTATAATATTAATTAAATCTTTGTAAAAGAGGAAAATTTCAGCTGTGATGTTGGCTTTTTCCTTTTAAATTTATTCACGGATGAGGAATTATATCTATTTCTCATTTTCTCCACTAAGATAGGTATAAATCAGTCGAACCTGAGATATCAGAGAACTCATAGTTCTCTTATATCCAAGTTTCTCTCCTAGAGAGATTATTTTCCCTAAAAAGAGAGGTAAATCGGACCTTTAAATTTTCCGCTTACATCCAGGTTTCTCTTATAAAGATGTTATTTTCCCCTATCGTAAATTGTACCTTAAAAATTGATAAAAAAAATTAATAAGAGATAAACAAATGTTTTATTTATTATAAAAAATAAAACAAAGATGCTGTCACCTTTTTTGCTGATTGCCAAAGAACACAGCGTACCAATCAGTAAAATACATTTTTTTTTCCTTAAATTTTTTTTTCTTCTTCTTTTTTTTCAGTTTTTTTTTTCGCATTTTTTTTTCATACTCCATGCATGTGGTTATGGATGATGTGTATTGAATCTTTCAGAACTGTCTCACAAATGTACTGTATTTGTTTTGGTGTTATCATATACTGTTTTAGTGCATTCATCAGAAAATTTGAAACTTAAATTCTACTTCCAAACATTTTCTTCTATATTTTACTAAATAAAGTATAAGAAATAAATAAAATCATGTCACATATGTAAATCCACGGCCCCTCTTATCCTATATTTTGCTGTATCTTACTCTTTATCTCATACATTATCTGCAAAAATTGTTACTTTACGAATAACCAAGGCACTAACACCGATTCCGGACGTTTGGGATGTGTATTGTGCATTGCATACTTACAAATTTCTACGGCGCGCATAAAAATTAATACAATTGAGAAATGTTTGGGTAGGCCTACACACATACCTGTGAACAGAAGAGAGATGACACAGTGTTAAAATCTGGAATGAGTTATTTTGTTTTTTATGAGAAACTTTTCATGTGTTCTTCCCTCCGTACATGTGCGGCTAGCAATTTCAGGTCTACCCAGACTGGGTGAGGTTCATGTAGGTAGTTGGGGCGATTCCCAGCAAATGGAGGGTAAAACCCCCGTCCTAAGCCAGGACGTTCGATCAAATAGAATCGTTGGCAATAGGAAGGGCATCCAGCCTTTAAACCTCAACCATAAGGTTGAACAACGGTGCTTAACACATTGCGTGCCACGTCACACTGTAGAGTGCGACAACATGTTGTTTCTTTAAACGTTTAAACGTCAGAGAGAAAGAGAAAGAGGGAGAAGGAGAAAGAAAGAGAGAGAAAGAAGGAGAGAGAAAGAAGGAGAGAGGGAAAGATATATATAGAGAAAGAGAAAGAAAGAGACAGAGAGAGAGAGAGAGAGCGAGAGAGAGAAGGAGAGAGGAAATGTGAGAAGTTGAGAGTGGAAATTTAAAATTGTTAAAATTTGCTCTTTAAGAGAAAGGTAATTAGGTATAAAAAATGAATCTCATTTGAACTGAAGCTAAGAAGAAACACTAAAGCAGTGGGTGAACAAGCGATGACCAAACTTTGTCCACATGTAGCCACCGATGTTGAAACGTGGAATTCATTCGAAAAATTTAGGGTTCTTTACAAAAAGATAGGTATACATGAAATAAGAATTGTTCTCTATCTTTCAACACGAAGTGTATCTTCTGGGGTGAGTAAAATAATAAACATCATTTTGAATTTGAACCAAAAACGGACACTTGCGCCAAAAGGACCAGAATGTTCTAATGTAACTCAAAGGTTAAAATTCTAGGGCTCGAAAGAACAAGACAGGCATACGGGTAACGGCAGAAGTTATCACCTCCCTTGTTTAACGGTTGTGACTACTGCCGGTAGCCCAGAGATCCTGAGTTCATTCCCCTGTTGGATCAGACTTTTCAGAAAACTCTGTTCTTTTAAAACACGTAAGTGGGATTTTTCGACCGTACCCAGGCTGGGGGAAATTTATGTGGGTACCTGGTACGATTCCCAGGCGAAAAGTATAAAAGTCCCGTCCTCATCAGGAACCAAAATCAAATAGAATCATTGGTGTTAGGAGTGGAATCCAGCAGTAAAAATTTGCCACAACCAACCAACCTCAATCATGAGGTTGAGGTACGTCGACCCAAAATAGGTTTGGGAAAAGGCAAAATAAAAAAGAAGAATGACAGAAGTTATCACACTTTGAGGTCTTCCACCAAACTCCTACTATAAGCCATAATAATAAAACTCCATTTAAGAACTACTTTAAACATCCGTTCAGTGGTCTTTATTATTATTAAACATGTTAGATCTAGATTCTATTTACATTGAACAGACAGAGAGACAAACAGACGGACAGACAGACAAATCATTGAGAAACAGACAGACAAACATACGGACAAATAAAAATTAGCAACTTATATAATAAATTATATTATTGATCCAAGCTAAACCTATATTCTTTTATTATCATCTTACATGACGAACGGTTTTCCGAGACTCTCAATTCTTCTGGAAGTCGATTTTTAGTATCTTCATGGAAGCTGACCTCAGTAGCTTGATCGATTAAGGCGGCGGACTTGTAACCTGGAGGTTGGTAGTTCAAGTCCCGGTATCAGCGTAGATTTAGTAGAGCGAGTTTGAGTAGTTGTGATATCACGAAAGTAATTTAATATATATATTATTTATTATTTCGCAAAATGAATTTTGCCTTTTTTTAAGAAACTAAATCAATAATTATCTTAATTTCTGCATCAACATATTATTTTTAATTCATGGAACAGACCCCAGGACCCTCAAGTTGAAAACCGTTCGTGCTGAAAAAACCAAAACGCAAAAGGTACCACAAGTCCCATTAAAAATTTCATTTTCACTTTTTCTAATGACACTTCTTTTTTCGAGTTTTGTCTCCTCATTTCTCTCTCCGTCCCGCCCTCTCCTCTTTCCACCTCCCCCTCTCCTATTATTACCTCCCTCTTGTATTTTTTTCATTCCTCCTTTTCCCACACCTTGTCTGTCGGCTAATTTTCCTCCTTCGCCATCTCCCCCTCCTATTAGTGTTTCTCTCCTTTATCTTTTTGTGTGTTCTCCTCTTCCTCCTACTCCCACTCCTCCTACTCCTCCTCTTCCTCCTTATCTTTCCTCTCCCCCTACTCATTCACTCCCTCTTCTCCCCTTCCTTGTTTTCCTCCTTATTCCTCTCCCCCTACTCATTAACCCTCTCTTCTCCTCCTCCTCCTCCACCAACTCATTTACCCCCCTTCTCTTCTCCTTCTCAAGGCACTCTGTCTTCTCATTATCTTGTTTTTTCGTCATTTGCGCGAAAATATTAAATTAGCTGAAAAGATATTTAGTGAAGAGGACAGGGAGGGTTGAAAAGGAGAACACGGTCTAATAGTTGCCGGAAACGTGACAAATCGTGTTTTCTTGGCGAAAAAAAAGTCTTTAAATAATATTTTTTTTACGAGAAATAATTACAAATACTTACCATTTTTTTGCTTGACAGTACTACCTAATTATAGTGGATTTATCTCACAAACCAGCTACCCACATTAACCTCACCCAACCAGTATAATAACGCGATATAATTATTATTATACATTTTCGCTGTATTTTGTATATAAAAATTGTAAAAAGTTTTATCGAAATTGTTTAACAATAATAAAAACTAGCTTGTATAACTTGTGTTTCCACAACATGTACATATACATATTTGCCTATGAGAGGGTAATTTATTTCTAACAAAATACCCTCTTAAACTATTCCTTATCCCTCTAACATTTCCTAAACATTGCATGTTCACAAATATTCAAATTATCATTCATAGCGCCTTACGTGTGTACAACACGTGACAATAAAAGAAAATGGAAAAAAAAAACATTTCAGAATTATGACTATTCTACAACTGTTATAATAATACCCAATACATTTTTGGACCAAAATATTGAAATAAAAAAATAGTGTTTCAATATTTTTTTGTATCTACCTCCTATTATTATAATAATAATAGCCCTCTTTAGTGGAAGGTAACCACCAGGCGAGGTTAATGCTCAAATCATTTTCTACCACCTATAACCCTCAAAGTCTTATAATGTCTCTACACTACTAAAGGATATAAAATAATAACATTGCGTGTGACTTCTGCTAGAATAAGCGATACACCTTAATATTACCTATGAATAAATGGATAGAGATACACACTATAGGCGATACACCTAGTATTATCGCCTCCGTCTATAAAAAAGCCAGCCTCCATGGCGTAACGGTTGTGACTACTGCCCGTAGTCCAAAGATCCTGAGTTCGATTCCCGGTCGGAGCAGACTTTTCGCACAGAAAATTCTGTTCCCTTCGAACATGTGAGGCTGGCCATTCCGGCCCTACCCAAGCTGGGTGAGGTAAATGTGGGTAGCTGGTACGATTCCCAGTAAATGGAAAGTAAATCCCCCGTCCTGTCTACTTCAAGTCAGGACGTTAAAACCAAATAGAATCAATGGACATGAAAGGAGAAAGGACATCAATGGACTAGACATTGGATTTGGGTGTCCATATAATCCTCTCACCACCGTGATTTAGGTATCAATACCTAACTCACGGACACGGAATTATTTTATACCTAGTAAAAAGTAAATATTTTCCCAACCAGTGATTCTCAAACTGGACAGATTCAAGTCACAGGTGTTTCCAAACAGCCACTTCTTTTATGTGTTTTATAAAACAACATATTTTCAGGACACGAAAGGGATTGGGACTTTATAGGAATATTATCTGTAACAAAGTAAATAATATATGTAAATCTACGT
Organism: Bactericera cockerelli; assembly: GCA_024516035.1. Taxonomy (NCBI): domain Eukaryota; kingdom Metazoa; phylum Arthropoda; class Insecta; order Hemiptera; family Triozidae; genus Bactericera; species Bactericera cockerelli. The sequence goes on from CM044962.1 coordinate 25,493,449, forward strand.
TCAAAAATGATAACACATTATGAAAAGGGAGAGGGAGATAGAAAGAGGGGGATAGTTGAGGTGGCTTACATATTTGCTAAAGGTTGGTTCTATAGAATTCCCACAGTATAAATTATAGACAGGTTAAATATAAAGGGCTAGCCAATGTTTATGAATTGGCGATTATAATTCTATCCCTCTGAATGCAGAGGGATAGTTGAGGTGGCAAACATATTTGCTGGAGGGTGGTTCCATAGAATTCCCCCGGTATAAATTACAGATAGTTTAAATATACAGGGCTAGCGAACGTCTATGAATTGGCGGTTATAATAGAAGTGTAGAAAAAGAGAGGGATAGTTGAGGTGGCAAACATATATTATTTGCTGGAGGGTGGTTTTATAGAATTCCCCCGGTATAAATTATAGACAGTTTAAATAATTATACAGAGCTAGCCAACGTCTATGAATCGCCGATTATAATAATTATTAATTCTCTTGGTCAACTTCGTCTCTTGCACTGTGGGCTTACACGCACATTCACCCAGGTTCGATTACCAGCAGGATTTTCTTTATACTCTGTACTTACATCTGCACCTTTAGCTCAGTGAAATGTTCTGTTTTCATGACGATGACGTCACAGTTAAGTATCACAATGCTTTAGGGATAGGGAGTGCGCGCGCATCGCCTATCTCTCACAATGGAATTTAGGGCGAAATTTATAGACGTTTTTGTAAAACCTCTGTGGCTCTAAGTCACGGATTGCGTACGGTGAAAGATAGGGAAACCGACGCTTAGCAATGACTTGAGAATTAGAATTTGGGTATTAATTTCGCCCCTAGTCCTTTTGCTCTTAGTGTAGAATCAGCGACCAGTGGTACATTGTACCACTGGTACAATCATATGTAAAAATATAATACAATAAATTAAAGTGGTAAAGTCCTATGACTCTGCGGTACCCACTAAAATTGTGACATAATAACACAAAGAAAAATTATTATTATGTAATATTATATTTTATTATTGTACCAACTTTGCTACAGCTGGACGGCGGAATAAACCACAATTCTATGTGCGATAAGCCATTAAGCCTTAGGAAACTGCAAGCTAACCTGGGTTGTAAAGGTTGGTTAGTCCGTCCTCTCTCTATTGTTTTTGGGAATGTTCATCCTCATGGTTGAGGTTGGGTAGGGTGGAACACGTTTTTTTATGGCTGGATGCCCTTCCTAACGCCACCAATTCTGTTTTATATTAACGATCTGCTCTGGACGGGGGTGTTACCCTCCATTCGCTGGGAATCGTACCAGCTACCCACATTAACCTCATCCAGCCTGGGTAGAGCTTGTAATGCCAGCCTCACGTGTTTGGAGGGAACAGAATTTTCTTCAAAATGTCTGTTCCAACCGGGGATCGAACTCAGGATCTCTGGACTACCGGCACTAGTCATAACCATTACGCCACGGAGGCTGGTTTCCTTTTAAAATCCCCCAGCTATACAACCTTGATATAGGTAATATGTATATGGTGATGGCACATCACAGGTGAATTAATGTAGTAACTGGGGCTTTGAAGCCGAAAGACCTAAGTTTCCCAGTTACTGGGGTTTGACGAAGAAAAGGCCGCTGGTTCAATAACGCTACTACAAAGGGGTGTATTATAAGGTACTAAAGAGTATTAAATTTACACGGAAAGATAAAAGGAAGAAATAATCTACTACTACGAAATGAGATTGGATGGTCTTACCTTGAGTACTTGTACCAAGTACTTACGTACGCCTTTAGAAGTGGATCAAAGGGGGTAGATTGAGGAAGGAGCGAAGACGTACCCTGCCTGACCACTGTTTGTAACAATCTGAACGAGGCATCGTCGTTCTCCATCTATCGTACCGAATTTCTGTGGCTTTCTTTGTAAGAACACATGATATGCCTATCATCTGATATCGAAGTGTTATCTCTAACAGTTAGGAGCGTAGAGATCGATTGATATGCGCGGGGAAAGTTTGGAGGCAATTCAAACTGGAGTCACATGGCGTGAACATCCCCCCAGCCTTGAAAGAGTGCACTTTCAACCATTCAAAGACAATGCAATAATAAATGAAAATGGTTAAAAGCAAATAATGCAAAATATCAAGAACAAAGAAAGTTACAGTAAATTAGCAACAATAGATAACTACAACTACAAGATTATATGTATATAAAAAAAAGGAAATTGCATGAGCAAACTACAAAACAAAATAAAAATTGAACTTATCAAAACTACAAAATAAATCAAAATTGCCTTAGCAAAATACTCTTAAGAAAAATAGAAATTTGCCTGAACAAATCACCAGTGCTACCACCATGAAGAAAAATAAAATTTATTTACAAGTCTCATCATTATTACATGAAACATAACAATAAGTAGGTAAGTACCTACTGCGAAGGTAAGGGGCACAGTTTATTAACTGGCCGCTTCAATTCACCCTTTTGGGTTTTAACTAGAGCCACGCGAGCAACACCGTCCTTTCCAGGATAAGCCTCTACTACTTTAGCAAGTGACCAATGTAAGGGTGGCACATTGTCCTGCTCTATTAAAACTATTTGTCCTGGACTAAGAGGCGAGGAACTAGTGTTCCATTTTTCACGCGACTGTAAGTCATGAAGATATTCGGAGTTCCAACGTTTCCAAAATGTTTGGATAATTTGGTCCAATAACTTATATCGAGTAAGTCGATTTGGATTTTCATCTACTACGTCTGAGGCCGGTAGGCTTTCTAATGGAATTTGAGTCAAAAAATGTGCAGGAGTGAGAACACTCGGTTCTGAAGGGTCTGAACTCAAGACACATAATGGACGAGAATTCAAAAGAGCTTCTATTTGTGCTGAAATAGTACACAGCTCTTCAAGTGAAAGTATTTGAGTGCCTACACACCTATACAAATGTGATTTGACAGCCTTTACATTAGCCTCCGAGATACCGTTGAAGTGAGCTCCAGTGGGAGGAGTAAACTGCCAGGTTATCCTACGAACAGATAACTCCTCACTGAATCGAACTTTATATTCGCGAGAGTTTAATAATGTGTATAGTTCATCAAGAGCGTTTTTTGCACCAACGAAATTCGTACCGTGGTCTGACAAGACACTTTGGCAAGGACCACGTCGGGCCAAGAAACGCTTGAATGCGTCTAAGAAAGTGGGAGTAGATAGATCAGAAGCGACCTCTAAATGAATAGCTTTTGTTGCCAAACATACGAAGATACAAATGTAGGCCTTCTGACTCTTCTGCCCACGTCTACGAGAAATAGTGATATAGAAGGGTCCCATGAAATCTAGTGCTATGTTAAGAAACGCTTTAGCCTGCTTAAGAACCCTTTCTTTTGGTAGGTCTGACATAAATGGATTTTGTGACTTGGGAGACAATCTAAAACAAGTATTGCAATCTTGCACGATTTTTCTAACGAAGTTTCTGCCTCCTAAAATCCAATATTTTCTACGAAGTATAGAGAGTAATAAGTGAGGGCCGGTATGAAGATTAGTACGATGGTAATATTGAACTATTAGTTTTACAACATGTACCTTGGCAGGAAGAACAACTGGATGTTGCTGCTCATAACCCAGATCTGAGTTTCTAAGACGACCGCCCACACGAATAACTCCATTGTCCAAGAATGGACTTAATTTGACGAGAACTTTACTACAAGGTAAATTATTTTTCAATTTTTCGATATCAACTGAAAAGTGCTCATTTTGAATTGTTTTTATTATTTCTATCTCTGCCTGATTTAAATCTGAAGATTCCAACAAACCATCGCTCCTCCTGGGAAGTCTCTTTAAGAACCGAAGTACGAAAGCAACTACTCGTAGTAATCTAAGCCAGGATGAGCAATTGATAAATAATTGTTTCAAAGGATGTTCTGCGACTAAGTTTTCAGTCTCGACCAGCACAACACATTTCCTTTCTGGTACAGAGGTGTCGATCTCTTGACTAAAATGAATGATAGGCCAATCCGCATCAGATTTGATTAACCACGGAGGCCCCTGGAACCAAATAGAAGTAGCACAGAATTCGGAGGGTTTTAAGCCCCGCGATAAACAATCTGCTGGATTTTCAGAACCCAATATTTTACGCCAGGCAGTGATATCTACATTCTCTTGTATTTTGCTGACTCGATTAGCTACGAAGGTCTCCCATAAATGAGGGGAAGCATGAATCCAAGACAAAACTACCGTTGAATCTGAGAAGCACATTACTTTCTCAATAGTGAATCTAAGTTTATAACTATCTACGACTGTTTGCATTAACTGAGAGAGCAGTAGCGCAGCACATAATTCTAAACGAGGAATAGATTGGGACTTAACCGGTGCCACTTTTGATTTAGCACAAATCAAATTTATTTTGACTTCTCCACTAGGATAAGTCACTCTGCTGAAGATCACGCCCCCATACCCCTTGATGCTTGCATCGGCGAATCCGAATAATTGCAGCGTGCATTTTTCTACTACGAATAGGTGTCGAGGGAATGACAAGTTAGCTAGCAAAGGCAACTGATCTTGGAAGGTGTCCCAATTTTCTACGATATTAGGAGGAGGAGTTTCGTCCCACGATAAATCCAAACACCACAACTGTTGAATGAGCTGCTTAGCCCACAAGATAACAGGAGCAAGAAGGCCCAGCGGATCAAATAAACGACTAACAAGTGACAACATGTTGCGTTTAGTACATGGTTTCTTGTCAATGTTTATCTTAAAATAAAAAATATCCTGGTCGGAACTCCACTGCAAACCTAATATTTTTACAGAAGAGTCGCCATCCCACTGAATAATTTCCGATAGTCTATCCGCAACTGGTACCTTCTGCAAAACCTCCTCTGAATTGGACGCCCACTTAGTGAGAGTGAACCCCCCAGCCTTGAACAAACCCACCATTTGTTCAAAAAGATCACACGCCTGGCGAGAGTTCAGTAAGCTTGTCACTAAATCGTCCATGTACAGGTCGGTCTGAACCCTTCTAGCTGCAAAAGGAAAGTTATGCGCCTCGTCCTCAGCTAACTGTCGCACCGTACGTAAAGCAAGGAACGGTGAACAAGTTAAACCGAAGGTAACCGTGGTCATCATGTAAGTCAACAACTCATCGTGTGGATGAAACCTCCAGAGAATTTTCTGATATTTCCAATCATCAGGATTCAATTTAATTTGCAAAAACATTTTTCTAATGTCCGCTATCATAACAATAGGAAAAAGACGAAAATTTAATAAAACAACAAATAGATCCGTGTACAGCTTGGGACCTGCATACAATAAATCATTTAATGATTTAGTACTTGAAGACTGCATTGAAGCATCGTAGACACATCTAAACTTGGAACTTGCCTTATCAGGCCGGGCTACCATGTGGTGAGGAATGAAAAATCCTGAGCGATCAGATTGATCAGGTGCGACACACAAATAACCTTCATCTAGGTGCTCCTTGATGACGTCATTATAAGCTGACCGCAACTCTGCATGAGACTCGAGCTTTCTCTCCTGGCTGAAAAACCTATTGCGGGCAAGATGATAAGAGTCGCCCAACTCATCTGGGCTGCTCTTAAACGGAAGAGAAACAGTGTACGAACCGTTGTCATTTCTGTAAACGGAAGATGTGTACAGTTCTTCACACTTTCTATCATCACTATTTAACATGGCCGGCGCTGAAACATTCTCTATTTCCCAAAAACGTTTTATTAAACTATCAACATGAGGCTCCTGGAATGCACAGAATGAATTTGATGTACTGTCCTCTATATCTATAGAATTCACAGGTACTTGACCCATAACCACATAACCCAGTACAGTATTCAAAGCGACAACACTATTACTAGGACTGGTGACACGGTGACCTAATATCAGAGAAGGGAAAATTTGAGCACCGAGAATGCCAGACACAACGTCTGGTTTCATGAAATCATCAGCGAGAGGCAATTGTTCCAAATAATGCAAGTTAGACATATCTACAGGTTGAGAAGGCAACCTGTCTACTATTTTATCTACTACGAGTGCTTGAATCGAATATTTAACTCTGTTATCCAACCTAGAGGCGAAAGTAAAATTCACCTGCCCGTGAACGGGATTCGAACCCATACCTAGACCCTTGATAGTTTTGGTAGCATCTTTGTTTAGAGGTAATCCTAACTTCTTACGAGCTGATTCCAATATCAAATTACTTTGACTACCTGAGTCTAATATAAAACGAAAAGAATGGTAAACACCGTGTCTATCCGGGATTCGAACCTGAACTGTAGACAAGAGAATTGTACCTCCGTTACCAATAGGTATCTGATTGTTATCAGAGCACAGAGCATTAACGTAAGGTGTATTGTCTACCGAGGAAGAGGGGGAGAATTATGATTCTCCACATTACCAAGGTGTTGACTACTACGAGAATTTGCTGAAGCTTTAGCCTTTAACTCCCGAGGTCCTGATTTGGTACAGTCAGACTTATGATCTTTAAAGCAAAGCAAATGTGTTATGCTTGATTTTGCAATTAAAGCACGTGGAATTATTTTTACACTCATTAACCTTATGGGCACCTGAGAGACAGTTGACACAGAGAGTATATTGCTTAATTTTACAGAACCTATCTTGAGGAGAAAGTTTTAAAAACTTCGAGCATTTGAATATGGGATGGTCATTGTGACATATCTCACAAGATGCACTAGAAGTGCTATTTACAACAAAGGTATGAGGACCCTTTGATTTTACTGGTGGGAAACCCGACTTTACGCCTGAGGTACCCAGACCACCACTACTATTTATACTACTACTACTATTACTACTAGTGCTAGGTGAAACTCTGTTCAGAATTTTGGCATGCTCTTGAAGAAAAGAAAGTAACTTGTCAAAAGTAGGCAACTCATCTTTTTTAAGTGACATTTCGAAGGTTTTTACAGTTTCTGGGCAAAGTTTATTACAAGCTAAATGAACAAAGATATAATCATCTAGATTTTCAATTTTCAAGGCCTTAAGGGCCAACACAGTAGCACAGAACTTGTCAGTAAACATGCTAAGGCTATTCCCTGACTCAATTTTGAGAGGTTTGAAATTTATGATTGAATCTAAGTAAGAGCTCGAAAGACATCTTTTATCATTATATTTCTTAACGAGATTATCAAAAATAATATTATAATTCTCAGGCGTGGCAGGAATGCCGGCACAAGAACTAAGAGCCCTTCCAGATAGTCTGGATATTAGGTATTGAACTTTCTGGGCGTTAGAAAGATCAGTTCTAACATGAATCATCGATTTAAAGGACTCGTAAAAGATTACCCAGTCGGCAAATGACTCTCCGTTGAATGAAGGCAACTCAAGTGCGGGTAACTTTACTTTGACCTCGGAACTAGCATTAATAGTTGAAATATTAGCCTGACTACTATCGGATTTTTTCAATTTTCCGTTTACTTCATCGAACTTATCTTTTACATAACCATAGATGGTTGTGAAGGACTCTAGCATTTGGTAGTTCGGTTTGGAATCTGGCTTGATCTCAATTTGAAGCATATTGATATCATCAACTACCTGACAAAACGATGTATACACGCTGTCTAGCATGTTGATTTTGCGCCTGAGACCTTTTAATGTGTTCTCATTTGCCTGAGTCATGCTTTGAGCGAAGTCATTTGCTTCTTGCAGTACTTTAAAGAGGGAATCTCTTTTGGCAATAAGAACTGTGAGCTTGCCTTCAGCCATTTTAATAAAATGTGCTCAAGACAAAGGGAAACAAGGCACTATGAAAAACGTGGTCAAAGGCTTCCGCTCAAAAAGCAGTGGTAATTTGTTCAATTTTACGATAAATGAAGCGAAAGGCACTTTAATTATACTATTTTAATAATTAATAAGCAGATAAAGCTGTCACTTAAAGCATGGAAGATGCACTATGGAGCCTAATCTCCCTTACAAGCTACCTAGCCTAGCTGAATGGTTGAAGGTGCACGCCTTCACGACAATGCAAATAACTATAGGTATAGTTTTACTACTACGAAAAAAGGAAAACATCCGGCCCGAAGGACCATGAATTAATGTAGTAACTGGGGCTTTGAAGCCGAAAGACCTAAGTTTCCCAGTTACTGGGGTTTGACGAAGAAAAGGCCGCTGGTTCAATAACGCTACTACAAAGGGGTGTATTATAAGGTACTAAAGAGTATTAAATTTACACGGAAAGATAAAAGGAAGAAATAATCTACTACTACGAAATGAGATTGGATGGTCTTACCTTGAGTACTTGTACCAAGTACTTACGTACGCCTTTAGAAGTGGATCAAAGGGGTAGATTGAGGAAGGAGCGAAGACGTACCCTGCCTGACCACTGTTTGTAACAATCTGAACGAGGCATCCTCGTTCTCCATCTATCGTACCGAATTTCTGTGGCTTTCTTTGTAAGAACACATGATATGCCTATCATCTGTTTATCGAAGTGTTATCTCTAACAGTTAGGAGCGTAGAGATCGATTGATATGCGCGGGGAAAGTTTGGAGGCAATTCAAACTGGAGTCACATGGCGTGAACAACAGGAAACACCTACCGAGGAAACTCAGGGGCTCTGTAATACCTCTTTATGCAAATCAGCGAGGCAAAAATCCATTTTTAATTCCAGTAACAAATATTAATTTCGCTAAAATATTGTTATTATACCCCCTAATATTCGTTATGAAAATACACTCTCCTTCTCACTCTCCCAATTCATCTCCATCTTTCTCTCTTACTCTCCTTTCTCTATCTCTCTCTCTTTTTTATATCTCTCCATCCCCTTTCCGTTACCACACTCTATTTCTCTATCTCACTCTCACCCTCTTTCTCTCTTCTTCTCTACATTTTTTTCTCAATCTATTTTTCTCTAACTCTATTTCTCTATCTTTCTCCCACTCTCACTCTCTTTCTTTCTTCTTCTCTATACTTCTTTCTCACTCTATTTTTCTCTAAATCTATATCTCTATCTCTCTCACACTCTCACATTCTTTCTTTCTTCTTCTATATTTTTCTCTCACTCTTTTCCCTCACTTTATTTCTCTATCTTTCTCTCACTAAATCTAGTTCTCTATATTTCTTTCTGACTCTATTTTTCTCTAATTCTATTTCTCTATATTTCTCTCCTTCTCTAAATCTAGTTCTCTATATTTCTTTCTCACTCTATTTTTCTCTAATTCTATTTCTCTATATTTCTTTCTCACTCTATTTTTCTCTAACTCTATTTCTCAATCTTTCTCTCTCACTCCTTTTCCCTTTTTTTATCTTTGTTGTAGTATTAAGGTATACAGGGTGTATCAAAAGGTCATGTGCAAAAAGAAACCACGTTTTGAAGAGCTCAAAGGAAAAAGTGCCAAATACTTACAAAAGAAAAGATAAAAATCGGAGATGTCATGCAAAAAATATAGTTAATCGCAACATAATTCGATTTTTCATAATTATTTTTTGATTTTTAAGTGCCAACTTCTGGTGGCCTAGAGAACTTAAGGTTCATTTCCGTATAGGGTGTTATTCAGAAAAGTGGCCTTTATTTGAGCTCTACTACACGTGTTTTTTTTGTACATGACTCTTTGATACACCCTGTACATAAAACTTGGCCCAAAGGCAAGCAATGTCGTAAACGCCATCAAAACATGCTACCTATAATGTACAAAGTTCTTCCATATACCTCTCTTATGTTTTTAAAGCCTAGAGATAAGCTCTAGGCTTGAAATTTTATACATAAAATCTATTAGAGATGATGTTTAATAGATGACATTAATTTTATAGGAGTTCATTTTATCTATCAATTTTTAATGGTTGGATAGGACTTTATGATTTTAATTAGTTTACTTGTCTTCGCAAACTTTAAGCCCGAACATAAATGAAGATGAGGAAGAGCCCAAAGCTTTAATAGCTGAATGACCTAAATTCTGAGACGATAGTCTATACAGGGTGTCTCATTTTAAGCGCACCAGTGCGATTACTTAAAAAGGGTTGGGCGGAGGAGATTGTCATAGGCAATAACCCCGCTCTTTAGTTAGGACATGTATTTAATATATATATAGAACTAGCCGGCTGTCGCCCGGTTTGGTGGCCGAGGCATGGCCGTGAAAGCAAAAAATCCTTTTGCGCCAATGGCAGGTGTTGTAGAAGGAATTTCGAAAAATCCCGTCTTATTGCATATCTAGACTATAAGACAAAGCTACCTACCAAATTTCAGATTCCTAGGACTTACCAGTTCGGAGAAACAGTGATGAATCAGTGAGTGAGTCAGTCAGTCAGTCAGTCAGTGAAACTCTCTTATATAAGTATATATATTTAATATATATATATACAAAAAAAGTTAGAGAACAAAATTTTCTTGGATTAAAAAAATAGTAATGATTACTCGCCCCCTGTTGAAAATACAAAAAATCTATTTCGAGATTATTTTTCATAACTCAGCAAGGCAAAATTATGTAATGATGACCTTTTCAGATCTGTCAATTATGAACGAAAAGGTTATTTCAAGGTCAACTTCTTCAAAATGTTTTTATTATTTGTAGTTCAAACAGAGCAATCGCGCTGGTTCGCATAAAATGGGACACCCTGTATACATAGGTATATGTGAAGAAAAAAAACATTAGTAGAAATACAGTTGCTTTTTTCCACAGTGGATGAGAAATGTTTTATAAGACGAGCTATTTCTATTTTTTTCTCGGGTATTTCTTTTTTTTTTGTATTTTTTACTATGCCATCTGCCAATATTATTTCGTATCCATGAAACGGCAGCTACTGTAGACGCTTGTGGTCTGTGTTGTAGCCAGCCTATCTATCCCGTCGTATGCCTCCTCTGTGATGGGCAATTTAGGTGCTGGGTCAACATGACATTGAGCACATGGGAAAGTATAACTTTAATTCCCTTGCAAATAAATGTAAACAAATTATTTTTACATTATACAAACAAATTATTATAAACAGACAGATTGGAAGTTGAAACGCAGAAACTCTCCCTGAAACGTAAATACTGGGCTCCCAAATTACGACGCACGACAGAGAAAACTTCGAAAGTGAGAGACGTAAAAGCATTAATAATTTATAGTACTGTACAAAATATCATAAACAAACATCGTATAGGGAAAACTCCTCTCTCTCTCTTTCTTTCTCTCTCTCTCTCTCTCTCTCTTCTCTCTCTATCTCTTTGCTTTTTAGACTACCTGAAACGATAAATTCCATTATGACGGGGTCAGTTTAACATACCTCATCAATAATTTACCATTGTACTTAACCCACCCGACGTGATACATACAGTGAAAGAGCGACATTGAACTTCACAAAAATAAACAATTTTTTTTAACCCTTTTGAGAAAACAATGTTTAGTTTGAGTATCAAGAAGGCGTGAGAATTGCACACCTTGGGTTCGAATCCACCAGTTGAGACGTGCACACAAAAAGGTTTTTTAACACACGTCACCCGCCTCAAAGTGTTAATTGTCCCTTCCAATTGAAATATTCAGAGGGTTAAGTATGTGATTATCCGATAACTTAGAAGGGTTATTTACATATTATGTTATTTCTACGTCAAATCCAAAAAACACAGAGGGTTAAGTACGTGGTAATTATCCCCCTATCTAAAATCTCAAAAGGTTAAGTACAGACGTGTAAATTCTCCCTCCTATCTGACGACCTCAGAGGGTTAAATACGTGGTAATTATACCACCTATCTGAAAACTCAAAGGGCTAAGTACCTACGTGTAAATTCTCCCTCCTATCTGACAACCTCAAAGGGTTAAGTACGTGATAATTCTCCCTTCCGACCGAAAACCCAATGAAATACATAGGAACCTATCTCTCTTTTTACTGAAATCTCAAGTCAGCATTTAAATTTCAGAATCTCCCGTTCGCAATCCTATCTCTCTCTCTCACGCTCTTTCTTTACTAATCTCTCTCTCCCTCTCTCTCTCCCTCCCTCTCTTTCTCTCTCCCTCTCTCTCTCTCCCTCTCTCTCTCCTCAAGTCTCCTTATCTGCCTCTCTCTCTTTCTTTACTTCTCTCTCTCCCTCTCTCTCTTTCTCTCTCTTTCTCTCCCCTTAATACTCCTTACCTCCCTCTCTTTCTCCCCTCCTTCTCTTTCTCTCTCTCTCTTTCTTCTCTATCTCTTTCTCTCTCCGTCTCTCTCCCTCCCTCTCTCTTCACCTCTCCCACACCTTTTCTCCTCCCAAACCCTTCCAAACCTCTTCAAATGAATCTCTTCCATTATTACGGATGTGCTGAGTGTCAGATGAAATTTATAAAGGTAGCTCCGCTCCTGATATATATACACTCAATATAGACTATATACCTACCTATATAATACATTAAAGCTTTTTACATTGCAGGGCAAATATAATTAAAATAAACTTTCAAGTTGTTTTATATAAATATGTATATATGTTACGGGAAAAGCTAGAAGTGCGGGAAATCCTAGGTTTACCCGGGTAAACCCAGGATTTCCCGCGATTGTTGGGAAAAGCACGAAATGAATTTTTATTTCGAGCTTTTACCGATCTTTTTCGGTTAATCCTAGGTTTTCCCGAAGCAGGTAGGGAAATGTGTAAAATTCTGTTCATTCAATAAAAATTTCGGGCTTTTACCGGGAAATCTTAGGATTTCCCAAGGTCCCGCGGTAAAAGTAAAATATACATAATAGGGGCTAACCTAATAACCTTAAAAAGAATAGAGAAAAAAGACTAGAGAAAATTAAGTACAACACACAACACAATGGTATTTGTTTATTGAACAGGTAGAAAAAGTGTTTGTTTTTTATTTTTATTAAAAAAATTTCAATCAAATGTTTGATAAAACACGTAAAAATGTAATGTTTTTCTCTTATCGCTATCTCTTACTGTTTCCCGTTTAAGTAGGTAAATGTGTATATTTAAACACTGAAATATAAAAGGTTTGATAAAACAGATACCTATCAAACACACCTAAAAAAATAATGTTTTTCTCTTATCGCAATCTCTTACTGTTTCCTGTTTAAGTAGGTACATATAGTTAAACACTGAAATATAAAATGTTTGATAAAACAGATATCAAGAAAAGGTAAAAATATAAAAACAAAAAGTAAAAAATCCTACATTCTTATTATTTGTTAGAGCATGGCTGTGAACTGTGACACTTGGAATTACATTTCATATTAGCAGCTCGACAAAGACACTATTTCTTTAGTCCGAAATGACCAAATGAATGTCTTATTTAGGTTGTACATTTCATTAAACAGCTACACTTTTTGAAACCTTGTCCACCAAAAAATGATTGTTTTGAAACAACTGAGCGAAGACTTATTTCCTCATGTTTTACATCTTCCAAAGAGATAAAGATTTCAGAGCATAGTGTGAATTGATTACGAGAGTAGGGGCTTTTGATGATTCCGCTCTTTGTACCTAATTGGTAGAGCTCATCTTCCTTTTTAATTATGACTGCAATGATAGATTTTGGATCAATTTTAGAACGGTCAACATCTGGAACTTTTACTCTAACATTTTGTCCAACTTGGGCATCAGGAAATTTGTCATTAGACATTTTCTTCATTTTTCTCTTGCAGTTTCTCTTGCAGCTTCTCGAATTCTCCTCAAGTCAACAGGTTTAAACATGTCTCAGATATTAAATCTTCACACAATATCACATTTCCCGGAATCTCTTGGGAAAAGTCCGAAATGACCAAATGAATGTCTTATTTCGAGCTTTTCCCGATTGATGTTGGGAAAACCCAGGAATAACCGAAAGAGATCGGTAAAAGCCCGAAATAAAAATTCATTTCGGACTTTTCCCAACTATTGCGGGAAATCCTAGGTTTACCCGGGTAAACCTAGGATTTCCCGCACTCCTAGCTTTTCCCGTAACATATACACCAGTGTATACATGTAACTATAAAGTTAGAACACCATTTTAATATAATATAGAAGATGGATGGATAATTGTGTATATATGGTATGTAATAAAATATACATATTATGTTTATAGTGTATACAGTATGTTTCAGAAAAGGTGGCCACCCCCTCGTAACTTTTGAACGCGACGGAATTTTTCAATTCTGTAAAGTCCTAAGTATAGAAAGTGCCTTATGGCCCATCCTGTGGTCATATTTATTTTTGGCCCCGGTTGGCTCTTCCGGCTTTTAGGCCATATTTTTTCATTTTTCTCGCGAATTTTAAATTGAATGCTATTTTTTTATTCCTGTTAATTAAAGTCCAAGTTAAGCTGAGTATAATGAGTTTTTAAATTTTTCAAAAACCTTATCAGGGGCAGAGCTAGGAGGGTGCAAGGTTCAAAACTGTTACACGCTGTATTTCAGCGTTAGTTAGATTTTTTAGTACTTTTTTTATTTTCATAGGTTCAAAATATTGTTTTACACCATATGAAATCAAAAAATATTATTGTTTACATCTAATCAGAGTCATAGTAAGGTTTTTGTAAAAGTACTTTTTTTCTCAAGTCAATTTTTCCGTAAATTAATGGTGTTTTCGAAATTGGCATTTTTAGAGGTGAAAGTCTGCAATGACATTATGTTTTTTATGCTTGAAATCGAAAGAAAACTTAACGGAGAAGCGATTAAGATCATAAAAAAAGCCATTCAACCTGCTAGTTTTTTCACGACAGTGTCCGGTAAAGTGGGTGAATTTCGAAATTATTGGATTTTTTGTTGTTGAGGAATCACAATTGGCATAGAAAATAAATAATATCTAATAAGGGAATAATAATTCAATAAACATAACTAAATGCGAAATTAAATGAAAATTATTTCTTCTAAATCAGTGCCGGATATTTTTTTTTTTTTTTTTCTCTCTCTTTTTTTTCATTTTTCAAAGTTCAAGTTGGATCAAAAATAATTATCGGATAATACTGCTTCTAAAGTCGGCCCAGGGGTCCCCTCTTGAGACAATTTTAGTTGGTAAGTTGGTAAAATCTGTAGAAAACACATTGTCAATCATTCTGGAGTCAGTCCGATGGCGCTTTGAATGCAACGATTCTTGTAGGATCACCGAAGTTAATCAACGTCCAGCGAGGTGAAGACTTCGTGATGCTGGCATTCCGGCCTAACCCAGGCTGGGTGAGATAAATGTGTTTAGCAGGTTGGAGAGTTTCCTGCGAACACCCCAGTTGTGATATGACCATGCAGTTGAAACGCGATATTAAACCCAAATTAAAAGAAAAATCATACTGGTGTTGCTAGTAATGAATACCAGGTCTCTAAATACAGGGCCATTTTTCCAGGTTGATTACCAAACTCTTTTTTTTTAAGAAAGATTTTTTTCAGAAGATTTTTTTTCATTTAATTTCGTTTGTATTTATGTTTAGTAAGATTAATTTATTTTGTATACCAGCAATGGTGTATCTGAAAAAAAACCCACTAATTTCGTAATTTACACATTTCACCGGACTTAGAATGGAAAAACTAGTTTTCTTTTGTTTTTTAAAAAAATGTGTTTTCTCAACAACAACAAAACCTAATTATCTCGAAATTTAAGAAAAAAAAAATACCAGGTCAAGTATCAAACTCTTGAGGGTGAAAATTTAACCAATTTAATTATTTTAAAGAGGAGAAGAGAAAAAAATATATCCGGCACTGATTTAGAAGCAAAAATCTTCATTTATATTCGCATTTAGTTATGTTTATTGAAGTATTATTCCCTCATTAGGTATTATTTATTTTCTATGCCAATTGTGATTCCTCAACAAAAAAATCCAATAATTTCGAAATTCACCCACTTTACCGGACACTGTCGTGAAAAAACTAGCAGGTTGAATGGCTTTTTTTATGATCTTAATCGCTTCGCCGTTAAGTTTTCGTACGATTTCAAGCATAAAAAACAAATGTCATTGCAGACTTTCACCTCTAAAAATGCCGATTTCGAAAACACCATTCATTAACGGAAAAATTGACTTAAGAAAAAAAGTACTTTTACAAAAACCTTACTATGACTCTGATTAGATGTAAACAAGAATATTTTTTGATTTCATATGGTGTAAAACAATATTTTGAACCTATGAAAATAAAAAAAGTACTAAAAAATCTAACTAACGCTGAAATACAGCGTGTAACAGTTTTGAACCTTGCACCCTACTAGCTCCGCCCCTGATAAGGTTTTTGAAAATTTTAAAAGCTCAATATGGAGCCATTGTATGGTCACCACACTACAACGTACATTCCCTTTTGCTGGACAGAGTTCAAAAGCGGTTTCTTTTTTACTGCAGTCTGCGCTATCCTACTCATGTTGCTGACCTTGCTTCATTGTCAGAACGCCGTCATCAGGCTGATCTATGTTTCTTGAAAAAACTGCTTTCTGGTTTGGTTGACTGCAATCAGCTATTGTCCTCGGTATCCCTCAGTTGTCACAGAAGATTGAGGAGGAACGATTTATTTTATGTAACGTCATGCCTAACAAACTACACCCTGTTTTCACCCCTGAACAGAATGCTACGGGCAGCCAATTCCAAGGGTGACATGTTTGATTTTACTTGATTGTTTATATCATTTTGTTTAAAGTTATTTAATTTGACATTTGTATTTATTTATTTTTGACACCATATTGCTGTGACTATTGTGATTTGTTTTAATTTTTATTTTATTGTTATATTTTACATATTTTATTGACATATTGTACATAGGACTTGCTCCGTTAATAAACACCCGTTTACCGGGCAAATTATTATTATACTCAGCCTAATTTGGACTTTAATTAACAGGAATAAAAAATATAGCATTCCATTTAAAATTCGCGAGAAAAATGAAAAAATATGGCCTAAAAGCCGGAAGGGCCGGTCGGGGCCAAAAATAAATATGACCACAGGATGGGCCATAGGGCACTTCCTATACTTAGAACTTTACAGAATTGAAAAATTCCGTCGCGTTCAAAAGTTACGAGGGGGTGGCCACCTTTTCTGAAACATACTGTATATACACTGAGGGACAAAATATACGCAAACTGTTTTTCCTTTGAACCCATTATACATAATTATGTAGTGCAGGCGGCTAAAAAGTAACTTCTATTTTAAGTAACTAAAAATACACTGCCAATTATGGACACATCAATAACTTCTGTTGTAGATAACTAAAAATACACTGCCTATGATGGATACATCAATTCCTCGTTTCAAATGATCATCAACATTGGGCCGTACTCATATACAAATGAAGCAAAGGTAATAATAATAATAATATATACACTTGAGAGCAACAAAAGCGAATCAAACTTTTTCCTCCACCAAATCTGCGATATCTTCAAAATTACTATTTCGATCGAGTTGTAAGATATCTCAAAATGCTGTAAATTTTGTTTTCTACAATTTCATAATTTGATTCTTAAAAAAACACCTACCAGAAGCCGTAAAATTCAAATTTTCCTACAGGGTGTCAAAAAAGAAGAAAAACATGATTTTTTTATGTTTAACAAAAGAAGTTATAACATGAGAAATCAACAAGATTCATTCGTAACAATGGTGAATCAGTATTTTGTGTTGTCTCCCCGAGCTCTAATCACAGCATTCATTCGATTTGGCATTGACTGGATCAAAATAACCACAATATCTTGGGGCAACCTCTACCATTCTTCGGTGAGGGCGATCTTGAGCTCTGCTACAGTCTGGGGAGCCGGTATTCTGCCTCAAACACTTCGTTTGAGTCGGTCTCAAAGATCCTCGATCGGGTTGAGGTCGGGACTAAGAGAGAGAAAGTCCAAAGTGTCAATATTCTCCTCATCCAGGAACTCCCGAACACAATTAGCCGCATGTGGGCGTGCATTGTCGTGCCTGAGGAGGAACTAGTCGCCCATGAGGAGGGCATTATTTTGATCCAGTCAATGCCAAATCGAATGAATGCTGTGATTAGAGCTCGGGGAGACAACACAAAATACTGATTCACCATTGTTACGAATGAATCTTGTTGATTTCTCATGTTATAACTTCTTTTGTTAAACATAAAAAAAATCATGTTTTTCTTCTTTTTTGACACCCTGTAGGAAAATTTGAATTTTACGGCTTCTGGTAGGTGTTTTTTTAAGAATCAAATTATGAAATTGTAGAAAACAAAATTTACAGCATTTTGAGATATCTTACAACTCGATAGAAATAGTAATTTCGAAGATATCGCAGATTTGGTGGAGGAAAAAGTTTGATTCGCTTTTGTTGCTCTCAAGTGTATATCTCCCTTGCCTTTATCCTTTTTAGCTTATATTACTTTTGGAGTCGGCATTGTTCAACCTCATGGTTGCGGTTGTTAGAGTGGAGCACGTTTTTTTTTTTTTTTTTTTTTTTTTTTTGTACTGGGACAGAACAGTTGTTACTGATAAGACAGTGGCACATAATAAACCAGATATAGTGTGCATTGAAATATAAAAATTGGATTTTAAAGATTGAAAAATTGAATTTTTGAAAAAATCACAAGTCCGCACCCTGTCACATCCAAAAAAGTAAGTGTTATCCTTCAGACATGCCATCTAGTTCGCAAATTCCTGAACTCTACGCGAGAAAATTTCAACTTAGGTACCAAGTTTTATTTTATTTTCTTAATGTTAGGTTTAAAGTTTCTATAAGATGGATTGAATTATTTCCTTATATTCACTCAGAAGGTTCAAAAAATAAAAATTCCTCATAATAATAATAATAATAAATGTAACTTACAATAACAATATTGTGAACGTGAAAAAATGATTCGGGATTTTCTTCTTGCAAATCACAAAATGTCGACAGCATTTTTTGACATTCTGCAAAATTAGTGACAGTTCCATGTTTGTCGTCGAAGAAGTAACAGAAACTTGTGTGCATGACAGAGTGAGGAAAAATGAGGAGAATTTTTTTTCTCAAAACTACAGGGTGATACCGATTGAGGCACCGAAGAAAAATGGCATGTGAAACGAGTTTCTGAGATTAGAATTTGAGTTCTAGATTAGAATTTGAGTTCTAATCAGTAAGGGGCATGAAACAGGATAATTTATACCCCATAACTCTGAAGATTTTTTTTTTAATTTTCATACATAAAATTTAAAAAAAAATGTAAAAAAAAGTTCTCCATGCTAGAGGAATAAGGTATTGTGCCCAGTACACAGGTGGCATTGCTTTTCTGAATTGCAATCGATATTCTCGAAACAGGATTAAATATCTCGGATTTGTTAATCCGAGCCACTATCACTTAACAGCTGATGTAAATGCGCTGTGATTGGTTGAAATTCCCGCGTTAGGGCGTGTTGATGGCAAAACATGATTAGATGAATAGAATCCTGTTTCATAATTTGGTATCGTCTTATGAAACCCAAGTATCTACTTATAAAAGACTTTTTTAAATTGGGTTTTAACATCGCTTTCAACTGCAAGGTCATATCACGACGGGGATGTTACCTTGCATTCAAAGGAAACTCATACAGAATATTTGTTACACCCTGTACATTATAATATAAATAACTACATTTAAAAATATATAGGTATATAATAATACATATAGGTACATAAGAAAGGCACGAAATAGATGGTGGAAATAAGCAGGATTTTACTTGAAAAAAGCGCGGAAAAAGAAGCATGAGTTCAAAGAATTGTTTCTATTTTTTCAAGACTTTCTCATTCTCAGCGGTTCCCAAACCTAACAGGAAGAACATTTTCAAGAGACGCACTTGTGGCACGTCCAGAGTCTAAGAACGCGAACACAACGGAGGCCTATACCCTGGACCCTGGGGTGGAGCCAGTACCACGTAAAATAATATCTCCATATTCACCTTCACCATGTCACTAAATGTAAGCGGCCACAACGGAGTCCTGAAAATCGTCTATATCAAACTGAGGGTATGTACCAGATTCTGGGGTCTAGGGTCTAGGCTTCTAGGGTACAGGCCAGGGTCCTCGTTGTGGTCGCCTAGGGTCTACTTAGCTATGTGACATGGTTGAGGCATTAGGAGTCCTCGAGTACTAATTCCTCCAGGGTTGCACCAAAAACTATTACTAGTGTCCTCAGTTTAAGCACCGCTGCGCTGTTGTCGTTACTTCATCTGACATGACTGAATTTCTCCCCGCAACAGCTAGTACCCTCAGTTTAAGCACCGCTGCGCTGTTGTCGTCACTTCGTCTGACTTGACTGAATATCTCTCCGCAACAACTAGTACCCTCAGATTCAGCACCGCTGCGCTGTTGTCCAAATTTCGTCTGACATGACTGAATATCTCCCCGTGACAACTAGTACCCTCAGTTTAAGTACCGCTACGCTGCTGTCGCCAGTTCGTCTGTCATGACTGAATATCTCCCCGCAAGAACTAGTACCCTCAGTTTAGGCACCGCTGCGCTGCTGTCGTCACTTCGTCTGACATGACTGAATATCTACCCTCGCAACAAATCTGATGACGTTATATGTCACATGGTACTGACAGCTCCTCTGTTAGTACCAGACAAGAGCGACACTATTTGTCACAGCTCAATACATTTGTTCTCTATTTTTTTCGAGGATTTTCTTAGGAAAATGAACGCGAAAGCATGGGGATTTACTCCTTTTTATAAAAATCTGTAATGCTATTTACACGTACATAGGTTTGTATTATAATGTAAAATGGTTGAATACATTATCAAGCTAAGGGGGGAAGGAGGTTTTGGGGTGGATAGGATGATGGAGCGCATCTTTTGACAATAATAATTATGTTGAGAGACTCGGATGAACGAGGCCATGTTTTTTTGTTTTGTCCAACCAATTTTCACACATTTTGGATAGGTGGCTGGGGATGGGGCAAAAGAAAGAGAAAGACGAGGAGAATCGAACCCACGACCTACGGTTAAGGAAGCTACGTTGGTTAAGGAGCTATTCAATTTTTGAACTTAAATTTATTGATATCGGTTTTTTATACTACTGAGTAAATTTTCTATAACCCATTCACGTATCTATCTCCTGAAGTTAGATACAATATCTAGCTAGTTTTCTATAAACCTTTTACCAATGTGTCTTCTTAAGCTAAGCGAAATAGAAATCATCAAGATGAAATATCATATTGTGGTGTAGTGATGGGTAATATAGAGGGGTTTCAGGACATATTTTAGGGGGGCTGGGATTAATTTTTTCCCCTTGCAAAAGTACGATGAATTATTTTAATCTAAAATAATTTTAATCTAAAGTTGGAGGAACTTATTTTTCCTTGTCCAATTAGCTTAATAATAATGATAATAACACTATTATTGGAAGGTAACCACTAACCAGGCGAGGTTAATGCTCAAAGCCTTTTCTACTACCTATAACCCTCAGAGTCTTATTATTATGTGGTTACAAACTTAAATTAATGAGGAAAAATTCATGCACTGGGTGGGATTCGAACCAACGGATCTCTACGCTAACTGGACTAGCGCGTTAACTACTTGACTACCAGTTACTTGCCTCTCTACAAGGGAAATTCAATTCTTTAGATCTAAAAGAAACCTGGATATAAGAGAAAACATTCCTGGTCCCTTAAGTTCTCTTATATCCAGGTTCCACTGTATCAATATTATAATTATTATTATTAAACAGATTCAATCAAGTTTTATTTACAAAATATAGTATATACAATTTACAAGAAACAAAGTTGAAATTATTAAACAAAACTTGATCAAGGGCGGTGCTAATGCCTAAGGCATTCTCTTCCACACCACCCTTATAACCTCTAAACCCCACCAGCACCTTCATCTCTTGCAGTAGCTTAATCGATAAGGCGGTGGATTTGTAACCTGAAGGTCGGTGGTTCACGTCCCGGGTATCACAACTACTGACGCGAGGTTGAGTAGTTGTGATATCACGAAATTGATTAACACAAAACTTTTATTTTACTTGTAAAAATAAAAACTGGTAACTTTTTATCATCGTCAAAAAACAGAGAATAGTAGTCACCTTTGCCCAGCGGTAGCATGCTCGGCTTGCACTCCAGTGGCCCGGGTTCGAATCCCGGCGGGATCGGATTATTTCGGTTCTGGTACTTTGGATGTCGGGGCCTTCCCTAGCCTCGTGAGGACAATTCGTATAGTTGTAGAGTGGGCATCGACCAGTGGCGGCATTACAAGATTGATATTGGAATAAAATGGTTGGTTGGAGATTTATGATGCATAAGCAATAGTTCTCGTAATGTCGATGCTACCTATACTTAAAATTGTGACATAATAACACAAATAACTAGCTTTTATCTTATCTAAAAAAAAAGAACCCCTGTTAACCTAGAAGCTAATGCCCTAGACAGGAGCCTGGGTTTTATGCATGAGATGGGAAATTATGAGAATATGTGGGAGGGATTATGTGGGATTATATTTTGTCCCACATGTTACTTATAATATTATACCCCCTGCCATCTCTCTCTCCCACACCAGTGTATTTATCCCTTTCCTTATCTTGCTGTAATCCAGATACCTCCTATCTTTCTCTCTCTCTCTCTCTCTCTCTTTTCTTGTCCTAACTTTCAACGCTTTGTACATCAAATGTATAAATCACTTACTCTATCTCTCTTTCTCATCTTGTTATTTCTTATTCTCTCCCTCTTTTCTCTTTATTTTTCTCTTGTTCTTTCTCTTTCCTCTGTTTTCTTTTCCCTATTTTCTATTTTATCTCTTTTCTTCCTATCTTTCTGTTTTCTCCATCACTCTACTCTCTCTTATTCCAATCAGTTATAATTAATCAGTCGCCTTTCTAACTCTGGACCAAATTTCATCAGAATCAGAAACATTTCTTTCGAAAATTGAAAATGACCCACCCCTTTTATTCCACTTAATCAGGATCCCTAGACCCCAGGGTATCACGCACAATAAATTAATTGGTCTCAATGAGTCCCGAAAAATGTATATAATATATCTAATAGTTGTATGCGCTAGGGTCCAAGGTAAAGGGTCTAGAACTAGAGGCCTTCTTGTAGCCGCCTACTTAGGGCCGTATAAAAAATGGAGATGATATAAACTATACAATCGTATAAAGAAAACTATAAACAAGGAATAGACGAGCATTGGCTTGGTTCTGGGGGTCCTAGTCAATTATTAGCCTCCTTGTAAAGACAATGGTAGAAATTTCTCCACTGTCTGGCACTCTGGCTACCATCGTTCACGATGACGCCACCCTATGATACTCCAATGCAATACAATACAAAACAATACTCTATTATTATTAATACTCTAATAATGAACTAAAGAGTCCTTTTTCAGTTATATATTTCTGAGAAGTCGTCGAAAAATCTAACAGAGTTGGAGAAAAATAATTAAATATTGTTAATAAGGGAGAAGAATTTTCCAGGAAGACAAAAACTAAGACGATTAAGGTATTGATAGCAAAATATAATTAACACAAACATGTTAAGTAGCTAGAATTAAACCTTTTAATGAGAAGATTGAAATATGAGTGAAAATTATGAACATGAAGATAAATTTAAAAATAACTGATTCCTGGAAAGAGAAAGTCATTTTATGAGAGAAACGACTCTTGACTCATTTGGAAAGAGAAAGTTATTTGAGAGAAACGACTCTTGACTCATTTGGAAAGAGAAAGTCACTTGAGAGAAACGACTCTCGACTCATTTGGAAAGAGAAAGTCATTTGAGAGAAACGACTCTTGACTCATTTGGAAAGAGAACTCCTGAATCACTGACTCAATCAAAAAATTTCAAGTATAGATCTTATTTATTTCATAATATCGCACACCTAGTGCAAAAGGTATGTAACTCAAAAAAGACAATTTTTCAGTAAGGATTTTTTTTTACTACAGGATTTAAAAAAAAAAAAAACAGGAGTGTGTGTGAGAGAGGGAGAGAGGAATAGAGAACGAAAGAGAGAGAGAGAAAGAGAGAGAGACATAGAAAGAGAGAGAGAGAAAGAGAGAGAAGCAGAGAGAGAGAGAGAAGGAGAGAGAGAAAGAAAGAGAGATAAAGAAAGAGAGAGAAAGAGAGAGAGAGAGTAAATAATAACAAAGAGAATTAAAAAAAGGAAGAAAGAGTCTAAGCGCGTAGAGAAACTGTCTAAATTAGAAGAAATGGATACGTAGCATTTGAAGAGTTTTACGCTAGGCTCTTAAAATGTAAATACACATTTATTTGGGAAAGTTTTACGCTTTTAAAAAAGATATAAACAGAGAGAGAGAGAGAGGGAAAAAGTAAAACAAGAGAGAGAAAGTAAGAAGGAAAGAGATGTTGAGATACTTGAGATCACAGAAAGGGAGAGGGAGAGAGAGAGAGAGAAGAAAAAAGAAAGAGAAAAAAAAGGGGTGTTGAGATAATATAGAGAAAAGGAGAGGGAGAGAGAGACAGAGAGGAAAAAAAGAGAAAGAAAGTTAGAGAGAGAGATAGAGAGAGAGAGAGATAGAGAGAGAGAGGGGGGGGGGGGGAGAGAGAGAGAGAGAAAGAGAGGAGACTATACAAGGTGACCAAGGTTTTTATATTATATAAAATTTTCAAAATCAATTCTAGGGGAGATTCTAGAACTAACCTATTCTCCGATAAGTTTTAGAAAAATGTCGTCCAACAAAGATACAAAGACAATAATAATTTGAATGCAAATAGATAGAAAATCTTGGAGTGGATTTTATAATTTTCTAAGGGTTTAAATAAACTTTAAAATAAATAAAAAATATAACACTATTTAAAAAGGGGTAATCGGCACGGATGACCTGTTGTAACACAGTGTTAAGCGCCTAATAGAAAGAAGTTTTTATATGCATATAGGTGTTATCATTATTATACAACGCTTTATTAGATATAAATGGACATCATGTACATACAAATAATTATTTTAACAATGAAAAAAAAAAAAAAAAAAAAAATGGAAACAATATATACAATAAAAATGAAGAAGAATAGAAAATATATAGAAACATAATTATGTCCTAACTAAAGGGCGGGGTTATTGCCTATGGCAATCTCTTCCACCCAACCCTATACAGTATGTTTCAGAAAAGGTGGCCACCCCCTCGTAACTTTTGAACGCGACGGAATTTTTCAATTCTGTAAAGTCCTAGGTATAGGAAGTGCCCTATGGCCCATCCTGTGGTCATATTTATTTTTGGCCCCGGTCGGCCCTTCCGGCTTTTAGGCCATATTTTTTCATTTTTCTCGCGAATTTTAAATGGAATGCTATATTTTTTATTACTGTTAATTAAAGTCCAAGTTAGGCTGAGTATAATGAGCTTTTAAAATTTTCAAAAACCTTATCAGGGGCGGAGCTAGTAGGGTGCAAGTTTCAAAACTGTTACACCCGGTATTTCAGCGTTAGTTAGATTTTTTAGTACTTTTTTTATGTTCATAGGTTCAAAATATTGTTTTACACCATATGAAATCAAAAAAATATTCTTGTTTACTTCTAATCAGGGTCATAGTAAGGTTTTTGTAAAAGTACTTTTTTTCTCACGTCAATTTTTCCATTAATTAATGGTGTTCTCGAAATTGGCATTTTTAGAGGTGAAAGTCTGCAGTGACATATGTTTTTTATGCTTGAAATCGAAAGAAAACTTAACGGAGAAGCGATTAAGATCATAAAAAAAGCCATTTAACCTGCTAGTTTTTTCACGTCAGTGTCCGGTAAAGTGGGTGAATTTCGTATTGGATTTTTTGTTGTTGTTGAGGAAACACAATTGACATAGAGAATAAATAATACCTAATAAGGGAATAATACTTCAATTAACATAACTAAATGCGAAATTAAATTAAGATTATTTCTTCTAAATCAGTGCCGGATAATTTTTTTTTTTTTCTCTCTCTCTCTCTTTTTTCACTTGTATCAAAAAGTTGTATCAAAAATAATTATCGGATTATGTTGCTTCTAAAGTCGGCCTAGGGGTCCCCTCCTGAGACAATTTTAGTTGGTAAGTTGGTAAAATCTGTAGAAAACACATTGTCAATAATTCTGGAGTCAGTCCGATGGTGCTTTGAATGCAACGATTCTTGTAGGATCACCGAAGTTAAGCAATGTCCAGTGAGGAGAAGACTTCGTGATGCTGGCATTCCGGCCTAACCCAGGCTAGGTGAGATAAATGTGTCTAGGAGGTTGGTGAGTTTCTTGCGAATGGAGGGTAACACCCCCGTTATGATATGACCATGCAGTTGAAACGCGATATTAAACCCAAATTAAAAAAAAAAATCATACTGGTGTTGCTAGTAATGAATACCAGGTCTCTAAATAAAAATCTAATTATCTCGAAATTTAAGAGAAAAAAATACCAGGTCAAGTACCAAACTCTTGAGGGTGAAAATTAAACCAATTCAATTATTTTAAAGAGGAGAAGAGAGAGAGAGAAAAAAAAATATCCGGCACTGATTTAGAAGAAATAATCTTCATTTAATTTTGCATTTAGTTATGTTAATTGAAGTATTATTCCCTTATTAGGTATTATTTATTTTCTATGCCAATTGTGTTTCCTCAACAACAAAAAATCCAATACGAAATTCACCCACTTTACTGGACACTGTCGTGAAAAAACTAGCAGGTTAAATGGCTTTTTTTATGATCTTAATCGCTTCTCCGTTAAGTTTTCTTTTGATTTCAAGCATAAAAAACATATGTCACTGCAGACTTTCACCTCTAAAAATGCCAATTTCGAGAACACCATTAATTAATGGAAAAATTGACGTGAGAAAAAAAGTACTTTTACAAAAACCTTACTATGACCCTGATTAGAAGTAAACAAGAATATTTTTTTGATTTCATATGGTGTAAAACAATATTTTGAACCTATGAACATAAAAAAAGTACTAAAAAATCTAATTAACGCTGAAATACCGGGTGTAACAATTTTGAAACTTGCACCCTACTAGCTCCGCCCCTGATAAGGTTTTTGAAAATTTTTAAAAGCTCATTATACTCAGCCTAACTTGGACTTTAATTAACAGTAATAAAAAATATAGCATTCCATTTAAAATTCGCGAGAAAAATGAAAAAATATGGCCTAAAAGCCGGAAGGGCCAACCGGGGCCAAAAATAAATATGACCACAGGATGGGCCATAGGGCACTTCCTATACCTAGGACTTTACAGAATTGAAAAATTCCGTCGCGTTCAAAAGTTACGAGGGGGTGGCCACCTTTTCTGAAACATACTGTATATGAATTTATAGTAAAATATTATACTTGGACAGGGACACCCTGTATATAGTGTGTAAGGAGTTAATGAGGAAGGAAGAAAGAGGGAGGAGGAAGAAAGAGGAAGGGAGGTAGAAAACTGCTCCAGAACAAAATTGTAACATTTACAAAGAAAACTTTCTTTTGGAGAGAAAATAATACAATTATTTGCTTTTTAAATATGGCCCGCCCTCACAACTTATGGCACGTGACGTCATCATTTTTTTTTTTTTTTTTTTTTTTTCAAAAAAAATTGACATGAATTTGTATTTTCCAAGTCCATTATTTTGAACTCAATGGTAGCCATCCTATTGGGATTTTATCCATTATTTGATCATTTATAATTACGTCATCATTTGTAAAACATATCTTCTTTATTTTTTCCCTATTTCCTTATTTTGTTTGGAAAAATGTTTCATTTGAATTTTTTTTTGGAGAAAAAACAAAAGAACTGTAGCATGTAGCGTTTCATTTTCTCCTTCTTTATTTTCTTTGCTGTTGTTTTGTCTGTGTTCCACTTGGAAAATTAATTCATCAGCTCTGCAGTAACCGCTGTTCATTTTCCTTGCTGACTTTTACATCGTGAACAGAGACTGTGGTGAGCAGCACGAATGAGAAATAAATAATAATAACGGAATAAGCGTAGAAACCGACCTCAGTAGCTTGTTGATAATCCGGCGGACTTTTAACCTGGAGGTCGGGGGCTCAAGTCCCGGTTTCAACGTACATTTAGAAAAGCGAGTTTGAGTAGTTGTGATATCGCAAAAGTGATGAACCCAAATGTGAAGAATAATGATAATAATTGAAAAAATAATCTATTAATCTAAGTCTACAATAATTATTCGTGCAAATATATACAGGGTCTTCATAAAGTCTCACCCAGGCCTAGGTTTCTCGAAAACGACTCAGAATATCAAAAAACGCAAAAACCCGTATTCCTTTATATTTAGGGGGATTGATCTTCAGCCAATTTTTTTTTGCCTACACGGCCCCAGTCAGGCTGGGCATGGACCAACTTTAAAATCTTAAATAAAATGGTATGTCTTGTGGCATATTGTTTTAAAGGTCTTTCTGAGAGAAGTTCATTACAATAAATTTCAGTGTGCTACAACTTACCGTTCTTGAGATACAGGGTCGGACGTCCTGCGTAATATCCATATATTTTGACCTATAACTCGTTAACCGTAAATTATGGAGAAAATTTTTCCTGTTAATAATAACTCCTTATGACAAGACCTTTCGAACAAGTTATAACTCGACATACTCTGTTGATGTTAGTTTCTGGTCGGTTTCGTCAGCCAGCCGGACGAACAGTCGAAAAAAATTTAACGAAAAAAACAAATCAAGTTTTAACTTGTTCGAAAGTTCTTGCCATAAGGAGTTATTATTATCAAGAAAAGTTTTCTCCATAGTTTACGGTTACGAGTTATAGGTCAAAATATATGGATATTACGCAGGACGTCCGACCCTGTATCTCGAGAACGGTAAGTCGTAGCACAATAAAATTTATTGTAATGAACTTCTCTCAATAAGACCTTTAAAACAATATGCCACAAGACATACCATTCTATTTAAGATTTTAAAGTTGGTCCATGCCCAGCCTGACTGGGGCCGTGTAGGCAAAAAAAATTTGGCTGAAAATCAATCCTCCTAAATATAAAGGAATACGGGTTTTTGCGTTTTTTGATATTCTGAGTCGTTTTCGAGAAACCTAGGCCTGCGTGAGACTTTATGAAGACCCTGTATATTAATAATCCAACGTTTGTCGATGGCTATTCAGCGAGGAAATGCCGAGTGTGAGGGACACTATACCCAAGCACTAGAGCGCTTGATGAAATATTTTACCTATAATTTTAATTACATGTTATGTATTTTATTTATTATGTTGTGTTTTTTTTTAAATAAAGTTATTAATAATAATGATCCTTATTTCTTTATCTTTTGCATATACATTTTTGTGCTCCCATGAAGTACTAGTAGCGTAGGTACTTTTCGGGAACTTTATCTCAACAATTTTCAATCTTCATCTTCTTTCCTCTTTGTTTCCATTTCCTTTCTTCTATTTTTTTCTGTTGTTGTTACATATTTTTTTTCTCTTTCTTTTCTTTTCCTTTGTTTGTATACCTAAATGTTATTAAAATATGTTTATTTTAAGATATTATATACATAGATATGTTTTTACTTATAAATCATTATTTTCCAATAAAGATTCTCGAATATATTTTTTCTTTCATTTTTCTTTCATTATTTGTTTTTTTCTCTCATTATTTATAACAAATAAATAGCGTGGGTCAAAGACAAGGTCAGAACACGATAATGATTACTTAACTTTCTGCTTTCACTTACATCCATGTTCATCACGACAGTCCGCGTTCTGCTGGCTATTCCTGGCCCCACCGAGGCTTGGTGAGGGTAATTTCAGTAGAATATAATAAAAAAGAATAGACGTAGGACTGAAAAGTCTCTTTACTCCAGCAGTCAAACAGGTCTTATTTATTTTATAGGATAAATATTTTGGTTTTTGGCCTGGTTTTTGGTTTTTTGGCTGGTTTTTGGCCCATCAAATGGTGGGTAAAAACGTCGCCTGTTGTCGTGATGATACAATTGACAATGACAAAATGAAGTTTCAATAGACGGTATCAAACCAATTTTGCCGTGGTTTGCCAAAACTCCTTGAGGTGTACCTACCTATATCGTGAGTTCGATTCCAAGGTTGTTCAGAAATTTGCGACGGAATAAATGTTATTCTACTTTTTTGTTGTTGCCAGCTTGGCTTCATCTAGGGGAATGATGGTATTTATCCAACTTTAGTTAAAAAGTTGCCTCTGTCTGAAGCACACATTTCATTGCATGATCAACCATCATGATATTTTTGCGATCAACCGTCTTGCACCAAATGTTCGTGAAAAAAACATTGCTTGCACAACATTGGAAATTCTGTAATTAAAATAAATTAATTTGATTTCAAACTGTGCTCGTTGGGATTTTTATTTTTATATCAATTTTTATTCTTTTGAGATTTAACCTGAGGAAAAAGTAACCAATTTAATTTACGTATTGCAAATGATGCGATCTTAAAAAGAGAGAGAGAGAGAGCATATTTAATATCATGCGCAAATAAATTTACTAACTAGTAGTTTTGTGAACTATAAACCTCACACAGATTCGCTTATCAAATTTCTCAGAAGCTTTTATCATTAGCTTAGGAAAAGATCCTTTGTAAAATCCAATATTGTTAATAAATAAATAAAATTTAAAATGTAAAAAAAAAAAAAAAAAAAATGTTAAACGTCATATCAAGTATAAAATCATCGAGACATTTCATTCAATACCCCACTCTAAGGGTTTTAGGTTTTTTTTTTTTTTTTAATTAACTGGCCAACGTTTTGGGCCCCTTTTATTTTTTTGACCACAGACCACCTTAGCTTTCACTATCACAAAACTTAAATCAATAATTTTATTTTTTGAAGACTTTACAAAATTTCAAGAGCCTATTCTATTGTTTATAAACCATGTATAATTAAAAAAAAAAAAAAAAAAACATGAATTGAAATCTATCCCTCTTTCTCCCTCTCTCTGTTTCATTGCCTCTTACTTTCTCTCTATCTCCTTCACTTTCTCTCCCTCTATCTCACTCCTTCTCACTTTAACTCCTTCACTTTCTCTCCCTCTATCTCACTCCTTCTCACTTTAACTCCTTCACTTTCTCTCCCTCTATCTCGCTCCCTCTCACTTTATCTTCTTCACATCTAATTTAGGAGATCGCTTTTCATTATATTCTAGAATTCGAATGTCTTCACCTCTTGTAATAAAACTCTCTCTATCTCACTCCCTCTCTCACTTTTTCTCTATCTCTATCTCACGACCTCTGACTGTCTTCACCTTGTGTAATAAAACTCCTTAAACTCGAATAAAACAGAAGTCGTTATCAGAAATATAAGAAGAGAGAGAGGAAGCTAGCAAGGAAAGAAGAAAATTCAAAGAGTTACAGGGTGTTAAAGAAACAGAGCGTATAAAAAATTTACTGCTGTTAACATCCCACGATAATATGACTTCCGATAAATTTCTAATATGAGAAATCGGAGAAAAAAAATGTATTTTTTTGCTCCGATTTCTATTTTTTCATATTTTTGGACGTTTTATAACCTGTGGACGTTTTATAACCTTTGGACGTTTTTCAACCTGGTCAACTCTGCGTCTGTCTATCGGTCTTTCATTTGAGATATCAATCACGAAATTCTGATGAGCAATTGTTGAGCTACGTCGAGTAAGGACATAAAAAATGGATGGTTAAACAAAAAGTATTCACTATTTTTGATCTGAATCACATTTTTCTCGAAATTTGTCGTGACGACCTCAAAGCGAGAATGTTTTGCAAGGGTTGGAGCTTTTTGACATATTGATTGCGAAATTCTGATGAGCCGTTCTTGAGCTACGTCGAGTAAGGACAAGAAATGAATGGGTGCCACGAAAAATATTGACATTTTGTGTGTGTGTGTGTGAGGGCAGGTAGGTATTGTATATTGTGCCCCCCAGAACAAGAGGGCTGTATATCCGCGCATGTTTACCATCGTATTCATAATTGAAATGTAGCTCTGAAATCATAAAATTAAGATACTTTTCATCCACCCTATGCACTCCATACCTCTCCGTACATGAGAATTGGAAAAATAAATGGATATATTTCCTATTGAACAAGGTACAAACATCGCCGAGTTATCAGCCATAGTCTTCTTCCCAATATCAAAATGGCTTTCGCTTGTGCCTTCCCAAAATCATGAAGAATTTCTTTTTGTCGAAATGAAAAAAATTGAGAGGGTGAAAAATGACACTGCACCCTTGTCATTTTTCACCCTCTCTCAGAGAGAGAGAGAGAGAGAGAGGAGAGGAGAGAGAAAGATAAAGAGAGAGAGAGAGAGAGAAAGATATAAGAGAGAGAGAGAGGAAAAAGAGAGAGAGAGAGAGAGGAAAAAGAGAGAGAGAGGGGAGAGAGAGAGGAGAGAGAGACAGAGATTGATTGATTTTTTTTTTTTTTGATTCTTTATTTTATACAATTTTGGATTACATAATATGACACCTCCTAAGAGACAGAGAGAGAGAGAGAGAAAGAAAGAAAGAGAGAGATGAGAGAGAGAAAGAGAGAAGAGGGCGAGTTAGAGGAAATGAGGTGAGAAACAAAGTCAAAAATCTTTAACAATTAGATCGATACTATAATAATAATGACGTATTTATAATAATAATAATGACGTATTTGTAAGGCACAACACGGTGGGATAAGGATTACATGGACGCTCGGATCCAATTTCTGGGCTCACCTAGCCTCGGTAGGGCCGGAAACGCCACTCTCATGTGTTCGGAGGGAACAGAACTTTTCTATTTTCAAGATATTATAATGTAATTAAACAAGAAAGAAAAGAGAAAGATATACTGCTATGATAAAGAAAAGAAAAGAACGAAAAATAAAAACTTGAGAGTAGAAATGATAACCATATCCATTGAATTTGAATGTGCAATCGAGTCAATAATGAAATGGAAGCAGGAAGCAATGCATTCGAAATCCAAAATGTACGTAAAAAGTAATGGGCAAAAATAAATAATGAAGTTGGAAAATGAAGGGGAGAGAGAGAGAGACATGGATAAAAAGAGAGAGAAAAAGATAAGAGGGCAATGCACAAAAAAATAGGAGACAAAAAAATCTGATACTGATTCCAGAAAGAATGTAAGAAAATTACGAATGCATTTATACTAAAAGTAGAGAATGATATAAACTAAAAGATACAGAGAAAACGATATAGAAAGAGAAAAAATTGGAATATTATAAGGTCGTAATTTTTTAAGAGAAAAATAATATACATATAAAATAATTCCGTGTTCGTGAGATGGACACAGATACCTATATCACGGTGATGAGAGGATTATATGGACGTCCAAATTTAATGTCTAGGCTCCTTTCATATTCATTGATTCTTTTAGGTTTTAACGTCCTGATTTGAGATAGTCAGAATAGGGAAGTTACCCTCCAATCGCTGAGAATCATACCTTCTTTTATTCAATAATTTAGTTAAATCTTTATTTACAATTTTTTATATACAGGTGCAGTCAAAAGGTATAATTAATTAAATATAAACAAAGTTTGATCAAGGGTGGTGATAATGCCTTTGGCATTCTCTTTTTTCCACAATAACCTCACTCAGTCTGAGTAGGACTGGAAATGCCAGCCTCACGTGTTCGGAGGGAACAGAATTTACAGTTTGAAATGTCTACGGGAAGTAGTCACGGAGGCTGTTATATTATGAAGAGAGTGAGCGTCTACGAGTTGAAAAAATCTGGTGTAAACATCACACGACTTTCCTTATCTCCCAAAAAGGAGTCGAATTCCGCCACTGGTGACTGAACGGTAACAGATAACTAAAAATCAATGCCAAATTCGTGATCAGCACTTCAAAATCATTTAATTTGATATGTCACAAACCCCATCTAGGATGAATAATAAAAAAGTTAGTCCAATCGGGTCCCCCTACAATACCGGTAAATTGGGGCCGGTTTCCAAAAAGTTAAAGATATCAAAAAAATGATCAGAGTGAACCCCTATTATTTTTTTAATCTGAGAAAATGTTGTTCTCGAACTTTTTTTGTATCTTTAAACAATTCAAAGAAGCGGTGCTTGCGGCCAATATTTGCGGCCCTGCGGCCGCAGAATGCGGCCGATTTCAACCAAAAGTTTCATGGTTCGTCTAGTGTATAAAATTAATTACCATACCAAATTTCAAGTCTCTAGCTCTTCCCGTTCTTGAGATATCCTGTTCACACACAGACACACAGACAGACACACAGACAGACACACAGACAGACGCACGGACCAATGGCTGAAAACCACTTTTTTGATATCCTGAGCTATGAATGTAGTCACGGAGCTGGTATGAAGAGAGTACATACTTCGTAGTTTGAAAAAAGAAAAAGATAGCGAAAGAAAAAGGAAGGTCCTACATAAATTAAGCGTACGATAAAAAAAAATAGTCTAGAGAAAGATATAAAACAGACAGGTGAGAACAAGGACGAAGAGAAATGAGAAATAATACTAAATATAGGGTACTAAGGGCCGTATTATTGAACAGGATTAATGGCCTAATTATAAATAGGATTAGTTGATCTTAGAAGACACTATCCTATTCTATTCTATCCTGTTAAAATTATGATGAAGGAATGAGAGAGAAAATGAAAGAGAGATAAACAGAGAGAAAAAGATAGAATGAACAAATGGATAAAGGTGCATTTTATAGAAAGAGAAAGCAAGATAGAGGAGAAGTGAAAGGGGAAGAGGAGATAGTAGAGAAAGAAGGGGAGTGTGAAGTAAGAGTGAAAGAGAGGGTGGAGGCAAGTGTAGGAGCTCCTAAACAAATGGAGAGTTAGATTGAAAAAGAAACTGAAGCAAATAATGATAACGAGTTGGAAGTTCTCAGAATGCAAAGATTCTGCTGGATAAATAAGATACAGAACCTCGGAGAAAGTTATCGGAAGAAACTCTGAATGCAAATATGCAGAAAATAAATTCGGGCAGAGACTGGAGAGAGAGAGAGAAGAGAGAGAGAGAGAGAGAGAGAGAGAGAGAAGAGAGAGAGAGAGAGAGAGAGAGAGAGAGAGAGAGAGAGGAGAGAGAGAGAGAGAGAGAGAGAGAAGAGAAGAGAAAGAGAGAAAGACTTTTAAGGGAGAAAGAATGTTGGAGATAGAGTAAGAAACGAAATACATAAAAAAAAACTGGGTAGGTCAAATTTTCCGACGAATACAATACTTTCCTTATTATAGAGGATAAGGAAAGTAAATATCGAATGGAATCGTTGGCGTTAGAAGGAAATTCAGCCGTAAAACATGTGCTGTAACCAACCACTATCCTCAACCATGAGGTTCAACAAAACCAAACCCACGAAGGATTGGGAAAAGGAAATTGAAAAAGAAAATTATTACAATTTGCACTACCTCCAGGTCTAATGAAAAATGGTTAGATAGTTAGGGAAATGAATTGTAAAAAAAAGTTAGAACAGGGTAAATATGTCCGTATATTGTTCAATAAAGTCCATGAAAAGTTCATACCAGTGCGATCATGACACCTAATTAATTTTCACATGATTAATCAATTTGTGAGAAAAAAAATACCTATGATCTTCTTTTTTTTTCTGTTAGGCACTTTAACAATATTGAATGGTCGTTCGTGCCGATCCTCTCAAGGTCTACATAAGGTGAAGGAGGTTGATACTTCTTAGAAAAGTCATACGTGATTCCACTTCTCTGGTAGAGTTCAGTATATTTTTTGAAAATAGGTATATTGTACATGAGTTTTAGAAATACACTAAAATTCAGTTTCATGAAGATTACACTTCTCTCGTTTTTTCTATAAACTTCTTCCTTTTTTCTTTAGTTATTTCTTGTTGTACTAAATTTATGTCTTTTGATTATCTCTGCCTTTCTCTCACCCTCACTCTCCCTTATATTTATAGGCTTTTCTCTATCTCTATCTCTCATTTTATTGTTCTACATTTCCCTTATCATTAAATAACATAATAAAATCGCCTTATTTTTAGTAATGATAATTCCGTTTCCATGAGATAGGTATTCATACCTTACTCACGGTGGTGAGAGGATTATATGGACGCCCAGACCCAATGTCTAGGCTCCTTTTATATCCATTGATTCTATTGGAGCGTCCTGACTTGAGGTAGACAGGACGGGGGTTTTACCCTCATTCGCTGGAATCGTACCAGCTACCCACATTAACCTCACCTACCCTGGGTAGGGCCGGAATCGCCAGCCTCACGTGTTCGGAGGAAAAGTTTTTCGAGGGAAGAGTCTTGCTCCAAGCGGAACCCAGCTCCCGGATATTTGCGATCACGTGGCAAATGTAACTAACGTTTATCATTGGAAGGCCTTGGATACAATGTGATAAAATACTTAAGTTTTTACTGTTTACATAAGGGAAGCATATACACAAGGCTCATATCACAGCAAAGTCACAAGTCGTTTCACTCTATGAAATATTTAATATTCCTATGAATATTTTTTTTCTCCCCTTTTTTAATCTTGACATACATAACATGTCTGTCCCGGAAGCTCAGTGGTAAAGGGGGGCACAATTTGTTTCCAAAGATTCCAGAGGTCGTGGGTTCGAAAACCAGCCGGCACATGACAAGTTATCCCCCCATTTGGGGATAACAATTTATATCTTGTTTGGCATTATCGCTGAATAATAGTACAACACCTAATCGGCATTTAAATATATCAATGTCGATTTTATTATTTAAATAAACTGATTGTGTGTTTTCTGTTTCGTTTAAAGAACAGATAATTGTGTTGTAAGGTTTAATCTTGTTTTTGTAAGTTCCGTAGTGACTCCCTCTGATCGTAAAGACACCATACTTCCCATTAGGTGCTGGTTCAACACGAGAAATGTTTTTAAAATTATCAGTTTTAAGTGCATAATTTCAACAAACTACACATACACCATACACTATACACTAGGAACACTGGTTCTGGGCAGCCAAAGGGTTTCGCCATATAAATCCTTCCACCACCATGACATACACATGGACTCGGAAAGTAAAGTAAAATATACCTATACAATGCATACATAATGTTCTTACAACATATATACACCTTATAATTATATTATTGTATAGTATATGTATATTGGAAGTGTCTTCTCCCTCTTTTGCTTCAACCTATTCTCATTCATCATCATTATTCTTCCATCTCTTTTCAATTAGGTATCTTCAAGACAATGTGACGCCGATACCATCTTCTTTCTCACTTTGAGTCTTTTTTTTTTTTTGTCTCTCTTCTCTCTTTCTCTTTTTCTCTTTTTCTCTCTTTCTCTTTTCTCTCTCTCTATTTTCTCTCTCTTCGCTCTCTCTCTCTCTCGCTTCTCTCTCTCCTCTCTCTCCCTCTTCTCTTCTTTCTCTCTCTCCTTTTCTCCCTCTTCTCTCTTTCTTCACCATTCTCTCTCCCTCTTTCTCTATCCTTATTCTCTTATCTTTCTCTCTTTTTCTCCCTCTCTTTCTCTCTCTCCCCTTCTGTCTTTCTCTCTCTATTTCTCTCCCCTTCACTTTCTCTCTCTCTATCTCTCCCTCTCTCTATTTCTCTCCCCTTCACTTTCTCTCTCTCTAACTCTCTCTTTCTCTTTTCTCTCTCTCTCTTTCTCTCTTTTTCTCCCTCTCTTTCTCTCTCTCCCCTTCTGTCTTTCTCTCTCTATTTCTCTCCCCTTCACTTTCTCTCTCTCTATCTCTCCCTCTCTCTATTTCTCTCCCCTTCACTTTCTCTCTCTCTAACTCTCTCTTTCTCTTTCTCTCTCTCTCTTTCTCTCTTTTTCTCCCTCTCTTTCTCTCTCTCCCCTTCTGTCTTTCTCTCTCTATTTCTCTCCCCTTCACTCTCTCTCTCTCTATCTCTCCCTCTCTCTATTTCTCTCCCCTTCACTTCTCTCTCTCTAACTCTCTCTTTCTCTTTCTCTCTCTCTCTTTCTTTCTGTCTGTATCTCTCTCTCCCAAAGTCTTCAAAAAAGATCATTTTTTCCTTCAACTCATTTTTTGCTTGCCTTGAAACTTTGAATAATCCTTATTCTCTTATAATCTCTCCAGTTTTTTTTCACAATATACTTAGAGAAAAAAAAATCGTGAAATTTGGCCATTTTGTAAAATAATATCTCTAAAAAAAGTTTTAGCTTCTATCTGATAGATCAACTTTCATTGAAAAATAACGGAAATGAATTTTTTATGAAGATAAAATCAATAATATTGACGATTTTATTTCATCATAAAATCACTTTATGAATCATTGATGCGCTGTATACGATTTTAAAAACATGCGACTTGAGAATAGTCCGAGAAAGGGAAAAATACATTATCTAGTTAGATTTGTAAACCTAGAGCCACCGCAAATTTCTCCTCTTTGGTATCCTTACTCGGCGCCAAAGGGAGGTTCATATATGACATCTCGTGCACTACCGGGCCACTAGGAGTATAACCGAATCAATCACAAAATCACGCGACTTAGGGTCGCACGGAAAGGGTTGGGTGGAAGAGATTGCCACAGGCAATAACCCCGCCCTTTAGGTAGAACATTAACTTCATTTTCTTTTTTGTTCTTGTATCTTTGCTCAAACTTTTTGTTTTTTCTTTATAATTTCATTGTATTTTACTGTATTTATTTTTGTTCTACCTAATAAAGCTTACCTTTTATAATAATAATAAGGGGTTATAATAGAATCCAGCTTAATCGGATATTTTAGGAAGTACCTATCTCTTTTTGTTTTATTTGCCTGGACTATTTCCTGTTCTACTTTGTGCTTCTGTTGGCGAAAGTTTCTTTTGCGAAGTTTTTCAGACTTCCACGTTTTATTTAATATCTTTCCTGATTTTGCAGTTCCTTCATGTTAATTCTTTTGTTTTGTTTTGTTTTCACTTCTTTTCTGAACACATTATTACATACTCTCTCTCTCTCTCCTCTCCTCTCTCTCTTCTCTCTCTCTCTCTCTCTCTCTCTCTCTCCTCCTCTCTCTCTCTTTTGACCTTCTAATCAATCTTTCCCTGTTTCCAAAATTTAATGTTTCTTTTTTCATACGCACTGCTGTCAAGAAGGGTTTTTCGCCATGAGGGGTTTTTTGGAATTATGTATTTGGGAAATTCAAAATTTACTCTTGAAATAGCTTGAAAGCCTTAACACTTGGACCTTATAATCTTCTTCTTCTTCTTTTACTCTGTTTATCCGCTTGAGCAGGTCGACGTTGTTCAACGTCATGGTTAGGTTGGTTGGTTTTGGTATATTTTTTACTGCTGGATGCTTTTCCTAACGCGAACGATTCTATTTGATTTAACTTGGAGCTTATAATAATGAACCATTTTTGTTGAAGAGAGAGAAAGTCTCCCTATATCTCTCTCTCTCTCCCTCCTCACACACACACACACCACACCCACACAAGTACACACACACACACACACAACCACACACACACACACCCACACACACACACACACACACTTTAGCACGTATGTCATCGCTGACGGAACACCCGAATTTATTATTCAGCATTCAGGAAGCTGATTTTCAGAACGCACCAGAACTTCTCGTATAGTATCAGGCAGCTTATTATTTCTGAAAGTCTCATTTCAGACGTGTCGTGGAAATACTTGCAAATCTAGAGCACGGAAGCACGAACTGATTCCGTAATGATACGCCTGCATGACTGTGCTCCGGTAATTATTTTGGAAATGTTGCCGAGGAAACTATGTGAGGCATTTTGAGTAACAGCGAGGAAACTAGGTGAGGCATTTTGAGTAACAGCGAGGAAACTATGTGAGGCATTTTGAGTAACAGAGAAGAAACCATTTGAGGCATTTTGAGTAACACAGAGTAGGTGAGGCATTTTGAGTAACAGAGGAAACTAGGTGAGGCATTTTGAGTAGCACAGAGGAAACTATGTGAGGTATTTTGAGTAACAGACAGCTCAACGGCTTGCTGCATAACGTTAAAAAAGAGTGAAACAGGAGCCCCTGTAGACACTTGTGGTCTGGGTTGTAAAAATAACACTCTTTAGTGGAAGGTAACCGCCAGGCGAGTTAGTGCTCAAAAGCATTTTCTACCACCTAACCCTCAGAGTCTTATTATTATGTGGTCACAAACTCAAATGATTAAGGAAAAATTTATGCACTGGGTGGAATTCAAACCAACGGATCCGTACGCTACCTATACTACTCATTTAGGTGCTGTGGGTCAACCACGAGCGCACTGGAAGGTACACCTTACAAACAAATGTAGGTTACCGAATTTTGAACTGGATATTAAGGATATGGAGAAGTCCTATAATTCTGCGCTACCCACTTAAATTGTGACATAATAACACAAATAAACACATTTATTTATTTATTTTAAAGACTCTGGGCCTTATATCTACTTGTGCTAATAATTCCGTGTCCGTGAGATAGGCACAGGATTATCATGGACGTCCAGATCCAAGGTCTAGGATCCTTTCATGTCCATTGATTTTGTTTCCTTTAACATACTGATTTAAGATAGTCAGGACGGAGGTTGTACCCTCCATTTGCTGGGAATCGTACCAGCTTTTCATACTGTGACTCATACAAACCTCACCCAGCCTGGGTAGGACCGAAAACTACAGTAGGTATATGAACAGTTGGACATGTTAAGTCACAGTACTTCTGCATGAATTCATGTATTTATTTTTAACTACAAAGTCATAAAGTAACAATTTTTTATTTGTATCATATATGCACAATTGCACATAATATGCAGTCACATAATCTATTTTTATCTTTACTAATATACAATACATAAATGTATACAGGGTGAGCATAAAGTCTCACCCCACCCCCCGTATCTCGAGAATGGCAGTAAATACAAAAAAACGCAAAAATCCGTGTTCCTTAATTTTTAGGGGGATTAATTTCCAGCCAAAAAAATTTTGCCTACAAGGCCCCAGTCAGGCTGGGCATGGACCAACTTTAAAATCTTAAATAGAATAGTATGTCTTGTGGCATATTGTTTTAAAGGTCTCATAGAGAAAAGTTCATTACAACAAATGTCAGTGAGCTACGACTTACCGTTCTCGAGATACAGGGTCGAACGTCCTGCGTAATATCCATATATTTTACCGATAACTCGTTAACCGTAAATTAGAGAAAAATGAAATTTGTTGATAATAACTCCTTACGACAAGCCCTGTCAAAAAAGGTATAACTCGACATACTCTGTTGATATTAGTTTCTGGTCGGTTTCGTCAGCCAGCCGGACATACAGTCCGAAAATTTTTAACGAAAAAACAAATCAAGTTTTAACTTGTTCGAAAGTTCTTGCCATAAGGAGTTATTATCAACAAATTTCATTTTTCTGGAATTTACGGTCAACGAGTTATAGGTCAAAATATATGGATATTACGCAGGACGTCCGACCCTGTATCTCGAGAACGGTAAGTCGTAGCTCACTGAAATTTGTTGTACTGAAATTCTCTTTATAAGACCTTTAAATAATATGCCACAAGACATACTATTCTATTTAAGATTTTAAAATTGGTCCATGCCCAGCCTGACTGGGGCCGTGTAGGCAAAAATTTTTTGGCTGAAAATTAATCCCCCTAAAAATTAAGGAATACGGGTTTTTGCGTTTTCTTGTATTTTCAGCCATTCTTGAGATACGGGGGGTGGGTGAGACTTTATGCTCATCCTGTATATCTTTTGTATATTTCTAAAGTGTACCATTCTATTCATGCTACGTACTTTTTATCTCGGAGTGTGCTCGTTTCAATGTCTGTCAATAAACTCCATACCTCTACCCAATACAGAAAGAGAGAGAGAGAGAGAGAGAGAGAGAGAGAGAGAGAGAGAGAAAGAGAGAGAGATAGAAAGAGAGAGATAGAGAGAGAGGGAGAGAGAGATAGAGACAAGCTGACGGAAAGCAGTTACTCGATCAGCATATCACAATGGGACAGCAGCACGAATCTATGCTGCTTGATTAGTATTCCTTTGATATCATCGGGAGTAGTTTTTATTGTAGAGCTGCATGCGGACTCAGTGGTTACGGGTATGATGTATTCGAGTCAGAAAGTTGTGAAATATGTTTTAGTACAGGGTGGTGCTGAGGCTAAAGGATGCAGATTCAGAGTCAGAAATAAAGAACCATTTACAATCAGAACTTCAAATATGTCAGTGGCATGGATCATATTATATACAACCTGCAATAGATGTGATAGTGAACAGAAGTAATGGTTTGAAATATACTTCTAATAAATTGAAACTAATCAAACCCATTGTCAATTCATGGAATTTCAGTAGCAGAAATACGCGCACTGAAGAAGTTATTTTAACACGCATGAGAATCGGCCATACAAGGCTAACTCATAGTTGTTTATTCCAGAGAAAAAACCTCAGCCTTTATGTGATTGTATCTCACTGTCCGACACATTCTGTCTTTTACATTCGCACAAATCCGTGATTCGTGCCCTATTTGAGCTTGTGACCACATAATAATAAGACTCTCAGGGTTAGGTTTTTCCACCTGTGAACAATAACCTCGCCTGGTGGTTACCTTCCACTAATGAGTATTATTATTATTGAAAACTTCTATATAAAGATTTTACCTACATTTTGCATTGGGTTTTAACTCCAGAGATAATTTATTAAAATTCATGTTGATACATACCTATCAGTACCTAGAATTTGAGAGCAGAAAAAAATACTTCAATGGTCAATAATTTATACTGAAAATATTATTAAATTATATTTTGTCGAGTATTATAATTAATTTAATGGAACTTCACGTGGCAACAGTTCATGAAAATAACTTCCATTGAATGCTTTTAATAAAATTATGAATTCGTCGAATCAAAATCCATCAAAATTACCAGCGACCAGGCAGAAGTCACCATGGCAGAGTGAGTTAGCGCCCTAGGCATTGCACGCATGGTGACCTGGGTTCGATCCCTAGTGGGATTTTTTCAGCTCTTTACTAGGATATTCAGTATGCACTCGTACCTCGTGAAGAAAAATGAGTAGTTTTACTTGTATGAGTAACGAGACCAGTGGAGAAATTTTGTGGTTTTCTGAAGCTGAGGTAATAAATTCGCATCTTTCTAACTTTCCTTATCTTATATGTATAACTACTAACCTAATATGTAGGAAAAAACCACATTTTAGGGTCCCCCGAGCCTACTTAAATCCAAAGTTTCAGCCATTAATTTATATTCAGTACTCAACAGGTATATATTTTTGATACACCTTGTATGAATTTTTCCTCATTAATTTGAGTATGAACACATAATAACAAGACTCTGAGGGGTCGGTGGTAGAAAATACTTTCATCTTAGCCTTGCTTAGTGGTCACTTTCCTCTGAAGAGTGTTATTATTATTATGAATAAGGTAAAATTATTTTTTTTGCTCGTGACCAAAGTTATTATTTTTTTGTGAATATTTTTTCCACTGAAGAGTGTTATTATTAGTGTATTTTTTTTCGGTTAGTCCGAGAATTGCTGATAACACCAAATTTGACACAAAAGTTCGCCCGATATTTGACCTTGGAATGAAAGGGGCGCTACTAAATTGTACATCCGTAATGCAATGCCATGAATTATGAATAGGGACGTGGAAACAGGGATGGTATAGGGAGGAGAGAGGGAAGGAGTACCAACGAAAAAGTTGCCGGCATGTCATGAATGCAAATGAAAAAAGTTGAGCACATAAAAATGATATACAAACAGAACTCTTAAATAATATATTTAATATAACTATTATGTCACTATAGATCTACGAGTATGTTTCAATATTTATTGTATTATCCTGGCGCATGATTCATTTTCCCATTAATATGTGGCATGCCTTTTACTCCTTGCGATACTAAATATAACATTAAATATAATAAAAATTATGATTTTAGATATATTAAATGGAGGACAAAACCCCGTCATGCTATGACCATGCAGTTGCAAGTGACGATAAACCAATTCTTTTTATAATATGTAATAATTCCTATGGAACAACTTGTACGTCAATTTGTAAATACCCGGTAGAGTGAAGAACACCCTGTTGTGTGAAGACAAGAGGTAATAGATACTTGTAGACATGAGCAATGAGGGTATATTCCAAAGGTAAGAGGAGATGAGTGATAGCGAAAATAAGAGAGAGAGAGGAAGATGAATGGAAGTCACAGAGATAATGAAGCTCATGATCGTTAATATGAAGGAGAGGGAGAAGTGAAGGGAGAATAAGAGAGAGAAAAATATAAAATATGTAACAAAGAGAGTGAAAGAGAAAGAGAGATTACAAAGAGAGGAATGGGAAACAAAAAGGATTACCTTTATAATATCAAAGACATTGAAGAGATGGAAGGGGGGAGAGAGAGAGAGAGGGGGAAATGTGTGGGATAGATGTTAATAATGTGAGTCACAAAGACAAGCAGATAAATAACCTGCTGGGAACAGAGAACATCGCACGACTTTCTATTACAGTTGAGAGAGCTTTTATACCCTGGTATTAACACAATTCTAAAAATAAAATTTAAACAACACAGCCAGCGTCGATGGCATGTTGAATACACCGGTTCCCTTCAGAACACCGAAGTTAAGCGACATCCAGCGAGGTTAAGACTTGGATGGGTGACCATTCAAATTCTAATTCTCGTGACGCTGGCTTTTCCCGGCCCCACTCAGGCTGGGTGAGGTCAATGTGAGTAGCAGGTTTGTGAGTTTCCTGCGAATGGAGGGTAAAACCCCCGTCGTGATATGACCATGGCAGTTGAAAGCGACGTTAAACCCCACTTAAAAAAAAAAAATTAAACAACTTAGGAGCGAAGATACTTGAAAAAATTATATTTGTAGAAGAAAAAAGAACTTTTTAACAACGTACTGTTGTAAAACAGAATCATACAGATATTTTTGACATGAAAATTATTATTATACCATGAAAAAAAAATGGTCAAAAATACTTACAAAAGTAATAGTATACACTAAAATACATGAATTTGGCAATATAAGATATATAAACAATGAAGACAGTAAAAACAAATAAAAGTTTAAGAAAATTGAAAGGGAAATTATAAATTATAAATAAAAATATAATATGAACTTAAAAAAGTGTTTTACAAATTAATGAAGAATGGATAAAATAGGTGGAAGTAATAATTTACCTACTGGTGGAAATCTTTGTCGATTATCTCAAAGCATTTGATTTGGTTAGTAACAACATGAACATTTAATGTTTTCAAAGAGACGGGAATTATACATGTGCCTAGAAATACTACATTATCTCCCTGAAATGTCTGATGGAAAAAAATGATGTCACATTATATATTTTATATATATATATATTATATTTTTTAGTAGGTAAATGTTTTAGTTACAGTCCAGTAAGGTGTACCACAAGGAGATCCTAGCTCGCCAAAAACATAAATTGGAGGTACGAGTTTATAAACATAAAATTATATTTGACTTACACATAATGTTT
The DNA here is from genome assembly GCA_024516035.1 of Bactericera cockerelli. NCBI lineage: Eukaryota > Metazoa > Arthropoda > Insecta > Hemiptera > Triozidae > Bactericera > Bactericera cockerelli. The sequence goes on from CM044962.1 coordinate 25,538,405, forward strand.
TCCAAGAATTATTCATGTTGAAGTACAAAGACGAAGAAATAGATCTTACCTGTAACAAAAAGACAAATGAAAAAACATTAGTATATCTAGGGATGATGGATGAAAATGGTGGTATGGCTATACATCATACCAAACCCCCAAAAAATTTTCAAATATTGCAACAAAGAGCTCAGTGCAAATTCATAAAAGTGGATTACAAAAACTTAAGCCAGGATGTCTCTCAAATAGTGCGTTGTGATTGGTAAAATTTTGATTCTGAAGAACGGTCTAGCTAATTTTTGGTGTTATAATTTTATAATTCATCCCAAATCCTATTTATAGGAAAAACGGATTGTTTTAATAAATAAAACATGAGTTAGTTTTTTTTTTTTTTTTTTAAAATAGTAAAATGAATCAAATAGAATCTCTAATATCACTGAATCACTGTATGTCATGTTGAAAAAAGAGAAGATAAATGTAGGTGATAATTATTCTTTTTTTTTTAATGAATATCAAAACTGCTTACCTTCATTCAAAAGCAAGCTAAAATACTTTAATATGCTGTCTTCATAGAACCCCGTCTTTTCAGAAAACTGTCTGCATAAAAACCATCTCATCCAGGATAACGAAATTTCCCCCTGACACAAACTTGTAATAAGCGCATAGAAATAAATAACATCTCTTATGCACACTCAGGTTCCGCTCTCTCAGAGTTTCAGACGGAATTCATGAGAGACAGAGTTGGGAATAATGAAACTCAACACTCAGTTAACTCAGTGATGATCAACTATGTTGATGCTGACGAAGGAAATGATGATAACGTTCATGATACTGGCGAAAGAGATGATAACGATGATGCTAGTATGCTACTGACGAAAGAGATGATAACGATGATGATGCTACTGACGAAAGAGATGATAACGATGATGCTAGTATGCTACTGACGGAGGAGATGATAACGATGATGCTAGTATGCTACTGACGAAAGAGATGATAACGATGATGATGCTACTGACGAAAGAGATGATAACGATGATGCTAGTATGCTACTGACGGAGGAGATGATAACGATGATGCTAGTATGCTACTGACGAAGGAGATGATAACGATGATGCTAGTATGCTACTGACGAAAGAGATGATAACGATGATGATGCTACTGACGAAAGAGATGATAACGATGATGCTAGTATGCTACTGACGGAGGAGATGATAACGATGATGCTAGTATGCTACTGACGAAAGAGATGATAACGATGATGCTAGTATGCTACTGACGAAAGAGATGATAACGATGATGCTAGTATGCTACTGACGAAAGAGATGATAACGATGATGCTAGTATGCTACTGACGAAAGAGATGATAACGATGATGCTAGTATGCTACTGACGAAAGAGATGATAACGATGATGCTAGTATGCTACTGACGAAAACTACTAAGCACCGAAAAGTGTTGCTCCGTAAATTTCGTGAATTTTTTCCAATTTTTCCAAAGTTTTACAAATAATTCAGTAGATTCAGTCAATTTGTTCTCAGAAGTTCTTAGTTTTTTTTGTTTTAAACTTACTTAATATTATAGTGTAATTCCGACGACCATTTATTCAAAAAAGAACAGAAATATGTCAAATGATAATGGTTTCCTCAAATTGGATGGATTCGTACAGCGTCTATCAGAGTTCGAATCAGCTCTGAAAAATATAACAAATTCTCCCTCATCATTGCCCCCTGCTTCCTTAGAATGTGTGAAAGTCTTGGAAAATTTATTCATCTCTTTCAAGGACTTCGTCACTGATGAGATAAATTGTATAAAGAAACAACTCCAAATTCAAGACGATAAATTGGATGACCTTGAAGCCTACAGCAGAAGAAACTGCATTCTGCTGCATGGAGTTCCTGAGTCGGCGGGATTTTCTGAAGACTGTGTACAAGTAGCTTTGAATGTTTTTGCAGAGAAAATGAAGCTTGAAATCAAGGTATGCCACATAGATAGAGCACACAGATTGTGACCAAAACGACAGAAGGCACGACCAATCATAGTCAAATTTTGCTCATATGCCCAGAGGAGATTGGTTTTTATTAATAAAAAAATATTAAAAGGTCTAAAACTTAGTGTAACAGAATCATTAACGAAAGTTAGATCTAACGTGCTAAAAGAAGCAAGGATTTCTTGTGGGAATGATAATGTATGGACAAGTGATGGGCAGATAATTGTGAAGGTCCATAACAAAAAACACAAGATTACTACGCTGAACCAACTTGATGACCTGTTGAACAACCAATGCGTGATTCAGCCCATTCCACCACCAAAGACTACATCATACTCTTCAAGCTTCCCTCAACTTCCTACTCCCAAGCCAGCATTCCATGGTTCCACTGCATCTGTGTCTTCTACCTCATTGATTCCTGTCGCTATAGGCAAAACCAACTAAAGAAAATGTAGATGAATTAATATTTTTTTTTTTCTTTTCTTTTCGTTTTGTTTTTTTTTTTTTTTTTTTTTTTTTTTTTTTTGCCCCTTTCACCTTTTTTTTATATATATATATACACATATTTTTTTTGTATACAATAAGCGACTATCTCATGTTTTTTTTTATAATTTTGTACCATGGATTTTTTTTTTTTGTTTTTTGTTTTTTTTTTTGTTTTGTTTATTTAATGATTGTTTTCCTTCTGAGATAGCATATTGCCTATATAAGTATATATCACATATTATGTACAAGTACATTATATATATTTTTTTTTATGTACAGATACATTATGTATGTATTATTATATTATGTACAGATACTTTATGTATATTATATTATATTATGTACAATTGTACATGTACATTATGTAAATATTATTATATTATGTACAGATACATTATGTATATATATATATTTTTTTTTATTTACTTTGTGTATAAACTGTTTTTTTTTTTTATCTGGTCGTCGGACTTTTATTTATTTTTTCTTCTCCCCCCCCCCCCCCTTTTTTTTCTTTTTTTTACGTGTTTATGTCTATAGAAATAGTTAATGACAGCAATGAATTTATTTTTCCAGGTAATGTGTTCCTGTCTGAATCTGACGGTTCAGTATTATCCAGTGATGGTGACTTTCCTTCATTGTCTGATGTTTTGACCCAACAGCTTACTCCATATTCATCTTCATTCAGAGCCGCTCACATCAACGCACAATCCCTTGTCTCTCATTACACTGATTTACTCGCAACATTTGGTAACCTTACTCTTCATGCTATCCTTGTCTCAGAAACTTTTTTAAAGCCATCCTTACCGGATGCACTGGTTAATATACCTGGCTATCACCTGATAAGAAATGACAGGTTACACTCAGCATGTGGAGGTGTTGGTATTTATTTGCGTTGTGGTATTGACTTCTCAGTACTCGAATGTTCTGATGGAAGTATTCCTAGGAAAATAGAGTACATTGCACTTGAAGTTCAATTTTGTCACAAAAAGCTTTTATTGGTTGTAATATATAGACCTCCACAGGTTTCTTATTCAGAGGATATTGAAAATTTGCTAAACACTTATTTGATTGATTATGAAGATGTCATTATTATGGGGGATTTCAATTGCGATTTAAGTGTTGATAACTTGTTGTCTAGACGTTTTAAAACCATTTTTAGATCCACTAACATGACTATTTTACCGTCAAGTACAACCCACCATCTAGATAATAGTAGTACTTTACTTGATCTTGCAATTGTTAAATCCCCTATAAAAGTTAAATATTTTGGTCAAATTTCTGCACCTGGTTTCTCACATCATGATATGATATATCTTGCCTACCAAATTGGTAGAGTTAAATTTACTTTTAGAGGAATCAAGTTCAGGGATTTCAGAATATTTTAACTGATGATCTGAATAATGATGCAAATGAGTGTGAATGGAATCGTCTGACTGAATTAAACGATATTGATGCTAAAATTGAACTATTTACAAAAATGGTTACCAGACTTCTCAATAAACATGCTCCTCTGAAAAAAGCCAGAGTGAAGAATCCTCCTACACCTTGGATTACCCCTGAGATATTGAAACTTATGAAGCGGAGGGACTGGATTTTTAGTAAATACAAACGCTTGCGTTCGAATGAATTATTTGAACAGTTTAAATTGCTTCGTAACCGATGTAACAGGTCCGTCCGTGATGCAAGAGAGTTTCATATATCACAGGGTATTTCTTCTTGTAAGGATGATAGAGCTCTCTGGAAATTTCTTCGAAGTCTTGGCATTAATGTTGATGTTTCAAATAAGCATTTAGATCCTAAATTCAGCCTTGATGATCTGAATAAACATTTTACAACTCCACCAACGATATTACAACCAAACCACAAGCGTGATCTAATTGAGTTTAAATTCAATTTTTTTTTGTAGAAATTTCTTCATCAGATGTTAGAAAGGCTTTTATGAGTATTAAATCTAATGCATCTGGTATTGATGATCTTTCGGTTCGATTTCTTAAACTTATTCTCGATTTCATTGTGGACCCACTAACTAAGATCATTAATTATTCTCTAACTTCTAATAAATTTCCTACACAATGGAAAACTGGTCGCATTATTCCTCTTCCCAAAGTTTCCAAACCAACCAATCTTAATGATTTTCGCCCGATTTCTCTCTTACCCGTTTTATCCAAAGTACTAGAAAAGGTTGTTCATCTTCAAATGATCACATTTTGTGATAGATATCTTCTGTTTAATCCTCATCAATCTGGTTTTCGCTCGGGTCATAGCACGACTACTGCTCTAATAAAAGTAACAGATGATATCCGTAAGGGTATGGATAATACCAAAGTTACTTTGTTACTTCTATCTGACTTTAGTAAAGCTTTTGACTCGGTGGATTTTGATATTCTTCTAGTCAAACTATCTAAATATTTTAATTTCTCGCACAATGTTGTTCAGTGGTTCAGTACATACTTAAGGGACCGTCAGCAATTTGTTTTTCATAAAAATTCCTGTTCTTCGAGTTATTTCACGTCTGCTGGGGTCCCTCAAGGTAGTATTTTGGGACCAATACTTTTTTCAATTTTCATAAATGATATTTCTTCAGTTTTAAAATTTAGCTCTTACCACTTGTATGCTGATGATCTTCAACTGTATATCCATTCATCTGTTGATAATATTGTTCAAAATATTCATAAACTAAATGAAGATCTTCAAGCTTTGCAATGTTGGACTACTTCTCATGGCATAATTCCAAATCCAAGAAAGTTTCAATGTATTCTAATAGGTTCCTCTCCTCTCTTACAACGTATATCTGAAATACAAATTCCTCCTATCATATTCAATTCAGAAATTATTCCATTCTCCCAAACAGTTAAAAATTTAGGTGTTTTATTTGATTCAAATCTTTCTTGGTCTTCTCATGTTAACAAAGTTAGTAAAAATGTCTTCCGAAACTTTCATTCCCTCAAACGCCTCAAACGCTTTTTACCTTTTAAAACTAAGAGACTTCTTTGCACTTCCCTAATTTTTCCTATCATTGATTACGCAAGTATTGTTCTCAGTAATATGAGTCAAGACTTGCGGTATAAACTTCAAAAGCTTCAGAATATGTGTGTTCGTTATGTTTATGGACTAAGAAAATATGATCATGTTTCGGGTAAGAGAGAACTTCTTCAGTGGCTTCCAGTCAATAAGAGACAAGACCATCAAACTTTGTGCTTGATGTGGCGTATCTTGAATGAAAAATCACCCCCATATCTTCACTCTTCATATCAATTTTTACATTCTATCCATCGTTACAACACAAGATCTCATTTACTTCATATTCCAACTCATCGCACCGATTTTATGGGCAAATCTTTTGTGGTCAATTCTATTAGGCTTTGGAATCAGTTACCAGATGATCTGAAATTAATACAGAACCGTTTATCTTTCAAGATTCATTCAAAGGAACACTTACTAAATGGATGATAATTTTCGTTGTTGTCAATAATTCTTCTTGTATACATAGATATATATTTATATTGTATATATCTCCTTCCCCCTTTTTTTTTTTATTCTCTCCTTCCCGTCTTTTCCCTCTCCTCTTTTCCTTACCTACCCATCCTCAGTTTAGTTTCCTTTTTTTTTTTCTTTATCATAATGTAAATATATATGTTTTATTTTATTTGTTTTAGTTTTCTTTTCTTTTTTGTATCCGGGGTTAAGTGGCAGAAAATGCCTAAGGCATTAACTTCGCCCCGGGTTACAAAACAATTGTAATTATTATTGATCCTTATTATTATTATTATTATTATTTCTGTACATATTTCTAAGTTTTTTTTTAAATTATTGTTTTCCTTGTTGATGATTGTTTTGTAAAAATAAATAAAGTGTAAATAAATAAAATAAATAAAAAACTACTGACGGAGGAGATGATAACGATGATGCTAGTATGCTACTGACGAAGGAGATGATAACGATGATGCTAGTATGCTACTGACGAAAGAGATGATAATGATGATGCTAGTATGCTACTGACGAAAGAGATGATAATGATGATGCTAGTATGCTACTGACGAGGAGATGATAACGATGATGCTAGTATGCTACTGACGAAGGAGATGATAACGATGATGCTAGTATGCTACTGACGAAAGAGATGATAACGATGATGATGCTACTGACGAAAGAGATGATAACGATGATGCTAGTATGCTACTGACGAAGGAGATGATAACGATGATGCTAGTATGCTACTGACGAAGGAGATGATAACGATGATGCTAGTATGCTACTGACGAAAGAGATGATAACGATGATGCTAGTATGCTACTGACGAAAGAGATGATAACGATGATGCTAGTATGCTACTGACGAAAGAGATGATAACGATGATGCTAGTATGCTACTGACGAAGGAGATGATAACGATGATGCTAGTATGCTACTGACGAAAGAGATAATAACGATGATGCTAGTATGCTACTGACGAAGGAGATGATAACGATCAGTGCCGGATTAAGGCTGCGCGGGGCCCTTGGCAATTTCAAGGCGCGGGGCCCCAAAATTGTACTGAGTTTATTCTAAAATACTATTTTTAGAACCTTGAAATCGAAGCCAAGTGTCCTGAGCACCAATTCATAATAGTATCCAAAACGACGTTTATAACACCGAAGGCAACATTTTTTCCGAATAATAGTAGAAATATCTAAATATATTATGTATTATGAAAAGAATATGTGTTGAAAGATGTCATTAGGTAAGGATGTGTAGAAATTGAAAAACAATCCAAACGATCAAGATAAGTAAATTTGACGGCGCCGCAGGCGAAATTTTTGCAAAGTTATGGGGTAAAGTACTCGGAAAATATAATACAAAAAGATATCTTTACAAATTCATTAAAAGCGCCGCAGGCGACTATAATGAAGATCATTGGTTAAGATGTCGATAAAGCCGATCACTAAGCACTCAGATGGCACTGGGTTTGATGGCAGATATTACCTAAGGCGATAATCACGTCCTTTGTCAATATTATTCTTTTCAAATACGAGTAATTATATCATATAAAGAGCTGCAGGCAATAGGTATAGAGATCTACCTATTTTCATATATGTTTTCGATTTTAAGGGGGCCCCGTGGTTTTTCTTTCAATATTTTGCTCAACTGCCTGTGATTTTATTTAATATTAAAATCCGAAAAAACCGAGTTAAAGGTCATTCAAAAACACTTATAATTTATGTAAGCTGCCCGAAATGCGGGGCCCCGAAAATCGCGGGGAACTTGGCACTTGGCATCTACCAAATCCGACATATTGGTAGGTAATCCGCTAATGTCTATGTGGTTGATCATTGTTTATTCAAAGAATAGATAATAATAGGGAGCCCCGCGCTTTTCTTTCAATTTATGCACTTTGCTGTGAGTGTGTGTTTTTTTTCATTTTTATTTCTTCTTCTTACTCTTTATCCAAAAGTACCTAGTATAAGCTTTTAAAAAACCCATAATACCTAGTGTAAGCTTTTTAAAAAACCCATAATATCTAGTGTAAGCTGCTCAAGGCGCGGGGCCCCACTAAACGCGGGCCCTTGGCATCTGCAAATCCGCCATAGGGTAATCCGGCACTGATAACGATGATGCTAGTATGCTACTGACGAAGGAGATGATAACGATGATGCTAGTATGCTACTGACGAAGGAGATGATAACGATGATGCTAGTATGCTACTGACGAAAGAGATGATAATGATGATGCTAGTATGCTACTGACGAGGAGATGATAACGATGATGCTAGTATGCTACTGACGAAGGAGATGATAACGATAATGATAACTGACGGAGGAGATGATGATAACGATGATGATACTGACGGAGGAGATGATGATGATGCTAAAGATAACTATAATGATGCTGACGAAGGAGATGATGTTGACATCAATAAAATTATCTTTTTACTTTCTATGAGGTATAGAAAGTATTTATTTCGCTCAGTTCTTTTTTTTTTCGAAATTAAGTTGATGACATTTCTCGACGAAATCCTGTTCCTCTTTATCTCTGAAACTCATTTCAGGTCTTCCTCTATTTTTTTTTATCCTGTAGCTTCCATATCTCTCACGCTCTTTCCAACATTACCTTCATTGCTTCTCTCCACATGGCCAAACCATTAAGCCCCGCTGCACACACCCACAGTTCCACACTCGCATTGGCCGTCACGAGCCGAGTGCAAGTGGCAGTATTTAAAACCTATGGCGCAGTACCAAACTCCGCAGTTGCTCTCACACGTGTCGATGCAGGCTTGTACATGAGGTTTTAAGTTTAAATGCTGTTTGAATCCTTATATTGGCAGAGAATTTCAATTTTTAATTTATTTTTTGTAAAAGAGCATGATAAAGTAAAAGAGGATGATACTTGTATGGAAGAGCTCCATCGTGCGACTTTAAATAGAGCGTAAAAATAATTAAATGTTCTGTGGAAGAAAAAATGCTTTGGGACTAATTTTGGGCCAATAGATTAAAAAAAAACTGATGGTATTCATATGGACACATTGCCAAGATAAGGGTTAAATACTGCCACTCGCGCTCGGCCCATGACGGCTAATGCTACTGTGGACATTTATTTATTTATTTATTTACACTTTATTAGGTAATGGGACATATACAATACAAATAATTACAAATGAAAATACAATATACAATATAACAGAAGAAAAAAATAAAGAAAAAATAAATAAATATATACATAATATATGTCTTAACTAAAGGGCGGGGTTATTGCCTTAGGCAATCTCTTCCACCCAACCCTTTTCTTCCACCCAACTGGACATGTGCGGCGGGGCTAAGTCTTCTCTTCTGTACTTACTTTTCAATCTCAGTCACTTTTGTATTTCTGATGCTATCCATCGCGGTAACACCACACATCCATCTCAACATTCTCATCTCTGCTGCATTCTTTCTATTTTCTTGTCTCTTCTCAATTGGTCACGTTCTAGCTCCACACATCATTGCCAGTCCCACACTACTGTTTTATAGATGAATTCTTTATTCTCCTTGTCTCCTAACACTGCTAACATTTTCTCCCAGTTCATTCATCTGTCTGTGGCAGTCTGTCCCGGTAGCTCAGTGGTAAAGGCGGCACTGTGTGATTCCAGAGAATTTAGATGTCGGGGTTTTGAAACCCAGCCGAGACATGATAAGTTATCCTCACATTTGGGATTTTTACCACATAATAATAGGTCTTGGGCTTACTACAGGAATAGTGGGACTTTAATGGTCTTAACTCGGGAACGGGCAGTAGTCACAACCATTACCTACAGGGTGATTCAGAAAAGTACCGTCAAACGTTAACCACATATTCTATGGGGTAGTTAAGGAGGGGTCAACTCTATAAAAGAAAGTGCGCAAATGCCTCCTAACGGAGGTACACGCCCCTTAAGGTGTTTTAAAACAATCGAAATTTTCATTTTACGGCTTACCTATTTGGGATATCGCGATATGGTAAAAAAATCACTCTCAATACTAGATAAAACCTTTCTATTGGCATACAATTTAACAGCATTCCAATTTCAGGGGCGGTCTGAGAAGGGTCAGATGGAAGAAAAAATGTTCTAACTTTTTAGTCGTTGCTTGTAATTGAATTTGGTTTTCACCATTTTAAAACCTATGTCATTGTCTACAAAAATGGTCTAAATAATTTTTCCCTCAAATTAACACAAAAGCTTGAAAATTGAAATTGAAGATTTTAAAACCGCATTAAGTTTTGAAACCTATGCAACTAGCATACAATTTTAGAACAAGAATTTTCAGCCAATTCATTATTTAACAATGGATGTAAGTGGAGTAAATTGAAAACTTGACTTTTGATAGTTTTGATTTGTCATCAGCGTGTGCAGAGTGTATTGAAAATTGTTTAAAAACACCTTAAGGGGCGTGTACCTCCGTTAGGAGGCTTTTGCGCACTTTATTTTATAGAGTTGACCCCTCCTTAACTAGCCCATAGAATATGTGGTTAACGTTTGACGGTACTTTTCTGAATCACCCTGTATATTATATGCAAAATAAACTAATCCAAGAAACAGAGATCATGATTTTAGGGATGATCCAATGATGTCTCTGACAGTAAGAAATTGACACAAAATATTACAACTTCTGAATAGTCATGTGCAAAATCCTGATGCGTTTTGAAAATATGCAAAATAAAATGACTTTAAGGGCGAGAGCATATTTATGCAAATTGAAGAGACTAAAAATGATGATAACGAAATGATGCTAGATAGAGAGGGACAAACCAGTGAAGGTTTCTACAAGAGCAAAAAATCCGTGCAAAATAAGAATAATTATGAAAATCTTGCACAAACTGTATATTTTTGTTGCATTTTTGATAAATGTTCCTTGGCATGGTGTGCGCCACACCAAGGATATTTAAAATTTATCTGTTTAAGTGTTTACTAAATATAAGACCAGAAGATTCATAAAAACGAATGGACATCATGAAATTATACTTTGCTAAAAAAAAATTAAAATTTACAAGAAAATATTGGATATCCCCCAAAAAACATTCTTCGAAAAAAGAACAATTTTCAGGATTCCTATTCAAAATGTTTCATCATCATAGGATGGCGTCATCGTGAACGATGGTAGCCAGACAGTGGAGGAATGACTCAGCACTTCTACCACTGTCTTTACAAGGAGGCTAATAAGTGACAAGGGTCCCCAGAACAAAGCCAATGCTGGTCTACTCCCTGTTTATAGTCCTCCAGCCAGACCAAAATGTTTCAGCCTATAGAAAATAATAGTGATATCTTCTTTGTGACCTAGATTACCTTATTACTATATCATTTGTACCTGATTTTCTTCTTCTTTTTTTCGTAGCCATGAAACAGGGAGCTACTGTAGACACTTGTGGTCTGTGTTGTAGCCTGCTCATCTCGTAGTGTGCCTCCCCTCTGATGGGCGAGAAGTGATACAATACTTCCCATTTTGGTGCTGGGTCAACACCGAAATCCTTACAGTTCATGATCTTTTATTAGGTAGAAACTCTTTATTAGGTAGGTAGAGACAAAATATTTACAATATAAGATGAATAATCATAAAAAAAAATTGAACGAAATAAGAAAAAGAGAAACAACCAATGTCCTACCGGGAGAAAATTCGGTGAAAACTGTATGTGACTGTGCAGAATATCAGTGAAAACTGATATACTGCATCCAATAGAAAATTCGGTGAAAACTGTTTGTGATTTTGCAGAATATCGGTGAAAACCGATATTCTGCACTGAATATGAAAGGTATGAATGTTATGCGAGGAAAGGTACAAATGGCAGTGAGAAACGTAATGAGACGGGTTGTAGAACAAGGTAGAATTTGCATGATGCAACATAATGTAAGGGTGGTAAGATTATGCAATTTGTGAAGGGGAGGTGGCCTACACACGATTCGGAAAGTTGTCCTCCTCGGAAATGGTTTTGCAGAGTATTATCATAGATTTAAGAAGTGTGGAAACCACCCCCTCGCCGGCCTACATCGCATCGTGGCGTCCTCAACGCTAATATCGCAAAGGTGTCTCCTCTCCTCGTATAAAACATAAATAATATAAACAGACCGCTAGAAAAGGTGTCGCGCTATGTGACGTTTTCATGCAACTGGGGTTCGTTTTCACACTTCTTAAATCTACACGCTATATAATGTTTTGGATTTTTTCATTTCAGTCTGTGAGAGTAAAGGAAAAGGACTATTTAGTCTCATTCTTTCAGGATAAACAGAAAATAATTGTATTTTGTTAAAAAATTCATACTTTTTTGATGCCATTAGCTTTACCAGGGGAGGTTTCAAGAGGTCAACTTTTTATAAACAATGTAAAAATCATCCTTTTTCGACTAGAATTTGTGCTTAATAAATGCGATGATTCATGTTGTTCAATTTAAAATAAAATCAGGGCCGGATTTACTTCGAATTAATATAAAAACCAGCATCACGAAGTCTTCACCTCGCTGCACATTGCTCAAGTTCGGTGATCCTACGAGAACTTGTGCATTCAACGCGCCATCGCATCGACGCTGGCACATTGACTTTTTTTTTATTACATAAAAAAAAGTTAAAAGTTATCATATTTGTGTTAATCACTTTCGTGATATCACAACTAATCAAACTCGCTCTACTAACTCTACGCTGAAACCGGGACTCGAACCATTGACCTCCAGGTTACAAGTCCGCCGCCTTATCGATCAAGCTACTGACATCGGTTGTTGTTTTTTTTTTTTTTTTATTACTATGGACAATTGGGCGATTCGTTCGACTATTGGGCAATTCAGTAGACTGTGTGTAGGGCACCTAGGTGCATCTAACAAGAATACCTCTCCAGTTCAGATGAAGTGTCTCTTGGGAACATAAGGAGGAAGGATGGAAGAGGAGAGGTGGTGATGCAAATTTCCGTCTCTATTGTGGAAAAGTGAGAGAGGAAATTATGAAGATAAAATAAGGTAAGAGGAGTGATAGGTAGATTTATACAAGGTGTTTAAGCTTTTCTTCATAGAAAACTTCACAATCAATAAATTATAGGGGAAAAATACACTGAGATATTTTTTCAAAAAATGCTGTCGAACGGATTTCACTACTTTCACTACACTACATAAGAACTATTTTCACTACTTTCCAGCCAGTTCAGGTTTCTTTTTCAGCAGAAAACTTTCTATTCAAGTGATTTTTTTAATAACAATAATAAAAAAAAAACACTCTTTAGTGGAAGGTAACCACAGGCGAGGTCAATGTTCAAACCATTTTCTACCACCAAACCGTCAGAGTTTTATTATTATGTGGTCACAAAATCAAATTAATGAGGATGAACTCATGCACTGGGTGCGATTCGAACCAATGGATCCCTACCCTAAATATTTGTTTCCTCTACCTCCTGATGACTCAACTCCTCCACTAGTTACCCTGTCTTCTAATGTATTGAATGCTATCAACTCTTTTCCAGCTGGGTCCAGTGGATTAACAGACTAGCGCGTTATCCACTTGACTACTAGTGCACGATTCTTCATTTTCGAAAAATAACCAAGAGTATTTAGGT
>CM044962.1:25551972-25684472 GCA_024516035.1 Bactericera cockerelli
TGTTTTCTTAGATTCATTTTGTAATCTGGTGGTGGATTTTCTTCCAGTTTTGGATTGTAATTTTTAGTCTTCAACTAACTTTCTTTCCTTCCTAGTTCTAACTACTGAGGTATAATCCTAATATTTTTATTTTAATTCCTTTTTACCAACTTTTAGTTAATATTTTTTATTAAGATGAATAAATATTTTTTATTAAGATGAATAATTAATAACAATATTTCAAAGAAACAATGAGATCCCCACAAAATCATGGGGTTCAAACATTAAAAGTAACCCATTCAGATTAAGAAGTAATGAGGATAAGAAAGATATTATGATTACTGGATCTCCAATTTCTCCAATTACTATAACCACCACTAAAAAAGTAAAGCAAATGCCTGCCCCACAGCCGTACAGTTCAAGCCTGAATGGCTTATGAAAAATGAATGGCTGTGTACCAGCTCAAGTGTTGACAAATTGTTCTGCTGGCCTTGTTTATTTATTAAGTACCAAGTGTTCTCCAAAAAAAGTACCTATAAAAACTTATATGATGCAAAACTGGTATGAGAGAAAATCATGCTCTGCAGGGAAACAGCCATACCTTACAATGGGCTGTGTTTATGAGATCTGATAAATTAATAATTTTATTTTTTCAATACTTCTGGGTATAATTTGTCTTCACCTAGTCTTGAAGTCAGGAGCCGCCACTGCCGTAAGCTCATTTTAATTCTTTATAATTGGACTATTGGAAAAGCCCTCTGCTCTCCATACAGTTATAGATGTGTTTAATACTTTCATAAGCCACATGTATATGTGCCACTTTTATAAGCTGTTAATTATAATGCCAGACCTCCTTCCATCCAGCATAGAGGTAGTACCCACATATGTGCCACTATAGAATTTTTTTTTAGAATAGAATAAAAATATAATTGTATTTCTCAATAAGAGTTTACAATAGAGGTTGGGATGCAGGTTATTTAAACATAATTCTAAAATTACATAATAAAATTTTAAAATCAATCACTTCATTCTATTATTTTGTGCCACATAATTTTTCCCCCCATTTTTCTTCTTCTTTTTCCTTTCTATTATTATTATTATTTTAAATGTTTTATATTACTGTATGAATAATTATATAAAAATTTAAATACTATACAAATATATGATAAATCAAATCTAATTGAACGAAAATATAAAAGATAAATAAAAAAATATGATAAATAAAATCTATGTGCCAGTATTATTAGCTATCTATAATGCCAGACCTCCTTCCATCCAGCATATAGATAGTACAGACAGTCCCACACATAGGTAAAACCTACGTAGGTGCCACTATACATGCACGTGGAAGATTTCCAGTGGAAAGCTAATTGAGAGCTTTTGTAAAGTATGCGAGCAAGTTTCAAATTTTCTGATGAGGTAGAATTATGTATGATTTTATTTGTGGTGAAGCACAAGGCCTCTTCACATTTTTTGTGGGTTGCGCAGATTACTCCTCCTTCACATTTCGAATTATTCCATAATGTAAATTTTTACTCTCTTTACTCTGGTAATGCCGCCACTGGTCGTTACTCATACAAGTAACTACTCATTTTTCCTCACGAGGTATGAGTGGACCCCGAGCATCCAAGTACAGCGCAGAAAAATTCCTGCCCGCTGAGAATCGAACCCAGGTCACCATGCGTGCAATGCCTGGCGCACTTTTTCACTATGCCACGGTGACTACTAACAATGTAGTATTATTTTTTTTATTATTTTTTATCTCACGAAGTATTCATAAATTTGTAATGAAGTTTTAATATTCATCAATTAAAGATTAAATTCAAAATTCAGTTTAAAAAAATGCACAATGGAATAAATTAAAAAAAAAAACAGTAAAAAAAAAAATCTTTCCCTCTTCCTCACTCTCTATATATCTCTCTTTGCATGAGTTTGCATGAGCTTTGAAGATAATTTTTAGACAAAACTTTTTGTATAAATAAACAAATTAAATGGTTTTTTTTTATCATACCTTTTTCTTTGCATAGTTAATTTTCTCGGTAAATCTCATCTGCGGTCAAGTTAAAGTGAACCACTTTTTTGACTGCATATCTGCGGTCATTGGAAAATGTTCATTTACAATGAGATTAGAAAGAGAGGAGGATGTTTAGTGGGTATGGCACATGTTTTTCAGTGCCTATACCTCACCCTGTCCACCAGAGCCAGAGATGGCCTAGGTGTTCGTCTTGATTTCGTCTTGAATTGCAAAAAGATTGATCTCCTCAAAAAATTGACCACTTTTACGCCATATGTGCGGTTGGACGTAATGAAACCCTTATCTGAGTTTGACCGCAGATCGGATGCGGCCAATGCGGCCATGTCTATTTGGTTCCTTGTCATTTTCTTTCTCTCACTTTTGATTTCTGTTTCTTTATACCATACATCTTTCCTCCATAAAAAAATAATTCCGATTTCTGATATTGAAACTTTCTCGGAATCGGAAAAGTAGTGCTTTCTTTTTTAACATGTAAAAATCTCAAAATTCCAAGAGATTTTTTTTTTTTTTCGTGAATGAAAATTTCAAATATTCAAGAGCAGTTATTTAAAAAAAAAGTTTTTCTCCTTACTATGACTTCAACAGTATGAGAAGAAAAGAGTGGGGTTATTTTTTCAACCTTTCGATAAAAAGGATAAATATAAAAATAAGTATAAAAAAGATATTACGTTGGCAGGGACAATAGATGACAAAGGCAGGACAAAGTAAAAGAAGACCCTCAAAATACCTGAGATTTACAAGAATGAAATTAAACCTTTAATATTTTCAACTAGCGGTGTGTTCGTACTTGGCAACGGGACTGAATCAACACACACACTGACACATTATACTTAAACACAGAACTGAAGAGTCAGTAACAGAAATGAGCTGAAGAAGGGACTGAAAAATTGGTCAGAGAGAGAGAGAGAGAAAAAAATATTTTATGTTGGGACACTGTCCATTTCGATGTTGTTGTAATGGTACTTGTGCCCCGGAAACGCTTTCGCATTAGTTTAGAGCACTTTACCTTGACATCCATGCCATTCCGGAAACGGAAAAACTCGGTTAGAATTTTACGCTCCGGCTGGGATTCGAACCCGCAACCTCCGGGTCAGTAACCAATGTCTTAACCACTGAGCCACGGAGTCCAACAAAATATTTGTACTTCGTCTGGGGCATGGTTGTGCTGGGGTAGATGACCAATTTTTTCTTCCTCTTTTATTTTATTTTTTAATTGATGGGCCGAATTATAAAATAATAAAAATAAATAAATAAGTTTCTTTGTGTTATTATATCACAATTTTAGTGGGTAGCGTAGAATTAATCACTAATATCCATATCACTAATATCCCAATATCTTAAGTTTTACCTATAATTCCACCTCTGGTCGCTGCTAACACCAAAAAGCAGCTACTCATTTTTCCTCGCGGAGTATGAGTGGACCCCGAACACGCATTTACAGAGCAGAAAAAATCCTGCCCCGCTGGGAATCGAACCCAGGTCACCGTGCGTGCAATACCTAGCGCGCTAACTCACTCTGCCACCGACGCCACGGTGACTATCTATTTAATACCGTCCTCTGTGATTTGTGTAAAAAAATTCAATAAAATAATAATAATATCGCCTTATTTATACTGCCCGATTAGGACTATTATTAAGTCCCATTATTCCAGCAGTAAGCCCAAGACATATTATTATGTGGTAAAAATCCCAAATGGGATTATAACTTGTCATGTCCCGGCTGGGTTTCGAACCCACGACCTCTGGAACCTCTGAATTCACAGAGTGCCGCCTTTACCACTGAGCTAGCGGGACAGACTGTTTTAAACTACTATAAGTAAGTTCTATAGTAATACATCTTGGAAAATTCACGGCAACATCGATGAAGCTCTAAAATAATAATAATAATACCGTCTATAAAGCAAGCCATAAAGTCGACTTCATAGAAACTTAGAGCTTTTATCGATGATTCAGGTCAAAGTGACTCTTTTGTCTATTCCCTTTGGGACGTTTCAAACTTGTTCATTCTGACATCTCTGTGAAGTCAATGTTTGAACTTTGGAACTCGACTGTAGAGGTGTACAGTATAGAAACATATATTTTCTGTGTGGGATTACGGGAATAACCCCGTCCTTTGGTTAGAAAGAAAAGGCAATAACCCCCCCATTAATTAGGACATTGTTATTATCTTCTTTATTTAGTTTCAAATAATTTTATTAT
Source organism: Bactericera cockerelli (assembly GCA_024516035.1). Lineage (NCBI taxonomy): Eukaryota > Metazoa > Arthropoda > Insecta > Hemiptera > Triozidae > Bactericera > Bactericera cockerelli. Next base: position 25,556,186 of record CM044962.1, read on the forward strand.
TTATTAATTTTCAAACTATTTTATGCTGTACACTTTGTCCTATCAGTAAAGCTTGATATAATAATAATGAGTGTATTTCTGGACAGAAGTGAGCTGTCGAATTTCTTAAAGAACGATTGAGTCTGGCAATACAAAAAGGAAATGCTGTCAGCATTTCCTTGAACGAAGTCTTTTATTTGTAAAAAATAAATAAATTTAATTATACAGTTCTTTACTAAAGTGGATCCCAACATCAAAGATGAATGTGATCTATGAAGGAGGTCCACACTCCACAAAAAAAAAAAAAAAAAAAAAAAAAAAAAAAAAAAAAACGGGGAAAATTACTGTAAAGTGGTTAAGCACTCGCTTGCCATGAGGGTTGAGTTCCCCGAGCTGACAAAATTTGTTTTCTAAATTTGGTAACACATGTTTGTAAGGGATACCTTCCGATGCTTTCGTGTGGACCCAGCACGTAAATAGAAAGTACCGTGTCACTTCTCGCTCATCAGAGGGGAGACAATTAGTCATACTACGCAATGGGCAAGCTACAACACAGACCACTAGCGCTTACAGTAGCTCCTAATTCTTGGCTACGAAATAAAAAGGCTGCGAAACACTCATCTTTTATTTAAGAGAAAGGCTAGGGGATATGAATGAAAAATATCATTAAAATATTCAAAACAATCTGAGTTTTGGCATTTTCCCTGCTTTACGTCGGCTTAGGATTGATTGATTGATTGAAATAACATTTTATTTATTTTAAATTAAATAAAATGAGATCTCCTAAGCTAAGTCTAACTTTTGAGAATTGAATATCATTTTATTTACATATTTAAAACTATATAAAATAAGATCTCCTAAGCTAAGTCTAACTTTTGAGAATTGAACAACATTTTATTTATTTTAAATTTAATAAAATGAGATCTCCTAAGCCTAACATTTGAGAATTGATCTTACATCAGACATAGGTGTTCTGACTGTCCACTTGGCTCCTCATTGGTGTCAAAAAATTTATACTAGATTATTAAAGATACGGAAAGCTCAATTATTCTGCGCTACCCACTAAAAGTATCATATAATAACATAAAGAAAGATTTTATGTATCCTACAAAATGTATAAGACCTGTTCGACTGCTGGAGTAAAGGGTCTTTTCAGTCTTACCTCGGCAGTATAAACAAGGTATATTCTATTGTATTTATCTTTTCATTATTTTATAAATTATCACGCCTTCAATTACGTCGATACCCTGCGTATCCTCACAGCAAAGGAATGCACTTGTGCACGAAAGAACCGTGCAAGAGTAAATTGCATTTTATGCAATCAGGTTAGTCTGGTTAATTGCTTTTTAGAACGCCAGCTTCGTGAGCCATATTGCCTTTCTGTATGTCATTATGTCAATTTTCAATTTTGCCAGCGTCGACGACGCGTTAGTTAATAATAATAATAATAATAGTCTTTAGTGGAAAGCATCCACCAGGCGAGATTAATGCGCAAATCATTTTCTACCACCTAAGCTTCAGAGTCTTATTAGTATGTGGTCTCAAACTCAAATTAATGAGGAAAAAATCGTGCACTGGGTGGGATTCGAACCACCGGATCCCTACGCTACCTGGATTACCAGACTAGCGCGTTAACCACTTGACTACCACACTACAAGTGCTTATCTTACGAATACGAATTTATTATTATTATTTTCCCAATCAACATTCCACCATACCCAAATTTGGTCTCCTCCCCCGGAGTAAAACTAAAAGCTTTTTTCTTTTTCATTTATGGCAAGGTTCACCCAGATGAGTGAGTTTCCATTATCACATTGGAAATTGAATGAATCAAGTCGGTCAGAAAATGACACTACGGCCATCTTTTATTCCTTATTTTCTTATTTCCTTTCTTTCTCACTTGCTCTTCCTTCTTTTCTCTCTTTCTATATATATTTCTCAATGTCTCACTCTCTCTCTTTCTCTCTATCTCTCCCTTTTTCTCTATCTCTCTCTCCCTCTCTCTCTCTCTCTCCCTCTCATTTTCTCCCTCTCTCTTTTCTCTCTCAAACTCTCCTCCTCTCTCTTTCTTAATTTATCTCTCGACCTATTATTCTCCTATAAACTCCCATTTTCTCCTTTTTTCCCCACAAACTATCATTTATTCTTTCTTTATTTCTTCTTTAACTTATGTACATTACATAATTATACCTCCAACTCTCGATCCAGTTTATTTTTCTTCTTGTAAGTCTCATATTCTCTCTCTCTTTGTCTCTCTCTTCTCTATTTCTCTCTCTATCTTTCTCTCAAACTCACAATCGCTCTCATTTTCTCTCTTTCTCTCTCTTTCTCTCAAACGCACAATCTCTCTCATTTTCTCTCTCTCTCTATTTCTCTCTCTTTCTCTACCTATATGTATCTCTCTCTCTTTCTTTCTTTGTCTCTCATTCTCTCTCTCTATTTCTCTCTCTTTCTCTACCTATATGTATCTCTCTCTCTTTCTTTCTTTGTCTCTCATTCTCTCTCTCTTTCTCTCTCTGACTCTCTCTATTTCTCTCTCTTTCTCTCAAACTTTCTCATTTTCTCTCTCGCTATTTCTCTCTCTTTCTTTATCTATTTCTCTCTCTCTCTCTCGTTTTTTTGTTTGGCGAAGATAAAACTAGGTACATGATCAGTTAAAAAAAATATAAACTAGTGTAAATATAACACGACTTTTTAATAAAATTGAGGAACTTTTTTGGACTGGTTCCTAACGGACAATTCAATAAATTTAGAAAATGCATTAAAATATAAAACCAATTGACAATAATTTACTTATTATTATCTGACCCGGCTGCAGGGTTGTCAGTGAAACCCTTTCTATTATCATTGCGACCTCATAAGGTCTATTATGACCAGTTGATTTTATTTGGTTTGAACGTCCATATTTTAGATGGATTGTTAGGACGAATGTTGTACACTCCATTCGCTGAGAATTGTACCAGCTACCCACATTAACCTCATCCAGCCTGGGTAGGTCCTAAAATGCCTCACGTGTTTGGAGGGAACAGAATTTTCTTTGAAAAGTCTGCCCCAACCGGGAGTTGAACTCTGGACTACGGGCAGTAGTCACAACCGTTACGCCACGGAGGCTGATGGTATAATTTAATTACCTTTTCTTTTAGAATCACGTAACTCGATAACTCAGTCGTTACTATTAGCATAAAATGAAGGGAGGCTGAAACATTGAAAGTATAAGTAGTGCTTTATTTAGACTGTCAGCGCAAGACAGGTAGTCCCATTATGCAGACAGGTAGTCCCATTATGTAAAATTAAAAACAGCTTCAATTCATTTCAATTCAATTTTTATTTTGTACACTGTATTATTAATAATTACATTACCTCAACACATTCCGTGCCGCGTCTCTCATATATTATGTAAGAGACAAGACACCTCATGTTTCAATCGATGTCTCTTTTATATGCTTCCCAGTAAGTGTAATTTGAACAGATAAATAAAAAGCGTAGCTGTCTGAGCTTCAAAATGGTTTCTGTAGCCATCGCAAATTATTTATAGAAAAAAAGTTATGGCAAAAATAAGAAATTAGCTTTTTAGAGCGTGGCCTGGGGGGAAACTGACACAAAATATAAGTGGCACGCAATGTGTTGAGTTTAATGATATCAAAAGAAATTCAGAGGTAAACCTGATTTCAAATAAATATGAAATTATACAGATTGTAAGTTGTGATTATGAAGTATTGAAATAATTTAGTGAGTAAAAGTTTGGCCAACATTAAGCAACTTACCCTTACCTAATAGAAAAAAATCAGTATAGCCGTTCTTCACACCTCGGCCGAGGTGTTTGATGGAATATTATATTGATTAATTTGTAAATTAAATACCTAGATAAAAGTCTTAATTTACTCCACTTAATATAAAACTCAAGCGGAACCGGCGAGAACGAAATGCAATTAACATGTGAAAGCGTCTAACTTGAAGAAAAAAAATTAATAATTGATTTATAAATGTAAAGCTATTGAGATAAATAAAACTAAATTATAATGACGAAATTAACTTTTTTTTAAGCTTCTCTCCTATTATTTTCTTGGAGCAGAATTCTGGAAAGTTTTGTGGCCTGAAATAAAAAGAAAAGAATCTTAAATAATTATTAACTAGCCGTACGCCCGTACTTCGCCACAGGAATAAGATAATCTAAGGCATGGTCACTGATTAACCAGTACGGCCATGCCTCATGACGAACACCTGCGAATCCTAAGGATAGTGGCTAGCGTCTCGATATACAATATTTTTTTCTCTCTCCCCACATTTTCTAACTCGAGTTTAATATGTTACTGACTCTTCTTTTTCTTTTTTATTTGGATTTAACGTCGCTCTAAATTGCATATTCATATTATCACGACGGTAGGTGTTATCCTCCATTTCCAGGAAACCCACTAACCTGCTACCCTCATTAACCTCACCCACCATTATAATAATAATAACACTCTTTAGAGGAACGTAACCACCAGTCGAGGTCAATGCTCAAAGCCTTTTCTACCACCCAACCCTCAGAGTCTTAGTATTATGTGGTCACAAACTCAAATAATTGAGGAAAAATTCATTCACTGGGTGGGATTCGAACCAACGGATCCCTATACTACCTGGATTACCAGACTAGCGCGTTGACCACTTGACTGCCAGTGCACGGTTGGGTGGAAATGCCAGCATCACGAAGCATTCACCACGTTGCTTAACTTTGGTGATCCAACAACAACTGGTGCATTCAACGCTGGCATAGACTTTTTATGTTTGAGTATACCTATCACTTATTCCAGGAGAGACCCGTTTCACAAGACTTTTTATTTCGTAGCCATGAAACAGGAGCTACTGTAGACGCTTGTGGTCTGTGTTGCAGCCTGCCCATCCCGTAGTATGCCTCCCCTTTGATGGGCGAGAAGTGACACAATACTTTCCATTTAGGCGCTGGGTCAACACGAGCGCACCGGAACGTATCTTTCGGTGCGTTCGTATAAATTATTCCACTTAAGAGAGTTATTATTATAATATAACTAGCGGGCTGTCGCCCGCTTTGCGGGCCGAGGCATGGCCGTGAAAGCAAAAAATCCTTTTTCGCCAATTGCAGGTGTTGTAGTGGGAATTTCGACTATAAAACATCTAGACTATAAAACAAAGCTACCTACCAAATTTCAGCTTCCTAGGACTTACGGTTTGGGCTGTAGAGCGATGATCAGTGACTTTGACATTTATATATTAAGATTACTATCCCTTACAAACAATTTGTGATCAAATTTAGAATACGTTTTTTTTGTCGGCCTGGGGTATCGAACACGGGACCTCCCGTATGGGAAGCGAGTATTTAAACACTAAGTTAATTGCACTATAGTACCTTTATGTACACTATAGTACCCTCTATAGATTTTGTAATTGCCTTACTTGTTGGACGAAAAATTGATTGTAAAAAAGTTAGTTATCATATTAGTGTTAATTACTTTCGTGGAGTCACAACCACTCAAACTCGCTTTACCCCTCAAACAAACTGTTAGCGTAATGGGACTTCCTGTCTCGAGCCGACAGTCTCAATAAAGCACTACTATACTATACTATACTATACTATGTAAATCTACGCTGAACCCGGGACTTGAACCACCGACCTCCAGGTTACAAGTCCACCGCCTTATCGATCAAGCTACTGAGGTCGGCAAAAAAAATGTATACATATAAATACCTTTCACTCTAGCCCTGAAATAATGGCCCCGGAGCTTTTGGTTTATTGTTTCCACTATTGCTCTTGCTTTTAGTTGATGTTTTCCCTGTAGAAGAATCGTCCTTGGGTAAACTGAAAGCACCGTAACCACCTAGACCAAACACAGTCAGCGGCTGAAATGTAAAAAAATGATATATCTAAGAAACGGTTAGAAAGAATTACGGGTGATCCCCGTTCTAATCATTTTCTTTTACCAAACACGTATACTTATTACTTTAAGAAGCCTTTCAAAATCTAGGAGAAGACACTTTGTATTCATTTTAAAATAATAATAAGAAGTAACATTAATTAAAATTACACTTGAAACATTTTTGTTAGTGTTCATTTTTTCTCTGGACTACTATTACCCGTAGTCCAGAGATTCTGAGTTCGATTGCCAGTTGGAGCAGACTTTTCGCATAGAAAATTTTGTTCCCTCCCTGGCAATTCCGGCCCTACCCAGACTGGGTGAGGCTAATGTGGGTAGCTGGTACGATTCCCAGCGAATGGAGGGTAAAACTCCCGTCCTGTCTACCTCAAGGCAGGACGTTAAAACCAAATAAAATCAATGGACATGAAAGGAGCCTAGACATTGAATTTGGGCGTCCATATAATCCTCTCACCCCGTGATTCAGGTATCAGTACCTACCTCACGGACACGGAATTATTATTATAGTGTAGATTTGTGTGTTTTAGTTTCGTGTTTTTACCTGGAGTAGGAACATCAGCAACACGCTGAGTAGTGCGAACTTCACAAGAGAGGTTTTCATTTTCCAGTCCACCCTGTAGATTTCCTGCGAGAAAATGTTCACAAAAAATCATTTCTTATTGTTAAAAAGTGCAAACAAGCAGTGACGTAGCTAGACCTACATTTCCGGGGGGGCGGTTAAAAGTAAAAATAAGTAGGTACACAAGAGCAGCACTTTCTCTATCTCTTCTACTTGGTCCTGGTAGCTCGGTGGTCAAGGCGTCTGATAATCCAGAGGTCAAGGGTTCGAAACCCATCCGAAACATATAATAATTTAATTTGATTTTTAATAATATTCATAGTTATAAGTTTCGCTAGGTACATTATTTGTACTTTTCGGGGACATACAGGTACAATACACTTCAATACAATACAGTGTTTATCCTATAAAACTAAAAGTTTCTTTACTCCTAGGGACATGAATTACCCTCCCATTTGGGAATTGGGATCCTTTTTAAAAGAGGCCGCATAAATTTGTTCAATTCGAGATAGGGAATGTTTCGTCTATATTATATTATGATCTCAGTGGTCCCAATGCATAGATGAAGAAAACAGAAAAAAATCATAAAGGTGACTGACCACTTTTTTTATAACAAAAGCTGAAATCGGAGCAAAAAATATTTTTTTTTTTTTGAACAAAAAAAGGAACACTATACTTCCGATTTCTAATATTAGAAATTTATCTGAAGTAATTGTAAAAAGACATTTTTTATAGAATTTTTCTGAAATCTAATTAAATTGAAATATTCAAGAGATCTAGAAGTACTTATTTCCTAGGTTTCCATATGATTACTTTACTTTACCTTTCGATATTGTATTTTTTCGATAGACTGTAATCTCTTCGAATTTGTTTGCCGTTTGAAAAAGAACTATCTAACACGTAGTTATATGAATATGTATATATAGTAAAGACATCATGTACCTAATTACCTAAGGTCATACATCATCATTAATGAACGGCGTATGTGCTAATGTGAAGATTGTCACGAGATATATGTATGCTGGAGAAACACAAATGTCTCGAAAGCAAATAGTACCTACCACAAGACTTTTCATTATACATTACTAGCGGACTGTCGCCGCTTTGCGGGCCGAGGCATGGCCGTGAAAGCAAAAAATCCTTTTTCGCCAATGGCAGGTATTGTAGTGGGAATTTCGAAAAATCCCGTCTTATTGCACATCTAGACTATAAGACAAAGCTACCTACCAAATTTCAGCTCGCTAGGTATTACGGTTTGGGCTGTAGAGCGATGATCAGTCAGTCAGTGGTCAGTCAGTGACTTTGACATTTATATATTATAATTATATATTAAGATGATAAAAGGCACCGACCTCCAGTAGGTTCATCGATAAGGCGGCGGACTTGTAACCTGGAGGTCGGTGGTTCAAGTCCCGGTTTAAGCGTAGATATAGTATATAGTATATTATAGTAATTATAGTATAGTAATGCTTTATTTAGACTGTCGCCTCAATTTCTGATACACTCATCAATTCTGGTCGAAAAATTCTCCACGACATTCTCAAGCATTTTCTGAGGCATTGCACGAATTTCTTTAACATTAAAATTTAGCCCTTGCAAGTCATCTACAGTCCTTGGCTTATGCATATTAGACACTTTTTAGGTCTCGCACCGTCACCGTGGCAGAGTGAGTTAGCGCGCTAGGCATTACACACATGGTGACCTGGGTTCGATCCCCAGCGGGGCAGGAATTTTTCTGCTCTGTACTTGGATGTTCGGGGTCCATTCATACCTCGTGAAGAAAAATGAGTAGTTACTTGTATGAGTAACGACCAGTGGCGGCATTACCAGAGTAAAAAGAAATTAATATAATAGAATAATTCGAAATGTAAAAGAGGCTCTTAGTAATGCTGCGCTACCCACAAAAATTGTGCTTCAAGAGGCCTTGTGCTTCACCACAAATAAAATAATACATACACTTTTTAGGTCTCGCATATTTTTTTTTAAATCTCCAACTTAACACCAAAGTTCGCCCGCCACCAATCGCGATTCCGCTACTGTGGCGGATCCACTAATTACTTCTTTGAATTTTTTTTTTGTTTTTTTTTGGTGGTTTTCTGTTTGGTTAAGAGCGGGTCAACTCTTGTACAATTTTTCTCAAATCACTGTGAGGAAATAAGTCATGCGTGCTAACTTCACTTGCCACGAATCTGTCACGTGTCTGTCACGCATTGGTTGTTAGGCTGAACCAAAGGGTACCGAAACTTGCGCAATTAGGAAAAACGCTACTATACTATAATGTCATACATCATACATCAGCTAGACAGTTAACTGCTGGCGTGTGTACTAATGAGTAACGTGGAAAGTATTGGAAACACAGAACATGATTAACTAGGAACAATGTACAAGTACATATCATACGCCATTTCATGTTATACAGTCAGATCTAATAAGTAAATTAATAAATAAAGCACATACATAATAAGTAAATTAGTAAGTAAAACACATACTTAATAGGTAAATTAATAAGTAAAGCACATACATAATAAGTAAATTAGTAAGTAAAGCACATACATAATAAGTAAATTAATAAGTAAAGCAAATACATAATAAGTAAATTAATAAGTAAAGCACATACTTAATAAGTAAAAAGTAAAACACATACTTAATAAGAAAAGCACAAACTTAATAAGTATATCAATAAGTAAAACACATTCTCAATAAGTAAAGCACATTGTTAATAAGTAAATTACTAAGTAAAGCACATACTTTTTAAGTAAATTAATAAATAAGGCACATTCTTAATAAGTAAAGCACATACTTAATAAGTAAATTAAGCTATGGGATGATTATGATTTAACATTTCGTCTTTCTTACTATTCTTTTCATGCATTGTAAATAACATAAAAATGTAAATACTTCTATTTATTATTTGTTTAAAAAAATCTGTATACAATTGAACCTAAAGGACAGAAAATTTTTTCCCTTATATCCAGGTATCTCTTTTAAAGGAGATTTTTTTATCATACATGCACAGAGTGAAATTGGACCTGGAAATGGTTTTTTCCTGTATCCAGATTTAAGTCTATTATAAATATCCCGCCAGTGTGATTTTTTTATTTATTTTAAGATGAGTGTTTCACAGCTTTTTTTTATTTCGTATTAGCCATGAGACAGGAGCTACTGAATATGCCTCCCATGTCATGGGCGAGAAGTGACACAATACTTCCCATTTAGGTGCTGTGGGTTGACACGAGCGCACCTGAAGGTATCTCTTACAAAGAATTGTAACCAAATTAAGAATATAATTTTTTGTCGGCACGGGGGATCGAATCCGGGGCCTTCCGCATGGCAAGCGAGTGTTGTACCACTGAGCTAATCGCTTTTTCTCAAAATTTATATTAGTTAGGTGAACGATATTTTGCATATTTTATGTAAAACTATTAAAATATAGGATAATACAGGACTCACTTTAGCATCATAATTTGAGAAAATTTAATCGCCAACAGTATACGATGTAAGCTATTTTCAAGGAAGTGATCTGTCTGAAAATGACTTTCTTCTTAATTTCAAATATCTGACATCACCTCCGATAGGTACTTACTAATGCTCCATTAAGTATCTGACATTTTTCATTTTCATCAAATTATCCTGCCTCTCTCTCTCTCTCTCTCTCTCACCCTCTCTCTTTCTTCTCTCCGGCTATCTCTCATCTCTCGCTCTCTCTTTCTGTCTTCTTTCTCTTCCTCTCTTTCTCTCTCTCTCGAGATGGTAAAGAGGGGGTCCTCTCTACCCTCTCGCTTTACCTCTCTTTCTTTCTCTCTTTATCTCTCTCTCTTCCCCTTTCCGCTGCTCTATATTTTAAAACCATTCGAATTATTCTTTTATCATTCACCGCTTATCCACCACATCTCTAATTATTAGATCCGCCTTCATTTATTTCGAGAAAAATATTTCCATTCATTCATTTGTTGTGGGAGCTCTCATTTCGCCTGCCTTTCAAACGGGCTTTAATTGAATTTTAAATTTAATTTGAGAGAAATAAGGAGGGAGAAAAAGGGAGAGAGAGGTAAAAATAAAACCATGGATGGTAATAATGGGAGAGAGGAAGAGAGTTAGAGAGGGAGAAATCAAAAGGGAGAGAGAATGGAGAAGAGAAATAGAAAGGGAGAGATCGAAAAGGGGAGAGAGAGAGGAAGAGAGTTAGAGAAAGACAGAGAGAGAGAGAGAGAGAGAGAGAGAGAGAAGGAGAGATCGAAAGGGAGAGAGAAGGTCAAAGAGATAGAGAGGGAGAGATAGGTAAATAAGTAAGGAGGGGGAAAGAGAGAGAGCGGGAAAAAGGGAGAGAGAGGGAGAAAGAACTCCCACCTTCCCTTGGACAAGGAGTGTGGGAGAGATAAAGAGGGAGATGAGGAAGTAAGAAGGGGAGGGAAAGGGAAGGAAAAGAGAGAGATAGAGAGGGAGGGGACGAAGTAAGGAGGAAGAGAAAGAGGGAGGGAGGGATAAAGAGGGATGAAGGGTGTAGAAAGAGAGAGGGAGAGTAGGAGGAGGAAAGAAAAATGAGAAAGGATAACGGAAAATTTATTCAAGTGGAAAAAAAATATGAATTACACAAAATGTAATGATGATAATGACTTAATTACATTCAACTAGAATTTTTTTTTTCTTATCTGACTGAAAGAATTTTAGGTATTTGACGGGTCTTTTTCTTTCAAAATAACAGAGATGTTTTGAACATTTTACGTTTGTGTTGATCCAAGTGACGGAAATTTGAAAGAAGTGAGGCATAATACAATGTCTGCAACGAGGAATTGTCGCGAGAATGGAAATGTTATAGAATTTACGTTTGAAAATGACGAAATAAATGGCTGACTTGCAAATCGATTTTTTGTTTTTCTTTGTTGTTGTGAATGACTGATTCGATAATAAACGGACAGAAAAGGCCGTTTTTTGCCATCAAAATCACGAAGACCGAACACGAAAGATTTTGAAAGTCTTTACAATTTCTCGAATCGGAGAAAAGTGTAAACATATTTATTTTATGACGTCATTTTTACAGAGTTGGATTTTTCACGTTCTTACGGGGATTTTGATCCTACCAAGGATTTCATCATGTTCTGGCCTTCAGACATTCGAATACTTGTATCGGTCAGTTATTCTGAAGTCCCTTTGAAATTTTTATCAGGAATCGTTTAGTCAGTTTAGTGTATTCAGAATTAAAAAAAGAACGATTTTCAAATTTCCTCTATTTTTAGTGAAATTTAACAAGGTTCCTGGGATCGGAAAATATCATGGGAAAGGAGGAAGAGAGAGAGAGAGAGTGAGAAGAGAAAGAGAGAGAGAGAGAGAGAGAGAGAAAGAGAGGGAGAGAAAATGAGGAGAGGAAGAGAAAGTGACAGTGGAGAGGAGGGAGAGAAGAGAGAGAGGAGAGAGAGAGGAGAAGAGAGAAGAGAGAGAGAGAATAGAGAGAGAAGAAGAGAGAGAGTAGAGAGATAAAGAGAGGAGAGAGAGGGTGAGCACGAGAGATATAGAGAGAAAGAGAGAGAGAGAGGGAATAGAAGAGGGAGAGATGAAGAGAAAAAGAGAGTGAGAGGGAGTGTGTCAGAAATACAAGATTGCTCCATGCCTAATCATATTACATACATAAATATTACATAAGTTTAACCCCTTGACTGAAGTTCACAAGGGGGCTCATAACACCATGTGAGCGTTAGGTTCGAATCCCTTGGGTGCCATTTTTTCTGCCTTTCAGACAAGACTGTGAATATATTATGTAGGAAAAAACTACATGTTACAAAGTTATGATTGTCTGCTACTGTGTCAGATTTACGCGATGGGGAGTCTGTTCATGTTTATTCAATTTAAGTCTTTTACAACTTACAACACTACTTTTTTTCTTTTACTCTGTTTTATCCCGCTTAAGCAGGGTCGACCGTGTTGAATCTCTTATTCATGTACATCTAGTACAACTTCTCACTTTTCTGTTTATACTGATTAAAATAGAGAGATTAGTTGATGGCATGAATAATCAGAACTATTACCTGCTGATGAGAGCATATAAGCTCGAAACAGCTGTCCAGGTATGTTCTGATATTCATGTACATCTAGTACAACTTCTCACTTTTCTGTTTATACTGATACTGACTGATCTTAGTTGAGATTGGTTGGTTTTGTAAATTATAATATTTTTTTGAAAATAAAATAAAAAGGTAAATGTACCTGGAAACCGCTTTCGCATTGCTTCAGGGTTCTTTACCTTCCACATCCATGCCATTCCCGAAACGGTAAAACTCTTTTAGAATTTCCCGCTCCGGCCGGGATTCGAACGTCCGGGTCAGCAACCAATGCTCTTAACCACTGAGCCACGGAGGTCGGGAGATTATAATATACACGTGTATAAATGTACCAGCTATGTATGTGGGGAAAAAATCTTTTCACACAAAGCTGGTGGGTAGACGACTACAAAAAAAAAGGTCCCATAAAAAAGGAAATAATTATTATTACTATTATTATTATACTGGTTGTCTAAGCCTTTTTTTGTAGAAAATCTCAGAATCGATTCTAGGGGACATTCAACATTCTAATACTAAAATAATCTCAGATCATTTTTTCCAAAAATGCCGTCGAATGGAGATATGAACAAAACAATAACTCAGTGTTGAATACAAACAGGTACAAATTAATAGGTAGTAGGTATTAGCTTGGGAAATTTACTCAATAATCTTAGTACACAAAGTCATGAGAACCAATTTCACTTCTTTTCGACAAAGTTTTTTTTTTTTTTTTTTTTTTTAATGAAAACTTTTTTTTTCAAGTGATTATTATTATTTTATTTATTTTTTCATTTTTCGAAAAATTGTTTCAGATTATTTTAGTCTAGGAAGGAAAATCTTCTAGAGTTCATTCTGTGTGTTTTTTTTTTTTTTTTTTTTTTTTTTTTTAATAATAACACTTGTACTCCCTGTATAGTGGGTATGTAAAAAAATCAAAATACACAACCTATATGTAACTCAACGCTCCTCCTCGTACCTAGCTAACCATATTTCAGGCCGGGAATCTTGCTTGCCTCAACTGTTTAAATATTTCAGTGAGGAAATAATGAAAAAATGTGAGTCGTATGAGATGTTATAACAGTAGCTTCAAGGCCCGCCATTGCTTCTTCATAAAATTAATGTGAAAAAGCTTCTAGGGTCGTGTTATGATGAAACAGGATATTTATTATGTAAGCCGACCCTTACAGCCATATTTATGAACAGAAAATGCCGTCTGAGCCATATCTCAAGTATGATTTCCTTATTATCATTGGCCAATACTATTATTGCTCAGACAAAAAAAAAATTCTCTGTTCATAAATAGGGGTGTTTAGATGTTATTAGCTGATTTCCGTCACCAAGGCTGGCCATCAGCTCCGTTACCGGCACAGAAGTATGAAGAGCTACAAAGTCCGGCTTACATAAATATGACCTTTACAGTTTTTGGCAAGGTGAAAGTTAATAGCTAGTGTTTACTCAGATTATCAAATCCTATTTCATCATTCGGACGTTAGCCTAAAGCTGGGACTTTACTGAGTAGAACATTTTGTCATGGAGTCATTTATTAAGCCCAGACGTGTTGGAGCTATTTTGATTATGAATGAATGAACGTAAAAGGATTTTGGGGCAGGGACTTTGATTGTTACAGACCTCTCTTTAAATAAATATTCAAAAAAGGATTTTATATTTTAATATAAGGAAAAAGTCTAGTAATTCTGCGCTACTAACTAAAACTAATGTAAAATAGTGATTATTAATTTATATATGAATAACTAATGTATTTTCAACGTATATAATTGTATTTTTGAATTATATACGATATACATGGTGTAAATCCCGTAAGTTTGTATAAAGAAATTCAAGGAAATAAATTTATTTTACCTGTCTGTAATTTTGCATAAAACTACATAATATATGTTAAGATGTAAGACGTAGACATAAGACTGTATTTTTATTGCTCTTTTTTAATAACATTAGACAGTAAATTGGAACAATTCGTCAAATTTATGTTTAAATCGTAGGTAGGTATATAAAAAAGCCTATTAATAATATTATTATGAATATAGGTAGTCATAGTCACCGTGGCAGAGCGAGTTAGTGCGCTAGGCATTGCACATGCACACATGGTGACCTGGGTTCGATTCCCAGCGGGGCAGGAATTTTTCTGCTCTGTACTTGGATGTTCGGGGTCCACTCATACCTCGTGAGGAAAAATGAGTAGTATGAATGGAAGAGTAGTGGATGAGGAAAAATGAGTAAGGAGGCGGCGTTACCAGTGGCGGCATAACCAGAGTAAAAAGAAATTAATGTAATAGAATTCGGAAAGTACAGGAGGCTCTTAGTAATGCTGCACTACCCACAAAATTTGTGAAGAGGCCTTTAGCTTCACCACAGATAAAATCATACATACATACGTATTATAAATATATATACTATGGTTTTTTTTATGAAGGATTTTTGGTTTAGCATACATATTCATGTGTTCCAAAGTTGCGCTGAAAGCTAAGCCCTCTGACATTGTTGCAGGGACTAATAACTTACACTTTTCTCTCTGTTTTAAAAATGAAATATAAAAAATCCTCTTAACAATAGATGCAAAAACTACGAGAGAGGAAAAAAGCTTAAAATTAGAACCTGGCCGGATTTCAAAAAAAAAGGTTTCCTTAACTCTTTATCTCCTCTCTCTCTCTCTCTCTCTCTCTCTCTCTCTCTCTCTTTCTCTCTTTCTTTCTTTCTTTCTTTCTCTCTCTCTCTCAGTGGCATATACGCAAACAGAAACAAAAATATATTATTTTACTAAAATGAATACAATACTTTCGATTTCTAATACTAGAAATTTCTCGGTAGTAAAAACATGAAAAAGCCTTGTACTTCACCTCAAATAAATCATATAACTAATATCTTCTTTTTGACAAATGGTCTTGACATCTAATTATGAAAAAAATAATACTGTGGTAGGTACTTTTTGTACGAGAAGGGAACTGATGAAAAATATTGAAGAGTCAGTCTTTGCTCCTTCAGGAAGAAAAAAATACCTTATTAAGTCCTTCTCAAATCTTCATAAATTATTAACATTATGAGAACGTAATTAAAAAAGTTGGAAAATTTACTAATTTAAAAAGGAAATTAGTATTTGAACAAAACCTCTTCAATACAACAAGGACCTTCTTCAAAATGTACCCGTTATTGCTCTCGAGAGCTTTATTATTTGGTTTTGTAGTAATTTTATTTATAAAAAAATCATAGAAATATTGCCATTCAACGTGAACTGGTAATCAAGTGGTTAAGCACTAGTCTGGTAATCCAGGTAGCGTAGGGATCCATTGGTTCGAATCCCACTCAGTGCACGAATTTCCTTATTAATTTGAGTTTGTGTGACCACATAAAATAAGACTCCGAGGGTTAGGAGGTAGAAAACGCTTTGAACATTAACCTCGCCTGTTGGTTACCTTCCACTAAAGAGTGTTATTATTATTCTTATTGATATAGGATGAAAAAAAAACGACCACAGTAGCTTGATGGATAAGGCGGCGGACTAGTAACCTGGAGGTCGGTGGTTCAAGTCGCGGTTTCAGCGTAAATTTAGTAAAGCGAGTTAGAGTAGTTGTGACATCGCGAAAGTGATTAATATACAAATATGATAACTGTAGGATAAAGGATGACTGGTTATACTATATTTTATGTAAATAAACTATTATTGTAACGCTACATAAAATAATATAAAAAAAACAAGACCCGAAAGAGGAGCTTCGTTTTTTGAGAAAAAAAAAAAAAAAAAATCTTCCGGTAGTATTAAGCCAATCTTGAAGAAAACGTCCGCATATTTCTTCTTCTCGACTTTATTTCCATTAAAAAAGTTAAACAAAAACTTTTTAAGCTCAAAATTATCCTTTCAAGTTGATGGAATTATTTAGTAAACAATAATGTTTGCCGGCACTGCTTCCGCGTATAATACCTATTTCTTAGACTAGCGGACTGCGCCCGCTTCGCCAGGCCATCACGCATGCGCAAAACCAACCAACTTTAATCCTGAGAAAAAGGTTGGCTCAGACCAACCCTGAGTAAGTTTGGGGGGAAAAAATGAGAAGAAAAAAAAATTAAAGACTACCAAACATGGGATGATTGTAATAAATTGAGAGTAAATTTTCTTACCAATTTTCTTCTTAAAATCTGTTTGATTATATTCATGCATCATTGGCACTCACCTGCAAAAAGAACAAGGAAGAAATGTTTAATATTTGAACCAGGTTATTAGATAAGTCCTATGTATGTACATTGTACAATCATGCAATGTGGAAGCTATAAATAATACGAGTGAGAAAATGAGGAGGCAAACTAGAACCTGGCGTTCTCTGTCCTCTTCCTCCAAAGGTTTCTTTTTTGTGTGATACAAAATTCCTTTTCTTCAGAAGGTGGTTTATAAGATACATATTTTAATCATTAGAGGGCGGTAGAGCTTCACCTCGTTCTGTAAAAATGTTACATGAACTTTTCAGAGATCAGAGGTAATCTAGATCACAACACAAAGTGCTAATTTTACGTGAAAAACTATATGGAGCAAAGGCTATTCTCGGCCCCACTCAGGATGGGTGAGATTTGTTTTCCAACGAATGGAGGGTAAAATCGGCGTCGTGGTACGACCATGCAGTTGAAAGCGACGTTAAACCCGATTAAAAAAAATGCAAAAGAGTTCAAAAGCTCCCACAGCTCCCCTTCAGGAAAAAGATAGTAACACCTCTTGAGTTATTACAACAGAGGGACTTTAAGTAGTAACTCTTCAACTAGAATGAGAAAAAGGGAAAAAAATAATAGAAAAAGGGAAAATTACTAAGAAAAGGGGAGAAAAAAAATCCCACGTTTTTCAATTGTTTTTTCTTATTCTTTTCTCTTTGTGAAGTCACACGAAACTTATAGAACTGTGAAAGAGTGCGCACACTCTTTGTACTCGAGTAATTAAAAATAATTAAGTTTTCCTTTAAAAAAAATAAAAATTAGAGTAATTATTATGATAATTTTTGAGAACTAGACCGAAAAAGCTTAGGTACCTATATTCTCATTTGTGTAAAAAAAAAAAAAATGTAAAGAAATATAAATTAGATTATTTTTTCTGAAACGGAATGAAAACAAGCATCTCTTTGAGCTGCATTCCAAGCTTTGTTATAAGTTTATGCACGATGAGCATGTCAGTGAAGGTGCATACGTGGGGGGTAGAGGGGGGGGATGGAGGTACATATGGGTTGGGAAATTTCATTAGTATGTTTACATAAAGGGTTGGGTGGAAGAGATTGCCACAGGTAATAACCTCGCCCTTTTAGGTAGGACTTTAGCTTCGTTCATTTTTTTGTTCTTGTTCAATCTATTTACATAAAGGGTTGGGCGGAAGAGATTGCCATAGGCAATAACCAATAAAATGGTTAGACTATTTGAGATTGAAATTGAATAGAATTACGGGTAATCAATTTGTTTTTTTTTTTTCTTTACCAAAAAATTGGTCTAGCCATTCAAAGAGTAAATGCCTTTTGCATCCTCGGTTCCTTCTCGGAAGGACGGAATCTAGGAGAAGTTTTTTTATAATGAAAATATAAATGAAACTATCTTGAAAAAAAAAGGGTTCTAAAAATATATACATAAATTTCTACTACTTCTTTTACTATTTCAAGGTTTCAACCAAATTGCAAATAGTCTACCTTTAGCTTTTGTTCCTGTATCTCTTCCACTTTTGACTCTGTGTATGTAAATCTTCTGCTCCTCTTTTCTAAATGAACTCTGCTCTCCAACTTCTCGGTATTATCTTTTCATCATCATCTACCTCTGCTTCTCCTCCCAATTCCTGTTCTTCCACATATCCTGTGCTTTGTTTGCTTTGCTACCTATTGCTTTCATTTCGTAATAATATTTCGCTCTGTCTTCCCTCTTTCTCATCTATCGGATGTGTTTGAATCCATCCGAACGACTAATTTCTCTTCTATTCCAAGTTTTCAACTGTACCACTTATTACTTTGAAATGTTTATTTGTTTGGTTAACGTCTTTTCAACATGTAGGTCATTTGAGACTTGGGTATCATCCTCAGTTCAACGGAAAGTTACAAATCATACATCTACATTACCTTCACAAAGTCTGAGTTGCACCAAAAATAATCAGCAATAGAAGGGTTTGATTTCTATGGGCACCTATCCAAGTCCTGATCTTTCAAGACGTTGCTTATCTTCTCCTGTTTTTGTTTTGGATAGTCAGAAGAAGATGGAGGAATTGGAGAGTCAGGAGAAGAGAAGAAGATGGAGATTGGAGAGTAAGGAGAAGAGATGAAGATGGAGATTGTAGAGTCAGAAGAAGAGAAGAAGATGGAGAGTCAGGAGAAGAGAAGAAGATGGAGATTGGAGAGTCAGGAGGTGAGAAGAAGATGGAAGAATTGGAGATTCAGGAAAAGAGAAGAAGATGGAAAAATTGGAGATTCAGGAAAAGAGAAGAAGATGGAAGAATTGGAGATTCAGGAAAAGAGAAGAAGATGGAAGAATTGGAGATTCAGGAAAAGAGAAGAAAATGGAAGAATTGGAGAGTCAGGAGAAGGATGGAAAAGGCGACATGCTCTCTTCCCTATTTTCTTTTTCATCTTCAGTAATCTTCTCCCACCTTATCTTCCTACTTCTTCTACTCAATTTAATTTATTTCTCTCCCCTTTCCCAATTTCTTTTTGTCCCTCTTCTCTCCATTTTAAAGTGTTTTATTATTGTTTTTCCTCTTCGTCTTCTTCCTCTATCTCTTGTTCCATCTTCTTGTCCTCCTTCGCACTGAAGTGTTTTATTATTGGATTTACCTAATATATTGTTTGTGTTTGTACTTTGTTCTCTCTCATTCGTTCCTCTCGCTTTCCGCTTTGTTGCGGAGATTTTTTTTTTTCAAATGAAATTTTGGGCCCGCGTCCAAATACATCCAGTGATTTGTTTGGCAATGAGCGAGACATTTCCAGGATTAAGCTTTTTCTTTTTCATCCTCGTGTATTTTAAATTACGAATCTCAAATTATCTATGTTTGTTTGAGCGTTTCTAATATAGGAACGCTCCTGTAGTTTTTCTTGACGTTGCAAAACTAGCGTTTTGCTTGAGCAAGGTGGGTATGTCTGTTTCATTTGCATAACTCGAACGGTAAGAATATCAATACCGTTACTGCCAATCGATAAAAATAAAATATAATTATGAGCATTCACCCTCCCCCACCAAAAATTAATCACGTCACCTGAGATAAATACAAGTACAAGATGTACAAAATGACCGTACCCACAGCACAGCAATGCCATTTTAAATTTAATTGCTGATTTCTACTATTTCTATGATCTAATCATGCTACGGCATTTCCACCAGGCAATCAGTTAGTGAATCATTCCGAACATAAAAGTAAAAAATGTTTATATAGAAGTTTTTAGAATTATAATTCCGTGTCCGTGAGAGAGGTATTGCTACTTAAATCACGGTGGTGAGAGGATTATATGGACGCCCAGATCCAATGTCTTGTCTCCTTTCATGTCCATTGATTCTGTTTGGTTTTAACGTCCTCACTTGAGGTAGACAGGACGGGGGTTTTACCCTCCATTCGCTGGAAATCGCACCAGCTACTCACATTAACATCACCCAGCCTGGGTAGGGCCGGAATTGCCAGCCTCACATGTTCGGAGGGAATAGAATTTTCTGTGCGAAAATTTTGCTCCAACCGGGAATCGAACTCAGGATCTCTGGACTACGGGCAGTAGTCACAACCGTTACGCCACGGAGGCTGGCGTAACGGTTAACATCTTGTAATACAAACACCTTAGCCTCCTCACACCGTAGGCTGGTGTGAGGAGGCCAAGATGTGTTTGAAGGAAGTTGGGCTGCCATTAGTTAAGCGCATCACTGGTGGAAGAAGGGCTGCTGCATTCTTTAGTCAAAGAATTTCACTCGCCATTCAGCGAGGAAATTCTGCATTAGTGATAGGCACTGTGCCAATAATGCCAATATCCTCAAAAATGGTGGAAATATTTTGTCTTTATTTACGCGTTTGCACGATACATACGTAGATGTCGGAACAAACCAAAACAAGTGTTTCCAGCTAATTGGCTCTATTCAGCAGGTACTAGTTCAGTGACTGCGATAAACCCATTTGAAAATAGACATGATTCATGAACTTAATTATGTACTTTTGTAAAGTAGACGAGAGCTAGCATGTCATATGAATCATGGATGCGCTGCAGTGTAGGATTATATGAACATGCGGCTTGAGACAACATGACCCTCTGTTGTTTAAAATACATTCTTAAGGTAGATTTGTAATCCCAGAGCCACCGCACATTTCCCCTCTTTGGTATCCTTACTAGGCGCCATAGGGGAGGTTCATATGACATGCTACATCTTGTCTACTATACCTTTATATGCATAACTAGTATAAAAAATTCCAAGTAGTTATGAACATGAAGCAGATTATCATCAACTGGTTTTCATATTTTAATCATAAGAACACTCTTTTGTGGAAGGTAACCACCAGGCGAGGTTAATGCTCAAAACATTTTCTACCACCTAACCCACATTGTACCTTAATATGTTGCATTACTAGTACAAAAATCTGGTGTAAACATCACACGACTTTCCTTATCCCCCAAAAAGGAGTCGAATTCCGCCACTGGTGACTCAACGGTAACAGATAACTAAAAACCAATGCCAAATTCGTAATCAGCACTTCAAAATTATTGAATTTGATACGTCATAACCCCCATGTAGGATGAATAATAAAAAAGTTAGTCAAAGCGGGTCCCCCCCAAATACCGGTAAATTGGGGCCGAGTTCCAAAAAGTTCAAGATATCAAAAAAATGATCCGAATAGACCCCTATTATTCTTTTAATCCAAGAAAATTTTGTTCTCTAAAAAAATTTGTATCTTTAACCAATTAAAAGAAGCGGCGCTTGCGGCTAGCATTTGCGGCCCTGTGGCCGCAGAATGCGGCCGATTTCAACCAAAAGTTTCGTGGTTCGTCTGGTGTATAAAATTAATTTGTGTACCAAATTTCAAGTCTCTAGCTTTTACCGTTCTTAAGATATCCTGTTCACACACACACAGACAGACAGACAGACGCACGGACCAATGGCTGAAAACAACTTTTTTGGTATCCTGAGGCCATGATTCGTCCAGAAATGTGAAAAACTGGGTAGGTCAAATTTTCGACGAATACAATACTTTCCTTATTATAAGATAAGGAAAGTAAAAATTCCAAGAAGTTATGAACGTGAATCAGAACATTATCAACTAGGCTCAACATTTTCCCGAGGAAATGGAATTTGAAAAGGTCGCGCGAAACATTTTTTAAACGTTTTAACGCAAATTAAATAAAAGGCGTCGCCTCACCACCATCCAGCCTTTGATTTATGCTTCCCAAGTCATGAAAGCCGTTCAAAGGAAAATTATTTATGTGACTTTTATAAAAAAATAAACTGTCGTAAATTAAAAAATGGTTGAACATTTTGCCCCATTACGTGAGGGTGATAAGAGAGCGTGTCACTAATGAAACGGGCGTGGAAGTTGAGGAACCTGAAGTGGATATGCAGACTTTATTCACTCTGCTTGAGGGGCTTCTATCATTGGAGAAATGGAGATGCTGAATAAAGTGCTCACACTGCAGCTGAAACGGCTGAAAAGCTGGGAAAATTTTAGTTAAAAATGAAGCCGGTAAATGAGTCTGCCTTTGTTTGAAAAACATATGCATCTGGGAACAGCTGCAAATGTATAAATTACTTCATATGTATAATATAATTTTGGCTACATGGTGTGAGGAGGCCAAGATGTTTGTAAAGGAAGTTGGGCTGCCATTAGTTGAGTGCAATGGTGAAAGAAGGGCTGCTGTATTCCTTGGTCAAAGAATTTCACTCGCCATTCAGCGAGAGAAATTCTGCAGCAGCGAGGGAATTCAAAGATGAAGGAGATATTTTATATTTTGCCTTAGAAAATGTTCAAATTTTCAGGTTTCTCGGTCAAACGGTGTGGATTTGTATAAAGAACATACCTACATACACACATACATACACACAGACAGCTTTCTTTTATAGATATAGACAGAATATTCTTGTAGCCACGTTGTGCGTTGGTTTTAAGTGCGTGCTCTTAATTTCCAGATGGTAGGAAACTGACAATTGAGTATAACTATAACTACATATACCAATTAAAATAGAATGTTCGTGGCTACCTGGAGCCCGTTCCAGAAATAATCTCCAATCTCAACATTCCCGAATTCCCGGTTCAAACGTCCCACAACGCACGAAGGTTAGGGTGTTCATAGTAATCAATCAGAGTGCGTTGTGTGACGGTTGAAAGGGAGATTGGGAGATTATGAGAGTGTTTAAGTTTATTTTTTAAGTTATCATATTCGTGTTAATCAAATTCGTGATGTCACATCTACTCAAACTCGTTTTACTAAATCTACGGTGAAACCAGGACTTAAACCACCGTACTGCAGTTTACAAGTCCGCCGCCTTATCGATCAAGCTACTGAGGTCGGTGAGTATTTTCTGTATCACAATGATTTACAAGTTAGAAGCCAGATTAATTTAGAACTTCCAACTCTTTACTTCATGGTTCATGAGTACACATCTTTCAAATGAAAAGATAATAATATGTATACATTAATGTATTTATTTATAAATAACATAATGACTGCAATTATTTTGATGGCGATGTTGACAACAAACTAGCACGATAATATATTGCCTTTCTCTATTTTGAATTGATCATCCCTGTTGGTTAGTCCTTCGATCTTGTTGAGTCCCTTGTTTTTACTTGCCTTATCCTATAACAAGGAAAGTATTGTATTTGTCGAAAATTTGACCTACCTAGTTTTTCACATTTCTGGACGAATCATAACCTCAGTATACCAAAAAAGTTGTTTTCAGCCATTGGTCCGTGCGTCTTTCTGTGTGTGTGTGAACAGGATATCTCGAGAACGGTAAGAGCTAGAGACTTGAAATTTAGTACGTAAATTAATTGTATACACCAGACGAACCACGAAACTTATGGTTAAAAATGAATTGGTTAAGATACAAAAAAATTGGAGAGCAACATTTTTTTAGATCAAAGAAATAATAGGGACCTATTCTGATCATTTTTTTGATATCTTGAACTTTTTGGACCTCGGCTCCAATTTACCGGTATTTTGGGGGGACCTGCTTTGACTAACTTTTTTATTATTCATCCTGGTTGGGGGTTGTGACATATCAAATTCAATGATTTGCGAATTTAGTTATCTGTTACCGTTGAGTCACCAGTGGCGGAATTCGACTCCTATTTGGGAGATAAGGAAAGTTGTGTGATCTTTACAGCAGATTTTTTTTCTTCTTTTTTTAAAGAAATTCTTCCAAAAATGTTTCTATTTTTCTTTCAAGTTTTTGCTAATTACAGTTTCATGTGTCGGAATTCATCCATTGTAAATTGACGTGTAACTTGTACAATAATTATGATATAGGGCCCTGAGCTGGTGAAACATTGTCAGTAATGTGGAAAAACAATTAAACAATTGTGTCGAACGAATCTCTCAACAAACATTGGTAGAACAACATTATCTGTCCCAAGAAGTGCTTCACAAACGTTTCCGATAGTATAATAATTATAATAGGTGTGTATTTGACTTTTTAGTTTATATTGACTAGATTAGCCCTATATACATTTTCAAATAAATTTAACAGATAAAATTTCAACATAAATACTAATATTATATTAGAAATATTGTACATATTAATCAATCTTTTTAGAATCATAATAATGCATGTAGCTTCACTCTTTCCAGTCGTCTTTCTTACACTCATATCCCACGCATCTTCGACGGAAGATAACTACGGCGATATTGATCATGCAAATTTCAAGCATCCCAACGCAACTATAGTTGTGGGCGACCAGCAAATTCAGCTGGACAAGTACTTGAATTCGACCGAGCTGCAAAAGCTCATGAGAGAACTAGAGAAAAAGTACGGAAGTATTCTGAAAGTTGAGCAAATCGGTCGGAGCGCCTTGGGAGTTCCGATTTTGGCGGCCCAAATCAGTAGCAGTGTGCGAGAAAACAAAAGGCCCCTGATGAAGCCCATGTTCAAGTATGTGGCCAATATCAACGGGAATGACGCGGTGGGATATGCTATGATGGTAAGGGTTTTTTCAATATTTCATTAACACGTATGAGACGGCGTGCCCACCGTTGGGTCACGTTTTTTTTTCAATTTCCCTTGTTACGTGACCCACCGGTGGGCACAGATAATGCTATTATTAATATATATTTGTACTCGCCCGTCCCAATTTTTTTTTGTTTTGTTGTTGTCATATTTGGAACACATACCCTAATTTGAAGCCGTCCCAGCGTACAAACTATAGAAAATAGTACCCGTCTCATACGTGTTAAGGGTCGATGTGGTTAAACCACATCGATGTGGTTAACCAAAGCAGATAACTCAAAAACAGGAGCCGGTCTCGCAAATAAAACACGATAAACCCTAAATAGTTGCAACAGAAACTGTTGGAAAACTATTTAGTGTAGCTTTTTAGTGTCCGATCATGAGGACTTGGACTTTACTTAAAAGCTATAAAACCCTTAGGAAACTGCAAGCTAGCCTGGCATGTAAGGATTGGCTAGTCTGTTCTCTGTTTATAGTCCTCTAGCGAGACACTGGTCTTCTTCCTGTTTAACGGTCAATCAGCTACAATTTACAATTGTTAGTTAGTCCCAGCGGGCCTATGATAGAATAATACTAATTTGTATTGTGAAATAGCTCAGTAGCTTGGTCGGTGGTGCAAGTCCCGGATTCAGCGTAGATTTAGTAAAGCGAGTTTGAGTAGTTGTGATATCACGAAAGTGATTAACATAAGTATGATAACTTTTAACTAAAACTATTGTGAAATATTTTGCAGGTATCACTTATTCAATACCTGATTTACAAATTTAATGTGGATGACCGCATCAAACAGATGTTAATTGATATCGATATCTGGATCATCCCCAATTTCAATCCGGATGGTTTTGAAGAGTCCCGGGAGGGGGATTGTGATTCTCCAGCCAAACCCAACGGGAGGAACTATTTCTTGGATGACGATTTCCCTAACTTATGTAGTCAAATGTAAGTTCTTTTTTTTAATTTGGGTTTAACGTTGCTTTCAACTGCATGGTAATATCACGACGGGGGGTGTTACCCTTCATTCTCAGGAAGCTCACAAACCTGCTGACCACATTAACGTCACTCAGCCTGGGTTGGGCCGCAATGCCATCACGAAGTTTTCAGCTCGCTGTACGCTGTAGAGTTATCATCCGTGCCTAGTTCCTCTTAGGTCTCTCATATAGATTTAGAGCCATATTTATGAACAGAGAATTTTGCCTGGGCAATGTCTCAAGTAAGGTATCGACCAATAATATTCAAGGAAATCATGCTTGAAACATTGCTCAGACGACGTTTTCTGTTCTGAATACAGCTGTTAGGGCCACGGGATTTTTTCTGTACCAATTCAAGAGCTCTAGAGTGATCACATGACTCAAAATTTTCATGAGCCGGGACCTGCCAGGCGGATCTTGATCGGCCAAAAGTTCCAATCACATTCTCTTTATAATGTTTTTCTTTGTGTTATTATATCACAACGTGTTTATTTGTGTTATTATATCACAATTTATAGTGGTTAGATCAGAATTATAGGACATTTTCCATATCTTTTTTAATATCCTAATATCTTATTTTGCCTATAATAGCGCCACTGGTCGCTGCTGTCATTAAAGCAGCCACTCATACTTCCTCACGAGGTATGAGTGGAGACCCCGAACACCCAAAAACAGAGCAGAAAAAATCCTGTGCCGGTGGGGATCGAACCCAGGTCACTGTGCGTGCAACGCTTAGCGCGCTAACTCACTCTGCCACGGTGACTTCTTAAAATGAATCACATTCTCTTATCAACAGGGATAAAGAGAGTGAAACGCTGTCCATGATGAAATTCATCCACGGCAATCATTTCGTTCTGTCGGGTAACTTCCAAGGTGGCGCCAATGTCGTCAGTTATCCCTTCGATCTAGTTCCAAACACAGAAGTTAGGGAACCATTTTCGTCAGCAAATGGTGGCTCTGGTCTTGCATCTTCGGCTCGCTCGAAGAAAACTCCGGACGATGAGATTTTCAAAAAGTTGGCCTGGGATTATGCTCAACAGAATTCAATGATGGGAAGGAAATGCAGCGAAAATATTCCCTGTGGAATTAGGAATGGGAATCAGTGGAATGTGAAGAATGGGAGTAAGTTTACTTTTAAGTTCAATCAAACCAAATTAAAAAGAGGGAAATTCTCATAAATGGATAAGTGATGGACATCTTGTGGATAGTGAACCTGTGACCATAGCGTGTATAATTAAGAAGTGTGGAAACGAACCCCAGTTGCATGGAAAAGCCACATAGCGCGACAACATCGCAAAGGAGTAGAATATTTCTCGCGTTCTATTTATGTTTATGTTTCCATTTTGTTTACATTTCATACGGGTGAGGGACGAGGAGAGGAGACTCCTTTGTGATACTAACGCTGAGGACGCCACGCTATAGGCCGGCGGGAGGTGGTTTCCACACTTCTTAATTCTACACTTTATGCATCTCCTATAAGATAAGACCTCTTGGCGACGCACTTCAGATCAGTGTTTAAATTCCCGGTGTCAGCGCAGATTCAGTAAAGCGAGTTTGAGTAGTTGTGATATCACGAAAGTAATTTTTTTTTAAGCTTTATTAGGAGGACAAAGTACAAGTAACAGTATAAAATTAAGAAAAGGAAAAGAAAAACAAACAAATGACAAAATAAATAAGTAAAAAAAAAGAAAACAACAATAATGTCCTACCTAATGGGCGGGGTTATTGCCTGTGGCAATCTCTTCCACCCAACCCTTATGATTACTATAAGTAATTATTTTATATTTGTGTTATTGTAATTGACA
Source organism: Bactericera cockerelli (assembly GCA_024516035.1). Lineage (NCBI taxonomy): Eukaryota > Metazoa > Arthropoda > Insecta > Hemiptera > Triozidae > Bactericera > Bactericera cockerelli. The sequence continues at coordinate 25,583,573 of CM044962.1, forward strand.
CATATATGATTACTATAAGCTAAGGCAAACACGAGGGTAGCGCGTGTGTATAATTTTATTGTGAATATATAGATCATCCTGAAACTAAGAACATTTTATTTTAATTTCCGAACTTTTGCTCGTTCCTCAGGCATGCAAGACTACAACTACCTCTACTCCAACTGTTTTGAAATGACCTTCTACTTGGGTTGCTGTAAGTATCCCCTGGCCAAATTTCTGCCCATCTACTGGGAAGCGAACTTGAAACCAATGCTAAGTTTCATCGACAGCACGCGTCTAGGTGTGTACGGAGTGGTGCGCAACGACCACAACTATCCCGTCAAAAAAGCTGTGGTCCTCTGGGAAGAGGCCGGAGCTTACAAGCAGGTCCAGGTGACGACAAGAGGAGAGTACTGGAGACTCCTGGTCCCCTCTGAGCAGCCATACAAGATCACAGTGATGGCTCCCGGGTACCAAAATGTGACAACAAGTGTGCAAGTGCCCGTCAATGATCCTTACGTGCAAATGGATTTTGTTCTGCGCAAAATTCGTTTTAAAAAGATCAAAGCTCAATTATTTATTCCCTGTGTCCACTGTGGAAGCTTCAATTTTAGCGGAGAAGATTGAGTTTTACGTCCTTTTTAAATCTTTTACTGGCAAATTCAGAATGATTATTATATTATTTTTATTAAAAGATGATTGTTTCACAGCCTTTTTTATTTCGTAGCTATGAAACAGGAGCTACTGTAGACGCGTTTGGTCTGATAAAACTTCTCACTTTTCTGTTTATTCTGATTAAAATAGTGAGGTTAGTTTATGGCACGGATATATAGAGCTCTTACGTGCAACCTTTAAACATATCTTCATAATTCTTCAAAAATCTGACCTTTTTTATTCTTTCAAATGTGACTTCGAAGCACATGAATAATTGAATATATCTAACAACATCCATTAAAATAGTTATTTGATTGAAATAAAATACTAAAAATATTTCATTCATTTTCTTTATAAAAAAAGAATAATTATGTCAAGCATCTTCAAAATGTTAATGATAATAGAAAAAGTAAATGTGATACAATTTCAAACTGTTCAAAGTTGTAAAAATATTTAATTTAATTTCTTAATAAAAAATAAAATGCCAAGCTACTTGAAAATATACACAGTAATAACTTTATTTCATTACAACAAAACAAATTCATCCTACACGGTAGTGAGAGAAGAGTATACACATTTATTTTGCTACAAAACAAAATGTCATACACTTCAAAACAGTACACAGCATTATATTATTTCCATTTTAATATTTTACAACAAAATAAAACTAACGAGTGAGGTGTTTTAATATTTTTTTTTCTTCTGTCCCATTAATTTTATTCAACAAAAAAGTCCCTTTCATAAAAAACATCACCTCTATTTCCACGTTTTATCTCTTCTTGTGTTTGAGTGAATGTTTTTGTTGTTATTTTAATTTTAATAGCGAAAGTTGGTGTTTCTGTTTTTTTTTTTTTTTTAATGTTTCACAGATTGTAGTTGTAGATTTATTTATAAAAATTATATTTAATTATTTAAAAAATGATTTAATGATTTAATTAAAAATAGAAAATACAGTCGAACCTGGAGAGATAAAAAAAAAAACCGAGGAGATGTTTTATCGAAATTTATTTGATTTTTGTAAAAACTACTAAATAAAAATATCCACAAATGTACAAACCTACATGTTCGTGATCATAATAAACAACCATCGCCGACTTTTCTCTTTCTTGTGATAGGTTTCAAGGTGTTGTAATAGGCCGCGAGGGCCCAAAACCTCCACGAACCAGAAAAACTGGTTCATGGAGGTTTTGAGTACTTGATCTAGATCTTTGTTTAAAGAGCTGGTTTATTTTGTATAAATCTCGAAGCGAGACCTTTTAATGGGAAAAATTCGCATTACACCAAGGAATTCGTAACTCTGTTAAGAAAATAATCCAAGAACCTGTCGGAAAAAATTAAGGTAGAATTCTAATAGAATTCTAAAAATATTAGAAAAAAATAGAAAATAAGGCCACCAAGGCTTTCCTTTTTCAGAGGATTTCCTTGGCGATACAACGAGGTAATTTTTTTTTTTTTTTTAATTGACGGTTCCCATGGGGACCCAATATACAAAGTAATGAAATACAAAAAAATAACATTAAAAACATTAAAATTATTAAAAAAAAAATAATAATAATATCAAAATACAAATGGTAACAAGTTATTCAAAGTGTTATATAATTCTAGAATACTGGGGACTTTATCACAGAAAATATCTACACCTTCATCATTTGTCAGGTTCCAAAATTTGGCACATCTTTGTTTTTTTTTTTTTTTTTTTTTTTTTTTTTGTGGGGTTTAACGTCGCTTTCAACTGCCATGGTCATATCACGACGGGGGTTTTACCCTCCATTCGCAGGAAACTCACAAACCTGCTACTCACATTGACCTCACCCAGCCTGAGTGGGGCCGGGAAAAGCCAGCGTCACGAGAATTAGAATTTGAATGGTCACCCATCCAAGTCTTAACCTCGCTGGATGTCGCTTAACTTCGGTGTTCTGAAGGGAACCGGTGTATTCAACATGCCATCGACGCTGGCTAAAACATCTTTGTAATGGTGCATATTTACGAAGGTCAGTTTTGTGATGATCTATTAAATAAGTTGTGTGATTTCTTGTATGTCGTATTGGAATTCTTATTTTAATATCTTGTAGCATATCTGGTCCATATATTTTATTGTTTATTAATTTATGTAAAAAAACCATGTCATTAAGTTGTCTACGTGTTTCAAGACAGATTATTTGGTGTGTATTTTCGATTTCTCTATAGTCATGGTTGGGAATTTTATAACGTGTTTTATATGCTATTACTTTTAGAAATCGATGTTGTACAGATTCTAACCTTTTATCTGGTATTTATAGTGAGGGGACCAGACTACAGATGCATATTCGAGAACTGACCTTACGTACGCGAAGTAAAGGACCTTAAGAGTCGACACACCCGAAAATTCTCTTGAATGACGATTAATAAAACCTAGCATTTGCAGAGCTTTATTTCTGCTATCTGCATGTTATGTTTATTGCGTCAAGTGAAATGGATGAAGTCTATCATATTCATATTAAAATCACCTGTGATTTTAAAATGAAATGCCTTGTTAAAAAAATATTTATTACTAGGTGGAATTCCCAAAGCTCACTAATGTATCCCAAGAAAGTGATGAGTCCATGAATAAAAATGGAAATTTTATCCGCAAAACCATGAAGGGTCAGAAAATCTACTGGCTTCTGAGAATTTCTCCTGTAGTCAACACAGTGAAAGTCAAACACCACTTGAAATTCTTGTCCACGTCCTAAATTGTTACAATTAATGTTACACATTACACCAGTAAAGTAGTTCACACATAATTGTACACAATTATTAAACACATGAATTATGAAAGTTGACATTGATAGAAGATAAAAGCAAATCTTCTAAATTTGAGGAGAATAGTTCAATATTGACTAATCATTGCAGTAGAATCAACTATTGTAAGCTTAAAATGGCAAGGTAATTATTTTTAAGACTATGTTTTTAACCTATCATTGGTTGTCATGGTTACGGCTTACGGCGAAAGACTTGTAATGTAAACAATCCAACCTATAGTTCCAGGATCTTTGGCACGGATTTCACCCAGTCGGGATTTTTCCTCTTTTCTTTTAGTTTGTATATCTTTCTTGCCTTTATCCCTTATTAGCTTATGTTGCTTTTGGGGTCATTTGTTCAACCTTATGGTTGGGGTTGGTAGGGTGGAGCACGATTTTTATGGGTGGATGCCCTTCCTAACGCCAACGATTTTATTTGGTTTGAACGCCCAGATCTGGACGAGGTTGTTGGCTGGCGTTTCTTTCACTTGGCGAAAACATAATAACAAATTAACTTCAGTATTCTTCCAATTTTTGTCTTTGAAATTGGGTTTAACGTCGCTTTCAACTGCATGGTCATATCACGACGAGGGTGTTACCCTCCAATCGCAGAAAACTCACAAACCTGCTGCCCACATTTACTTGATGTCCCGGAATGCCAGCAGCATCACAAGTCTTCGCCTCGAAGACATTGCTTAACTTCGGTGATCCCACGAGAACCAGCGCGTTCAACCCGTCCATTGGCGCTGGCTACTTCCAATTTCAATTCTAAATTCATCTTCCATTTCACCAATTTTCAACTTAAAAACAATAGTTTTAAACGTAGACTGATTACGACACAGGTGATGGGACTTTGACGGTGTTTGGCTATTCTACGATAACTTCCTGTTGATAGATCATTTAGAAACTTTTTATCTTCAAAAGAAGAACTTCTATTTTTTCTTAGGGCTGAATTATGAAACAAGATTAGTAGACACTATCTCTTAACTTGGCCTATAGTGGCGCTGTGATTGGTTGAAATTCCCAACAGAGGGCGTGTTAAGGGAAAGTGTTATCTACATTAATCTAATCCTGTTTCAAAATTTGGCCCTTAGTAGTATTTATACTTCTCTGCTTTTGTTATTACCATTATTACTTATTAACCTCAGTAGCTTGATCGATAAGGCGGCGGACTTGTAACCTGGATGCCAGTGGTTCAGGTCCCGTTTTCAGTGTGGATTTGGTAAAGCAAGTTTGAGTAGTTGTGACATCGCGAAAGTGATTAACACATAAATATGATAACTTTTTACTTATTCGCTACGGTTGATACTGGAATTTTTTTAAACGTGATGTTTATTAACAAGTAAAGCAAAGATGTCAAAAAAGAGTCATAATTTTGGAAATAATTATCTGACTAAAGGACGGGGCTATTCAATTGTTGACCCAGCACCTAAATGGGAAGTATTGTGTCACTTCTCGCCCCTCAGAGGAGAGATATACTACGGGATGGGCACGGGCAGGCTACTACACAGACCACAAGCGTCTACAGTAGCTCCTGTTTCATGGCTACGAAATAAAAAAGTTTGTGAAACACTTCTTCTTTTCTTCTTCTTTTACTCTGTCTTATCCCGCTCAAGCAGGGTTGACGTTGTTCAACCTCATTGTTGAGGTTGGTTGGTTTTTGCACATTTTAACGCTTGGATGCCCTTCCTAACGCCAACGATTCTTTGATTTAACGTCCTGGATTAGGACGGGGGTTTTACCCTCCATTCGCTGGGAATCGTACCAGCTCCCCACATTAACCTCACCCACCCAACACTCATCCTTTAAAAAAAAAAAAAAAAAAAAATGGTTTATCAAATATGATAACTAAACTTACTATTTTTTATTTAACTTACTATTATTCCTACCGTCATTTTCTCCATTTCAGCGTATCCGCATTGAAACCTGGTCTGGGTAATGTGGAGTTGAGGAAACTGGAGAAATCCGCCGAGAAAGACCCGAGTCGATCCAAAATACTAGACCGAGCAGAATATATCAGAGTAAGTACTAGAATTATTATTCGAGACATCTAAACTTACTTACTTACTTACTGCCGGGTTCTAACAGGCCGCGTTACTAGACTGAACAGAATATGTCAGAGTACTAGAATTGTTTGAGACATCTAAACTTACTTACTTACTGCCGGGTTCTAACAGGCCGCGTTACTAGACTGAACAGAATGTATCAGAGTACTAGAATTGTTCGAGACATCTAAACTTACATACTTACCGCCGGGTTCTAACAGGCCACGTGGACCCATGATCTCCATTAACCATTGTCTTCCATTCTTTTCGATTTTGTGGGTACTCTCTGTCCAACTATCTTGTGTTCCTCGGGGGTTTCCTTTGATTGTATCAAGTTTTCACTCCATCTTTCCATCTTTTCTTTTGCCTTCCTTTTCTCTTAGGTGTATCATAATAGAGACAGCCTCCGTGGCGTAATGGTTGTGACTACTGCCCGTAGTCCAGAGTTCCCGAGTTCAACTCCCGGTTGGGGCAGACTTTTTGACGAAAATGCTGTTCCATCCAGACACGTGAGGCTGGCATTTCCGGCCCTACCCAGGTTGGGTGAGGTTAATGTGGGTAGCTGGTACGATTCCCAGCGAATGGAGGGTAAAACCCTGCGTCCTAACTGTCTATCTGAGTCAGGACGTTAAAACCAAATAGAATCAACTGGTCACAATGGATCTAATTAGGTCGCAGTGTTAATTGTAAGGGTTTCACTGAAAACCCTGCAACCAGGTCAGATAATAATAAATCATAATAGAGATGTAGAGATTTATAGATGTTGGTTTCTTAATTTCCTCTGGCAACATGTCCTATCCATCTGAGGATTTTGATTTTAACTATTTTAAGAATGTCCGTGATTGGCGTTACTTCTCATTTTCCAAGTCTCTGAGTCGTGAATTTTGGTAGGATATCTAAACTGGTGGGCAAAATTAGAGGAATGCTAAGTCTTTTTCCCAAATGGATAAATAAGCTTGGTGCAGAAGAGAACGCCGAAGGCTTCATCACTTTCCCTTTTCAGGCTTTGTTAATATAATCATTATTATTAGTATGTTATTTATATGTAAAAATTGAAGTTATACATATAAAAAAATAAATAAATAGAGATAGTCTGTTCCGCAAACAGATCTGTGCATCAATCACTATCTTCATGCAGCCAGCGTCGATGGCGCGTTGAATGCAACGGTTCTCGTAGAATCGACGAAGTTAAGCAACGTCCAGCGAGATGAAGACTTCGTGATGCAGGCATTCCGGCCCGACCCAAACTGGGTGAGGTCAATGTGGGTAGCAGGTTTGTAAGTTTTCTGCGAATGGAGGGTGAAACTCCCGTTGTGTATGAACATGCAATTGAAAAACTCTAATAAAACAAAACATACTAACTATCTTCATGTATTCACTTGGGATGAACCTCAATATTTACCTGTTTTGTATGTAAATTGTGTGAACTAATATTATTTATATTCTAACTTGGTAAAACTCGATTTGTTTTTCTAGAACAAAATCGGCACAAAACCAAACTCAAAGTGCATTGGATTACGGAAACTTAAAAGCAAAGATTTTCGAGCAAGCCAAAACCTTCAGTCTGCAACCATGCCTTTCACCTCGGAGAAATCTTTCACGACTGTCACTGTAACACACAGCAGCCCAGCAATGCTTAAATCAAATCAAAATTTCATCATGGGTAAAGAATTCAAAAACACTGATTTGATCAGAAATTTGACCATTGAAAATGCAAGATCAGATTGCGATAGGAAATGCTATAGTAGGCCCTCTCAAAATGTTCGAACTTATAAAATTACTATAGATCATCACAGTGTCGCACACGGCACTATACGTGAAGGAACTGTTAAAACAAGGTCCAAATCATGCCATAAGACAGACCTTAAAATTGAACCGGAAAATACTGATACTAGCTCCACGCCGAATCAGCAAGGAGATCTTTGCAATGAACAGCAGCTCACTGATGACTTCAGTTCCAAAACTGATATTGAACGTGACTCCATAACTAATAAATGTGGTGACTTTAGCCCCAAACCAAAGGAAAGTATTCACGTCATCAAATCCGAGAAGAATACTTGTGACGCCAAATCTCAACTGAATGCAAGCTCAACTGTAGAATTGATGAATGAAGGAGATTATGCTCTTCACATGCAAGAGATGCTAAATGATAAGTACTCCAATTTCATAGTATTTGGTCGGTCTGATTGGTTTTGGCACATTTTTACGGCTGGATGCCCTTCCTAACGCCAACGATTCTATTTGATTTAACGTTCTGAATCAGGACGGGGGTTTTACCCTCCATTTGCTGGGAATTATGCCAAAACCAACTAACCTCAACCATAAGGTTTATTATTTATTAGAATTAACCATATTTATAAATTACTTATTTGTTTATTTGAATTAACAATATTTCCGAATTACTTATTTGTTTGTTAGAATTAACCATATTTCCAAATTACTTATTTGTTTATTAAAATTAACCATATTTCTAAATTACTTATTCGTTTATTTGAATTAACAATATTTCCAAATTACTTCTTTGTTTTTTAGAATTAACCATATTTCTAAATTACTTATTCGTTTATTTGAATTAACAATATTTCCAAATTACTTCTTTGTTTTTTAGAATTAACCATATTTCTAAATTGCTTATTTGTTTATTGGCATTGACCATATTTATAAATTACTTATTTGTTTATAAAGCTTGCTTTTTGAAAACTTTAAAGTTTTTATTCAATATGTAAATTAACATTAACCCTCAAAATCTAACTTCATATAAGTGCAACAATAATAAGTTGAGTTTGAACACAATTTTTTTTTTTTATTACATAATAGATTAGTTTTATATTTTCAATATATATCTGTTTTATAATTTTATTTTGTTTTATTATTTTCATGAAGTTTGCTTTTATGCTAAACTTACGATTGAATATAATAATACTTCTGATTTCTAATATTAGAAAATTCTCGTAAGTCATAATACTTTTTGTCACTTGTGGTTAGCCATGTGCCTCTCTACATATGTAGATACTTTGGATATATTGACTCTATCTGGGATCTTTCCCGAAAATCCTCTATAAAAAATCTAGCAAGCCTTTTCAAATGTCTCGTTTCTTTGTCTTCCTTTACACTTGCACCAGATTCTGCATCGGGCCAAGACTCTCACCAGCAAAAAGAAGAACGACCTCCGTGTGTGGAAAGGAAGAAGTCTGGACGCTATTGAAAACTTGGTAGAACAGACCTGCAAGGAAATCTCGGAACCTCAACTGGAAGAAATGAATCTGAGGAGACCCTGTTGCGTCCAAGTGAGGTAATTAATAATTTTCATATTATAGCTCTCGGTTTATGTGTCTGTCCCGGTAGCTCAGTGGTAAAGGCGACACTTTCTAAATCCTTTCTAGAGATACACTTTCTAGAGATACCAGAGGTCGTGGGTTCGAAACCCGGCCGGGACATGACAGGTTATCTTCCCATACGGGAATTTTACCTCATAATAATATGTCTTGGGAATATTGCAGGAATAATGGGACTTCATAGTCTTGACCGGGCAGTATAAATAAGGCGATATTATTATTATGTGTATCAGGAAATATTCGATTCAACAAGTTTGACACCCAAAAGCAGGAGATATCGTAGCAGCTACCCACATAAACCTCACCTAGCCTGGGTAGGCCGGAAACGCAAGCCTCACGAGGGAACAGATTTTTTGTGTGAAAAGTCTGCTACTACAGAGAATCAATCCCTGGACAACGGGCAGTAATTAAAACTGTTAGGCCAGGGAGGCAGGCGTGGCTTCTGTTTCATGGCTTTTTACTTCCGAGATTTTTTTGTGTTCGTTTTGAAAAAAACCTCGTCTGGAATGATCTCGATTATAAAGAGTTAAAAGCAACAGCAAAAAAAAAAAAAAAAAAAAATGGAAGGAACTATTCGTATAGAAGGATTATTACTGAAAAGTGCTCCGCTGTATCTCGAAAGCTCAGAGTGGTAACATTTTGTTCTTTTCTTTTCTTTTTTTTTACCTAAATTCTCTGTAAACTCTCTGGAAATGCAAGTTTCAATGCAAAGTAGGGCAAAATTTGCACACAAAAGAAAAGGACAAAAGATGAGCTAAATGCAACTTTAGCATCTGAATAGGAGAAAGAAAAAAAGAGAGTTACGAGAGGGAAAGAGAAAGTTATAAAAGGGAAATAGAAAGGGAAGAAAAGGGAGAGAGAGAGTTATGTAGGAGTAATAGAAATAACAAAAGAGAGAGATATGAAGGAAAAATAGAAAGAGAGGAAGAGAGTTATCTAGGAGAGATATTCAGAGAGAGAGAGATGTAAAGGGACAATAGAAGAAGAGAGAGAGAGAGAAAAAAAACAAATATGAAGAAGAGAGAGAGATATATATATATGAAGGGAAAAGGAAAGGAGAGGAAGAGACATTTGAAGGAGGAGAGAGATATATACGAAGGGGAAATATAAGAAGAGACAGAGAGAGTTTTGAAGGTAAAATAGAAAGAAACGAAGAGAAGGGAAAATAGGAGCAGAGAAAGAGAGTTATAGAAAGGTATGTACTAAAAGTAGAAATTCTAAATGCAACAAATGAACTTTTCAAAAGTTCAAAAGCGGGAGAACTTGCTGCTAAAACAATAGAGGATGCTACAAAACTCCGCTTTGAGGTACAGTCTGGCTTAAGGTTAATCCTGCTTTATAAATTCGGCTCTGAGAAATATTATTATTTTTATGGTATGCTTTATTAGGTAAGACAAAAATATATGCAGTAAAATGCAATGAAATTATAAAGAAAAAATAAATAGATTGAATAGAGGAACAAGAACAAAAAAGGGAATAAAGCTAATGTCCTACCTAGAGGATGGGGTTATTGCCCGTGGCAATCATTTGCACCCAACCCTTCTTGCTCTTGAGATACAATGCCGGTGTTGAAAGCGGCACTTTGTGAATTCAAAGATTCCAGAAGGCGTGGAAACCCAATCAACGAGATGAAGGCAATTAATGTTGCTTAAGATTCTTTTAGGGCTGATTTCAGCAACATCTTTTGGTGTTAGAATCCGCCTTGAGAAGTGTTTCATTCGAGCGTGAGAGGCTGTTCCACGTTCACAGAGAATGTGTTTTGCTGTTCCTGGAGCCTCTTTACAGAGACTGAATTTTTGATCTTGAGTTATGTTCATCTTGTTTGGATGGTAGTTGAGGCTATAAAAACCTGTTAAAAAGACAGTGAGGATTCATCATTCCTCTTTGCTCAGATAGAGCATGAGCATTTCTTTCGCTCTTTTAGGCGAAAAAATGCTCATAAAAATTTTCGCCTGCCTGTGACCATTTGAACTGCTTCTCAGCAGCTCCTGAGAGTTTTCTAAAGATCTCTTTAATTTAAAACTTTTTTTTTAAGTGGGGTTTAACGTCGCTTTCAACTGCCATGGTCATATCATGACGGGGGTTTTACCCTCCATTCGCAGGAAACTTACAAACTGCTACTCACATTGACCTCACCCAGCCTGAGTGGGGCCGGAAAAAGCCAGCGTCACGAGAATTAGAATTTGAATGGTCACCCATCCAAGTCTTAACCTCGCTGGATGTCGCTTAACTTCGGTGTTCTGAAGGGAACCGGTGTATTCAACATGCCATCGACGCTGGCTTATTTTAAAGCTTTTAAACAGCTTCTGAGAGATGTTTTTAGCCGAGAGCAACACGGAATATTATGAAATAGGGTGTACCTTATTTTCGTTGTACTCTTTCTTCATAAATTATTAATCCTAATAATAATAAAAAAAAAAACCGATTAGTAGCTGAAAGAGAAATGCTTTAGAATTGGGTTTTACTTGAAATATTTTCTTCAAATGGTCTCAACAATTACGCTTCTTGTTATACACTGTATATCCTTACCCCTAACACCCTGTATTCAAGTCCAAGACAAGGCTCAACTTCGTTGTAGCAGGCTCTCGAACTTACAGCATCGAGAGTCTGCCCTCAGTACACCTCTAGTCAATGTAAGTACACGGAACAATATTTATAGCCCCATCATAGTCCAATTAGCCCATTTTCAAAAGTAAAAAAGCTAACCATAAAATTTGGTATGTAGCTGCAGGGCGTTTAAAAGTATTTTCGAAAGACTATTTATATTGATACGGAATATACTTTTGATACACCCTGTATAATATTCTCAACTACGCTCCACCTTTTAGCTAATAGCTTCCCAGCATATACTGTACAAGCTATTTTGTGAGTTTTCCTAATGGCTGAAAAAATCAGGGATGTTTAAAAAAGTTGTCATTTAGCCTGATATTCTCAATCAACACTGGAGCGATTGAAAGGGAAAATATCTCATATCCAGGTTTAACCGTAAAATCCCTCTCTCTCTCTTTCACTCTCTCTCCCTCTTTCGTTCTCATCATCTGTCTAACACACCCACCCTTCCTCTCCTCTCTCCAATTTCCTCATTTCCCCTCCAAAGAAAACCCATCAAGCCTCCCTCCACCTTCACGAAAAATCCCGAAGTCTCCCGACTGCTGGCGAAGAAGGCCTTCACCAAACAGGAAGCCAACAAGCTGCTCAATCAAATCCTGCTACTGGAAGATTGCTGCCGATTGCACCCGAAGTTAAACCGAAGAGAGCCGATCAGTGCGAGCTGTCCGATGCATTACCCTCAGGATTCGTCCCTCAGTGCTTCGGGGCTCTCAGGTAGGAGTGCTAGATGGGCCGAACTATAAGACAGACTTACAGAGAAAGAGAAAGAGGAAAGACAGAGGGAGGAAGAGGAGAGAGAATTTTTTTTGTTCCCGGTAGCTCAGTGGTAAAGGCGGCACTCTGTGAATCCAGAGGTCGTGGGTTCGAAACCAGCCGTGACATGACAAGTTATCCTCCCATTTGGGATTTTTACCACATAATAATACGTCTTGGGCTTACTGCTGGTATAATGGGACTTTATCCTAATCGGGCAGTATAAATAAGGCGATATTATTATTATTATTATTGTTTGTTTTGAATTTGAATTTTCAACTTTATTTACAATAATAATGATACAATATAACTAATTACCTCTAAAGCTAATTCTAACTTAGTTAGAGGTAAGCTCTCTCATGAATTAAATAAAATATATAAAATTATAGTAATGACAAAGGAAAAATCATAATAATTAAATAATAATGTAATATAATAAATACTATGTGATCTTGAATCAAATAAAGAAAATAGAACAGTGAAATTGAATAATTAATATAATAAAACCGATTACTACTTATACTTTAGTTCTCTTGAAAAAAATTATTTGTACTCGTCAGTTAGTTTCAAGCATAGGAGATCCCATTTCGCTCGAATAGAATTTAAGTGCACGCGTATAACTGTTAGTAAATCATTTTATATTTAGAGTATTTTTCCATATCATGGCACGTATTACAATAATTATGTTCCTACATTCGTAATGTTATTATATATTATTAAAATATTCTTAAAATTAAAATATTATTAATATTATTAAAATAATTACTTATTGATTAAAAATGTAAATCTAAGTATAATATGCGGGCGATGTGTTCTAATCAACATTTTGACGAGATCATCCATACAGGCCAGAGTTTCAGTTTTGGAATCATTTGTTTTTTTTACGCAGATTTTGCCGTGTGTTTGATGCAAACTTTTTGTCTCTAGCCACCCGCTTCGCCTCATAGTAGAGCCTTTTATAGTATGGTGTAAGACACTCGTTGAATCCAAGTTTAGAGCACTTACCCTGTACAACGATATCCATTCTGTTGTAACTCTTACCCTCCTTGATTTTGGTCAGCACATTGCTGCTCATTTCTTCTGTTGTGTATTGGATGACAAGTGAAATATTTGTCTCTTCTTTATTATTGAAATCAGGCTTCGAAATTTTGTTGACTCTAAATTGCACAGCATTCTCTAGGGAAAACTATAACCTGTCTTGTCTAGTAGCTCCATCACAAACTTCTTCTCATCCACATCAGTGTTCTTGAAGCCAGTGACCTCCAGTTTGGTAGAGTTTTCTTTCTGATCCCTCTGCAAACTTCTTCTCATCCACATCAGTGTTCTTGAAGCCAGTGACCTCCAGTTTGGTAGAGTTTTCTCTCTGATCCCTCTGCAAACTTCTTCTCATCCACATCAGTGTTCTTGAAGCCAGTGACCTCCAGTTTGGTAGAGTTTTCTCTCTGATCCCTCTGCAGCACCATCACCTCCAGCTGCTTCACCTGGTTCTCAACTCCGTGGTGGCCCCTCCTGAGAGACAGTTTTTTTTTTTTAGATGAGTGTTTCACAGCCTTTTTTATTTCGTAGCGATGAAACAGAGCTACTGTAGACGCTTGTGGTCTGTGTTGTAGCCTGCCCATCCGTAGTATGCCTCCCCTCTGATGGGCGAGAAGTGACACAATACTTCCCATTTAGGTGCTGGGTCAACACGAGCGCACCGGAAGGTATCCCTTACAAACAATTGTAACCAAATTAAGAATACAAATTTTGTCGGCACGGGGGATCGAATTCGGGACCTTCCGCATGGCTAGCGAGTGCTTGACCACTGAGCTAATCGTGTGCTCAAATTCTTCTCCAGCACGACATTCTTTGGCTCCAAATCTTTCACAGAACTCGCCATCTCATCCAGTTTCTCGCCGTAGAAGGTAAGGCTATGTTGCAGCTCGATAAACTGTTTATTTAGCTCTGATTGGAAAACCGCTAACTTCTGGTCCATCACACGCGCCACCAGCATGGCTGTGCTGTTCTCCTCGAGTTCAGTGTCGCAGTTCCCACTGGATGTCTTGTCATTGACTTGGGTGTACCGGCGGCGGCTCCGGCGGTGGGTGGAGCTTTGTTGTTGGAACCCACCTTGCAGTATGAGCACTTCCATGCACCTCTTCTGTCCGGTCCGTAAGTGCGCCAGGAGACTTCACTCAGCGTGTTACACCCAAAGTGATATCTCCTCTTGCACAAAGAGCAACATGAAGAGTCCATTTCATCTTCTCTGGTAGAGGATCGTTGCACCTTCCACACAAGGTTGTCATTGTTTACAATGCTGCTTCAATAAATAGTTCGATAACGCGAGGAAGCACGGCGGGTAAATGAATGAATCAAAGTAAATACCACTGACCTATCTTAATGTCGTTATCAGTGGAAAAATTATGATTATGATCAGAAAGAGATAAGATCAGTGAACAGATTAGTTGGGCTTAGATTTTAGTATGAACGGGAATTGTTTCTTTTAATTCAGTTAACAATGTTAATATTATTTTGAAAACTTGTATGTAAAATCAATCAGTTTTTTATTCAAATTTTCGTGTTGTTTTTATTTATTTCTTTTTGCAGTATTCTTGATCGTTGTTTATATTTTAATTGTTTTCTTCCTTTTGTTCTTATGACGTAGTGTCACTGACTGTAACTTGCTTTAAATTATTATTTTAATCAAAATTATTAGCTAATCAATCACTTTAATAGTTAAAATGAAATTCTTAGTAATATAATTGAAATAATGAGATAAAAGTATAAGAAAGTTGTTTTAATCTTCAAAATCGATTTATTATGTTGAAATTAGAGTCTTGAATATTTGAAGTTCAAACAAAGGAAAAAACGTGAAGTGTTTTATAAATGTTAATAAAGTTCACATAACAGATTAAATGTTATAATACACGTTTTCCATGTGAAGAAACACTTCCTCTTTAAGAAAAATACAACTTAATTCACAAAAAGTAAGTAATTTAATATTTAAATGTAAAATTAACAGGAGCAAATTTAAGGCGACCTATGCGCTTGAGAGAGAGAGAGAGAAGGAGAGAGAGAGAGAGAGAAAGAGAGAGAGAAAGAGAGAGAGAGACAGAGAGAGAGAGAGAGAGAGAGAGAGAGATAATGAATGTCGTGATATAACCATGGCACTTGAAAGCGACGTTAAACCCACTTAAAAAAAAAAACACCAGGAGCGGATCATTATTATTATTACAGGAATGCTGATAAGAGATTTCCTCTTCAAACTACCATATCGCAATTCAAAATTAAGGGAAGATACTGTAATCGATTAAAGAAGATTAGCTTTAATCTTAGTGGACACACTATCCCTTAACATTGCGCCTACTGGGAATTTTAACCAATCACAGCGCATTTATTTCAGCTGTTAAATGATAGTGGCTTGAATTTACAAATCCTAAATATTTAATCCTTTTTTCCGGCACTACCCAGGCTTAATGTGGGTAGCTGGTACGATTCCCAGCGAATGGAGGGTGAAACCCCCGTCCTGACTATCTATCTCAATCAGGACGTTAAAACCAATCAACTGGTCACAATAGATCTAATTAGGTCGCAGTGTTAATTGGTAGGGTTTCACTGAAAACCCTACTTCTCTGTAACATTGTGTACTACTTCTCTGTTCTACTTCTCTGTAACATTGTGTACTACTTCTCTGTTCTACTTCTCTGTAACATTGTGTACTACTTCTCTGTTCTACTTCTCTGTAACATTGTGCACTACTTCTCTGTTCTACTTCTCTGTAACATTGTGTACTACTTCTCTGTTCTACTTCTCTGTAACATTGTGTACTACTTCTCTGTTCTACTTCTCTGTAACATTGTGTACTACTTCTCTGTTCTACTTCTCTGTAACATTGTGTACTACTTCTCTGTTCTACTTCTCTGTAACATTGTGCACTACTTCTCTGTTCTACTTCTCTGTAACATTGTGTACTACTTCTCTGTTCTACTTCTCTGTAACATTGTGCACTACTTCTCTGTTCTACTTCTCTGTAACATTGTGCACTACTTCTCTGTTCTACTTCTCTGTAACATTGTGTACTACTTCTCTGTTCTACTTCTCTGTAACATTGTGTACTACTTCTCTGTTCTACTTCTCTGTAACATTGTGTACTACTTCTCTGTTCTACTTCTCTGTAACATTGTGTACTACTTCTCTGTAACATTGTGTACTACTTCTCTGTTCTACTTCTCTGTAACATTGTGCACATGCATTTTTGTATATTTTCACAATTAAAATAAATACCAAAATACCAATGCCAACCCTGCAACTAGATCAGATAATAATAATCCTGTTTCGTAATTCGGCCCCCTGTTTTAAAACTGACCCTTCATCTTGCAGGCATTGGGGACATGAACAGTGCCCAGCTCATCTACTCGTCCCTCCACACGCCCAGGTTGCACACCCCTGAGAGCATACATTCAACTGAATCCCACGCGTGTCTTCGCGCAAGCGTATCGTTCTCTGAGCAGTGGACGGAGTCTCAGCAGAGCACAACATCAGGCTTTCCAGAAGCATCCGAGGAATCCTATTGGTCGAGCAGCTGGACTGAAAATCCGCAGCGCAGGCGCAGAACCATGAAGGGCTACTTTGATTCGTTTGTGGACGTGCGAATCTTTCCTGAACGATACAAGTCATACAAGTGAGCCGGATCAGTTCTTACTTTATTCTTACTTCCACGTAGTAGTCACTGTGGCAGAGCGAGTTAGCGCGCTAGGCATTGCACACATGGTGACCTGGGTTCGATTCCCAGCGGGGGAGGATTTTTTCTGCTCTGTACTTGGATGTTCGGGGTCCACTCATACCTCGTGAGGAAAAATGAGTAGCTGCTTTAATGTGAAGCAGCGACCAGTGGCAGAATCTTAGGCAAAAAAATAATACAAGATATTGTAAATTAAAGTGGTAAAGTCCTATGATTCTGCGCTACCCACTAAAATTGTGACATAATAACACAAAGAAAAGCATTATCATTATTATTATTATTACTCCCACGTGTCTCATTTGATACGACCAGACGCGGCCGCTAAAAAAACGTTTTCGGGTTGGTCCCACATAATCCAGGCTAAATTAGGATTTACATAGAGTTGCTCTATTAGTATCAAACAAGTTTGAGCTTGTTTACCATACCCATTATTATGATTCTAAATTAATAGTTTTACAAATGTGTAATAATTTTCACAATGTACGAAATAAGACTTGAAAAATCACACACATTTCCTATTATTATTATTAATATGAAACGCTTTATTAGGTAAACATAATTATGTACAAACAAATAACGGTAAAATTAAAATACAAAATTGACAAAATTAATATACAGAGGAAAAAAAAATAAACAAAATATATACAGATGTCCCAACTAAAGGGCGGGGTTATTGCCAATGGCAATCTCTTCCACCGAACAACTTCTTTTCTGTCTGGGAGGTGCTGCAGTTCTGCCGCTCTTAAACACCGGTCACGCCTGGCCTCCACTCTGATCTGCCTCGCTCTATTGCATCTTACTTTGTCATATTCATTCTCCTCATGTCCTGGATTATTAACATTTTACAAAAAAATTCAGCTTTATAGGTAAAGTTATGGCTTTAACTTATCTCAGCCTAGGATGGGTATTAGTAGCCAGAATCACGAAGGCTCGAGTTCTGTAAATCTGCCCTGTTTTATTTTAAATTGAACAACAATAATCAATGCATTTAACATAGCCGTCATCAAGGAGACGTTGCCACGGGCAACTTATCCGATCAAAGACCTTTCATCCCAGGGGTGTCCAATTCTATAAGCGGCCTTTTAAGTGTGTTGTAGGTAAATCTTTGAGCTTATTTCTTATCCACTGGACAGTAGACCCACTTGTATTCGATATGCTCAAGTTTTGGCGAGTAGATAGCCTCTGGTCTAAGAGTTTTTGTAAATGTGTGAATGACGTGAGTCATATAACTAGGCCATTTTCTGGTGATGACTTTTGTTTTTGTAAATGTTCACTTGATGGCCTTAAAATGGACACATTTCTCCATTGTATGCAGCAAACTCGGATCAAAATATATAAAGCATTTCAAAGATATTCAATAAAATAAATCTTTAAAAAATTCTGACTCACTTTTTATTATTATTTAACACTTTATTGGTCAACTACATGATACATCAAAAAAAAAATACGACATGAAAAAAAAAAGAAAACAATAGAAATTATAGTGAAACAAGAGACGAGGTTAAAGCCTGTGGCTTTCTCTTCCACCGAACCCTAATTGTATTTCTTTTCTTCAATTCCACAGGTTCCATATGCGCACGGACATTGTCATGAGTTTGTTCATAGTGTTTCTTTTCCTATGCCTCCAGTTTTTTCAATTCACGCCGATTTTCTGAAGAACAATCGGCAATTCTTTCCATGCACGCAGTTTTTCTGAAGAAAATCGGCAGTTTTTTCTATGCACGCTTTTTTTCTGAAGCACATGGGTAGATGAGATTTAAAAAAATAAAGACAAGAAATACATACAAGCAAAAAACCAACTCACAAACAAAACAAGAAAATGAATAGTACAAAAATACCAATCAAGTTGCCTATGGTAAAAAGGACAATACAAACAATGCCTTTTTTCGGAGAGAATCTTCTTCTTCTTTCACTTTTTCTTTTCACAAAGCTACTTAGAGTCGGCTTTGTTCAAACTTTTTGTCACGATTAAGGTTGGTTGGCACTCCTACTTCCACTTTAGAAAACTGGATGCACTTCCTAACGCCAACCCTGTGAGCCAATATTGTCGTGATTGGCTTTGTGTTATTGTCTTTTGGCCTGACAGGACTAGTACCGTATCTGGTTAACGTTAATCCCAATTTACCGTTACATGAGTAATGTATAAACTGGCTGGGGGACTATAAACAGGGAGTAGACCAGCAGTCTGGCTGGGGGACTATAAACAGGGAGTAGACCAGCATTGGCTTGGTTCTGGGGGCCCTTGTCAATTATTATTAGCCTCCTTGTAAAGACAGAAGTAGAAGTGCTGAGTCATTCCTCCACTGTCTGGTTACCATCGTTCACGATGACGCCACCCGATGATGATGAAGCAATGTAGTTTCTTGGAGGCGTTCTCCCACGAAACGACCGTTTCGCTTGATCAGTGGTACCGGTATAGCTCAGTGGTAAAGCCGGTGGATTTCAGTCCCACAGGTCGTGGGACTGAAACCCAGTCGGGACATGACAAGTTATCCTCCCATTAGGGATTTTACCAAATTATAATGCTTTGGTGTTACTGCTTGAATTTAATAGTCCTAAATGAATAGGTCTAAAAAAGGTCTAAAAACAGTGCCGCTCCCAGAAATTACGCTAGATACAAAACTAGCTACATTAAGTCGCAGTTAATTGCTACAGAATCCTTATCGGGTAGCATAAATAAGGTGATAGTATTACTATTATCAAAAATCAAAGTTGATTCATCTATGGAATGAAAGGATTTCTTATCAATTATCGAAACATAAAATTAACCATTTGTAGTATTTTTTCTCTCGATGTAACCCCGGCCTTCTTCTGAATTTGTCACATATGGAAAGAAAGACCCTTGGTAGAAACTTTTGTACATATCTAAACACTTGAAAGTGGTGGCGTCGAATTCAGGCCTAAAGCGATGTACGGCAATGCCTTATTGTGTAGAGTGTGTATTATGGAAAATAAATATCGGCCATGCCTCGGGCCTTAACTCTGGTGCTGCTCTCACAAGAGTTCTTTAATTCATCCTTGGTCTGCTAGCACTTCATAATATAGGATTTGCAGCTGACATAGCCTTAG
This sequence comes from Bactericera cockerelli, assembly GCA_024516035.1. Lineage (NCBI taxonomy): Eukaryota > Metazoa > Arthropoda > Insecta > Hemiptera > Triozidae > Bactericera > Bactericera cockerelli. The sequence goes on from CM044962.1 coordinate 25,603,497, forward strand.
TCTCTAAATCCATTGAATTCATTCTGTCATAAAAGATCATGTTACAAAAGATCTATTAATTAAGGTCGCAGTGACAAAGAGCTTTCGTAGCCGACAGTCCTACTAATGCCAATACCATCACCAAGTTAGTATAAGTAATTTTTTTTAGCAACTACACCAACACAAATATAAAGTCAACGGTTGACATCTGTGAGGGCAATAACTGTTGCTGGTCTCTTCCCTACTGGAAAATATCCGGTTGGTTTTCCAGGGTATTAAATGTTGACATGATGGAAATAATAGGCGATTTAAAGAGCAAGTCTCTTTCTTGTTTGGCAGGTCAAATTTCCAGAGTTTCTTAGTCTGTTATTACGGACTCTTAGGTGTATTTTCTCTAGTTAGTAGTTATGTTATCTATAGAAAGGAGAATTGTTTAATCACACCATAAATATATTTAGTTAGACTGTTAACAGAAGACTGGAATTCAAAAAAATTGATGTGGCAGACAAAAAGTTGGGCCTGTCCGGGATTTGAACCCGGGACCTCTCGCACCCGAAGCGAGAATCATACCCCTAGACCAACAGGCCAGACGATTGATTAGCATTTAGAATAGCTCTATACAATACCCAGCTTCCGTAGTGTAAGGGACTTGGCTACTGCCTTTTTCAGAGGTTTTAAACTCGATTTCGAGTTGAGCATAGATTTTCAACAAAAAATTATGTTTTCTCCGAAGTTAAAAAGGCTGGCATTTTCAAAATCGATCATAATTTTGACTTTGTATTTGTGACTTGCCCATAGTCCAGAAATGTCCCCGAACTCCCCAACTATAAGAAATCGGGGTACATTGAAATCATGCTCTTTCAGTAAAGACTAGCTAGATTCAGCTAGAAAGATGAATTCCCAGAAATTTGCTTATTAATTTTAATGCCTAAGTTATTGTACTTTGGGAACATGATTTGACATCCTCAGTAAATTCATGATAAAAACAAGTGGCTATATTACTAGAATTCGGTATGAGCAGTTCGGAAACTCAAAACTCGAATTCTAGCAATGCCTATAGTCAGGTGTGGCCGGTGGGAAAATGTTTTGGGGGTGCTGCCACATAAACCGGACTAAAATGGAATACGTAGAGTCGCCCCTTTCAGTATCTGAGAGTTTGAGTTTGTTTACACCGTCAATCATAGTAATTATGCATAAGTTATTGTAGAAATGTGTGATAATTTCCATTCTGTAAGAGCTAGGACCTTAGAAAATCCTGTCTTTTTTGTCGGGGGATCGTGCAGTTTCACAGCTCCTCAGCACGCGCCACAACTGCCTGTAGACTGCTATATATATATAAGTGTTTTTACTATGAATAGCTTATTGCATTTTGAAGCTCCCCACAGTGTATTATACTGCTTCAATGCAATTTCAAGAATTTGAATAATAGAAATTATATCTACCTGTAGCCCTCTCCAGAAACTCTCTCCAGTCTCAAAATCCCCGAATCATCGTTTCAACCGACACACAACGCAGTGGTTATTGCGTTCAACTTGACCAATCATAGAGCGTAGTGTGACAGTTGAAAGGGAGATTTGGAGATAATGAAAGTGGACATGGACACTTTCGAAGTGTTTCAGGAATGGGCTACTGATGTACAATTTTCCACGTGGCAATGACCAAGGAAAACCCCTTTGAAATAAAATTAGCGTTAGGGCTCGGTGTTGGAAAAAGCATTATTGTAATGAAATTCGAAGCTCACAATGTATATGATTCGCGATCAAAGCTGTAATTTGTGTCCAATCAAGCTGAACTTTTTCAGGTATATTCCATACATGCGTGGAATTTTATATAAATAGAGTGAACGAAAAGTACTGGATTTTTATATTTCTGCATGTATGCCCAATTTTTGGCGAAATCGAAATTTCTACATGGTATTCAAAAAATTGTGAATTAGGCACGAGCTATCTTTTTTAATAAAAAAGCTATCGCGAGCTTTTTTATTTCGTAGCCATGAAACAGGAGCTACTGTAGACGCTTGTGGTCTATGTTGTAGCCTGTCCATCCCGTAGTATGCCTGTATGCCTCCCCTCTGATGGGCGAAAAGTGACACAATACTTCCCGAAACGTTAAGAGTTAGAATGTGTGTGTGTGTGAGAGAGAGAGAGAGAGAGAGAGAGAGAGAGAGAGAGAGAGAGAGAGAGAGAAAGAGAGAGAGAGAAAGAAAGAAAAAGAGAGAGAAAGAGAGAGAGAGAGAAAGTGAGAGAGAGAGAAAGAAAGAAAGAGAGAGAAAAAAAGAGAGAGAGAGAAAGTGAGTGAGAGAGAAAGAGAGAGTGAGAGAGAGAAAGAGAGAAAAAGAGAGAGAGAAAGTGAGTGAGAGAGAGAGAGAAAGAGAGATAAAGAGGGAAAGGGAGAGAAAGAGGGAAAGGGAGAGAAAGAAAGGCAGAGAAGAATGTAGGGTAAAAGATAAAGAACTTGCTCTCCTTTCCTTTCCCATTCGTTTATTTTATCCGAGGAATACAGAACACAATCTGATTGAAAATTTACGAGTGTGAGAGAGAGAGAGACAGAGATACGATAATGAGATTAGAAGAAAGAGAGAGAGAGAGAGGGAGGAAGGGTGAGAGAGAGAGAGAGGGAGGCTGAGAGAGGGAGAAGGAGGGAGAGAGATTTACAAATAAATTGATACAGAATTTAACGAATGCGACAGAAATAGAATTAGTAGAAGAAAACTCGCGGGAGAGAGAGAGAGAGAGAGAGAGAAAAGGAGGGGGAGAGAGGGAAGGAGAGTGAGAGAGAAAGAGAGAAATGGGGACCATTTGTTTTCGTTTTTGCAATTACTTCTAAAGATTTCGTTAGATAATGGCATCGAGAGAGAGAGAGAGAGAGAGAGAGGGAAGGGGTGGGAGTGAGAGAGATGAGGGAGTGGGAGTAAGAGAGAGAGAAAGGGAGGGAAAACAAAGGGAAATCTGAATGTGTAACTGTGTGAATGAGAGAGAAAAACAAAAATAAATAAAGGAAATGAGAGAGAGGGAGAGAGATATAATGGCATTTTTTAATTTCAACTAATGCTTTAATATTGCAAAATTGGTCTTCAAGGGCCAAATATCAAGTTTTTGCAATGCCATTAGATATGCTATACGAAACAGAACTGTAGTGAGAATCTTAGAAAACATTTAATTACTGAAAGTAACTTTTGAAAATAGGTTAAGTACTGATTGAAATCGACAAGGCATTTATAATTTCACAAAAAGACATTCACATGATGTAATACAGAATTGAATAGGTTAACATATAATAATTATTTATTTATTATTTGGTTGGGTGGAAGAGATTGCCACAGGCTTCATTATTTTTTTGGTCTTGTTACTTTGTTCAATCTATTTATTTTTTTATTTATAATTTCATTGTATTTATTTTTGTCTTACCTATAATAACTAATAAAGTTTTTTTTTAAGTCTTGATTGAAATGTATGTTTTATTTATTAAACAACAAACATAATTATCAAAGTTGGTAGATGTAGTCCAGAGAGGGATTGGGAGGAAAAGTCCCAAGAACACTGGATGCATTCCCTCTCTGGATCGCCAAGGACAGGGATTGGTAGAGGTTGGTCTTGGCTTTTGGTTCTCCACTTTTCTCTTTTAATTTTTTCCCCATTTCTTCGACAAGATCCTTCATCTCCTGGCAGTCCTTTGAAAATATATCCATTGTTTTCGATGTTAGAATATATGGAGTGCTTTCTTTCACAAGCTGCCTCGGCCGCCGAACCAACATGAGTGGATGATTTATAAACATACGAAGGAGCTAGAGTGTCCACGCAAGTGACGTCCCACACTAACTTCTTCCCACGAGACCAGGAATCCAGAGTGACACCATCTGGCCGCTTACCATCACTGCGTGACATGCCTGTTAGTTCAAGTGTTGGGTGGAAGCCAAGGGATGTTAGAGAACGGGATATTATATTATTGAGTTCGGTGTGGCGTGTAAATCGACCAGCACTTTTTTCACAACTCAGTCCGTGAGTACCATTTGCAGCAACCATCTTTCCACATTGACATCTGAAAGGGTCCGTTACCTTACACCCCAAATGCAAAGCAACTCAGAGATGGAAAGAAGTATCGTCCATGAGGGTGGCGACATTACTGGATGGGATAGCATGTTAGCATGGAGCCACGAGTTCGACTCATTGTATTGGATTGCCTGAAAACGTGCAGTCAAAAAAAAAAAAAAAAAAAAAAAAAAAAAAAACGAATAAAGCATACCTACTATAATACTAATTAGTAGGACATATAATTGTACAAATAATCAATTATAAAAGTTAAAATACAAAATTTAGAATAACATAAACAAGAAAAGCAAACATAAAACAACATCGACAAAATATACATATACAGATGACCTATCTAAAAGGCGGGGTTATTGCCTACGACAATATCTTCCACCCAATCCAACATAGATAATTTTCGCCTGTTTAATCGTCGAGTTCAACACGTTATAAAATATCATAATACGAATAAACATAATAATAATAGCTATAACAATATAATAAATGACACAGAAGAATGTCATAACTCGTAGCACAAAGAGAAAAGCCTTTTAATGTTTCCCAAACGCTTATTATTATTATTATAACCTGCATGAAATAAAAGGATCTTGAATTTCACAGCATAACGCCACGTTTTGAAAACCTTTTTTTGTGAACAATAATTCTACCCCCACACCTCATAGCTAGAATTTTCAAACAATTTGTGTATTTCGTGTGCTCTCTCTCTCTCTCTCCATCTTTCGTCCTATATGATATTTCCAAATTCATGTTTATTTCTTAGTAATCAATATTTTGTACATGATAATGTTAATACCTACAAACAGGCGCGGCCGGTGGGAAAATGTGTTGGGGGTGCTGCCACATAAACCGTACTAAAATGGGATTTATAAAGTCGCTCTTTCAGTATCTAAAGAGTTTGAGTTTACATTAAACAGATTCATAAATCTCTAAGTAGCGCTAAGCGACTGTAATAGAAACTCGTCTGATGTTCGACATCAGTAGTTTGATCGATAAGGCAGTGGACATGTAATCGGAGGTCAGTGGTTCGAGTCCCGAATTGAGCAAATTTTTTTTTACTTTTTTTGCTTGATTTACAAAAGTTGACTTTTTTCCTATAAAATTAAAATCGAGGGAAGGTCGCAATTGCTTGTTTGTTGTTTGACCTTTTTATTTTTTACTTTGCCTTTTCCAAAGCCTACTTTTCAGGGTCAGCATTGTTTAACCTTTCCCTTCTGGCACTCCTAATTCCAAGTCCATTTTAATTAACCTAATATATAATAACACATTTTAACCCAAGCTTCAATTTTATCATTTCTAGTAAGTCTTCAATGAATTAAAACGCTTTTTTGTGTTCCGTGTCTTCTTCAGGTTCTTTTTATATTTTTTTGTGTTCCGTGTCTTCTTCAGGTTCTTTTTATATTTTTTGTGTTCCGTGTCTTTTCTTCGGTTCTTTTCATATTTTTTGTGTTCCGTGTCTTCTTCAGGTTCTTTTCAATTTTTTGTGTTCCGTGTCTTCTTCTGGTTCTTTTATATTTTTTGTGTTCCGTGTCTTCTTCGGTTCTTTTATATTTTTTGTGTTCCGTGTCTTCTTCAGGTTCTTTTATATTTTTTGTGTTCCGTGTCTTCTTCTGGTTCTTTTTATATTTTTTGTGTTCCGTGTCTTCTTCAGGTTCTTTTTATATTTTTTGTGTTCCGTGTCTTCTTCAGGTTCTTTTTATATTTTTTGTGTTCCGTGTCCTTCTTCAGGTTCTTTTTATATTTTTTGTGTTCCGTGTCTTCTTCTAGGTTCTTTTTATTTTTTGTGTTCCGTGTCTTCTTCTGGTTCTTTTTATATTTTTTTGTTTTTTTTCCGTGTCTTCTTCAGGTTCTTTTTATATTTTTTGTGTTCCGTGTCTTCTTCAGGTTCTTTTTATATTTTTTGTGTTCCGTGTCCTTCTTCTCAGGTTCTTTTTATATTTTTTGTGTTCCGTGTCTTCTTCTGGTTCTTTTATTTTTTTGTGTTCCGTGTCTTCTTCAGGTTCTTTTTTATTTTTTGTGTTCCGTGTCTTCTTCAGGTTCTTTTTATATTTTTTGTGTTTGTTTCGTTCTTTTTGTGTTCGTGTCTTCTTCAGGTTCTTTTTATATTTTTATGTCTTCTTTTTGTTCATTTTATTATTGCTATTTTGGTGGGGGGTAAGTTGGTTCCCCCCCTCGGCCTCCTCATCACCCCTTATAGCCGAACCCTGTCCTCCTTTTGATTTTATTTTTCTACTTGTCTCCTTTTTCTTTTATATTTTGTGTCTTCTTGATTATTTCATGTCTTCTTCTGGTTATTTTCATATTGTCTGTGTCTTTTTTCTTTGTTTTGTGTGTTGTGTACTTCTTTTTTTTTAATTTTGTTTTTTATGGTGGGGGGGTAAGGTGGTAGTCCCCCCCTCGGCCTCCTCATCACCCCTTATAGCCGAACCCTGTCCTCCTCAAGATTTTGAATAATTGCATGCTTCAAGTAATACATAGACAACAGGAACAATAACGCAGAAACAAAATAACAGTAAAACTAATAAAATAAAACAGAAAACTTGGATAACAGAACATAAACTGGAAAACAGGAACAGAGAAACGAACAACGAACGAATTTGGACAGAAATTTTGACACGACAGGTAATTTTGATGTGAATTGAATATGTATTTTAGTGTGAAGAACAATGTTTGTATTTATGAACTGATTTTTTTAAAAAGTGAATGCGTTGTAGAGATGAAAATGTTGAAGTGGCTAAAAAATTATAGTTAAAAATATAATGAAACCGGACCCTTTTTTGAACAATATTTTAGCTAGTAAACAAATAAATAAAGCTTTTAAGCCCAGGTTATTTATTTAATTTATCTTATTTGTGTTAATCACTTTCGTGATATCACAATGACTCAAACTCGCTCTACTAAATTTAAGCTAAAACCGGGACTTGAACCACGGACCTCCAAGTTACAAGTCCACCGCCTTATCGATCAAGCTACTGAGTTCGGTCATTTAAGCTAGTAAATAAATAAATAAAGCTTTTAAGCCCAGAATAGCTATTAGGTAATCATAGAACAAAGTAAGTAATAATGATTTAGACAATGCAAATGTGGTTGTAGGAATGGCTTTCACAAAACCCTTGGAACATCCACAAACAAGGAATATTAAAATTGCAAATATTGTAGGTCATTGCTTCCAGTTTGACCCACTTGTGATTACTCCAACTGCTGGTCCAGGTAAAACTAGTAGAATTAATCTTAACTGGGTCAAGCTCAGGCAATAGCCAAAATAACAGTTTTTGTTACCCTTCGGGAAACAATACTAAAAATGTGTTTTATTGTACATATCTTTTGCAGTACATAGTGATTTACATATAATATATAGCACATTGGAAAAGAAACATAAAAGTGAGGCTGCATGTCTTATACAGGCTTATCACACTAAGACACCCAGTATAGTATATGGGTCCCTTGTTTTTGTACAAATAATATGATAACTTTTTCAACACACTTCGTGTGATGTTCACACCAGTTTATTTTTGACCCGATCTCAGTAGCTGGATCGATATAGGTCGAATCACACACGTCCGTGAAGTGACAGTGCCGTGACTGGTCCGTGATTCTACCGTCCGTGAACCCAACGTGATTTCTATTCACACTGGTCAGTGCTCCAACCGCGCAGTGGCAGTGAAAACACTGGAAAAAATTGTGAAAACACTGGTAATTGCGGAGAAACACTGGTAAAATAAAAAATTTCACGGCCGTGAAAATCGAAAAATATCGTCCGTAAGCAATGTGCCACATCACGGTACGAGCACTGTTGCACTGGCACTGTCACTTGCCGGGTTAGTGGGAATAGGGCCATTCAAATTCCTACAAGAATCTGATTTCCCTCGCCGGTAGGATCACGGACCGGTCACGGCACTGTCACGTCACGGATGTGTGTGAATCGACCTTAAGGCGGCGGACTTGTAACCTGGAGGTTGGTGGTTCAAGACCCGGTTTCAGCATAGAATCAGTAAAGCGAGTTTGAGTAGTTGTGATACATCACGATCAGGCGCGGCCGGTGGGAAAATGTTTTCGGGGTGCTGCCACATAAACCTGAAATGTAATTTATAGATTAGCTCTTTCGATTTCTAGATAGTTTGGTTTTATTTACCATGCCAATCATAATAATTATGCATTGATTATGCTAGAAATGAGTGATAATTTTCCTTGTGTACGAGCTAGGACTTGAGAAAATCCTCTCTTTTTCTTTTTTGTCTGGGGGTGCTGCAGTTCCGCAGCTCCTTAGCACCGGCCGCGCCTACCTACAAATACAATTTGTGTCTTTTCTATAAGCACTAGGGTGAAATGTTAGTACCCCTCCTCGTGGTTCACCCTGGGCAACGCCTTGACATGCGGCTAAAGTACTCACAATTCTGGCGATCAGAAAATCACTGCCATCAGATTTCCTGATCAAGTTTATTACATAAGTCTTCTCACTTTGAGATACGTCAATAAATACGATACATAAATAAATATAAGTACTGCAGTTTCTGGAAGGCGTTCACACGCGAAACGCCCGTTTCACTTGATTGATTGATTAAATTAAACAATGTATGTGGATGCAGAATAAACGAAAATTCCTGGAACGAATTTTTATCTTTTTAACGGCTCAAGATAGAGACTCGAATTTTTTAATGACGTTCTAACCCAAAATGGTCTATTTTTTAAGCGGAATCGAAATTAGTTCAGGGTATTCCAGAAGCAGTGAACTTGGCATCAACTTTCGATTCGATTCAATTCCGCCAATAAACGCACAAGCTTGCGTTAGAACTTCATACAAATATTCAAGTATTGTCCATGGACTTTTCGTTTACTGGATATTATGAAATAACTTGGGTTTTTATCTAGATATAAATTTTTAGTTATGAATATTTAAAAAAAAGATGAGTGTTTCACACCCTTTTTTATTTCGCAGCCATGAAACGGGAGCTACTGTAGACGCTTGTGGTCTGTCTTGTAGCCTGCCCATCCTGTAGTAAGCCTCCCCTGTGATGGGCGAGAAGTGACACAATACTTCCCAATTGGGTGCTGGGTCAACACGAGCGCATCGGAAGGTATACCTTACAAAGAACTGTAACCAAATAATTAATACATTTTTTTGTCGGCGCGGGGGTTTGAACCCGGGACCTTCCGCATGGCACGCGAGTGCTTAACCACTGAGCTATTCGTGCGCTTAGTGTTATACATCATCATCTTATTATTAAAATTATACATCAAGAAGAATTAAAGCATTTTTCTAAATTATATTTTTACCCTGAATAGTATTTTCATCGCCAAATAAGAAGTAGGGATTTGTAAGTTATTATACACGTGTGAGTAATACCAGCACGATGAAGTTTAGTAACATTTTATTTCCGATAATTTTTAATATTTTATGAAGACCCTAGTTCACAAAGGGTACAAGTGACAAATCTAATATTTGTTGAAAATCAATGTTAAAGTCCTCAGCTTGTAGCATTGTAGGTGATGCTTGTACCTCATAATTGTGCTCCAGGTATCAAATATTCGAAAGATCGTTTGTGCTCTTCTAAACAGAATGGATATTCATTAACCCATTGTAAACCTCTAAACTCATTTTCTCAAAAAATGTCACTTGTACCCTTTGTGAACTAGGGTCTTCTTGAAATCGAAAATATTGTGTTTTCCTAAAAGAACATCAACAACAACAAATTTGTGCTTCGATTTCAAAAATATTTATCATCCTGATTTTATTGAAATTTTGAATGTACATGCGTAAGTACTAACGTTTTACGCAGTACATTTGTTAATTTCATTAAATAAAGTATGGATCTTACATTTAAGAAAATCCAAAAAATTGAATAAAAAAGTGCAAAAACAAGGTCTGTAACTTTTTTTGTGATTCTTTAACAGATTTTCTTTGTGTGCAATCTAGAATGTATTAAGAAAACCGAAACAATTTAAACAAATTTTAGGAGAATCGATAGACAACTTTTGGATATCCAAGTGATTGTGTAAAAAATAATAATATCAAATTATAACGAGCTATTACATACATATTATATTAGAAATTAAAAAAATATTACCAAGCGTATAAAATATGAACCAAACACGAGGAAGTATTGCGCCCATAATTGGCACTGTAGGTATATATTTTTTTTTTTTTAATATATTTTCGCTCTTACTTTTACAAAAAAAAAACGTTTTAAACTCTTGAAGGTGCAAAAAAATTGCCAATTCTCGCCGGCACGGCGGGCGTAAAGTGGCGGGTTCAACGGGAGGGCCGGCGGGACGGCGGCTCACTGGTAAATTACTTACCTGGGATGGTAATTTCAAACCCGCCTTCCTAAAATATTCCGTGCCTTCCTAAAATATAATCGTAAAATATTCCGACTATAATTTCCGCAAGGTACTTGACCTCGGTTATGAATGTGAGTAAAATTTACGGGTGGTGCTTTTGTATTTGACTTTATTTACTCACCGACTTCAGTAGCTTCATGGATAAGGTGGCGGTCTCGTAAACTGGAGGTCCGTGGTTCAAGTCCCGGATTCGGCGTGGATTTAGTAAACCGAGTTTTATGTTTAATTGTTCATATTTTATAACATAACATTTATATGTAGTAAATGGCATCCATTTTTTCTTGTGCTGGCATAATGCTGCCATTATACTTGCAGCATTACCACGCTGTATAATGAGACTTATTCTTTGTTTTCGGTATGTTTTGGCCCTCAATCAGGTTTGTATTAGGTATATAAAGAGAGTATTTATGATATTACCAAAGTGATTAACAATTATATCAAAAATATGATAACATTTTTTTTTTTTTTTTTTTTTTTAATTATTCCAAGAGAATCGAATAGTTGCATATTCAGATTTGAAGTCACGTACAAAATAAAGACTCTGGTCACCCAGTATCCTTTATTTTTACAAATTATTATATAACACATTTATATCATAAGTTATGGGAGCTAAAAACTTTCTTGCCCAAACTGAAGCTAAACGAAATTTTCCTGAGTAAAGTCACCATCTCCAGAATTTCCCGCTCCTCCCTGGATTAGCCCTTGATGCCCTTTGAACGATGGACTGTCAAGACCGCAAATTATATTAGAGTATAAATGACGTTCTGAGCAAAGACTAATTGTTAAGCCAGCCTCCGTGGCGTAACGGTTGTGACTACTGCCCCAAATCCAGAGATCCTGAGTTCGATCCCCGGTTGGATCAGACTTTTCGCACAGAAAATTCTGTTCCCTCCGAACATGTGAGGCTGGCAATTCCGTTGTAACTTGAGCGACTGAATGAGAACTGGTGTATTGAAAGTGCCATCGAAGGCTGGTTTTATTCCTCTTTCATTTGCATCAATGAGGTCTCCTTCACTACACTGTGTGGTTAGGTTGGAACATATTAAAAGGTTGTTCATAATTAGAAGCCCGTCTATCTCTTACTGCATAGTCATATTCTAAGAGACTGATGAGTGATGACCATGGTGGTTCATCTATCTCTCAGAAGCCCTTCAAAGCTTAGGAAAAGTACCTTTGAATAAATGTTTCTTCATAAAAAAAATAAATAAACTTATGTTATTACTATATATCTTGGATGGATCCACAGGAACACTTCTCATTATCAGTTATTTTCCATTTTCCCATATTTAACGCACATGTAGGTACTAAACCCTGTGGGAAGCCAGTAGAGGGATTTCTATCAAAAGTTTCTATAGTTGGAATTAATTTAAGAAATAATACGTAATAAAAACAAATCGTGAAAAATCTATTGTAAATTATTAAAATGAAAAAAATAAGTATTTCAAATCTAGATTAATTTCTCCAGGGTGCCCGGAATTCCCGGAAAATGTTGCCGGGGACCGCCTCTAGCCTCTAGCGGTCTGGAACTAAAAAGTTTTCTAAATAGTACACAAGATTGCTCTTAGCTACAAAATAAAATAATAAAACTCCCAAGTTAGGAAACGTGTGACTTATATTTTATTACTTGTAAGTACCTACATAAGAGAATTATTTTCAGGACAAATGTACCTCCCTAGAAGGGAAATAACCTCTTAATAGGAGAACAATTTCCAGGACAAATGTACCTCCCTAGAAGGGAAATAACCTCTGTTTAAGAGAATTTCCAGGCGAAATGTACTCCCTAGAAGCAAAGATTAGGTAGCTGGATATACGAGTATGAGAAAAAAAATTCCGGTCACTTGAGTTGTGTTACATCCAGCTTCGATTCGAATATGAAGAAGGAGAAATGAGAATTGTTATTAAATAATGATAATTTAAAAATTATAATCTGTCTATATAGTGTGTTCATAAAATTACCGCCCTTCTAAATTCTGAGCGGTTCAATTCTTTAGGAATAATTTGTAGCTTTGAGGTCTCGTTGTTTTTTTTTTTTTTTATATATATATATACCTAATTGAAAGAAAAATAATTCGTGCAACTTGTTCATGTTTTTGTTTCAATCCCCCCCCCACCCCCCTCCTAGGTTTCATCCTGTGTACCTGTCATTCACACTCTACCTAACTCCTCTGATGGGTCAGCCACATGTTGCTATATTGCACAGGGGTGGGCGGGAACGGACTTACGAAAGTTCCGGGGACTTGATGCACGGACAGTGGACCCAGACAGCTGTACTCACCTGAAATCAGATATAAATAAATTGAATTAAAAAAAGGTTCATTGTACAATTTTGTTATCCTCCGATTTGGGATTTTTACCACATAATAATGATTCTTGAGCTTACTGCTGGAACAATGGGGCTTAACAGTGCTAATCGGGCAGTATAAATAAGGCGATATTATTATTTTTTATATAATTACAATTTGGTTGGCCAATACGCGTATATTCGGCCCTTAGCTAAATAATTATGTACATCTTTCTGGTAGTATTTTTATCCTTGTTTTTCTACGTTCGTTTCCTGCTATCCTGGTCTTAACAGGAAATCCTTTATACAGAATTCCTGTACAAAATTATCTCCTTCTCTCTAGACTTCTTTTTTCTCACTCTCTCTCTCTCTCTCTTGCTCTTATACACCCATGATCTTTTTACATCCTTCTTACATGATCCCAGCATAGCATGAATATACGGCGTTTGTCAACATACATAAAACATGTTTAATACTTACCATGAAAAAGCAACGCAGATTTTAAGCCTACCTGAACTTTGTTTACATCTACAATGTACATAAATCTAAAATATGTTTATAAGTACATATTGTTCATACGTACATATGTAAAATATATGTATAATACAGAAGTAAATACATAGGCAAAAAGATTAGGAGGAAAACCTCTGGTGTATATTTTTAATTAAGATTTCGTATTCTGGAATGCATGTTGAAAGAACTACCACCAATATAAATAGGAGTAGATAATTTTTTTGAACCTTTGTGAAAAAGGAAGGAAATAACCTCTTTAAAAGAGAATATTTTTAAGCCCAAATGTGGTTCCCTAGAAGGAAAAAAAAAAAAAATAAAAAAAATAACCTCTTTATAAGAGAACAATTTCAAAAAATGAAATGAAACACGCACACACACACACGAAATGTTATAAATATACAAAACTAGTAACTAAGTTGCCATCATTGATCATTTTATTTGCGAGAAATTACTAATATTAGAAATGGGAAGTAAGAACTGTTCGTTTTTTGTAAAAAAAAAATAATATTTTACCCTCGCAAATTTCATATTTTGGACGTTTTTTGTTTTATCAGATTTTAGTGTCGTTTTTCAACTGCATGGTCATACACGACGGGGGTTTTACCCTCCATTCGCAGGAAACTCACAAACCTGCTACCCAAATTGACTTCACCCAGCCTAAGTTGGGCCGGAATGCCAGCATCAAGAAATTTTCACCTCTCTGAACGTTGCTTAACTTCGGTGATCCTACGAGAACCGGTGCATTCAACGCGCCATCGACGCTGGCTCTGGATGTTTCATCACCTCCTGAACAACTTTTTATCATAGTATATTTTCTTCTTCTTTTCATTAATTTTTCTTCATCTTTCCCATACTGTTGAAACTCTTCTGCTGAAAACAGCACATATCATCAGGGCACTAACTTTTATTTCTCCATAACTAATTCCTAACAATGATTTTTACAAATATTTTTCACGTATCATAAAAATAATAATAGGGAAAAAAGGGAGAAACAGATTTCGTAAAGTATTGTTATATTTATAAATTCGTGATGTTCCAGAAAAGGGGTTATTTATTTTCTAAAGCAGTGTATTATATACGACCAAGTAAGGACACATTACTTCCTCGGAAATAGAAAATTGGATTTAAAGATTAAATTTATTCAAGTATCATTATCGATTAGTTTTTCCTTTTTATATTCCTAATCCTATAGAAAGGAAAGAAATGGAATCGTCCAAAATCTTCGATGGGCAGTTTTCAGTGCCGAAACACGTTTTAGGGTCATTACTGTCATTAGAGACTAAATCAAAAGTTTCAGCCCAATGGTCAAAGTATCTGAAGAACGACATAAGCTAGAGAATTGAAATTCATTACAGAGGTCATAAATATTTTTTGTACTTTTTGATATCTCAAACTTTTCGGAACCCGGCCCAAATATATTACCGAATTTTGGGGGGTCCCTTGGACCAACTTTTTTTATTATTCTCCCTACGTAGATGGGAATTGTGACTTATCAAATCTAATGATTTAGAGGTGCTTATACGAATTTTACATTGATGTTTAACTACATATATGTTACCGTTGAGTCACCAGTGGTGTAATTTGAATTATTTTCGAGTGATAAGGAAAGTTGTGTGGTGTCACTCCAGATTATTACCTACTCAATAGAAATGTCTTATATTTGAAAGTTGCTCCGATTCATGATCTCCTGAGCGAATTTGTGTTTTTGTCTATCCGTCGGTCTGTTAAATTAATTCCACGTAACGCGCAATTCTGAGAAACTACTGAACAGATTTTGACGAAATTTTTTACACATATATAGGAGATATTTTGTAGTCCGCCGCCCTATCGATCAAGCTACCGAACTCGGATCCGTCGGAAGTAAAAATAACAAGTTACAAGGGAAATGAAATACTCTTCCTTACCCCCCCCTCTATCTCTCTCTCTCTCTCTCTCTCTCTCTCTCTTCTCTCTCTCTCTCTCTCTCTCTCTCTCTCTCTCTCTCTCTCTCTCTCTCTCTATCTCTCTCTCTCTCTCTCTCTCTCTCTCCCCTGGTGTGCAACAGAACGATACTGTGCTTAATGTAACACGCAAATTGTCAAAAAAGGAGGAAGGAGGTATCAGAACCCTTACATGAAAATGGAGAGAAACTTCAATCTGATGGAAAAATCAGTGGAAAATTGATATGGGTGTTTCTGACAGGGTGAGAAAAAAGTCGTTGATTTTTTTTTCTTTTCACTTTCGGACGAAATTTGACTAAAAAATATTTTACATTCCCCGTGTTTCTTTTTTTTTTTAAATTGCACTGCCAATAAAATTATGGACACCTTTATTCCTCGGAAATGGAATGATTCAATTCGAATAAATTTTATCGAGAATTTTTGAGATTCTTTATACTAAATCTGTTTTATTTTTACTAAATTATTTTTCCTTCTTGACTTTGTGAACATACTTTATAATAATAATAATAATACCTGTTGAACAGGTGTATATTTACGGGCCAAGCCCTATATAAACATATAACAAGATTACAAATTACAAATTAAAAGTATAAGTACAAAATAAAAGCAAAATAAAATTATTTATCAAAATTCCATTATCTAAATGTATCACAGATCACAGGCAAAGAAATTTGTAGTTCAAAAACTACCAAAAATATAAGAAAATCAATTGCAGCATGCTGCAGTGTCAAAATATGTACATGAAAAAAAATATAAAATGTAAATAAGTAAAAATATAACATTTTACATGTCAGATAAATAAAATAAAGCGAAAATAGTATTAACATTAAAATATACATACAGATACACAAATACATTCATATCACAGAGGGTTCAATGTATCGACATATTTTACTTAGGAACATTTTTAATAAGAACATTCTCGTTGCGCATCATTCTGTTCATAGGTTCAAAATAAGTGTAATTTGTGCAACATTGTTTCACAAAGAAGGTGTTGTTCTTCCTTAGACGTCTATGACAGTCCAGAGAAATCAAGCTCAAGAGTTTAGGGCAGTCAACTTCCCCTTCAAACAATTTGTTGAAGAAGGAAGAATCAGCCTTCAGTCTGCGATCCCTGAGAGAAGGAATGTCAATGTCAATGTTAGGAAAACGATAACGACAATATGATAAGAATTTCCTCTGAACTCGCTCAAGGGTGTCTATATGTACTTCATATATCGGGGACCAAACAATGGAACCATATTCAAGGAGAGACCGAACCAAAGATGTGTACAGAAGACAGAAGGCATCAAAGGACAATCCTCGGGAATTCCTGAGGACGTACCCCAAAAGTCGATGGCATCTCATGGAAGTATTGGTAACATATGGTACAAAGGAAAGCTTTTGATCAAATAAAACCCCAAGATCTTTGATTTTGTCAACTCTATTGAGGAGATGAGAATTTATGGAATAAGGGAATTCAAATGTTTTGCTACGAGTGAATTCAATAACAAAACATTTGTGAAATGAAAGTGACATTCCATTGGCCATCAACCATGAATGAAAAGCGTCAAAATCACGTTGGAGAAGATGACAGTCCGATGTGCTTTTGATGGATTTGTACAGCTTAACGTCGTCGGCAAACATAAGTACAGAAGAGTGATGGATAATCTGAGGCAAATCGTTGAAGAAAAGGCTGAATAACAAAGGCCCGGAATGACTCCCTTGTCCAACTCCCGACAGGACTTGAATAGGCAGAGAAAGAGAGTTACCTACAAGGACTGATTGTGTTCTTCCGGTGAAAAATGAAGAAAGCCAGGTCAAAAATGAATCGCCGATTCCATGGGATTTTAATTTCCTGATGAGAAAACGCACATCAACCCTATCAAAAGCCTTGGACACATCAGTATAGATAGAGTGAACCGAAGAAACAGACTGAAATGACTCAATAATGTCATGTTGGTAACAAAGGAGGTTAGTCACCGTAGATCTTCCAGCAGTGAAACCATGCTGTTTATCAGAGATGAAATGCTTACATGCTGAAGAAAGTCTAGTAGTGACCAACTTATCCAAGACTTTGGGAATGGCTGATTGTATACAAACGCCTCGATAATTACCAACATTACACCTGTCCCCAGACTTGAAAATTGGAATAATAAAACTTGACTTCCAGGCATCAGGGAAGAAGCCAGAAGACAGAGAACGGTTGAAAATAATTGAAAGGGGAGAAGTCAAGATAGATGCACATTTTCTCAAGATGAATGGAGGAATATTGTCAGGTCCGGAAGAAAATTTTAAAGGAAGAGAAGACAGAGCAAGAAAAACCTCATTGCTGGTAAACTGACAAGTATTGAAGTCGATGATATCCCTATCCGGATAGACTGGATTTTGTTCAAGAGATGCACAATTAAACAATCTTACTTACTTACTTATCTGTCACTAAACCATGTATGCAATGTCTGGAGCGCTAACATACTCAGCCACGGTGACTCATTCCTTCGTATTGAAATTAAATGCCACATATTACAGAATTAGGGGAATGACCATAAGTCCTTGTTGTATCGACCAGCCAGCGTCGAATGTACATCGAATACACCAGTTCTCATTCTGTCACTGAAGTTAATCAACGTCCAGCTAGGTTAGGACTTGGATGCTGTATATTCTCGTCTCCGTCGTGATAAGAGCATGCAGTTGAAAGCGACGTTAAACTAGAATTAAAAAAAAATCGCTGTCATACCAAAGCGAAAAATAGCCACCAGCCAAGGTCGATGGGTTGTATACACCAGTTTTCAATATGTCAATCAAGTTGAGCAACATCAAGCGATGTGAGGACTTGGATGGTCACCATTCAAATTCGAAGAAGAACAAAAAAAGCCTCCACTCTTACCCTGTAAAAATAAAACGCCGAAGGGTTTTTTATGATTTATTTCTGGAAATGTGACTTGAGGCAATAACTCTGATAGGAAAGCATAAAAAGCTCTAGCATGGAGAGCCTAGGAAAGTCTGCAAAGCTCTTGTGTGGAGAACTTGTGGAAGCCTCACTCCTGGAAGATGCGTGTTTACAGACACTTAAGAGGCTTTCAATAGAAAACGAATTACTGATGGTATGAGAGATATCAAGGCAAGAGGGAAGAGATTAGAATTACTGATGCTATGAGAGA
Organism: Bactericera cockerelli; assembly: GCA_024516035.1. Taxonomy (NCBI): domain Eukaryota; kingdom Metazoa; phylum Arthropoda; class Insecta; order Hemiptera; family Triozidae; genus Bactericera; species Bactericera cockerelli. Next base: position 25,621,732 of record CM044962.1, read on the forward strand.
TATCAAGGCAAGAGGGAGGATATTAGAATTACTGATGCTATGAGAGATATCAAGGCAAGAGGGAGGATATTAGAATTACTGATGCTATGAGAGATATCAAGGCAAGAGGGAGGATATTAGAATTACCGATGCTATGAGAGATATCAAGGCAAGAGGGAGGTTATAAGAATTACTGATGCTATGAGTGATATCAAGGCAAGAGGGAGGATAATAGAATTACTGATGGTTTGAGTGGTCTCAAGGCAAGAGGGAGGATATTGGAATTACTGATGCTATGAGTGATATCAAGGCAAGAGGGAGGACATTAAGCCTGATTGGGGCGGCATTGGGAGAACTTATATGGACATTGAAAAATGATGAAATCGCTTGGTGCTATCCACTAGTGTGCTAGAATAAAAGCACTATCAAACCACCTACAGCCAGCCTCCGTGGCGTAACGGTTTAGACTACTGGCCGTAGTCCAGAGATCCCGAGTTCGATCCCTAGTTGGGGCAGACTTTTCGAAGAAAATTCTGTTCCTTCCAAAAACGAGGGCTTTCATTATCGGCCATACCTAGGCTGGGTGAGGTTAATGTGGGTAGCTTCCCAACGAATGGAGAGTTAAACTCCCGTCCTTACCATCTATCTCAATCATTAGCTTAAAACCAAATAGAATCAACCTGTCACAATCGATCAAATAAGGTCACGGTGTTAAATGTAAGGGCTTCACTGAAAACCAGATAAAATGTTGAGTGGTTAACGCGCTGGTCTGGTAATCCAGGTAGTGCATCATTTGGTTCAAATTCCACCTAGTGCATGGATTTCGTTATTAATTTGAGTTCGTATGACCACATAAAATAAGACTCTGAGGGTTGGCTGGTAGAAAATGCTATGATCAACAACCTCGCCTGGTGGTTACTTTCACTAAAGAGCGTTATTATTATCACATAAATCGATACATTATACTAACTTAGGTTTTCTAAAATTGGGGTTTGGCGGAAGAGAAAGCCACAGGCTTTAACCTAGCCCCTTGGTTCACTACATATTCTATTGTGTTCTTTTCATTTCATGTCCTATTTTGTTGCATGTATCATTGTTGATACATTCAACAAAATAAAGTGTTTAATAATAATAATAATAGGAATATCAATCGGTTCTATGGAAATAACGAGAAATTCCACAACTATGTATAGTATAGTATCTCTTGGAAATAGTTGAGCTTTCTCGATAATGAATTACATTTTCCAGGAATCTTTCGTACGCAAAGTTTCTCTCAGGGAAACTTGAAACTTGCTCGCATACTTTAAAGAAGCTCTCAATTAGCTTTCCACTGGAAATCTTCCACGTGCATGCATAGTGGCACATACGTAGGTTTTACCTATGTGTGGGACTGTCTGTACTACCTATATGCTGGATGGAAGGAGGTCTGTCATTATAAACAGCTAATAATAGTGGCACATATGTGGGTACTACCTCTAGGCTGGATGAAAGGAGGTCTGGCATTATAATTAACAGCTTATAATAGTGGCACATATACATATGTAACTTATGAAAGTATTAAACACATCTATAACTGTATGGAGAGCAGAGGGCTTTTCCAATAGTCCAATTATAAAGGATTAAAATGAGCTTACGGTTGTTGTTCATCAATCTTCTTACTGCCTCAAGCCGGTGGCGCTGATAATAATAAATATAATAATAATACCTACTCTTTAGTGAAAGGTAACTAAAAGTGAAGCCCTAACAATAACCATAAATATATAATACTTGCGTGGCATTTTTATGTATCTGTTCGAGTCAGGTCAGTACTCGACTAGGTCTCAAGATACAAGAGTACTTGAAATCCCGATGCAGAGAACATTGGCGTACTCCAACTCATTTCATGTTAGAGTAGTACGATTGTAAAATAATTTACCTTTTACCTTTAAAGATCAATACTGCAGCAAGTCAAATCGGATTTAAAGCTTTTGTTGCGGAAAATTACAAGTTGCGGCTTTTTCTTGTTGATTTTTATGCTTCTTGGCTTTAATTTGATACAAATGGCAATACTTTAGTCCAAATATAAACATTATAAACAATGAAAAATTGAATTTCAAATTTTACTCCCATGGTGGTACATTTTGAAAATTCCTTTTCAATTTAATTTATTTTGCAAATTATTATAATGCATATTTTAACAGTTTGAAGCATAACATCAATTTTTTTTTTTTTACTTATTTCTCATCCAATATTTTCTAATTCAAATGAGGGTTTATCTAGGTTATCTATTACCTTCCACGTACAGAGGGACGAATTACCTCTTATTTCTGAGTTCTGTAGCTCCCTATGAGTAAAATATTATGAAAAAAAAAAAACAAAATTTTTAATTACCTAATGCGTTTGTGAGCTCAAAATAATAAGACTCTGAGGGTTATAGGTGGTAGAAATTGCTTGGAGCATTAACCTCGCCTGGTGGTTACCATCCTTTAAATTATTATTTCCACTTTCTCTCCTTTGGAAGGTAATTATTACCTCTCAAAGGGTATTACACCAGGAGCGGATCATATGATCAAGTCTCCTGGTGTTGTAACTTCAGGAGCGGATCCGAAGATCAAGTCTCCTGAAGTTGTTTGGTTCATAATGTGGGGAGGTTATTTTATGATGGACTTTGTGTAGTCCATCTTTTTCTCTCCCGTGGCTATCCCCCTTGATGGTCCAATGGATTTTTCCATTGGAAAACACTTTCGGGGGTACGGATAGATCCGAACAGCCACTTGGTCACATTATGAACCATTAGGTATATGTCAACAGAATTTTCATGAGGACATGCCTCACTACTTTTAGAGAAGGTGTCTCTATGCTTCTGTTGACATACCTCGCAGTCAGTGTTCATATGGTATTGTGAATTACCATACTACTTCCTGGGACGTTGCTGATACTTGCAACCATCCAGGGATCACTGACCACTTGCTCGGGTGCCTCGGGAACGCCAAATCCCGTATGACCATTTATTGCTAAATAGTCATCCCTGAGGTTATTATTATTATATTATTATTAATAAGGTAAAAAAAATATTGATAATATTCCATATCGAAGCATCCACCCATATAGTTCCCAGCATATCAAACACTTGTCCTGTCTTGCCGTGTCAACTTGTCGTAAGCCACCGGAAACAATCTCTCTCTCTCTTTTCTGCTTCTATCCCCTCTCTCTCACTCTAATTTCATGCATCGCCCTGTCTCTCTCCCCTCTCTCTCTCCCCCCTTCACTCTCCCTCTCTCTCACTCCATCCCTCTCTTCCTCCATCCCTCTCTCCCTCCCTCTCTCCCTCTCTCTCTCTCCCTCCCTCTCTCTCTCTCACCTCTCATTTTTTCTCTCTCCCCCCTTCTCTCTCCCTTTCTCTCCCCCCTCTCATTTTGTCTCTCCCTCTCTCTTTCTCTCTCTCTGTGCCCCCCCCCTCCCCAAGAGCCTTTGACAGAAGAAATGACAGAGTTTTGCAGAAAAGAAACATCGCACACAAACTCATCTGACATTAACTCTCACAAACATATAAAAACAGCTGGAGGAGGAGGGTGGGGGACTGAGGGAGAGAAGGAACAGCATTTGCTACAATGGTTGTCAGTAATGTTGCGAAAACTAAATTAACTTTTTTTTTCTATCCGACTTGTGTACTTGTAAAAAAAAGAAGGGAGGGGGGGGGGGGGGGGGGGGTAACAAGCGGGTTTAATTAGGGTGGCTCATGACGGTAATTCCGAGTGCTAGCAGAAAACAAGAAGTTGAGAAGTTTTTCTCCATTATTTTTCTTACTTTCAAATACGTTTTGAAAGTATATAATATATAACAAATACGTTTAATAATCTTTAATTTTAAGGTGTTAACTTGTGAATTAACACGTTCGTTACCAAGCCAATTTTTTCAAGTTTTACGTAGGGACCAGGCGGTAAAGTCGCTGTTGCATCCTGGGTACCAAAATGATTTTTTTTGCATATTTGGCATCGTATTTGTACAAGAATCGATCCTATATCTGTTCTAATACTAACAACCTACCTCAAAAAGGCCATATATGGATGTCCGGTCCCTCGTTAAAATTTTGATAACGGCCACATGTGTGTTTCGGTTCCTCGTTAAAATTTTGATAACGGCCACATGTGGCCGTTCGGTAACGAACGTGTTAAATAAAAATTAAAAATATGGCAACTTTATGGGACCCATAATGCAATGCATGTGTTATGTGCTCAGAAACTCAAACTAATTAGGAAAAATTCATGCACCTGGTGGGATTCGTACCAACGGATTCCTACACTACCTTGATTACCAGACTAGCGCGTAAACGAACTGACTACCAGTGCACAAACTCGTCCTCCCCCCTTCGATTGTACCCAAGGAAAGGAACAAACTCTGGAAAAGCCACCATCAAGCAGACAGCCCTGTCCAAACAATGCAAAACACCAACGAAAAGTACAATACCCGTCAGAACCCTGATATAGGTCCCGCATGTTTCAACCTCTGGAAGAACGCTAACCTATTTAACTCCGCGACCCTAGTAATAGGGTTGCACAACACAGCATCACTTATCGAATTGTACTCTATTTTACGCCCTCCCCCCCCCTCGTAGACCCCCCGCCCTCTCCAGCCTATCTATCCCCTTTTTTTGTTTCCCCCCCCCCTCCCCCACCTCTCTTCCAACCCCTCACTACCTCCCTCTCCTCAACCCAGACAGAAGAGAGAGAGAGTAAGAGAGAGAGAGAGAGAAAGAGAGAGAGAGAGAGAGATGAGGGGAGATGCATTTTACATCAATATAAATATGAAAATCTGTTCTGAATTACCTCACCCCCCCCAGACCTACATACATACTTACTTCATTACCCTTCCCTCATACCACTTAGTTCACTAGGAGGTGGGAGGGGTACAATATGAAGAATCAATATACAGGGTGTCAATAAATTAGTTCGCCAAAATACAGGTGGAACAAACCGTTAAAAATATTCTAAAATTTTGAAATAAAATAACTTGAAAAGTAATACCTTTTTCGTTTTTTAATCGAACATTAATTTTTTGTTGGGATTAAAAGGATACCATCTCTACTGAAATCTACCAGTGTAGTGGACTTTTATGACTTTTCTAAGAAGTATTAACCTCATGTAGACCTTGACAAGATCGGCAAGAACGACCATACAGTAAATGGTTAAAGTGCCTAATAAAAACGGAACAGAAAAAAAGGGAAATTTCCATTTTTAAGAGACTAGATTGTAAAAATATAAAAGAGTTCCTTATTATTATTCATCCGAAATATGTCAAAAAAACTCCGAAATCAGCACAAATCTCTTTTGGCTAATGACTAATGATAGATTCTAAAAATATCAATTTACGTTTTTCGTAACTGTCACCAAACTTTTCTCTGTCATTTTATGATTTAAAAAAAATCCGCCAAAATGACTGCAGAATATTTTTCATTGAAATAGACGAGATCCATCACTTTTGAAAATTAAATAAACAAAAGCGTTTCTTTTTGTTATTGTATTACAATTTTTAGTGGGTAGCGCAGAATTATTGGACTTTTCCGTATCATTAATATCCTAATATCTTAATTTTGTCTAATATCATTCCGTCACTGATCGCTGCTCTTATTTATATTACAGCAGCTACTCATTTTTTCTCACAAGGTATGAGTGGACATCCAACTAGAGTGTAGATCCTGCTCCACTGGGAATCATACCCAGGTCACCATGTGAGAAATGCCTGGCGCGCTTACTCACTCGGCCACAGTGACTACTAAGGAGATCAAGAAACACGATCACCGAACTTAAGCAACATCCAGTGCGGCGAAGACTTCTTCATGCTGACATTCCGTCCCAACCCACCAGTGCCAGGTGAGGTTAATGTGGGTATCAGGTTTATGAGTTTCCTGCGAATGGCTGGTAACACCCCCGTCGTGATTTGACTATACAGTTGAGAGCTACGTTAGACCCACCTCTAAAGAAACAATTTTATAGACTTAGAAGTTGAGTATTGGGTGACAAATCAATGGTCCAAGTGCGGCCGGTGGTAAAATGCTTTGGGGGTGCTACCACATAAACCGGACTAAAATGGAATGAATAGAGTAGGTCTATCAGTATCTGAACAGCTTGAGTTTGTGTTTATTATGCCAATCAAAAAATTTATGCATTTATTTTATTTTATTTATTTTTGTTTTTGCTATTTCTCAAAACCTTGTGACAGCTTATTTTTTGCATATTTACTGTGATATTTTTTAAACTATAATTTATTTTTACTATTTTCATAACTACTACCATTTTATGTTTCTGTTGTTTGTATTCTTAATACATATTTTAGGGTTATTCCCGTTCAATAAATATACTTATTACTTATTTTATTACTAATGAAAGTTCAAGTAAACTTATAGTTTATTTAAATGTAAATAAAACAATAATAAAATTATAGATCGTAGACTTTTTCTACAACCTCAGCTGAGGGAAGAGCCGAAAGCATACCTAATTATTCTAGAAATGTGTGATTATTATCATTGTGTAGGAGCTAGGACTCGAGAAAATCCTTTCTTTTGCTTTTTTGTCTGGGAGTGCTGCAGTTCCGCAGCTCCTTAGCACAGTCCACGCCTGCCAATGCTCACTGTGTTAAGTAAAGGGTGACCAGTGGTCTTTTTTTTTTTTTTTAAAGTAGGGTTTAACGTCGCTTTCAACTGCCATGGTCATATCACGACGGGGGTTTTACCCTCCATTCGCAGGAAACTCACAAACCTGCTACTCACATTGACCTCACCCAGCCTGAGTGGGGCCGGGAAAAGCCAGCGTCACGAGAGTTAGAATTTGAATGGTCACCCCATCCAAGTCTTAACCTCGCTGGATGTCGCTTAACTTCGGTGTTCTGAAGGGAACCGGTGCATTCAACATGCCATCGACGCTGGCTAGACCAGTGGTCACTGACTATTAAAATCGATGAGCCCGCATATTCATATTGTTAGCATCATACGGGACAGATCTTATATTTGTTAATAAAACTATAAGTCTGTCCCGGTATTTCAGTGGTAAATGCGGCACTCTGTGAACCCAGAGATTCCAGAGGTCGCGGGTTCGGAACCCAGCCGGGACATGACAAGTTATCCTCCCATTTGGGATTTTTACCATATAATAACATGTCTGGGGCTTACTGGTGGATTAATGGGACTTGAATAGTCCTTATCGAGCAGTATAAATAAGGCGATGATATTATTATTCATACAGTATTGTTAGCGTCATACGGGACAGACCTTATATTGGTTAAATAAAAAACACGATTATGAAACACCCAGTAGAAAGCTACTCTATGCACCCCCTAGTTCACATCTCAACCCCCCAGGGGAGGGGGGGGGGGGTGAAATCCACATGAATCGAAATGTAATTACGCCTTGTTAAGCACGCATTATGCATGGAGAGGGTTTGGGTGTCGTCAACAGGCAACACAAGTCTGATTACAATAATCAAAACTGTCTTTGTATTCAATGGGAAACTAGTGGATGCATTGTGAAAATCTCTGTGCTAGAGCTCGCCTAGATAATAATAATAATACGTTATACTGGAATTCTCGAGTCGTTAATCTTTTTGGTATCATGAATTGGAAATCGATACAAAGTCTATATGAAATAAATGAAAAATATTGTCGGCTAGAAGGTAAAACTAACCAAGTGACAGTTGGTCATTTTTCGTTACTCTGGTCGGAAATTAACCTAACTCTTGGCTAGTAGTAGTAGTATCTATGAATTTATGATTGGGCACCAAGTTCTTCAAGTTCTTTTTTTTTTTTTTTTTTTTTTAAGTGGGGTTTAACGTCGCTTTCAACTGCCATGGTCATATCACGACGGGGGTTTTACCCTCCATTCGCAGGAAACTCACAAACCTGCTACTCACATTGACCTCACCCAGCCTGAGTGGGGCCGGGAAAAGCCAGCGTCACGAGAATTAGAATTTGAATGGTCACCCATCCAAGTCTTAACCTCGCTGGATGTCGCTTAACTTCGGTGTTCTGAAGGGAACCGGTGTATTCAACATGCCATCGACGCTGGCTTCTTCAAGTTCTTTTAACTGAAGATAGCTATTTTAGCCTTTATCTTGATATTATTTGCCCTCTCATTCGCAGGGAACTTACAAACCTGCTACCCACATTGACCTCACCCAGCCTGGGTTGGGCCGGAATACCAGCATCACGAAATCTTCACCTCGCTGGACGTTGCTTAACTTCGATGATCCTACGAGAACCGGTGCATTCAACGCGCCATCGACGCTGGTTAACTATTGGCTAAAAATCAAAAGTTCGGTAGTATTCAAACATACTCGTATATGCGCGGGAAAAAACAAAAAAAAAACAATTTTTACCAGAAAGACTGGTACAGATTTCAATGACCATTATGGAGATAGTCCAAATAAAGATGGTCAGTTTTACCTTCTAGCCGACGATATACTCAACTCTAAATCAGCCAAAAACTTCTTCAATAGCAAAAATATTCCTAAATATTGTTCTCTAAGAGTATCATTTTTTTTTTTTTTTGTCCCCAATCTCCTGAATAAAAATGTTTGAGGGAGAATGAAGAACTTTCTGTGTCTCCCCCCCTTTTTTTCTCTTTCTTCTCTTTAGAGAAAAGGACGAGGAATCACAAAGAATTATTTGTAAGACTTAAAGACTACAAAACAACAATCTTAAACAAAACGCTCGAACAATGGAATTGTGGTGACATAACTTTCCATGGTAGAGTTGAGAGCTTTGTGGCTCTTCTTTCTCACCCCAGCCACGGAGGTGACGGGAGGAATATTTTCCTGGAGGCAGGACTTGTCTCTCGAAACAATTAGTTGAGTAGTCACCGTGGCAGAGTGAATTAGCGCGCTAGGCATTGCACGCATGGTTTCGATCCCCAGCGGGTCAGGAATTTTTCTGCTCTGTACTTGGATGTTTGGGGTCCACTTATACCTCGTGAAGAAAAATGAGTTGTTACTTGTATGAGTAACGACCAGTGGCGTCATTACCAGAGTAAAAAGAAATCAATGATGTAATAGAATTTGAAAAGTGAGGGAGGTTCTTAGTAATGCTGCGCTACCCACAAAAATTGTGAAGAGGCCTTGTACTTCACCACAAATAAAATCATAGATAGGTAATAATAATTCCATGTGCGTGAGATCCGTGAGATGGGCACAGACCCCTTCCGTGCACTGGTAGTCAAGTGGTTAACGCGCTAGTCTGTTAATCCAGGCAGCGTAGGGATCCGTTGGTTCGAATCCCACTCAGTGCATGAATTTTCCTCATTAAATTGAGTTTGTGACCACATAATAATGCTCTGAGGTTAGATGGTGGAGAATGATTTGAGCATTAATCTCGGCCAGTGGTTACCTTCCACTAAAGATTGTTATTACTATTCTTATTCTGTCTCTATAATAATAATTCCGTGTCCAATCAATAATTATTCATCCATATTTTTCAAGAATGACTTTCATACACTTGTAAGTTACAATTCTATATTACCTTCCTTCTAAAGGAAGTGGTTACCTTCCACTAAAGATTGCAGTTATTACTATTCTTATTCTGTCTCTATAATAATAATTCCGTGTCCAATCAATTATTCATCCATATTTTTCAAGAATGACTTCCCTACACTTGTAAGTTACAATTCTATATCATATTGGTACTGGCCACAGAGATCGAACTCAGGATCTCTGAACTACGGGCAGAAGTCATAGCCGATACACCACGGAGGCCACGAAGTCTAAAATAATCTGGTGTAAACATCACACGACTTTCCTTATTCCCTGAAAAGAAATCGAGTTCCGCCACTGATGACTCACAGCGGTACCAGATAGGTAAATAGGTATCAATGTCAAATTCGTAATCAGCTATTCAAAATCATTGGACAGACAGACGCACGGACCAATGGCTGAAAATGGCATTTTTTTTGGTATCCTGAGGCTATGATTCGTCCAGAAATGTGAAAATCTGCGTAGGTCAAATTTTCGACGAATGCAATACTTTCCTTATTATGGGATAAGGAAAGTACAAAGGAACTACATATGTATAAGATTGTCAATGCTTTGTAGTTTTCAGTGAATTTATCTTTTAAGTTTTCTTGTGACGCTTTGTAAGCTTTTATTTTGCGACTGATATGAGGCCTGCAAACTTTTGATGAGAGAGAGAGAGAGAGAGAGACAGAGAAAAAGGGAGAGAGAGAGAGAGGAAGAGAAGGAGATAGTGAGAGAGATAAAGAGATTGAGTGTGAAAGAGAAGGGAAGAGAAAGAGAGAGAGAGAGAGAGAGGAAAAGAAAGAGAGTAAGAGAGAGAGAGAGAGAGGATGAGAAAGAGAAGAGTAATTGGATGTAGAGGTTGAACAAGGAGGAAGATAATGAGATAAAGGGAGAGGGAAATAAAAAGTGTATAAGGAATAGAGATAGATGAGGAGAAAAAGACAGAGAGATAGAGATAGGAGGAGAAGAATAATGATAAGGGATAGGTGGATTGGAAATAGGAGCGGTTGATCAGCCTTCGTGGCATACCGGTAATGACTTCTATCCAGAGATCCTGAGTTCGATCCTCGATCCGGCGTTCACCACTTGACTACCAGTGCACTCTTCCACATCAACAACATGAACATTGAACAACGTTTAATGCTTTTCAACTCAGCCTTTCTGAGAAATTGTCTCGCTTTTCTTGGAATTTCCTTTCCTGAACACATACCTTCCTAGAATGCATACTTGTATATTATTGGACAAGTGTCTATGATATGCTGGGAACTATATGGGTGGAACTTTATATGGAATATTATCAATGTTTTTTTTTACCTAATTAATAAAAATATAATAACACTCTTTAAAGGAAGGTAACCACCAGGCGAGGTTAATGCTCAAAGCAATTTCTACCACTTAACGCTCCGGGTCTTACCATTATGTAGTCACAAAAACAAATTAATGAGGAAAAATGCATGCACTGCGTGGGACTCGAACCGGGCGATTACGAACTCCACCTAATTGACCTTTGCATACTCGAACTCCACCTAAATGAACATTTTCGCATGTCGCACTCCACCGATTTCAAAAAAGGTTGCAATACGAACTCCACCGATTTGTATTTTTCTACACCCCGTATAAGGTTTTTTTTACTTTAGTTCATTCATTCTCATGCATAGATTGGAGCTTATATACTTTAATAAATACTAAGAAGGTCATGCCTCAAGAATATAGTAGGGTTAGGTAAAATACATAGAAGGCCATGCCTCAAGAGCATAGTAGGGTTAGGGATAATACATAGAAGGCCATGCCTCAAGAATATAGTAGGGTTAGGTAAAATACATAGAAGGCCATGCCTCAAGAACATAGTAGGGTTAGGGATAATACATAGAAGGCCATGCCTCAAGAATATAGTAGGGTTAGGTAAAATACATAGAAGGCCATGCCTCAAGAATATAGTAGGGTTAGGTAAAATACATAGAAGGCCATGCCTCAAGAATATAGTAGGGTTAGGTAAAATACATAGAAGGCCATGCCTCAAGAATATAGTAGGGTTAGGTAAAATACATAGAAGGCCATGCCTCAAGAATATAGTATAGTGCTGACATTACTGTTAGAATTAAATATAATATATACTGTGTGTCTCCGAATCATAAAATCCATGTTTTCTTCTTTTTACCTAATTCAAAATCGGTGGAGTAGGTATAATAAAAAAAAGGGGAAGTTCGTATGAGACACTTTGAGGAAGTCCCTCTTTCGGTGGAGTTCGATGCTGCCCCTCGAACCAACGGATCCCTACGCTCATTGGATTACCAGACTAGCGCCCTAACCACTTGACCACCAGTGCACCTGATAATGATTAAAAGCAAACTTAAATTAAATCCTGTTCTATAATTCAGCTCTAAATATTCAGCATACATTGACGGATGGTAAATTTTAAAGGGGGTAAAAAAAGAAGATGGCGAAGAATGAGATAGTAATGTAGCACAGATTTTGTTATTTTCCATAAATAAAATTGTTCGTGTAATAGGAGTTTCCTAAACTCAATTTGACTTTAAAACATTTCAGGATTAAGTTTTTGAATTTTTAAGCCTTTACCAAGCGTACTCTTTGTATGTTTAAAATTTTAAGTACCCCTCCTGTTGGTGTATGTATTTCCTAATTTATATAATTTTATTAAACTTGATTGTATTATTATTGTATGTAGGTATATCTTTATTATCCATCCTTTTTTTCTCAATGTACTATATTATGACTGAGTCAAATTATACATGAATATGTAATATAAAAATATTAAAATTAGAGTTTTCACACACAAAATGTATTAACTTTTCTTGCCTATACTTTTAACTCTTCTTTTTATCTCTGTTCTTTGTTTCAATACACCTCACACAGGACATGGAAGGAGTACAGAAAATTGCATCTGGAAGTCATCGTCAATCCCGTCAATCCTTCCACCACTATGACAGAATCATGAACATGAAAGTAAAGTAAGTATTTCTCTTTTTTTCTTGTCACTATATTGTCATAGGGACAGTCACAGCCTTTGAAAATAACATCATTATAAGAAATTCCATAGGCTTCAGATAAAGATAGCAGACAAACCTTGCCAAAAAATGGTACATGAACATGGTGTGAAGATAACGCATATGATCCGATATTAAAGAAAAGATTGCTGATCATTATTTTACTTATTTACAAATTGAACAAAATAAAATAGATGAAAAAAACGAGCTAATAAATATTAACATTATTGACGAAGAAAAATTAAAAACCTTAATAGAGGAATACGATTGGAATCAATTATTAAATCAAGATAAATCTGCTGAAAATTTATATAATGACTTGGTTTATAAATTTGAAAATATGTACAAAGATGCCAAGAAAGTAATTAAAATAAAGAAAAAATACGAAGGTAATACCTGGATAACCAAAGATATAAGAGATGACATTAAGATTAAGAATAATTTATGGAATTGTGTAAAAAATAATCCTGGAAACAGATATTATCTAAAAAATTATAAACAATTTAGAAATAGATTGAATAATAAAATAACACAAGCCAAAAGAAGAGAAAACAATATAAAATTTAATGAAGTAAAAGGAGACATGAAAGAAACATGGAATTTAATCAATAAAATTACAAATAAACAAAAGAACAATGTGGAAACAACAATAAAAAATAATTTCAAGAATTCCAGATTAAGTGTGAAGAGTATAGCGGATAATTTTAACAAAAACTTCAAAAACGAAATTATGAATATTAAAAACAACAAAGAATTTCTAAACACATCATTAAACGTGAATAATATACGAAATAATAACAATAAATTTGAAATAAAAAATATTAATAACTTAGATGTATTAAATATTGTTCGTGAAATAAAAGAAAACAAAGGACCAGGTAGTGACAGTATTAGGCCAAAAGACATTAAATTGAACATTTTAAACTTACAAGATGTAATAAAAGAACTTATCAACAAAATTATTGAAGAACGAAAAATACCTATTGGAATGAAAATGTCTAAAGTTACACCGGTGTATAAAAAAGGAAAGAAAGATGAATACTCAAACTATCGACCTATTAATGTTTTATCTTGTATAGAAAAAATAATTGAGAAACACATAAACAAACAATTGAATGAATATATTGAAATTAACAACATCATAAGCGAAAACCAATTTGGATTTAGAAAAAATAAAAGTACTTCGAATGCATTACAAATATACACAGATGACATTAATAGTGCACTGAACGATAACAAATTATGTTTAACCCTATCATTAGACCTCAAAAAAGCGTATGAAACCATTAGTCATGAAAAAATGATCAAGACATTAGAAGAAATGGGAATTTCAGACCAAACAAATGAATTTTTTATAAATTATTTCCAAGATAGAAAACAAACTGTGAAAATAGGAAACCATGAAAGTGATCAAATGGATATTAGTTGTGGTTTGATAACTGGTGCCATAATATCGCCAACACTATTTAATCTATATATAAATAGTATAAATAATATAGGAATAAAATCAAAAATCCTTCAGTATGCAGATGATACACTATTATATTACGTCCATGAAAATATAAACGAACTGTATCAAATAGTGCAAGAGGACCTTAATAAAATAATAATATGGTTATATCATAAAGATATTTTTTTGAACAAAGAAAAAACGACAGCAATATTATATCAAAATCCTATGATAAGACGTTTTAGATGTTATGAAACCAAGCATTTAACAATTCATGAAAATAAATGCATAGATAATCAACATATTATGAATAATTGTAACTGCAAAAAACTTGAAAATAAAAAATCAATTAAATACTTAGGATTGAATTTTGATGAAAATATGAAATGGACATCACAATATCAGTACATCAAAAATAAAATGAACATATTATCCTATAAAATGTATTTTATAAAAAGAATTTTACCACTAAGAATAAAATGTATAATGTACAAAACGCTGTGCGAACCTATTCTAAGATATGGAATCGAAATATATGGTTTCAGTACAGAAAAAAACAAAAAACTTATAAAGATAACACAAAAGAAGATAATAAAATCAATAATGTAGGTACCCGTGGACGTCAAAAGATCAAAGAAATGCAAAATGTAAGAAACACAATATTTTCAATTTTGAAAATTTATATACATATGTTACACTCACAAAACATTATTACATAGAAGAGTATAGAAAAATACAAGAAAATAATTACAATACAAGACATACAATATATATAACACCCACATTTAACAACAATTATGGCGAAAGACTAACCAAACATCAAATTCCAAAAATGTTGAACAATATTCCAACAAATTTAAGAAATATTCCAAATGAAAATAAAATGAAGCAAGAATTAAAACAATACCTTATTAATACAAATAATGAAATATAATTGGCAAAAATAGAAATAAAAAATAAGAAGAAACAATGAAAATAAAATAAAATAATTATAAAAAAGAACTGATGTGATGGAACATTACTTACATCTCCCGAAAAGTACAACAGTACTTCATGGAGATGTAATGGGAATGCAAATGTACATGAAAACAAATAAAGATTTTTATTATTATTATTATTATTATTACAATAATCAGATCATAGAAGCAAGTCTATCGAGGAACGTGGAATGTACCATCGATAAACACACGTATAAAAACCTGAGGAAAGATAGACAAATCAGTTAGTACTGTGTGTGTGTTTGTGTTTATAAATACTACAAAATGTTATCTCATTTGTGTTAATCAATTTCGTGATATCACAACTAAACAATCATCTGCGCTGAAGCCGGGACTTGAACCCCACCCTTTAGTTAGGACACATATTATGTATAAGTATATTTCTTTATTTTTTCTTTAATTTTTTCTTCTATTATGTATGTACGAATTTCTTTGTGGTGAAGCACAAGGCCTCTTCACAATTTTTGTGGGTAGCGCAGCATTACTAAGAGCCTCCTTTACATTTCGAATTACTCTATTACATTAATTTCTTTTTACTCTGGTAATGCCGCCACTGGTCGTTACTCATACAAGTAACTACTCATTTTTCCTCACGAGGTATGAGTGGACCCCGAACATCCAAGTACAGAGCAGAAAAATTCCTGCCCCGCTGGGGATCGAACCCAGGTCACCGTGCGTGCAATGCCCAGCGCGCTAACTCACTCTGCCACGGTGACTACTTTTTTCTTCTATTATATTGAATTTTAATTTGTAATTATTTGTGTTGTACATAATATGTCCTATTAATAAAGTGTAAATAAATAAATAAATCACTCTCAGGAGTCCCGCTCATCCACCTCTTGACATCGCCCTGCCCCTGGTCGCCCTCACTCACAGTCTCAGTCGAAACCAAGCCTATTGCGTGTACCCGTTATTGCTATTACAATATTCTTACATCTCTCATCCGCTCTATCCATCTCTTAAATCTCCATTATCTCCGGGATTCAAAGTTTTCATCCCCATATATCACCATTCTTCCCAAAACCTTACCGCGGAATGATCTCTGAGTTCACTCCTGGAAGTTTCCCCCTCCATTTCCTGTGAGGGTTTTTGTTAAACACAAAGTACACAAGAGATTTTTTCTCTTGTTGTACAAACGCTAAAAACTCAAACAATTAGAAGTGAAAGCAAAAAAAGCGAAAGATTTATGCTGTCTGATAAGTTAATGAAAATAAAGAGAGAAAGAAATTTAAAAAAAAAATATTCAACAACTCAACACGAGTTCTTTGTGTTTTTAATTTTCTGTTATTTGCCCAGCTTTTGTGTTCACTTTTAGTGGGTTCTTAATGTCTTTGGATTGTGTGTGTGTGTGTTTGTATAAATACTAGGTACAAAGTGTCATCTCATTTCATATCAAAACTAATCAATTATCTACGTTGAAGCCGGGACATGAACCACCGACCTCCAGGTTACAATTGCGTCGCCTTTTCGATCAAGCTACTGATGTCGGTTAAATTCTACAAAAAGAATTTGTTTGGTTTTTTCAAGGTAGTTGTGATTGGAATCGTTTTCGCAGTACACTTTACCTTTAAATCCATAGCATTCCGGAAACGAAAAATCCGCTCCGGCCGGGATTCAAACCCGCAACCTCCGGATCAGCAACCAATGCTCTTAAACACTGAGCTACGAAAATAATTTGCTGAAAGATAAAATATTCTCAAGATATTTAAGATTAAGAATAATTGAGCGGTCACATAACCAATAATCTTACTTAATACAGTGCACTATACTTTTACCTCCAATACCCATCAGAACTAATACCTTTCAAAAAATTCTCACGAAATTACACTCTAAATTAACAAAGTCAAGTACAAAAAAAGTTTCTTTGGTCAGGTAGGGACAAGATTTTCAAATTTCGATAAAAGTTCTTCCTAAGCCACAAAAGGACCATTCGGAACAAACATTAACCCACGTATTCAGTTGGAAACTAAGATATTTAATAGAAAGTAGAGAGTGTGGGAGAATAAATTTAATAAGAAGAAACTAGCGAGAGAAATCCGGACGAGAAACAAACGCTAATTGAAAAACGGAGAAAACTTTTGGGTGAAAGTTAAATTTAATGTGATTAATTTTGTAATTCGGAAAAACACTTTTCTTTGGCCAGGCCTTTTGCTCGACAGCAATCCCTGAGTTCTGTTGGGGATTTACACGCTACAGTAAACTTGAATAAAGTGTTGTAACAGTTTTCAAATTAGTGCAATGTGTTGGTCTTTGGAAAATCTTTAAAATAATTATAAGCATTTTAGTTCGAATGTGATATTTTCTAAGAAGTTAGTATGTGCAATATTCCCAAAATTTCTATATCTTTTTTCCATCTTGAGTATTTTTCGGGCCCTAATAAAGTAAATCTTTACGTGTATTGTATGTATCTCTTATCAAGTAAATTCACTCAAGAACTATCAAACATGATACTTTATGGGACTTTGCCTCTTACTTCCTCCGTTGAAACAATCATTACCATACCAAGCAGTTGCGGACTTACTACTGACCCTTAATGCGGGGCAGTGTGGATTTATTGAAATATCTTGGCAAATGCTGAATTGTATGTCAGAATTTTTGTATGATAATTATGTTAAAAAAATTAAGATAAGTCCAGAACATAAAAAGAATTTCATTTATTATACGTAACGACTAAACGCAAAAAAAAAAATCCAAGTATTTTTTAAACATGGGTGCAAAAGCGAAAATGAAAATTCTGAAAAATTCCATTGGTATTTTTCATGAAAAAATTTTATCCATAGATTGCTTGTATTGTTTTGTTTAAACGTTGCCACGTTGGTTGGATCTACGAAATAACAATGAAATAGCTTTATGTATTAAAGGTATTTTATGTAGAAAAATGGTAACTTTTTAAAAAATATTAGAAGAAATCATCAACATCATCGTTCATAAAATTCATAACCTTGGCTCTCTCTCTCTCTCTCTCTCTCTCTCTCTCTCCTCTCTCTCTCTCTCTCTCTCTCTCTCTCTCTCTCTCTCTCTCTACTTGAATAAAAAACAATGATCTATTGTTAGCGACCACCGATACAATGTAAAATAAAATTGAAACAATGGATAGCAGTATCAATAAAGGTATAGTAATACTGATAATGGTAATGGAAGGTATTAATAAAAAATTCCTTTTGTCTTATATTGCTCTTAAAAATAAAAAGGATTCATGCCCAGCCATTTTAGGTACTCAGTATTCTTTCATTTTGCTTAGGGCTGAATTATAAATTAATTTAATATTACAACAGAGGTAAGGTAAGACCGCTCCTTAAGTTAAATTCTTAAGACATTAACTTCGTCCCGGATTACATCAATTGTAATTAAAAATTAATAATGATCTTAATTTTTTTGTACATATTTCTAAGTTTTTTTATAAACTTATTGTTCTGTAAAAAAAAAAAAAGTGTAGGTAAATAAATAAATAAAAATAAAACTTTCCACTGCTCACAGTGTAATATGTATATTTTGAT
Source organism: Bactericera cockerelli (assembly GCA_024516035.1). Classification (NCBI taxonomy): domain Eukaryota; kingdom Metazoa; phylum Arthropoda; class Insecta; order Hemiptera; family Triozidae; genus Bactericera; species Bactericera cockerelli. Next base: position 25,640,137 of record CM044962.1, read on the forward strand.
TAAAATATAATAACAATTTTTCATTTTATCAAATTGATTTTGTGTACCTATTATACATAATTATTAATAAAATTTCGTGTTATCGATATATATAATAATAATAACTATGAATTTTAAAATCTTTCACAGTTCTGAAGAGCCAAATATCATAATTGCCCTGTAAAAAAACAGAAAAGCGCCAAAACAATAGCTTTCTCTCTCTTTTTTCTCTATCTGTTTCTCTTTCGCTCATTTCCTTCATCTTTTTATTTTGTCATCAAATCGTCTCTCTGTCACCACACGTATTGTTTAAGCTTTTTTTTCTTTTCTCCTTCTCTCTCTTTCAAATCTCACACAATCGCACACACACACAGACAGACTCACACACTCTCTCTCTCTCTCATCTTACTTGTGTGTCTATTATTAAAATTGCTTTTTCTCCAACATGGTAGACGTGAGAAGAGAAACATCCCGCCTGAGATAGAGAGATAGAAAAAAATGGACGGAAGAAAGAGAGAGAGAAATAGATAAAGAATACAAGGGAAGTTGTAAACAGAGAGGGAGAGAGAATTAGTAAGGAGAATCAGAAGAAAGGGGAGTTGATAAGAGAAAGATAGAGTTAAAAGTATAGAGAGGAAGAAAGATAATCAAGGTTATTTTTAGAATGAAATAAGACATCCCAGAACGAGAATGGTGAGGAAATTTATAGCCAGAATGAAGAATTGAGAGAATGTAGTGTGAGTGAGACGGAGAGAGAAAAAAGAAGGCAATATTGAGATTGAACGAGGGAGAGAGAAAAGAAGGATTCTGGAAAGAAAGAGACAGAAAAGAAGCAAATTCACCGCAAAATATTATTTTCATCCATCAAAAGAGTCCAAAATTAAAGAGAAAAATAAAAGGATAAAGAGAGAAGAAGAAAGAAAGTGAGAGAGAGACTGAATATCGATCTTTTTGAAAGTGGCGCTGCTGTCGTAAACTTAAACTTTCGCAACATAACGAGACAAAATGTTTTATACAGTGGAATTCCGATCTCGAAGATTCGATTTCGTAGGTAGGGCCGAACATTTTTTTAAAGATCTCATTTGGAAAGGTTCAATTACAATATTTTTGTGAAAATAAAAATTTCAGATGTGCTTCCTCTCGCTCAAATTATAGGCCACAAGTTCCTCCTCATGCACGACAATGCCCGCCCACATGCGGCTAACTGTGTACGGGAGTTCTTGGGTGAGGAGAATATTGATACTTTGGACTAGACCTCTCTTAGTGCCGATCTCAATCCGATTGAAAATCTGTGGGACCAACTCAAACGAAGTGTTTGAGGCAGAATACCGGCTACCCAGACTGTAGCAGAGCTCAAGATCGCCCTCACCGAAGAATGGGAGAGGTTGCCCCAAGAAATTGTGGTTACTTTGATCCACTCAATACCTAATCGCATGAATGCTGTGATCAAAGCTCGGGGAGGCAACACAAAATAATGATTCAACATTGTTATGAATAAATCTTGTTGATTTCTCAGGTTATAACGTCTTTTGTTAAAAATAAAAAATCATGTTTTTCTTCTTTTTTGACATCCTCTAGTAAAATTTAATTTTGACTACTTTTGGTAGGTTTTTTTTAAACAATCGAATTATGAAATTGTAGAAAACAAAATAAACAACATTTTCAGATATCATACGACTCGATAGAAATAGTAATTTCGAAGATATCGCAGATTTGGTGGAGGAAAAAGTTTGATTCGCTTTTTCTGCTCTCAAGTGTAGTTTTGTAAATTCGTATTTAACCTTTTACGGACTTGTTCGTAAATATAATAATAATAATAATAATAATGCCCGGTAGACGGGTGTTTATTGACGGGTTTAGCCCTATTTACATTTTCAAATAAAATAACAGTTAAATAAAATTTTACAAATATGACAAATTACTGAAATATAATATTCTACGGAATATCACGAATCGACTAGAATAACTCTGATAGGCTGATAATTAGAGGAAAATATAAAATGAAATCGAATAAGGTGGAGGGAAATCTTGCATGTGGGACATGCACCGGACCATAAGAGCGTTATTAATAGTTGCATGTGGGACATGCACTGGACCTTAAGGACCTACCTAATGAATATTTTACTGGAGTGTAGCAGCGCGTCTGAGGTTGCATGTGGGACATGCACTGGACCGTATGGGCAGTTCCAATTTTTTTTTCACTGGAGTGCAAAAAGGTAACTGTTCTGTTTCGTAGATGGCAATTTGTTTGCACACATACCTTTGTCATCTACATTTACTTGCTTAAAATCAGTCAGTGTAAATCCTAGATTTTTTAAGATCTTTACAATTTTAAAGATACTTTTTTTTTTATGTTAACTATTTCAAAGATGTTTTTTTTTTTTAGATATCAACTATTTCAGAGATGTTTTTTCCAGCTTTTCTCCTACTCCCCTCTAGACTTTTGAGAAGGCACTGAAATTACAGAATGTTTGTCGTTCAACAATATTTCCTTTGATCTTTACCGCTATGAATCGGGTTGCGTTCGATTCAACAAACTATGATGGGTACACGGGACTCAAGGAAAAGTACCTCTTTAGAATAGAGATCTGGATATAAGAGAAAAAGATCTGGTCCCTTATAGTACTCTTACATCAAAGTTGGACTGTACATCTTCAATGTTTTCTGCTACTATCATTACATCATCAGCTAGAGCTTGGATGTTGACTTGTTTCCCCAGTGTCAAGTCTTGTTCTGTTAGCTTTCTGCAGTGCTCTTTCAATGGTAGCATTGAATACTGTTGGGGATATGCCATCACCTTGTCTGACACCAGTGTTTACGTAGAAGGAGGATGACTCTTCACCATTTTCTTCGTGTATATACAGTACATGTATACTTGTAAATGAAAGTAAAATAATGAAAACCCAAACAAAAGAAGCTAGAATATAAAAACACAATAGAGAGAAAAAAAAAGGAGTTAAAAGCGGGTGAGAAATCACAAAAAAAGGATGAGGACTTGGAAGGATGTAGAGTATAAAATATAGATGGGAAAGAAACACGATGGGAAATTTTCCCTGAATGTGAAAATAGGCAGGGAAATATTACATTGGTTGTGAGATGAAAGAAATAAAGAAAGGTCTATCCAAGAAAAAAATAGTAAATAGCTGCATTAATACTTTACAAAGTAAAATGTAGAAATGGTTGGAAAAATATTCCGCCTTGTAGAAATCCCACTAATGGGACAGAAAAAAAGAACGGAGATTAACATTTCGTAATATTGAGGATAATATATGTATGTAGAAAAATAAAATTGGTTTCATAGTTGGTAATATTCCACGGATAGTCACCGTGGTCGAGCGAACCTGGGTGCGAATCTGAAGTAGGCATAAAATTTCTACTCTGTACTTTGGATGTCCGGGGTCCACGCTAACCTCGTGAGAAAAAATGAGTGTTTATTTGTGTAACCAGTGGCAGCACTATGAGAACAAATATGGAGGCAAAATGATCTATTTAGGAGTTTTAATGCTCAGCTACCCACAAAGAATATGTTTAATTTTCTTTTGAACTTACCTATTTTTTTGAACCTATTTTTTTTAAAATTCTTTAATTTTCTAAAATTATATTTCACAACAACCCACACCAGCATTATGCTGAAAGGGTTATTAAATGTTTAATTATTTTTGATGTTTATTGTTGAAAAATATGAATACCTAAATAAATAAAGTTTTAATTATTTATAATCTTCAGAGGAAAAATGTGAAAATAACAGAAAGGGAAATATTTGGGTGACAAAGAAAATTGTCCGCAGGTATGCTAAACTAAAATAATAAGGAAAAATCGCGCAAATTGAAAATAAAAAGAGAAAATTCGTTTGGAAAAAATGTCCAAGGGGCTGAGGAAAACTTTGTAAAAAAAAAAGAAAAAATAAAAAATAAACGTCAATAGCTTGGAAAATATTTCCCAAACTGTGGATTTTGTTTTAAGTCTATGTCCCCAAGATGAGTCAAAGGATTTGAAAAGGGTTGTGTGTAATCCCATAAATAAAGAAAGGAGAAAAAACATAATAATAACAGAGGTTGGTAAATTTTTCGGTATTATTCCACGAAATAAGGTAAAAAGCATTTTTTCGATGTTTCAAAAAAAAAAAAAAAAAAAAAAAAAAATGGAAAAGCAAGTTAAAAAATTTCCCATTGAGGGACAAAAAATTCCACAAAGGAAAATTCCCATAAGGAGACAAAAACCCCTCAAGGGGATAAAAAATCCCCCAAAAAAGGATGAAAGAAGACGATAATTTGTCTAGTGCCGGATCTAGCAGGGAGAGAAACGGAAGCTCTGGTTCCCTCAGTTGAGTTTCCGCCTCTTTGTTTCAATTGTTCCTCTTTGCTTTGCATTGTTGATTCCTGGAAACCCCTCCTCCCGCTTCTGTTATGCTCTCTGAAGGAACCTCTTAAGAATAATTTATGATTAATATTATTGTTATTATGTCTTCGTCAGGCGCGACCGGTGGAAAATTATTTGGGCGTGCTGCAACCTAATTTTTTTTTGCCAGCCTCCGTTGCGTAATGGTTGTGACTACTGCCCGTAGTTCGTGTTCGCCTCTCCCGGTTGGAGCAGACTTTCCAAAGAAAATTCTGTCCCTTCCAAACACGTGAGGCTGGCACACTTCCGGCCCTACCCAGGCTGGGTGAGGTTAATGTGGGTAGCTGCTAGGTACGATTCCCAGCGAACAGAGGGTAAAACCCCGGTCCTGACTATCTCATATCAGGACGTTAAAACCGAATAGAATCTACTTATCACACAATAAATCTAATTAGGTCGCAGTGTTATTAAATTTGTAAGGATTTCACTGAAAACCGTGCAACCAGGTCAGATAATAATAACAAACCTAAAAAAAAAGAGAATGAAGTTAATGTCCTACCTAAAGGGCGGGGTAATTGCCTGTGGCAATCTCTTCCACCCAAATCATTAACCTCACCCTGGCTGAGTAGGGCCGGGAATAGCCAGCATCATGAGGGTTGGAATTTGAATGGTCATCCAATCAATTTTTAACCTCACTAGACGTTGCTGAACATCAGTGACAAATCAATGTATACTTTCCTCGTGCCTGGCAATTTCTATTTTTTTATTGTACATAATCATTATTATTATGAAAGAGAGAGAGGGAGAGAGAGAGAGAGAGAGAGAGAAAGAGAAGAGAGGAGAGAGAGAAAGAGAAAGAGAAAGAGAAAGAGAAAGAGAAAGAGAAAGAGAAAGAGAAAGAGAAAGAGAGATGGAAATGGGAGGGGTTCATAATCATTTCAACACCATCGCTTTCTGTATTTCCGTCCCAAAATTTAATTTATTTTATGTCTTCTGCACTTTTTGCTAGAGCTTCATCTCTGACCAGGGCCTCTGGTTAGGGTTTTTCTTTATTATTATTATTATTATTATTATTTTTTTTTTTAAGTGGGGTTTAACGTCGCTTTCAACTGCCATGGTCATATCACGACGGGGTTTTACCCTCCATTCGCAGGAAACTCACAAACCTGCTACTCACATTGACCTCACCCAGCCTGAGTGGGGCCGGGAAAAGCCAGCGTCACGAGAATTAGAATTTGAATGGTCACCCATCCAAGTCTTAACCTCGCTGGATGTCGCTTAACTTCGGTGTTCTGAAGGGAACCGGTGTATTCAACATGCCATCGACGCTGGCTATTTTCTTCTGGTATCCAAGGTCCACGGGATTTTGTTACTCAGGGCTCTGAGTCAAGTGAATTTCGTATGATTGTTTTACAGTAATCTTATAAGCTTGTCGTCCTCCGTGGCTCAGTGGTTAAGAGCAATGCTTGCTGACTCGGAGGTTGCGGGTTCAAATCCCGCCTGGAGCAGAAAGTTGTGACCAAGTTTTTCCGTTTCCGGAATGGCATCAATGCAAAGGTAAAGTACTTTGAAGTAGTGCGAAAGCAGAGCCGGGGAACAATGAACTTTTCATTTATTTATTTATTTAATGAAAAAAATAAAATAAATAAGCTTATAAGCTTGCACTTGAGTGAAGCCTGTTGGTTTCGAATGCATCCATGGGCATCATGGTATTCCACGTTCTGCTGGCCACTCAACGGCCCCACTCAGGCTGGGTGAAGTTAATTTGAGTACCTCGGTGGTTTGCTGAGCGAATGCTGAGTATAACCCCCCTGATATGACCTTGAAAGCGACGCTAAACACAAAAAGGGACATGATTTTTGTCGAATTTATAATAATAATATCGCCTCAATTATACTGCCCGATTAGGATTATTAAAGTCCCATTATTCCAGCAGTAAGCTTAAAGACGTATTATTTTGTGGTAAAAATGCCAAACAGGAGGATAACTTGTCATGCCCCGGCTGGGTTTCGAAGCCGCGACTTCTGGAGCCTTTAGATGCACAGAGTGCCGCCTTTACCACTGAGCTACCGGGGCATAATTTAGTTGCTAGATGAATTCGCCAGCTGAAGGCCCTGGTGCACGAAGGTGTTCTTTGCAACTGAAAGCGACTGTTTTTTGCTCCCCAAACCCTAAATATTTCTTCCTCACGAAAATTATAATTCTCTGAATACAGTTCGACCAACCTGGACAAAAGAGAAAACTTGATACAAACAGGATAACAATTTCCAAGTACAATTTACCTCTCTATGTAGGTACAAGGGAAAATAATCTTTATTCAAGAGAAACCTGTGGCCCGTTCCAGAAACACTCTCCACTCTCATAATCTCCAAATCTCCCTTTGAACTGTCACACAACAGACTTTGACTGGTTACTTTGAATGCAATAACCAATCAGAGTGCGTTGTGTGACGGTTGAAACGGAAATTCGGGGATTTTGAGAGGTTAGAATGTTTCTGTAACGGACTACGGAATAGCGTGAGCATTGAGTAGCATCATCGTGTTTGATGGTCGCCAAACTTGATATTTCCATCGAGTTTATATAAGGAGGTTAATAATTAACAAGGGCCCCCAGAACCAAGTTATTGAAAGTCTGAGGTTTCCACTTCTATACTGACTTTGCTCGAGAAAAGGTCAACCTCCTTTTTAAAACAGAAGATTTCTCTGTGTATCCAGAGAGGAAATGCAGCAGCTGTGATGGGCACAGTGCTCGTCCTCAAATTCCCACTTCTCTATGTATACTGATTCAAATGAGAGGCTAGTTGACGGCATTGGATAATCGAAACAACTATTACATCTGATGTGAGCATATAACCTCGCAACTGCTGTCCAGGTATGTATGAAGTTCTGATATTCATGTACATTTAGTACAACTCCCAATTTCGTTCATACTCATCTGAACGGTATTTTTTAAATTTATCGAAGCGGTATTTTTTAAATTTATCTAGCGGTATTTTTTAAATTATTGAGCGGTATTTTTGAAATTTATCCGAGCGGTATTACTTCCGTGAAATTCTAATATTATAAGTTGGAAGTAATGTGTTCGTTTTTGTAGAATTTTTATTTTTTTTTCTTTGATAACGATGAAACACAAGTATATGATACTATATTATGAGATGAAGAGGAGGATACAATTAAATATGATAGGAGGGTTGAAAGGACTGAGAGATAAAGAAATAATGATATGGATAGAGATAAAGCAGATAATGATGGGAAATTGTAAAAAATTCGACACATCTCCCTTTTGATGCTTTATTTATTCTCTTTCTCTCTCTTTCTATCTTTCTCTCTTTCTTTCTCTCTCTCTCTCTCTCACTTTATCTTTTGATCTTTCTAACTCTCTTCCTATTTTTTTTCTCTTCTCCCTCCCTCTATTCAACATGCCGCGTCCCACAAGGCAGCCATGCCATGTAACAGGACAGCGCTAAATTTGCAGCAAAAAAATCGTGGCTGCCTACAGATGTCTTGTTGCGTAGTTGCAGCATTTTTCTTGCGTGTAAACAGGAAGACAATGCCGTGGGCATTAGCACCGCCCTTGATCAAGTTTTGTTTTATTTCAATTCTATGTAAATATTCTATGTACCTACTTTATTTAAATAAACCTTGATCCAACATGTTTAATAATAATGATAAAGAGAAAAGAAACCCTATTTCATGTAGCGTAGGGATCTGTTGGTTCGAATCCTACCCAGTGCATGAATGGTTCCTCATTGATTTGTGACCACATAATAAAAAAAACTCTGAGTTAAAAAAAAAACTCTCGCATGGTGGTCCACTAAACTAAAGAATATTTTCATTATTATTATTAATATTATTATAAAAGATGTAGGTAATGGTCGTAAAATAATATGAGAGCTCCATATATTTTAGTCCCGATGAAAGGCAAGAGCTGGATTAAACTGTATGGTAGACTGAGGCAACCCTTTTTTTTATTACAATAATAAAAAGAAGAAGGATATAATAAGGGTGAGAGAGATAGATAGATAGAGAGAGAGAAGAAGAGGGAAAATGGGGAGATTACATAAATTTAAACAGGAAAATCAGGCCAAAAAAGGGAACAATTTGAGGAGGGAGGCGATGAAAGAGAAAGAGAGAGACAGAGAGAGAGAGAGAGAGATAGAGGAGGGGGAGGTAAGGGTGGGAAGGGGGGAGGGACAAGAGATTAGTAAACACAATGGTAGTGAGTGGGAGAGAGAGGAAAGATTTCATTACAATGGACATTGTAAAATTTCACGAGTAAAAAACAGAAATTTATTAAGGGATAAGAGAGAGAAGAGAGAGAGTGGGAGAGAGAGAGAGTGGGAGGGGAGGGAGGGGAGAGAGAGAGAGAGAGGCAAGAGAGAGAGGGGCAAGAGAGAGATAGGAGAAGAAAAAAAAAAAAATAGAGGGAGAAAAATGGGAGTGAAAGAAACGAGGAAGAGAGGGAATTCGGGAGAGAAATCTTGTTTTATTTTTGGCTTTTTATTAATTTAATTGCTTCGCTTTTTACTGTCTTCCATTGTTTGGTGGTACCTGCCTATTCAATGTTCTGAAACTGCAGGTTGTCTCTCTCTCTCTCTTCCTCCCACTCCCTCTATCCCTCCCTCTATCTCCCTCCCTCTCTCCTGTTACGTCCTAATTTAAATGCTAATTTCGAGATTATTCATTTTGAAAACCTAATTTGCATTTAAACGTTGTCAGCCACCAGGACCTAACAAAATACCTGGCGGAATCGTTTGAAATGTATTTTGTGATGGTGGCGTGGCCAAACGCTGGATTTTGGGACGGCTCATCTTCAGGTCCCGTGTTTGTTAGGTAATTTATTTTGACACCGACCTCAGTAGGCGGATCGAGAAGGCGGCGGACTTGTAACCTGGAGGTTGGTGGTTCGAGTCCTGGTTTTAGCGTAGATTTAGTAAAGCGAGTTTGAGTAGTTGTGATATCTCAAAAGTCATGAACACAAATTTGTTGGGTAACTTTTTTTTTCTTCTATGATTGGTTTGATGTCATAATCCATTGGTTTCAGAAGTCGTGGGTTCGAAACCCAGCCGAGACAAGACAAGTTATCCTCCCATTTTGGTATATAATCAATTTTTTCGTACATTTTGCCCCCTTTGCCCCCACCCTCCAAAAATATAAAACTTTAAGGTGAAAAGCCGCCGCAAATGTCTGAGATTCACCGCGGTCCGCCTGCCTTCTGGAAGTCTGGAAGGTACCTTATTGTGCAGTGAATTTATTAGGTTAGAAAGAAGGAAGATCTAATAAAGAAATAAAATAGAGAGACAGAGAGATAAGATTTTGAAATACAGGGTTGATTTGCAGCGCATGAGAGCTAAGAGTAGTTAAGCACTCACTTCTCATGCGGAAGGCCCCGTGTTCGAAAAATCATTTAGTTCAGTTTAGTTTTAACCCATTGCGTACCAAGCCATTTGAACCTTTTAACCCGGACTCAATTCAATTGATTTTAGCTGTCTTACACAGGATTCCTGTGATAATTAATATTTCTTATTAATACCTATAGGAGTTCGTGTCTATTACATAGTTATGATAACCAGCCTCTAAAATAAGGATAATCCCGTCTATCATATCTGATAACCAGATACCTAGAAAACATACGGTGTCTGTGATATATGATACCCATGGTAGGCAATGGGTTAAGCTAGTTACATGACGTTGTATACATTCGACCACTTGTTATAATTTACAACAGAAATAAAGTCCCAATATTAAACAACACCCTGTATACCAATAGCCAGTCAGGGGTGGGGTCAGCCTTCTGTTTTACTTCTTGACATTTTTTCCTGGCATTTTTTCTTTGTTTTTTTTTCCTCGTTTTTTTCCAATGAAATTCTCCGGTCCACTTGCCAGGATACGCTCATTGCGTTATTTTCGGTCGGGGAACCGTAATTTGGTTTAGCCCGTAAAGCAAGGACGTAAATTAACGGGAAAACAGGCAACATTTTGAGGAGAAAGGTCATGAAAGGAAAAGAGATGCAGACGGATTCACATGCCTCAGGAAATTGAGAAGTGACACTTATCTACGTGGATGTAGGCACGTAGCTCAGTGTCCCGGTAGCTCAGTGGTAAAGGCGGCACTCTATGAATCCAAAGATTCCAGAGGTCGTGGGTTCGAAACCCAACCGGTACGTGGCAAGTTATCCTCCGATTTGGGATTTTGACCACATAATAATACGTCTCTGGGAGCAATTTTTTGAGATTAAATGTTATGAGTTTGTAGATGGGGGAAGACAGAGGGGCGTAGATATTAGAAGTGAGGAATGTTCACCTTCCTACGTGGTTTTTGACCATAAACCGCCTTTATCGGGACTTTATTCCTTCGCCAGTGAAGAGAGAGAGAGAGAGAGAGAGAGAAAGAGATACCTACCAAAAATAGTCAGAATAAACAGGAAATAATAATAATAGCAATAATAAACATTTATTTATTTATGCTTTCTGAATAGGACTAGAGTTCTAGCGCCATAATTACATATTCGAACAAAAAAACTGTTTTCCATGATTGTACAATTGTACTTACATGTACAAGTCCATGCAAGTAATGTCCCTCCTGACCAAATTGCGACAAACTCAAAAACTTAAGTCATTGCTTAGCATCGGTTTACCCCATCTAACACAGAACCCAATCCGAGACTTTTCCGTCACAGAGGCTGGCCACAGCTCTGTTACGCCACAGAGGTAACATGTAACATACAGTGCTACAAAGCCTGGCTTAAATATGACCTCTACAGTTCTCGTCAAGGTGAAATTTAAGGAATAGTGTCCGCTAAAATAATCGAATCCTGTTTCATAATTCTAGCCTAGAGATCTCGATTTTGTCAATTATTCTCGAGTTTAATGTCCAATAAGCATAAATCAGTACCTCTCGGGGATATAAGTTAAGGAAAGTTTTCGATTTTCATGCTGAAGGAACAGAAAAAGTTGCAGATCCAAATCCTTACAACAAAGAAAAACTCGACTTGTGTACACAAAACCCCAACAAATTATGCTAGACTAGCAAATAGAAATATAATGAAAAATAAAGAGATGTGGAAAGATAAAAGATATATAAAGGAGAGAAAGAGAGATAGAGAGAGAGGAGTGCCTATTTATATATTATCTTTTATCTTAGGGAAAGAGAGAGAGAGAGAGAGAGAGAAAGAGAGAGAATGAGTAAGAGAGAGAAAGAGAGAGGGAGAGAGAGAGAGAAAAGTGACTCGTGCATGAAAAATGTAGAATAATAACATAAAAAGAGAGACTGAGAAGAAGGTGCAATACAGTGTGTCCCATTTGTAAACGAGACATTAAGGGCGGAATTAATAGACAAATTCTATATCACAAGTTATATCTAAGCATGGGTTTTCCCTATCTTACACAGTACGCAATCCGTGACTTAGCGCCACAGAGGTATTACAAAAACGTCTATTAATTCCGCCCTAAATATCTCGCTCGAGAACTACTGAACATAGAAAAAATCTGTTGAGGATCATTTTCAAAGACCTAAAGGGAATGGTGACCTGTAGAAGTTTCTCGAATGCCTCCGTCGATGTTATTTCAAGGTCACAATTGAAATTAAAAAAAAAAATACTTGTGAGTTTTTCAAAGTAATTTTTGTCACGCTCAGTTTCACACATATTAAGAATTTGTTTGAACCTAAAAAATTACAAAAAATATGGGGTGCCATATAAAATTCTAAAGATGACCTTGAAGAAACATTGAAGGGGTCATCCGAGAAACTTTTAGAGGTCATCACCAAATGTCCACTTTAGAGCAATGAAAATGAACTAGAACAACTTCTTTCTATCGTCTCGTAGTTCTCGAGATATTTGAATGTCTCGATTATAATGGGGCACCCTGTATATTAGAGAGTAAGAGTAAAAGGGAGAGGCAAAGAGAAGGTTAGATGGAGAGAGTGAGAGCAGTAGAGATAGCGAAAGAGAACAAGAAAGAGATAATATAATAATAATATCATCTTATTTATACCTACTACCCGATTAATAATATTAAGTCCCATTATTTCAGCAGTAAGTCCAAGATGTATTGTTATGTGGTAAAAATCCCGAAATGGGAGGAAAACTCGTCATGTCCCGGCTTGGTTTCGAACCCGCGACCTTAGGATTCACATAGTGCCCTATTTACCACTGAGCTACCGGGACACTGAGAGATAGAGATAGATAAAGAGGGAGAGAGATAGAGAAAGTAAGAAAAAGAGAGGCAGGAAAAGATAACTTGCAAGGAATAGATGACTTCCTGCAATGTAAAGGAGGCACATAGGAAAAGAGAGACAGATATAGAGAGAAAGATAAATAAAACAGAGAAAGAGATAGTACGAAACAATGAGATAGACAAAGATGCACTGCAAGAGAAGGAAATACTATACTTTGTTCTCGCTAACAAATACTTTGTCATGAAAGTAATCTTTCTCTCTCTCTCTCTCTCTCTCTCTCTCTCTATCTCTCTCTCCCCTCCCTCTCTCTCTCTCTTTCTCTCTCTCTCTCACACACACTCTCTCTCTCTCTCTCGGCCCCTTCTCCTCACGTACGCGTTTATATCAAATATCCGACACAAGACTTAGGACTGACTTATAGAATAGGATTACAACAAAGGTCAGCCAGATCGACTCTCAAGTCAAACTTTCAACCAATCACAGAGCAGCAATTGCAGCATAGCAAACCTAAACAGTGTGTCCGGTATGACGCAAACAACACTGTATGAATATGGGTGGATGAGATTGCCATAGGCAATAATTCCGCCCTTTAGAACATACACGTTTCTATAATAAAATTATATTATTCTATTCTTTTTCATTTTTATTGTATTTATTGTTTCCATTTTTTTCATTGTTAAAATAATTATTTGTGTTGTAATAATGTTCATTTATATCTAATAAAGTGTTGAATAATAATAACAATAATTGTCAGTGACTATTCTATTACATTAATTTCTTTTTAGTCTGGTACCGACCTCAGTGGCTTCATCGATAAGGCTACGGACTTGTAACCTGGAGGTCGGTGGAAGTCCCGGTTTTAGCGTAGATTTAGTAGAGCGAGTTTGAGTAGTTGTGATATAATGAATGTGATTAACAATATGATAACTTTTTATTCTGGTTATTACTCATACAAGTAACTACTCATTTTTCATCACGAAGTATACCTAAGTTTAGTGGACCCCGAACATCCAAGTACAGAGCAGAAAAATTCCTGTTCCGCTGGGGATCGAACCCAGGTCACCATGCGTGCAATGCGTAGCGCGCTAATTCACTCTGCCACGGTGACTACTCAACTAATTGTTTCGAGAGACAAGTCCTGCCTCCAGGAAAAAATTTCTCCCGTCACCTCCGTTGCTGGGGTGAGAAAGAAGAGCCACAAAGCTCTCAACTCTACCATGGAAAGTTATGTCACCACAATTCCATTGTTCGAGCGTTTTGTTTAAGATTGTTGTTTTGTAGTCTTTAAGTCTCACAAATAATTCTTTGTGATTCTCCTTCCTCTTGTTTAAAGAGAAGAAAGAAAAAAAAAAAAAAAAAAAAAGAAAGGGGGAGACACAGAAAGTTCTTCGTTCTCCCTCGAACATTTTTATTAAGGAGATTGGGGACAAAAAAAATGATACTCTTAAGGGACAAATTTTATGAATTTTTTTGCTATTGAAGAAGTTTTTGGTTGCTTTAGAGTTGAGTATATTTTTCATTTATTTCATATATTATAGACTTTGTATTGATTTCCAATTCATGATACCAAAAAGATTTCAAAAAAGTCGTCTGCAGCGTCATGCAGACGACTATTTTTTAGTGGAAAAAATCTTCGGTTTAGTTTCAGGTTTAGTCGGTAAACTTTAAAGGTTCGAAACTCAGCCGGGGTATGACAATTTTTCCCTATTTGGATTTTTGACCACATAGTAATGTGTTTCATGTATCAAATAATGGGAGTCATTAATCCTAATCTGGTGGTATAGTTATGGTGATATTATTATTTATTTTTAGTATAACTAGAGGATAATTATATAAAATATCCTAAATCTACTTTTCGTTATAATTATGAACCATCTTATAATAAAAAATAACATATAACGAACAAATAATGGCGTATGACTTGATATAATGTACTTTTTTCTGCGTTTGAAACTGAATTACATAATTTTTTAGTTCCGTTTCATCTACGTAAATAAACAATACAACTGATTCCATCTCAAATGACATCCAGTTGATGAAAAGCGAGCAAGAACAACAGTAAAAATATATTAATTGGGAGAAATATGTGCACAACTCACAAACGAGAAATAAAGAAATGTTAAACCCAAAATATCATTATCCCATGATATCTATGTAACGCAATGCTATCAGACGAAGGGCAAGATAATGAAAAGAGGAAAATATCAAAGCAGGAAATCTTGCTCCATGATGGAAAAATGAAAAAAAAGGAAGGAAAAATAACGAAGAAAAAAACCGCAGGGGAAAATGTTATCAAACATAAAATGTTCACAAGGTAAAGAAAACAGGGGAGCAAATTGGAAGAAGGGAGAGAAATTATACAAAAAAATCTAATACACAGAGTACGAGCATATATTATGGTAAAAAAACGGAAGGTGAAAGATGAACTTCTGAAGCATACAAGTGTGATTATGATAATTTAAAAAGAAGATGCTGAAAATTGATGGAAATGCAGAATATGTATGATGTAAAAGAAAAAGATATTGATGACACTGGAGAAGATATTGATGACAATGTAGAAGATATTGATGACAATAAAGAAGATATTGATGACAATGAAGCGGCGGACTAGTAACCTGGTTCAAGTTCTGGTTTCAGCGTAGATTTGATGAAGCTAGTTTGAGTAGTTGTGATATCACAAAAGTGATTATCACAAATGAAGAATATAATTATTAAGGACAATGAAGAAGTATTATAGACAGTGCAGAAGATGGTTTTAGCGTAGATTTATTGAAGCGAGTTTGAATAGTTGTGATAATCACGAAAGTAATTATCAAAAATGAAAAAGATATTAATGACAATTAAGAAGTATTATTTGCACTGAAGAAGATATTAATGACATTGAAGAAGACATTGATTACAATGCATTAGATGATAGAAATGATAAAAACCATTGTTTGATTTTAATATAATTATGATGCGGACTGGGCTTTCTACCTTAGGCATGGCCGAGCTTGGTGGGAGAAAAATTGTTGGTGGTAAATGTTATTTTATCAATACATAACCATATTTACAAATGAACTAAATCAATACTCCGTTTTGTTCTGAACACAATGTTTTCAGTCCTAACTGTCAAGATGTTCAGAAACATTACCATCTTGTTGCAAAGTTTTTGAAAAGGGTTTCTGTCACAATCTATTTCGAAACACGCACAACCCGTTTCAAAAAGTTAGATAATAGTTATTCTGTTGAGGAATGCACAATCATATGCAGGTAGCAGGTATGGTAAATATAACATGCTACCTAGTAATCAAACACTATTGACTAGAAGAGAGAAAAAATGAGCGTAAAGGTAGCGCCGGAGAATCTGAAGCCGTCTTTATAACAGGAAACAAGAGATACGGAAATATAAAATTCCATCAGGAAGAGAAAAAAATAAAAATCCATACAGAAAGCTTCTAGTATCTAGGCATAACTTCAGATAAAACCAAGTTTCCTTTCTCATCTTGAACAAAGGCTCTACTCAAATCTAGGAGGCCAAAGGACCTACAAATCTTTGTCTAGAGCTGAATAAATTGATATCAGCAGTTTATCAATCACATGGTAGGTTTTGCATCTGTAGATGACCTCATACATATATTTTAGAGAGGGTAGATGTGATTGATATGGGCCGATCATTAGCAGGGTCTTTTCTGTGACCTTTTTTTTTATTAAAAAAAAAAAAAAAAAAAAAAAAAAACAGGTATACCCCTCGGTTTAACTAACCTGGAATATGTCCGTCCCTGAAGCTGTTATTTATTATTATTGTTAATAGAATGCATACAATTGATGCAAATGATAAAGCCGATGTAAATTGTAAGAAAAGTACATTTAAAAGTACAACAGATATTGTACTTCAAAGGGATTTTATTGAAAAAAAACTGTAAAATGAAATTCAATACATCCCTTCCTTCTTAATCCCATGAATATACACATCTATTGAGCTTTCCATATCCATGATAGCGCTAACACCTCGATTTCATTTGCTGGCGTGAGATGTAGAACACTGTGCCGCGCCGTTCCTGAGAAATTCTCTTCTCAATTCAGTTTATTCCTCCTTCTTTTTTTGGAGCGAATAAAATTCCTCTTTTTGGGTGAGTAAAGCCCGTCTGCGGTGTCTGCTAAATCCTGCTAGCCCTTCTCTCCACTGACCCAGTTTTATTATTTAGCCCTAGATTAAGCAAAATGCCCTCCCTACCAACCCGGTCTTAATTCGTACTGAATGCTTCGACCCCCCCCCCCCCCCCCCCCCCGCCTTCTTTACAGAACAAAACTTAATCCCACGATCTCCTGTCAAAGTTGTCACAAAAAGTGGAGGAATTTATAGGTGGTGGGGCGGGAGTTATAGGAGGGTTGGGAATCATGGGAGAGTTGGGAACAATAGGAGGGTAGTAAACAATAATAATAATACTATTTAGTGGAAGGTAACCACCAAGCGAAGTTGATGCTCAAAACATTTTCTATCACCTAACCTTCAGAGTCTTGTGGTCACAAACTCAAATTAATGAGAAAAAATTCGTGCACTGAGTGAGATTCGGACCAACCAATCCCTATGCTACCTGGAATACCACATCAGCGCGTTAACCACTTGACTACCAGTGCACAATAGGAGGTTTGGGAACTATGGGACGGTTAGGAATTACACAAGGATTGGCAATTACAGGAGGGTTGGAATTTTGGAAACTATAATAGGGTTGGGAATTACAGAAGGTTTGGAAATAACAGGAAGGTAAGGATTCCCAACCCTATAGGGAACTCTCATAGGTGTGTAATTTTGTTAATAATTTTTTTTTTTTTTTAATGTAATTTTACTGTATATCCTCCACTTGTAACATAATATTACAATAAAATATTTCTATTCTATTCTATAGGGAACTATAGGAGGGTTCGGAATTTCATATGGTTGGGAATTACAGGAATGTGGAATTCATTTCAACAGATTTGAAAAAGAGAGAAACTATATTTTTTAAGTCAGTGTCTAATTGGTTTAAACGAAAAACATTGTGTCGTGATTTTTTTTTTCTTCTCTAAAGGCTAAAATTCCAACATCTTTTGCAAAAAAAATCCTGTATAACTCAATTATGTTATTACTCTGATAAGTAATCTTCTTACCTCTTTTTCTGTCCATTATCAGACTTTTCCTAATTCTTCTACTTTTATCTTTCACAATTTACTTTCTCTCCTTGGTTATTTTTCTGCATCTCTTTAATTCTATATATTTTCCCTCTAAAATTCTCTCTTTTTGTCTCTCTCTCTATTTCTTTATTATATTTTCCTTTCCTTTTCTTGCTTTTTCTTCTTTTTTCTCTCTCTTTTATATAATCTATTGCTTACATGACTCTCTTTCTCCCTCCCCTCGCTTCTCTGTCTCTATCTCTCTCTCTCCCCTATACTTTTATTCTCTGTCTCTCTCTCTCTCTCTCTATTCGTGTTCATTTCTCACATCTGTGCTTGCATTTCCCACAACTTCGTAATTTCGTTAATTAGAATTTCTTGTAAGTCTTTGAGAGAAAGAGAGAGAGAGTGAGAGACAGAGAGAGAAAGATAGAGAGAGAGAGAGAAAGAGAGAGAGAGAGAGAGAGAGAGATAAAAAAGAGAGAGAGACAGAGAGTGAGATAAAAGAGAGAGTATAAGAGAGGGACTAAACGTGGAAGAGTCGAGAGACAAAAAGCGAGAGACTGGAAGATGGGAATAATGTAGGTGAGAGGATAATGAAGAAAGAGAGAGTCAGAAAAAGGCAGTGCTATGAGTGGAGAGAAAGAGATAAATAAAGATAAAGATTTATCATACTTTTACTACCCTAAAACCCAAAGTAATTAGTTGTTAGCTAGCTTCAAATTTTATAATATAGCAAATAAGAAGAAAATGTTTTACTTTGTATAATAATAATGATGATACTAACAATATGCTTTTTTTTCTTTTTAATAATTCGTAAAATATTGCGCTCAGATCAGATAGTTACTTACTTTCATTGTTCATAATGGTTGTGTCATGGTGGTGGAAGGTAACCAAAGTGGAAACACCCCTCAAAAGCATAGAAGTTACAAGAGTCACGTCATGATAGAGCTGTAGAACTACTTAACTAAAATGAAAACACCCCTCAAAGCAAAGAAGAAGTTACAAGAACCACATGATAGAGCTGTAGAACTACTTAACTAAAATGAAAACAAGCCAGCGTCGCGTCGATGGCATGTTGAATACACCGGTTCTCTTCAGAACACCGAAGTTAAGCGACATCCAGCGAGGTTAAGACGTGGATGGGTGAACATTCAAATTCTAATTCTCGTGACGCTGGCTTTTCCCGGCCCCACTCAGGCTGGGTGAGGTCAATGTGAGAAGCAGGTTTGTGAGTTTCCTGCAAATGGAGGGTAAAACCCCCGTCGTGATGTGACCATGGCAGTTGAAAGCGACGTTAAACCCCACTTAAAAAAAAAAAAAAAATTAAAAAAAAAAAAAAAAAAATGAAAACACCCCTCAAAGCAAAGAAGAAATTACAAGAACCATATGACAGAGGTGTATAGAACTACATTACTAAAATGAAAACACCCCTCAAAGCAAAGTCACAAGAGCAAGAAGAAAGAAAATTTTGTTCTTGAGAACTGTATTCATCAATTTTCTTGAGATGCACCTGGCCTTTCTATGTGTAGAGATCAAAAGTCTCTGCATGCATACTTAGAACATTTAAGTGCATTGGTTGTCAAGTGGTTAAGGCGCTGGTCTCGTAATCCAGATAGCGTAGAGAACTGGATTATATCAAGGATTCTGTTTTTCTTCACAATGAAAAAGTAGAAACCTGACAAAGGTCAGTTACTGCATGTTAAAATGTTTTTCAATTTGGTGTGTGTAGAACTGTAGACAGTAGGTACTTGAAAAAAAATATATGCCAGAATTCTAAAATCCAGGTTTCTCTTATTCCAGTTCTTCTATATCCAGGTTTTACTGTTGCTAAAGTTAATAACATAATCAGGTAGAGAGGGAGATAAGAAGGAGAAAGAGAGAGAGAGAGAGAAAAAGAAAGATAATGAAGCATAAAGTATAATATGTTTGTTTGTTTTACGGGTGTTAGCTTTTGCGGTACTACGTAAGGGATGAGAAGTAGTATATACGTAGTTATATACTATGCATGCAGTATGGTGCAGTTCTCTTTCTCTCTCGCTCTCTCTCTCTCTCTTTCTCTCTCTTAAATGTTCTATTTCTTAACGTCTCGGGCCAGTCTCTGTGGCGTAACGGTTATGACCACTGCCTGTATTTCAGAGTTCCTGAGTTCGATTCCCGTCTATAGCAGATTTTTTTAAACAGAAACTTGTGTTCCCTCTGAACACGTGGGGCTGGCATTACCGGCTGGCTGGGTGAGGTTAATGCCGGTAGCTGGTACGATCGCCAGCGAAGTGAAGGTAGAACGCTCCATTCTAACTATGTCAAATTAGGACGTTAAAAATAAAATCAACATGTCACAATAGATCTTAGTTTTATTTTAATTTTTATTTAACAAAAATCATCTGAAAAGAAAAAGTTATCTATAGTAGAAGTTACAACATTTTGTAGCCGCATGGAAATACACGGTGTTAAAGGGGAAACAGCTTGGGTTCCTCTAATTGTGCCTTCCAGTGTATAATTTTCAATGACCCGACAGATTCTAATTAGGTAGTGATGCGAATTGTAAGGGCTTAACTGAAAACCCTACAACCAGGTCAGATAATAATAACTTCCCTCAATCCCTAAACCTTCCCCCAATCTCTCCCTCTCACTGACACACTATATCATTTTCCTTTCTCTACATAAATATATCACATAATCCTATTTATCTCTCTCGCTTTCTCCCTCTCTCTCACTTTCTTTCTGTCTCTTGCTCTCTCTATCTCTTTCTCACTTTCTTTATCTTTCTCACTCTTTTTCGCTATATCTCTCTCTTTTTCTCTTTGTCTCTGTCTCTTGCTCTCTCAATCTTTCTCTCTTTCTCTTGCTTTCTTTTTCTCTCTCCTAATGAGATTATTTCGTGTGTGACCTCATAATGCATCGTCAAGTTCTTGCATGTGGAGTATCCTGTGCTTTGTCAGGCTTTCTCTCTCTCTCTCTCTCTCTATCTCTCGTTTTCTCTTTCTCCTAATTTTCCTCTACATCTCTCTTTCTCTATGTCTCTGCCTCTGTATCTCTTTTTCTATCCATCTATCTCTCTTTTCTTCTTCCTCCATATATTCTTTTCTCCCTACATCTCTCTTCCTCCATATCTTTGTCTCTATCTATCTCTTTATCTACCTCTATATCTCTTTTTCTATCCATCTATGTCTCTTTTTCTATTTCTCCTTATATTCCTCTCTCCCTACATCTCTGTTTCTTCATTTCTTTGTCTCTAGTTACCTCTTTATCTACCTCTGTATCTCTTTTTCTATCATCTGTCTCTCCTTTTCTCTTTCTCTTTATATTCCTCTCTCCCTACATCTCTCTTTCTCTATCTCTTTATGTACCTCTGCATCTCTTTTTCTATCTATCTATTTATTTAGATATCTAGATATCTCTCTCTCTCTCTCTCTTTGTGCCTCTTGCTCTTATTTTTCTCAGATCTCTTCTCTCTCTCTCTCTCTGTATCTATCTCTTTGTCTCCAATTTTCTTTCTATTTCTCTCTCTTCCTCTCTCTCTCTCTCTTTCACTCTCTCTCTCTCTCCTTCTTTCTTTAGAATTTGAATTAATTATTTTCAAATAAAACGATGTTTTATGAAACATGACCTAAAAAAAACCATCTCCTCATCTTACATGGATATTCTCTGAAGTAATAGGCACTACATGAATAATATATTAATAGTTACTACCAATTAAAAAAACTTATGTTTTATTTTTAATTTTTTTTTTTTTTTGCAAGTTTACGGAACAAGTTCCATTTGTACAAAATAATAATCTTAAAATTATTGAGAAAAAAAATTCTCCTACTGACCGTCCTTCCGGAAGGGAACCGCGAGGATGCAATAAGCATATTATTTAATTAATACGCAAACCACTGAACCTGAACTTGAAATCATACTTTCCGCTACAAAAAAAATGTTCCCCGAACTCTTAACGTGGCGGAAATAATTGGGCCGTCAGTTTTCAACATTTCCAGCAGCTCACCCGTCCATTGTGATTAATTACTAGTCGAGAAGTGGAGGTGAAAGGTCATTGCCACCTCCACACTTCCGCCTCTCACATCCATACGCTCCTCTCCAACGTATGCACTATGCTATGCATAGACCGTTTTGACCTTCGTATATTAATTAATGTATACTTAATTGACTTTCATGTATTTCATCATTTAACAGGGTGTCTACTAAATGGTCAAAGTAAAATTTCCTGACTTTTCCAGGTTTTCCAGACCATTTTTCCAGTTTCTCCAGTCTACTTTTTTCATGAGACGTTATATGAATATTATATAAGACCTGCTAAAATTTTGTTAATTTTATAAAAAGGATTAAGAGTGTTTTGTGTTTCTTACCAAAGAAGCATTATCACACTGCTGGATTACAGTGGCGCCGCAGGCAAATTTTTTTTATTTTTCATTTTCATGACAAAATTGGATCTTGAAAAAAATTCCCTGACTTTTGGTGTTTTTTCACAAAATTCCCTGACTTATGGTGTTTTTTCACAAAATTCCCTGACTTTTTCGGTCTCGAAAAATTCCCTGACAATTCCAGGTTTTCCAGGTTTTCCCTGACCAGTAGACACCCTGTTTAACCTTCATTGACCGTTTTAACCTTCATATATTCAATCATATAACCTTCACTGACCTTTCATATATCTTATCATGTAACCTTCATTGACCTTCATATAATTTATCATGTAACCTTAATTGACTTTCATATATTTAATCATTTAACATTAATTGACCGTTCTAACCTTCATATACTCGTATTTAATCATGTGACCTTCACTGATCTTCGTATATCTAATCATGTAACCATAATTGACCTTCATATATTTAATCATGTAACCTTCATTGACTTTCATGAATTTAATCATGTGATCTTCATGAATTTAATCATTTAACCTTCATTAATCTTCATATATTTAATCATGTAACCTTTACTGGCTTTCATATATTTCATCATTAAATTTAATATTCATTGATCGTTTTAACCTTTATATTATATTGAATCATGTAACCTTCATTGACCTTCATATATTTAATCATTTAACCCTTCACTGGCACTTTCATATACAGGGTGGGGCAAAAGCCTGGAAACCCCTGAATAACTTTCGAATAGCTTCTTCGGTAAAATTAAAAATTTTTAAGGTAAACCGGGCTAATAAGACCTTCCTATAGAGTGGGGTCGATTTTTGTTACCGGCCCCCATGTCGGGGCCAGGGGGGCCAACTTCATTTTTTTAAATACGAACCCCCACCTTGCGATACATTTTTAGAAAGGTCTTTAAATAAGAAATACATTGGTGCAAATTTTATTTTTTAAATATTAACTGTTTGCAAATGGCGTCCAACTTTGTGTATGCAGTAAAGTCTGGAAAACCCTGAATATCTTTCGAAAGGGCTTTCTCAGTAAATTTAAAATTATGCACGGTAAGTCGGAGTAATTAGACCTTTCCAAAAATGTATCGCAAGGTGGTGTTTCGTATTTAAAAAAATGTAGTTGGCCTCCCTGGCCCCGACATGGGGGGCCGGTAAAAAAAATCGGTCCCATTCTAATAAAAGGTCTAATGACCAAGGATTACCGTACACAATTTTAAATTTACTGAGAAAGCCCTTTCGAAAGATATTCAGGGGTTTCCAAACTTTTCTGCATACACAAAGTTGGACGCCATTTGCAAACAGTTAATATTTAAAAAATAAAATTTGCACAAATGTATTTCTTATTTAAAGCCCTCTCCAAAAATGTATCGCAAGGTGGGGGTTCGTATTTAAAAAAATGAAGTTGGCCCCCCTGGCCCCGACATGGGGGCCGGTAACAAAAATCGACCCCACTCTAAAGGAAGGTCTTATTAGCCCGGTTTACCATACAAAATTTTAATTTTACCGAAGAAGCCATTCGAAAGTTATTCAGGGGTTTCCAGACTTTTGCCCCACCCTGTATTTCATCATTTAACCTTCATTGACCGTTTTAACCTTTATATAATTTAATCATGTAACCTTCATTGACCTTCATATAATTAATCATTTAACTTTCACTGGCTTCCATATATTTCATCATTTGACCGTCATTGACCATTTTAACCTTCATATATTTAATCAAGTAACCTTCACCGACCTTCATATATTTAATCATTTAACCTTAATTGACCGTTTTAATCTTCATATTTATACTTTAATGCTTTGTACTTGGATGTTACGGGATCCACCCATACCTCATGAGGAAAAATGAGTAGTTATATGCATGAATAGCGACGGTATCAAGAGCAAGCAATGAGATAGATGGGGAAATGATGTTATTAGGAGTCCCACAATGGTAAGCTACCCACTATTATATTTTTCTTTATTTTTATTTTGAAAAAAAAAATCCAGGTTTGGTATTTCCAAATATTTCTAGTTCAGATTCCCCACTATTCGTGAAAAAAAATGCGTTTCGGTACTTTTAAAGATAAACAATGGACTTAACTTAAATAACTGGAAGCAAGAGTATTATAAATCCATTTTGGTGGAAGTGGAAGAAGATTTTTCCTCTTCCAAAAGAAAAATGACTTTCTTCCAGTTAGTTCATTTCATTCCAGTTAAATCCACTCTGGTTATTAAAAAAAAAAAAATAAAAAAATACGGCTATAATTTACCTACAGCTTAAATTTAAGAATAAATAATTTAATTATAAATAGTTTCAAAAATAAACAAAGTTATATAATAATAATCGGTGATCACAATAGATCTTACTAGATCGCAGTGTTAGGTAATTGTATGATGTTTCATCTGAAACCCTGCAACCAGGTCTCATAATAATAGGAGATAATACTTGTCCTACCTGAGGGGCGGGGTTATTGCCTGTGGCAATATGTTCTACCCAAAACTGGTTGTTACAAAATAATAATAATAATTATAGAGGAAAGAAAAAATTACTTACTCTAGACTCTAGACAAACTTTGTTACCCTAATGGACATTGAGTTGGAAATCCTTTTTTATCCACCTTTTTTACTTTCCTTATCCTATCTATAATAAGGAAAGTATTGTATTCGTCGAAATTTTGACCTACCCAGTTTTTCACATTTCTGGACGAATCATAGCCTCAGGATACCAAAAAAGTTGTTTTCAGCCATTGGTCCGTGCGTCTGTCTGTCTGTCTGTCTGTCTGTGTGTGTGTGTGTGTGTGTGTGTGTGTGTGTGTGTGTGTGTGTGTGTGTGTAAACAGGATATCTCAAGAACGGTAAGAGCTAGAGACTTGAAATTTGGTATGTTAATTAATTTTATACACTAAACGAACCACAAAACTTTTGGTTGAAATCGGCCGCATGCCACGGCCGCAGGGCCGCAAATATTAGCCGCAAGCGCCGCTTCTTTGAATTGGTTAAAGATACAAAAAAAATTTGGAGAACAACATTTTCTTAGACTAAAAAAATAATAGGGGTCTATTCTGATCATTTTTTTGATATCTTGAACTTTTTGAACCTCGGCTCCAATTTACCGGTATTTTGGGGAGTCCCGCTTTGACTAACTTTTTTACTCTTCATCTTAGATGGGGGTTGTGACATATCAAATTAAATGATTTTGAAGTGCTGATTACAAATTTGGCATTTGTTTTTAGTTATCTGTTACCGTTGAGTCACCAGTGGCGGAATTTGACTCCTTTTTGGGGGATAAGGAAAGTCGTGTGATGTTAACACCAGATTTTTTTATTATTTTTTTCTCCAAGTTGAATTTATAAACTTCGACTAGAATAGATGGATTTTTTATAAAGTTCGTTGTGAGTTGAAAATGCTTTTTCTCTACATTTTTCAGTTGAATCTATAAAACTTTACCTGGAATGATTATACTCATTTATTTTACTTCCGATAAATTTCTTATATTAGAAATCGGAAGTTATTTTTTTTTTACCAATTTTTTTTCCATATATCTGGTCATGTCGTGACCTCCTGTGTATTTTTTTAGAAGGGTTGGGTGGAAGAGATTGCTATAGGCAACAACCCAGTCCTTTAATTAGAACAAATGTATATATTTTGTTTATTTTTTTCTTGTTTAACGTCCGGAAAGTAAGGGTACAATTGATGTTAAAACTCGAAAAATACATATATTTTCATAAAATTTACAGGGTAAGTTCCAAATATAGTCCTTTATTTCTCCACATAATCACCGACAAGCTCCACTCACTTCTGCATCCTGGGTCCGAACTTTTTTATGCCTTCGTCATACACGCTCTGCTCCAACTCCAACAGCCACTTCTCTACAGTCTCCTTGACCTCCTCGTCGCTGAAAAACCTTTTTCCAGCCAATAACTCCTTCAGTTTCGTGAACAGATGAAAATCCGAGGGCGCCAGGTCAGAGGAATACGGTTTTGAGGGTCACACGACGATCGCTGCGACTTTTTCATAGACTTGCTGCACAAGTTCTTTTGAAACGACAGACGTCTTCTTCTTTCTTCATCGTGTGTGTTTGTGCGACCTACTTTAAACTTCTTAACCCACTTGAAAACCTTGGAACGTCAAATCACCTCAGGTCCATAGGTTTTCAGTAGCTGAGGATGGATTTCAGCAGCTGAATTCCTACTCAAAGTGATAAACTGCCCGAATCTCGCACCTGCGGTGGGTGGAGCAAACGGCACCTGTAGAGGTTGACGCGACGGGCTCCTGCGACGACATTTTCCAATAAACTGAGATGGGCAAGGGCTCATTGTGACCGATAGGAGTTCCCCTACAAGCAGGTATGCCAACCTTGAAAAAAAGACATTCCTACCAACCCCTACGACAACTGTCCCCTTACTTTCCGGACGTACCGAGTAAATTAATATTGTCAACTTTTTGTTTTAATTTTTACCATTATTTGTTTGTATATTTATGTTCTACTAATAAAGAGTTTCTAAATTAATAAATTTTGTGTCTCTCTGTCGATCTGTTACATGCGTTTCTTGCAACGCGCAAATCCAGAAACTACTGAACGGGTTTCAAAGAAGTGTTGTGTAAATGCACATGACGTGTTCCATACAGATGGATTTTTTTTTTAACCGCATTTTTTAACCACACACGCAAATTTCATTAAACTTTGTATGTCAATGATTATCCACGTGTACATAGTAAATTTGTAAACCGACCTCAGTAGCTTGATTGATAAGGAGGGCGGAATTCAGGGAGTATTTAGGAGGGGGGGGGGGTCATGCGTGTCTGGATCCCCAAAATTATATATATATATATATTTTTTTTAAACCATAGAAAACGTAAAAAAAGGACTGCGAAGTATTGTAATGAAATACGAAAAGTAAAATAACCGCCAAAACTTCGTTAAAAAAATCCTGGATACGTTCTCCGCAGACTCGCAACCTGGAGGTCAGTGGTTCAAGTCCCAGTTTCAGCGTAAGCTTAGTAAAAACGAGTTTGAGTAGTTGCGACATCACGACAGTGATTAACACAAACAATCCTTCCACCACCATGACATCACAGATGGACACGGAAAAGAAGTATTAATTATTGCCTGGACCACCCAACTTACCGTTCACAGGAGTAGACACGCAGGATTTGCAGAGTAGACCGAGGTAGACCAGGTAGGTCGGGAGTAGGTGCCGCATCTTAGAGGGCGGGGTCTGAAACAAAAAGATGTTTAATAATAAATAAAAAAAATCTGTCGTCTTGTCCGAAAGATCCTGTCTCAATATGGGCACAACCTCCACGGTGGGCTGAACCTACCCTCAAAAAATACGGGTGTCCCGTATACAGATACTCATGTAACCTTGCACTGGTATAGTCAAGTGTTCAACGCGCTAGTCTGGTAATCCAGATAGCGTAGGGATCCGTTGATTCAAATCCCACCCAATGCATGAATTTTTCCTCATTAATATGATTTTGTATCCATATAGTAATAAAACTCTGAGGGTTAGGTGGTAATAATAATAATAATAATGTTTATTATGTATTAAATAACATGTTCGTCTATCGTGTTCCTCTATAAGTACGGGGTGTACTTTTTAGGAAAATGCTTTGGGCATAAACCTCGCCTGGTGGGTACAACCCATTAAAGAGTGTTTTTAATTTATTTACTATAAGTCATTTATCAAATGAGAAAATAAACGAATAATCTTCAGTGACATTTACTCCAAAAGCCCGTGGTTAAATTTTGTACAAAAATGAAATATGTACAAATATCTCGTAAACGGTAAGAGATTTAGAAGTTGTTCGATTAAAAAAATTGTTTTAAAATGTCATCTTACACTTATTAAATACTTTAAAGAGAATTTACCAACACTTCGGAAAATTTAAAAAAAGAAAGAGAGGGAGAGAAAGAGAGAGCGAGAGAGAGAGAGAGAGAGAGAGAAAGAGAGAGAGAAAATAGAGAGAGAGAGGAATAAAGTAGAATTAATAAGAAATTAAGAAATGAGTAAAAAGGGTATCAAAAGGTTCTATTATAATTAATTTCAGGACAAGGTTAAAAACTTCAAACCAACTCTCTCTCTCTTTCTCTCTCTCTCTTTCTCTCTCTCTCTCTCTCTCTCTCTTACTCTTACTCTCTCTCTCTCTTTTTTCTCTCTTTCTCTTTCCCTATTTCTCTCTCACTCCATCTTAATTTCCTTTAGATAATCCTTATTCCTGTAAATCCTTTTAGTTTAACTTTGTAATGTATGCATATCAGTCGGGCAAAGAATATAACCCAAATGTTGCTTCACGTGGAGAAATGAAAAATCCTCACAATTTCAAATATGGAAACTCGCCAGCGTCGATGGCATGTTGAATACACCGGTCCCCTTCAGAACACCGAAGTTAAGCGACATCCAGCGAGGTTAAGACTTGGATGGGTGACCATTCAAATTCTAATTCTCGTGACGCTGGCTTTTCCCGGCCCCACTCAGGCTGGGTGAGGTCAATGTGAGTAGCAGGTTTGTGAGTTTCCTGCGAATGGAGGGTAAAACCCCCGTCGTGATATGACCATGGCAGTTGAAAGCGACGTTAAACCCCACAAAAAAAAAAAAATATGGAAAGGTGTCTTCCTTTTCTTTGCGCATGCTATTTCGCTAAAATAATAATAATACTCTTCTGTGAAAGCTAACCACCAGGCGAGGTCAATGCTTAAAGCATTTTTTTTCTACCACCTAACCCTCAGAGTCCTTTATCGTGTGGTCATAATTATACTCAAATAATTGAGGAACAATTCATGCATTAGGTGGAATTCGCACCAACGGTTCCCTACGCTACCTCGGATTACCAGACTAGTGTGTTAATAATTTGATTAGCAGTAGATTTTTCTTTATTTTTCCATAAAGTCTAGTAAACTTGCACCTTGGATTTATACATATATATTATATACCCGAGGCATGGCCTTCTATGTATCGAACACCCGAGACGCAAGGCATGGCCCTGTGTATTTGTCGTAACTCTCTAACCCCCTTCTCAACTCATTTTTGTAAACTTTGAAAATTGTATGTAAAAATATACATACAATATTTAAATAAAAAAATAAAGTTGAAAAATTACCTACATCCACTAAATCCTGACTTCACTGGAAGTTACTTAACTTTTGTCACAGAACAGGAATTTGTGTATTCAACGTAATAACTTTAACAAGCATGAATTCCCATTTGTAACATATTGTTTTTAAATAATAATAATAAAAATAAAAAAAAATAGCCAGTCGATGGCAAGTTAAAATTGACTTTTAATTAAGTCTCGATGTGAAGTGTGCATGGAAAAAGTAGATAAAGTTATCATATTTGTGTTAATCACTTTCATGATATCACAACTACTGAAACTCGCTCTACTAAATCTACGCTGAAACTTATCGATCAAGCTACTGAGTACGGAAAAAGTAATTAGTGCATAAAAAATACTTCAAGGGAACGGCTTTCACTCTGCTATTCTGTGCATAGTTTCTGAGTTAGATCAACTTTATGAATATTAAAACTGTTTCCTCTTATTAAATTCTATTAGCTGCAACGAAAAAGAAGTTTTCAAGAAAACAGCGCGGATTATGACTCATATTTTTTTGTTTTTGATATTGATACATTTTTTTATATTTTTTTTCAAATAGTCTGAAAAAAAAAATAATATTGATATTAACTACTTGATTCAACTTGAAAATAAAGTCTTATAAAATGGGATTACACACTAGCGGATTACCCATATAAATAAATAAGGCGATGATATTATTATTAATTGTCAATTACATATAGCAGAGTGGCGAATCTCCGATAAGTGATGTTGTTGTGTGTATGAAAGGCAATTTGTGGGACAAAATGTAGTCACCGTGGCAGAGTGAGTTAGCGCGCTAGGCATTGCACGCATGGTGACCTGGGTTCGATTCCCAGCGGAGGAGGATTTTTTCTGCTCTGTACTTGGATGTTCGGGGTCCACTCATACCTCGTGAGGAAAAATGAGTAGCTGCTTTGATGTGAAGCAGCGACCAGTGGCAGTTTCATAGGCAAAAAAATAATACAAGATATTGTAAATTAAAGTAAAGACCTATGATTCTGCGCTACCCACTAAAGTTGTGACATAATAACACAAAGAAAAAGCATTATTATTATTATTATTTGTGGGACAAAATTGATGAAAATTAAATAAATCCCCCAAAAAATATCACTTCGTGACATAAAAAAGTCCCGCCAAGTCGTTCCCCAAAAATATTTCAGTTCCCAAATTCATCCCTCCCTCCCTTCCCAAAAAATATATTAGTTATTTGTGACCTCCCCCAAAAAAATTATTGAAATCAATTTATGGCCCCGCCTTTTATTCATTCACCTAAGTGCAACAGTATACTTATTAATAGCCTCCCCTCTCTCTTTCTTCTAATGTCCTCTTTCTTTTGTTCCTTATTGCATGTTGGAATGTTTCCTTTACAAACTCAGAACTTAAGTCTTATTTCCTTGCTCCTTTCACCGACTTGGGCTCTTGGCGGAGTACCACTAACTGGGAATAATTTTTTTTTAATCTAATAGACAGTGCTATTTTAAAAGAATTAAAAAGAGATAATTTAACATAATGGTTCTTATGGAGAACAGGAAATGAGAAGTCTAGCCAACCGCGACCCAAGGATGCATTATCTGTATCTAAGTCGCAAAATATCTGCCACCAACGAGAATTGGACCATCAGATCAAGTCACGATTCCAGCTCATTTCCAAGGAACACATGTTTACATATGTCTACATTTATATATAATCTTAGAAAAAAAACCAAGACATCAGTTCCTTTGGCTAAGAACGGACCTGCTTGGTGGTACTCCGCCAAGAGCCCAAGTCGGTGAAAGGAGCAAGGAAATAAGACTTAAGTTCTGAGTTTGTAAAGGAAACATTCCAACATGCAATAAGGAACAAAAGAAAGAGGACATTAGAAGAAAGAGAGAGGGGAGGCTATTAATAAGTATACTGTTGCACTTAGGTGAATGAATAAAAGGCGGGGCCATAAATTGATTTCAATAATTTTTTTGGGGGAGGTCACAAATAACTAATATATTTTTTGGGAAGGGAGGGAGGGATGAATTTGGGAACTGAAATATTTTTGGGGAACGACTTGGCGGGACTTTTTTATGTCACGAAGTGATATTTTTTGGGGGATCTTATAACTTTTTGTAGTGGCCCTGTATAGGTGTGGGGTGAATGATACATGTTGTTTCAATATAAAACTATTTAACATATTAAATAATGACTTTAAAGGAACAAGTGTTGATAAATGAAACAGTTTGAATGTGAAGATAAAGATTTTAGTTTGATATTCATACCTAAGCACAGTATCCTTCTCCAAATTATTCTTTCACCTAAAAAGTAGATATGTGACTTTTGACTCATCTGGGAGAGTGATAATATACTAGATACTGAATATCTATACACCAACTTTTTTCTGAGCTCTGAAAATGATCCTTTTCCCAATTAAGGGCCAAATGTCCCTTTTAGGATAATAGAACAATAAAAAAGCACACCTACTACTCACGAGAAAAAAATTTGCCATCGTTTGTGAAAATCGGTCAAGTAGTTTTGGCTGTAGAGCGGTCAACGTGAAAGAAGAATCAGAAAATGATGAAAAAAATGACGTTTTTAAAGTTTGGTTTTCTCCAACTTAACTCAAACGATTTTGATGGTTCTTTTTTCAAAGCTTGTCTTTATCGTGCCCCAATCTATATTTATTTATAGTCCGAGTTCCTTCATCACTTGTACTTTTTTTCCTACAACTACAAGAATTGTGCTAATTTTGCTCTGGCGTATAACCTCACTTAGTGAGTTCGTTCTCACTGTGTTCGGTTAATTATGTTTAAAAGAAGGTAAGATAACAAGCGAGACCCTCCCTCAAGTCGAAGAACGATTAGAGAGATAGTCCGGGTTATTCTAAAATTAATCCCGTTTCATAAATTGGCACTGTGTCACAGATTTTTACAAGGATGCTGTGTGGTGCCATTCATTTTATCCAGATGGGCCCCTCAACTGGTTCAAATAGTGGGTACACCCTGAACATATTTCCTTAATTTATGTCAGATATAATAATAAAGACTTTTAAGTCCCATTATTCCAGCAGTATGCCCAAGATGTATTATTATGAGGTAAAAATCCTAAATGGGAGGATAACTATGTATTTTTACAATTAATTTCTGTGAAAGAATACTGAGAACGAAGCTTATTGTGTTGAGTAATAAATGTATAAATATACTTTTTTTAACTGTTAATTTTTTATTTTATATTATAAATGAGGTACAACACAACCCACAACAAAAAGGTTAATAGTACCTCATAAACTCACTAAATTTAATGTAAATTATGTAAAACTAAAACAAGTAAAGAGTATTTTGTTTAAAAAAAATCACTTGTCTCAACTCGAACCCGCGGACCTCTAGCATCTCTAGCTCTATTCAGTGCCGCCTTAACCACTGAGCTAACTGAACTATTGACATAACCCTGTAGTGTTTGCAACATATAAAAGCTTCAATTTATTTTACTTTGTATAATAATATTTTTAGCGGCCAGTGAAAGAAATATTTACTAGAGAGAATTGGATAGGGAGGAAAAAGCCTTTCACTTCCTATGTACCTAACATTCCTAATTAGGAATAGGTATTAGGTAGTGTAGGGGCTTTTACAAAGTTTTCTATGAAACTTCTACATTTCCCACTTAAAAAGGTCCCCAAATATTTATGACATTCATGTTACACATACATTATGTAACATTGGGTACTAGAGATTTTTTTTACATTTTTGAACCTAATATACCTAACCAACATTTTAGAAGAAAAAAAAATCTTGTCTTTTTCACTCCTTGGGCATTACAGGTTTATTATAGCTATGTGTATGTATGAAATTATTTGTGGTCAAGCACAAGGCCTCTTCACAAATTTTGTGGGTAGTGCAGCATTACTAAGAGCCTCCTTTACTTTTCAAATTCTATTACATTAATTTATTTTAACTCTGGTAATGCCGTCACTGGTCGTTACTTATTCAGTAACTACTCATTTTTCCTCACGAGGTATGAGTGGACCCCAAACACCCAAGTAAAGTGCAGAAAAATTCCTGCCCAGCTGGGGATCGAATACAGGCCACCATGCGTGGTAAGCTTAGCGCGCTAACTCACTCAGCACCGGCGACTATTTATGGGTTAGTATATCTTTATACAATTTCACATCGGGACATGTGGATTGAAAGGTTTGTGAATGAATAGGTATATACATAATAAACTAGATTAAATATCTATACTGCAATGTTATTCTGAGCTCTGAAAATGATCCTTTTCCTAATTAACGGCCAAATGGTAGCTTTTGGGATAATGAAACCATAAAAAGGCACACCTACCACCCAGAAGAAAAAAAATGAGCCATCGTTCATGAAAATCGGTCCAGTAGTTTTGGCTGTAGAGCGGTCAACGTCAAAGAAGAAGCAGAATTTTTTGAAAAAAAATGACGTTTTTACAGTGTGTTTTTGACCAACTTAACTCAAACGATTTCGATGTTTCTTTTTTAAAAGCTTGTCTATTATCGTGCCCCAATCTGTATATGTAATTCAATTTCCTCCATCACTTGTACTTTTTCTCCTACAACTACACGAAATGTGCTACTTATGCTGTCGCGTATAGTATACTCTTGGTAGCGCGCGAACTATTTCGATTGACTTGGCGGGTCGGAGCGCTACCGCGCTCCTTAATAAATAAAGCTTTGATTTCTAACCATCGACTAAAATAAAACTTTTTTTTTAATTTTTTTTTAATAACAGGATAATTTTTTTTTTTTTTTTTTTTTTTTTTTTTTTTATTAGTTGACGAGGGAGGTCCCCATTAGTACAAATACACTTAAATTTACATAAAAAAAACTTACAGCTATAAAAAAGAAAAATAAAAATAAAATATAAAAAGAACAAAATACATGCACCTACCTACCTATTATAAAAAGTATAAATATATAAATCTAATTATTATTATTATTATTTTTACGTATATAAAATGTATATAAAATATACAAAGGTATTCTTCCTAAGCTAAAGCTTCTAAGAAAGCTTTTGATAATATAATAATAGTAATAATATCGCCTTATTTATACTGCCCGATTAGGACAATTAAGTCCCATTATTCCAGCAGTAAGCCCAAGAAGCATTATTATGTGGTAAAAATCCCAAATGGGAGAATAACTTGTCATGTCCCGGCTGGGTTTCGAACCCGTGACCACTGGAACCTCTGAATTCAGAGAGTGCCGCCTTTACCACTGAGCTACCGGAATCACAGTAGAATCGAAATTACCTTGTTTACACTGCCGAGGAGAGACTAAAAGAGTCCCTTTATTTCAGCAGTCTAAAGAAGGTCTTATTTATTAAGTTCGAAACAGCTGTCCAGGTATGTTCTGATAAACATATTTGTACATGTACATCTAGTACAACTTCTCACTTTCCTTTTAATACTGATTTTTTTTACTGATTATACTGATTTTTATACTGATTATACTGAATTTATCTACTCATATTTAGTGCGACACTTGGTAAAATTTGACTCTCCACTTTTGACTATCTCGTCACTGCCACCCTGTATCTGTGTAGGCCCATTAAGTTGCCAAAAATGTCTTAGCCATAAGAAAAGCTCACCATAATACGGCACTAGAAATTCTGGAATAACAATATCAGCATTTGCAGACGATCTAATTTTTGACTCTCGTAAAAAACAATGTCTGATGAGAAACCTTTTACTTTTGTCTTTTTGCTCTTTCAGTTTCTCTCCTGTTAAGTATTTTCTTCGTTTTTGTTTTTATATTTTCTACTTTGCTAATTTTATCTCTCTTTCCATTTTTAACCTCGCAGTGTTTTGACATAGTTTTGTTCTGAGAAGTCGACCTCAGTAGTTTGATCGATAAGGCGGCGAACTTGTAACCTGGAGGTCGGGTCGGTGGTTCAAGTCCTGGATTCAGCGTAGATTTAGTAGAGTGAGTTTGAGTAGTTGTGATATCACGAAAGTGGTAATCACAAATATGATAACTTTTTTCAACTTTAGTTTTGTTCTCTGTTTACTTACGGTTCTATCGAATTCTATTTATTTTGGGTTTAAGTCCAAAATTTAGCAAAACAAGTAATTGTGATGTCTCATCGTGGTTAACACCAATATGATAAAATTGATACCTTAGTTAATTTATCCTTACATAAAAAAAATATAGGTTTCTTCACTATTTTAATTTTTTTCCAAATCTTAGGGTCGGTGTTGTTTTGATGAAGTCTTGTACTCCACTTGTTTCTGTCTAGGTCTATTAGGGCGTCCTCTAACCTTTCTCTCTCACTTCTTCCTCCTCCACCAGCCATCTTATCTTTTGAATATATAGTGGTTGAGTGGAAGAGCTCCAGGTGAGAACCCTGCCACTTTACAGAAAACCAAAAAAAAAAAAAAAAAACACTGCCAATTATGCACACAATACTTCCTCGTGATTGCTTCACATTGTAAACACGTACCAATTTTGAGATTTTTTTAGAAAATTACTTGTATCTCTAAAACGGCTCAACCGATTTTCTTCAAATTTGTTTTATATGGTAGAATATTGTTTTTTTCTACATTCTAGATTCTACAAAAAATTCTGTATCGGCAAGTCGTGGTCCTTATTTTTTGACTTCTTTGTCCAAAATTTCGGATTTTCTTAAATATCAGAGTCAAATTATAATTAATTTAAAAATTAATATAAAAAGCCTATGTAAAATAATAATATGCATAACCATACAAAATTTCATCAAAATCGGGTGTACCGTTCACGAGATATCAGCGTTTAAGTAAAAAGTTAGTGGTCAGGCGCATGGTCTCTTTCACCAAGAACCGCTAGTACGAATTCGATGAATTTAAAATGGGACCATCTACAGAATGTCTCCTAGATGTGTGCAAATAAAAATGTGTGCAAATTTTGATAAAATTTAAAATTTTATCAAAATCCGTTGAGTAGTTTCCGAGATTTGCGCGTTACAAGGAATCGTTTTAACAGACAGACAGACAGACCGACAGACCGACGGACCGACAGACGGACACAAAACCAAATTTGCTCAGGAGGTTATGAAACGTCCAGAAATATGAAAAAAATTGAAATCGGAGCAAAAAAATATTTTTTTTTACAAAAACGAACACAATACTTCCGATTTCTAATATTAGAAATTTCTCGGAAGTAAAATCATGAACTATCATATTTTGTGTTAATCACAATTTGCTGTGACACTCCAGACCTTCTCCTTCTCTCTCTTTTTTTTCTCTCTCTCTTCCCTATCTTCTAAGTTTTTCTCTTTTCTTCATCATTCTTTCTTTATCATCTTTCTCATCGTCACTTGTTCTTTCTCTTGTTACTATAGAAACAGTTAGCGTAATGGGACTTCTTGTCTCGAGCGGACAGTCTAAATAAGGCACTATTATACTATTTTATACTATGCCAGCCTCCGTGGCGTAACGGTTGTGACTACTGCCCGTAGTCCAGAGATCCTGAGTTCGATCCCTGGTCGGAGTAGATTTTCCACAAATAAAATTCTGTACATTTGAGCCTGCCATTTCCGGCCCTACCCAGGATGGATGAGGTTAATGTGGGTAGCTGGTACGATTCGCAGCGAATGGAGGGTAAAATGCCAAAACCAACCAACCTCAACCTGTTCAAGCGGGATAAGACAAAGTAAAAGTAAATACTATACCATACTATACTATCCCTGTTTCTCTCGAAAGTACTCTACATTTCTTTCGCTTTTAGTGTGTCTTTCTCCCCGAGTTTTTCTGTCGCTTTAAGTCTTTAATTCTAACAAACTCTTTATTTCCCCCTCTTATTTTCTGCCGAAGGTTTTCCTACTTCTATAATGAAGACTTTGAAGACAGTTCCTCTGGGTGCTTCCATCTCGTTTTATCTTCTATTTTTTACATCCAAGGAAGAGCTTTTTTAGGAAAATTTTCTGCCATCTAACTTATTTCGCCATTATCGTTGGCTTGTCGCCAAGTATTACTTCAGCATTTCTTCTTGCTCTGCTTTTTTTTTCCTTCCTACTGAGGATACTTTCGTCTCTTATCTTTTCTTGTTTGTTTCTCGTTCACCTACTTCTGCTTATTTTTAAGCGCAGTTTTCCCGCACAGGGTTTCTACTGTTGAGATGTTTCATAGGAGTTTACGTGGGATTTTTGATTCATGGCTGACACAAACTCCCAGCAAGAGAACAAAGTGATGGTTGAACAGGGTGCACCATTGATTATGAATCATTTTGAAGTGCCTATATTATCATAACTGAAAGCTTAAAATGAATTTTTCTTTCATTAAATGCTAGAAAACAGAATGCTTTTCATTATAAAAGTCACCAAATCACATGAATAACCATGAAAATTGGAAATGTTAGGCTTGATGTAGAAATAAATGCTGTGAAACACTCATCTTGAAAAAAAAAAAAAAAAAAAACACAGGAGGATAACTGTATAAAAAAAATTAAAACATTTCACACGTTTGAAAAGCCCAATAAAAATGATATAATGGGTGATGAAAAAAATCGTTTGAACTTTTTGGAAGTTACAGCTTAACAAAATGATATAAAAAAGTTAAACAGGTATGTGATTGAATAGAAGTTTGAAAAGAATTCGATGCTTCAATTTGAGGGTAAGCAAGCCAAATATCGGTCACGAACACCTGACGAGGCGCCTCTTTACTGATCCTATAAGAAGGTAATAAGTGTAATCAACCAATATTTACAAAGGTGGTGGGGAAGAGAATGCCGAAGGCAATATCGCCACCCTTAATCAGGCATTGTTTATATTTATTTTAAAACCTATTATAATGTTAATTGTTATATAAAAAATTGTGAATATAAGCTTGATCGAATTGTTTAAAAATAAATAAAATAAACAAATAATAATGTAGATATTCAGCGCCAAATTAGTTTTAGGGTTCCCAGAGCCTCAGTGGTTAAGAGCATTGGTTACTGACCCGGAGGTTGCGGGTTCGAATCCCGGACGGGGCGGAAAATTCCGCCTAAGTTTTTTCGTTTCCGAAATGGCATGGATGTAAAGGTAAAGTGCGCTGAAATAATGCGAAAGCAGTAATATAAAAGGGATATCAAAAGATGTTTCGTGACTGGTTTTTGTATTGAGTCAGTCAGGAAATATCTTTTTATAACGATTTTATGAAAAGAAGCAGTCCAAAAACATGTGGAAGTAGGTTTTTGGTGTACATCTAAAAAAAAGTTCTGGAGCAAAATTACCTTTTTGAGAAAGTAAAAAGAGAGGCTTTAAAATATCTGAATTCTGAGCCATTGGTCCTCTTGCACGTGCAAGTGTCTCGAGCCGTTTTTATGTGGTATTGGTATAGCACATGTCTTGGCCCACAAAAAAGCGGGGGTTTTTTTGGCAACTCAAAAAAAAAACATCAGGGAACCAATATCAGGCTATATCCCCCAGCTGTTGCTTGATACTGTTCACACCCAATTGAGCGCGTAATAATGGGGGTGTCTCACCCATCACCCATTCCATAACTGTATCTACTCCTAAAGCCTTCGGATTTTGGGTGCTCGCTTTTATTTTTATTTCAAAACTCGCGGATCAAACTCTCGTCGAAAATAACGGTAAAAGTTTGAGCTATGTGTGCTTCTATGTGTATGTGTGTGTGTGTGAGAGAGAATGACAGTGAGAGAGATGATAAAGATATACTTTTGGAAATGGATTAAGAGAAAGAGAGAGAGAGAGAGGAAGAGAGAGAGAAGGAGATGGAAAGAGAGAGAGAGAGACGTCAGAGAGAATAATGTAATAGAAAATGAACAATTAAAAATATAGAACAGAAGTCGAAGAAGAGAGAGAGAAATTCAGAGTGGGAGCGAGAGGGAGAGAGAGATAGAGAAAGAGAGGGAGCGAGAGAGAGGGAGAAGGGGAAAGAGTAAGGGAAAGAAAG
Organism: Bactericera cockerelli; assembly: GCA_024516035.1. Lineage (NCBI taxonomy): Eukaryota > Metazoa > Arthropoda > Insecta > Hemiptera > Triozidae > Bactericera > Bactericera cockerelli. The sequence goes on from CM044962.1 coordinate 25,679,075, forward strand.
AAAGAGAGAGAATATAAAATAGAAAAAGAACAATTGAAGAGATAGGAGAGGTAGAGAAAATACAGAAATCGAGAAAATTCAGAGGGGATATCAGAAAAGGAGAGAGTTTGGAAAAGTTTAATTTGATACGAGTCGGTTATTATTTCCCCCAAGGCCGTAGGGTAGGGTGGGGGAGGGGGGGGTGAGGGGGAGGTGGAAGACTGGATTGAGAAATATATAATTTACAGCCTCTGAAATTTTCTTCAATCATATTATCAGTACATAGCTGTTATATACCTACGTACAAACTATGTAATTCAGGTAGTAGGTTATATTAAAAAAAAAAAAAAATCAACGAGTAAAATTAAACCTATTTTTTAAAAAATGATTAATTTCTATAGCCTCTTTTATTTCGTAGAATTTGTAATTGACATTTAAAAACATAAAAAAGAGTTGTTTCTCTGGAAGCGTGCATCTCAAACACAGCTAGGATTTTTTCAAAGTAGCATAGAATCAAAAATTCTTTCAAATTTTATTTTTCTCTCAAGAAAGTTTTTAAAAAAAATTAGAGTTGTTCTTGAAATAATAGTGAAAATCCGAAAATGGGTACTCTTTTCTTTTCACCTCCCCTGAACCACTTACACCCCCACCTAACTCCGTGTCCTGCCGTCCTAGACTTCGTGAGTATGTTTAGTTCTTTACTATCTCACCCACCTGGACAAGAATTGAGGGCTCTAGTATCAAAACCGACTCTCTTTAAAAAAAATTGAAAATGAGGTTGTGGTACCCCTGGAATCTCTTTTTAAAGTCGCATAAACTGAAAAAAACATTACATCTCAAAACCTACTCCCATAGTAATTCTGTTTTAAAATATGCGTTCATTTTCTGTTTTAAAATATGCGTTCATTAAAATATCCTTCCAATGAAGATTATAATGATAATAATAGGATGGTATCGATAAGAATGAGGAAATAAAGAAAAACAAGAAAGTCCTTAGTTTGAGAAGCAGGGGGGGGGACGTTGAGAAGGAGAGAGGGAGGGTTCAATGATGAAACAACGCAGGTTACAGGAAGGAGAAAGGTTTTGAGACGGAGAGTACATATAAAAGCTTGAATAAAACTTGATTGAATTTAGCATAAAGACTATGTAACGTATATCTCCCTTACTTTGTCCATGTCAAAACGATTTGCTCTATTCGGGCCGGCTCTTGCCCATGTAATAAAATGATAATAGACCTGAGACGAAATATACCCACACGAGGTCACGAGACTAAAAAAAAACAAGTCTCGTCTCATAAGGAAAGGTTTGATAGAGACGAGATGATCTAAATTTATTTGAGACGACTTGCGACAGTTTTTTTAGAATTTTCTTTCTGTCTCTTTTATTATGTTTTTTTACTTTGACAACAATACATAATATCTTTGCATTGTTAATTGGCAAAAAATCTGTTCCCTCCGAACACGTGAGAATGACACTTCTGGCCCCACCATGCTTTGTGAGATTAATGTGGGTAGCTGGTGCGATTAGCAGGGAATAGAGGTTGAAACTTCCGTCCTGACACTCAAATCAGGACATTAAAAGTAAATAAAATCAACTGGTCATCATAGATCTAATAAAGGTCGGTGTGATATTCGGGACTTCTCAAGTGGAACTCCAAGTTGTCTGTAATAATAAATAAAATAATAAAATTGGCAACATTGCATAATACCTTAGCTATTAAAAGCTCGATTTTCAATTCGCTAATGCAATGAAACTGCTCCGATTTTCTCTTGTGAGCTATGTGTGCTTCTATGTGTATGTGTGTGTGTGTGAGAGAGAATGACAGTGAGAGAGATGATAAAGATATACTTTTGGAAATGGATTAAGAGAAAGAGAGAGAGAGAGAGAGGAAGAGAGAGAGAAGGAGATGGAAAGAGAGAGAGAGAGACGTCAGAGAGAATAATGTAATAGAAAATGAACAATTAAAAATATAGAACAGAAGTCGAAGAAGAGAGAGAGAAATTCAGAGTGGGAGCGAGAGGGAGAGAGAGATAGAGAAAGAGAGGGAGCGAGAGAGAGGGAGAAGGGGAAAGAGTAAGGGAAAGAAAGAAAGAGAGAGAATATAAAATAGAAAAAGAACAATTGAAGAGATAGGAGAGGTAGAGAAAATACAGAAATCGAGAAAATTCAGAGGGGATATCAGAAAAGGAGAGAGTTTGGAAAAGTTTAATTTGATACGAGTCGGTTATTATTTCCCCCAAGGCCGTAGGGTAGGGTGGGGGAGGGGGGGGTGAGGGGGAGGTGGAAGACTGGATTGAGAAATATATAATTTACAGCCTCTGAAATTTTCTTCAATCATATTATCAGTACATAGCTGTTATATACCTACGTACAAACTATGTAATTCAGGTAGTAGGTTATATTAAAAAAAAAAAAAATCAACGAGTAAAATTAAACCTATTTTTTAAAAAATGATTAATTTCTATAGCCTCTTTTATTTCGTAGAATTTGTAATTGACATTTAAAAACATAAAAAAGAGTTGTTTCTCTGGAAGCGTGCATCTCAAACACAGCTAGGATTTTTTCAAAGTAGCATAGAATCAAAAATTCTTTCAAATTTTATTTTTCTCTCAAGAAAGTTTTTAAAAAAAATTAGAGTTGTTCTTGAAATAATAGTGAAAATCCGAAAATGGGTACTCTTTTCTTTTCACCTCCCCTGAACCACTTACACCCCCACCTAACTCCGTGTCCTGCCGTCCTAGACTTCGTGAGTATGTTTAGTTCTTTACTATCTCACCCACCTGGACAAGAATTGAGGGCTCTAGTATCAAAACCGACTCTCTTTAAAAAAAATTGAAAATGAGGTTGTGGTACCCCTGGAATCTCTTTTTAAAGTCGCATAAACTGAAAAAAACATTACATCTCAAAACCTACTCCCATAGTAATTCTGTTTTAAAATATGCGTTCATTTTCAAACTGTTCTATCTCCACATTCAAATAAATTGATCAAAGGGTTATCGTTCAATATGTTCTTTGCCCATCCTGTAAAATTAGAAAAAGTGGAGAGAGCCGGTTTTGATACTAGAGCCCTCAATTCGAAAGCCTTGTCTGCGTCACCTCTCACACACCCCACACTCCTACACCTTATTCCATACAAACTTACATGGTCTAATAGTCTACTCTACACCCTAGTCCTTGCTTTGCCTACTAGTTTATTTTTAGGGGAAAAAAAAGAAACCCCTCTCATCTTTCCCAATCAGTTCAAATTCTCTCCTTTTTTCCCCCTTTCCCTCTTTCTCTCTCCATTTCTCATTCTCTTTTTTCCTCACCCTCTCTCTCCCTCTCCTTACCTCTCTTTCACAATCACTTTCTTACTCCCTTTCTCCTTCTCTCTTTCCATCCCTTTTCAAGACCTCTCTCCCCTTCTTATATGTATATCTCGGCTATCCTCAACACATTTCACTGAGCATTCAGTGAAATGTGGGGCTGACAGGGGCAATGCAGCCAGCATTGCGGGCCTATTCCCTTTCCCAAATTCTCTGAATGAAGTGTTTGTAATATCGTTAATGTTAATTTTTGTATCCATTTAGCAATGACAAAAAATTCACTGAGCTTAAAAAGATTGAAAGCCAGAAGACAGTCTCACCATCCGCCTCTGCTAAGGCGACTTGTCTCCTCCCAGTGTGTTAAGAGGAGATGATTTGCATCAAAAACAAATTACTCATTCTCTCTACCTCCCTCTCTCTCTCTTTCTCTCTCTCTTTCTTAGTCTACTTGTCTCTCACTATCTCTTTCTCTCTCTCACTCTTTCTTTTTCTCTGCTTCTCTCTCTCACTATCTCTCTCACTTTTTCTTTCTCTACCTCCCCTTCTCTCTCTTTAAACTTCTTACCCCTCTTCTTTTTTTTCTCTCTCTCTCCAAACTTACCTCTCTTTTTTTTCTCTGTATCCCTTCCTCTCTTTCTCGCTTCTTCTTCTTCTTCTTTACCTCCTTTTTCTCTTTCTCCCTCGCTCTCCCACTTTTCTGCTTATCTTTTTAGTGGGCTGGGGGGCGGTAAACGGGGAGAAGACTACTACAAAGAGAGAACAGACTAGCCAACCAACCCTAACAAGCCAGCTTGCAATTTCCTAAGGGTTTAATGACTTAGAAAGACATAGCCCATCAAGCTCTGATTTGAGATCAACCTCAAATAGAAACATATGGTTTAGATCGAGCCAACTTTTCAACCTAAGTTGGCTGGAGACCATCACTCTCCTCAGTTGTAGCCAAGCTGGTAACACCAACAACAACATCATTTCTTTAGAGAAAGATTCAAAACATGATAGATTCAAACCTTAGTGTATATTTTATCAGTTGATAACATTATCTATAACTGGTCCCTTCTGTGACGCACATATATATTATTGCATTACCCCCCCCCCCCCTCCCTCCCGCCCTCCCTGTCCCCCTATTCTTACTGATCATGTATTCACAAAGGGACCATATGGGGAGAAAGAAGACGGGGGGAGAGGGAGAAATCCTCAGAGAAAAAAGGGATTTTTCTCGTGTGCTATTTATATTATTATCCCCGGACACAACAGGGGGATATAACATGGGATTGAACAGAGTAGGTTGTTAGTTGAAGAAGAGAAAGACAAAGAGAGAGAGTGAGGAGAGAGGAAGGAGGGAGGGAGAGAGAGTGAGAAAGGAAGGGAGAGGATATAGATTGAGAGAGGAAGAGAGAGAAAGTGACGAGAGAGAGAGAGGAAGGGAGAGAGAGAGGGAGAAAAGGGAGAGCGAGAGAAGAGAGAGAATAAGGGGAGAGAAAGAGGAAATAGAGAGAGAATAAGGGGAGAGAAAGAGGAAATAGAGAGAGAATAAGGCGAGAGAGAGAGGAAATAGAGAGATAGGGAGGGAGGGAGGAAGAGAGTGAGAGAAGAAGCGAGAGAGAGGAGATATGTAATTTTAAATGACGAAACTATTTGTGTATTTTCATATACCTTAAAATATTTAAATGTTATTTATTTAAAAAAATAAAAAATAGAGAGCAATATTGCTTCTTTTTTTTTAGAAAGCTTTGAGTAAGGTACGTGTTCTGAATATTTGATGAGGGAGTTTTGTGGGTTGGGGGGAGGGACGGGGTTAGTTCAGGGGGGGGGGGGGGATGCCGCCAGACCGAAATTTTCGTCATACCTAGTGGACGTGACCTTGAGGTAGGCAGCAGGGGGGGGGGGGGAAGCATGGGGCTTTTCTTTCTAAGGAAAGCCGTCCTTTTAGGGCAACAAAGTTTGGATACTAAATTTTTCATTTGGGTTTAGGTTGAAAAGGGGGAGAATATTTTGTACCTACAGTACCGTTTTTGTACTTTTATTAAATTCATAACAATAAAGGGTACTTTTGGCCGGCCGTGGACTGATATTCTAGAGTTCTAGCAGCAGGTTCGAATACTAGCCGAAATCAA
>CM044962.1:25686972-25956983 GCA_024516035.1 Bactericera cockerelli
TTTCTTTTTTTATTTTTCATACCATTTTATCTTTTATTTATTTTTCTTGTTTTTATAATGCAAATATTGTGTCCTCCCAATGAAGATTAAAATGATAATAATAGGATGGTATCGATAAGAATGAGGAAATAAAGAAAAACAAGAAAGTACTTAGTTTGAGAAGCAGGGGGGGGGACGTTGAGAAAGAGAGAGGGAGGGTTCAATGATGAAACAACGCAGGTTACAGGAAGGAGAAAGGTTTTGAGACGGAGAGTACATATAAAAGCTTGAATAAAACTTGATTGAATTTAGCATAAAGACTATGTAACGTATATCTCCCTTACTTTGTCCATGTCAAAACGATTTGCTCTATTCGGGCCGGCTCTTGCCCATGTAATAAAATGATAATAGACCTGAGACGAAATGTACCCACACGAGGTCACGAGACTAAAAAAAAAACAAGTCTCGTCTCATAAGGAAAGGTTTGATAGAGACGAGATGATCTAAATTTATTTGAGACGACTTGCGACAGTTTTTTTAGAATTTTCTTTCTGTCTCTTTTATTATGTTTTTTTACTTTGACAACAATACATAATATCTTTGCATTGTTAATTGGCAAAAAATCTGTTCCCTCCGAACACGTGAGAATGACACTTCTGGCCCCACCATGCTTTGTGAGATTAATGTGGGTAGCTGGTGCGATTAGCAGGGAATAGAGGTTGAAACTTCCGCCCTGACACTCAAATCAGGACATTAAAAGTAAATAAAATCAACTGGTCATCATAGATCTAATAAAGGTCGGTGTGATATTCGGGACTTCTCAAGTGGAACTCCAAGTTGTCTGTAATAATAAATAAAATAATAAAATTGGCAACATTGCATAATACCTTAGCTATTAAAAGCTCGATTTTCAATTCGCTAATGCAATGAAACTGCTCCGATTTTCTCTTGTAAACCCGGAACAGAGTGTTTTCATTTGTAAATAATGCACAACCGAAACCACAGTACCCCGCCTTGCGCCACTTTCCCCACTTTGTCCTGATTTTTGCACCCTCCCCTCGCGGTCCCACGCACCCCGCGTTCCCCTATTCCCGATTTTTCAATTTAAAACAGTTATGTCGCTATTTGTTGGTCCCGTTTCCTACAATTGCGCGAGTTGTAAATATTTAAAAAGGGTGCACTAAAATTGTTTGTTTTTTGGAGATTTCAATGCTATTACAGGAAAGTTTGTTACTGGTATGCAGTCAGAAGTTACCTATGTTTTTTTACACTTCTTGTACAAAACAATCAACAATAAACGAAGAAAAAAAAAACTTTACTGCATAAATTATTAACAGAGATAAAAAAAAAAAAATATTTACAAAATAAAATATATAAAAAAAAATTATATTTACAATTTTCTTGTAATCCGGGGTGAAGTTAATGCCCTAGGCATTCTCTACCACGATGACACCAGATTGGTGTCATCGTGAACGATGGTAACCAGACAGTGGATGATTGACTCAGCAGTTCTACCACTGTCTTTACAAGAATACTAATAATAAATTGACAAGGGCCCCCAGAACCAAGGCAATGCTGGTCTACTCCCTGTTTATAGTCCCCCAGCCAGACTTATAAAAAACATAAAAAAAAATATGTAGACGCTTAGCCAGTATACACAATATTTGTGTTTATAAACCACATCAAAGTTTTTTTTTTTTTTTTTTTGGGTTTTGGGTTTTTAATTGATTTAGATTTTCTTGTATTCCGGGGTGAAGTTAATGCCCTAGGCATTCTCTACCACTTCATTCGCAGGAAACTCGCAAACCTGCTACCCACATTAAACTCACCCAGCCAAGGTTAAGCCGGAATGCCAGCATCACAAAGTCATTACTTCGCTGAATGTTTCTTAAGTTCCGCGCTGGAATCTGTTAAAAAATAGGTAGAAAATTCGTACGTTCTGGCTTACATCTCGCCAACGGTACGTCAGAATGTGGTTTGAAAGGTTGTTTTGTTAGATTTCATGCTAGATTTCAAGTTCCAGTGCAAACGCTGCGCTGTCTTAAAATTGGACCCTTCCTTAAGGCAATACTTGAGGAAGGTCATAATTCAAGGACGGTTTGGAATATCGGACTTTTGACAGTTTTTCTGAAATTGTACGACAGTTTTCCTTGGGGTCAACTCGTATCACTTTTATCCTAACTCGACAATTCGAACACACAAAGATATAGAAAGCCACGAAGCCCATCCATATTTCTCATTCATATAAATAGCGATAAATAAAAATAAATAAATGACACATAGGTATAATTCGTACATAATTACAAATCACAAAGAAAAGCAGATCGATTTCTTTATATTTAAATACCTTACGGAGGCAAGAGGAAAACAAACTTAAGTAAGAAAGCTCTTGCAAAAAAGCCCTTTGTAAGAAAAATTCAAGTATTGCACAGGAAATAATCAAAAGACGATCAATACACATTATTATATTATAATGATATTTTCCGAGAAAAATTTGTTAGAAGGACCCTCGTGTGGGTTTGGCCTGGGGGGGAGGAGGAGGGGGGGAGGAGGAGGGAGGGAGGAGGGGGGGGGAGGAGGGGGAGGAAAGGAGTTGTGGGCGGGAAAAGGTAAGGAAAGGCGGGGGGGGGGGTTGCCTAATACCCTTCGCTTTCATCATTCATTGCGAGGGCTCAACATGACACTGTAGAGGAATGGCAGAAACGATATTACCTATGTGTGGAAGTCATAAGGAAAGTAGGGCTAAGTGAAAATTTAATAAAATCCTAGTTTATCATATTACTTGCGATTTCTAATAAGAAATTTGTAACAAATAACACACACGAATCCAACTTTTGACCCCAAAAACAATAGGTAGCTCCCGCATAGGATAAATAGAGCCAAGTGAAAGGACTTTTAAGGGGAGTAAAATTAGGTTATAGGGTAGTGAAGGGTTAACTCGTGTCGTAGGGATGGGGTTCTTAAAATCTTCTGAATAAACATCACGAAGATCCTAATTTTAAAGCGAGGAAAACGGGTTAACCCTTCAACGCATCCGTGCGATGTTGCATTCGAGAGGTCGTGGCAACAATGAGTGTTGAAATGTAAATTCATGCTTTCATTTATACAATGTTGAATAAAGAAATAATTAAGTATTTATGATTTTCACTAAAGTTTAGTTTCCAACAATCAGTATAAACAGAAAAGTGAGAAGTTGTACTAGATGTACATGAATATCAGAACATACCTGGACAGCTGTTTCGAGCTTATTTGCTTTCATCAGCAGGTAATAGTTCTGATTTTCCATGCCATCAACTAACCTCTCTATTTTAATCAGTACTAGCGGGCTGCACCCGCTTCGCCAAGCCATCACACACACCACACCCACACACCACATACACACACGTCACACACACACCCATCCACACACACACACCCACACCCACACACACACCCACATCCACACACACACCCATACACACACCCACCCAAACACACCCACAAACACACACACACACAACACACCCACACACATCACACACACACCCACTCATCCACACTCACCCACTCACCCACACACACCCACCCACACACACACACACACACACACACACACACACACATACACACACACACACACACATACACACACACACACACACACACGCAACCATCATCGCTGTAAATTTCAAAATCCCGAGCCAAATTTATCATAGCGGATATTGATAATGTAGCAAACTGGCCCATATTTCGAGAACGGTTTGTCAGAATATGGCAACAAAGGGCTCAAATAAAATCATGTGATGTTCTCAGACAGTTTTTACAATAAAAATATAGGTCCTCGTGATAACTTTTAAGTTCCGTGCTGGAATCTGTAAAAAAAACGTGAAAAGTCTGAAAAAATGGTCGAAATTTCGAACATTCTGGCTTCTATCTCCAGAACGGTACGTCAGAATGTGGCCTAATATGAATTAAATGAAAGCTAGTTTTGTTTAATGTGTTATTAAATAATAAAAAAATATAGGTCCTCGCGACAAATTTTAAGTTCCGTGCTGGAATCTGTAAAAAAAAACGTGAAAAGTCTGAAAAAAAGGTCGAAATTTCGAACATTCTGGCTTATATCTCCAGGACGGTACGTCAGAATGTGGCTTAAAATGAATTAAATGAAAGCTAATTTTGTCTAATGTGTTATTAAATAATAAAAAATATAGGTCCTCGCGATAGATTTCAAGTTCCAGGGCAAAGATAAACAGAAAAGGGAGAAGTTGTACTAGATGTACATGAATATCAGAACATACCTGGACACCTGTTTCGAGCTTATTTGCTTTCATCAGCAGGTAATAATTCTGATTTTCCATGCCATCAACTAACCTCTCTATTTTAATCAGTATAAACAGAAAAGGGAGAATATCGTTTTACTCAGCCACGTTGTCTTCACAAATCTCTATGTGCCTCAAAGGGCTAACCTCGCAGAGCATCTTTCTCTCATCAGCAAAATTTCCGTTGAAAATTCCTTTCCGTTATTTCTGATTTGTCGAATTGATAACAAATTATTCAAACGGTGTAATTCTGTTTTGCATCAGAAAGAGACTCGGAAAGAGAGGGGGGGATAGGAATAAGGAATGGAGGGGGAAAGAGAAAGAGGGGGAGAGGCTAGGAAGGGGGGGTATGATTTTAAATTTTCCTTCTATTGATCTATCAGTTCGTGTATTTTACATTCATGAATGTCCTGGATTAACCCTTCGTTACTCAGGCACTACTTGTCACTAGTCCATTGATCCATCAGTTGAATTCAGTTTCTAAATTTTACATTCATGAATGTCCTGGATTAACCCTCCGTTACTCGGGCACCACAAAGGAGTCGCTAGTCGAGGGACAAAATTCATATGTAAAGAGAATTGACTACCTTAAGACGATGATAATAAAATCAAGGTCCGTATTTTGTATCGGTGTTTACAACTTACGTGAAGTCTACGATGTACGACAATGATGTCTCCAGTGTAGAGTAGGGTTAGGAAAATCAAATAAAAGGCCATGCCTCCCTACGCAACTACGTAGTATACAGCCTTCTGATTTGGGGGAAATTTCAATAAAATTTTAAGCTCATTTAATTTTACTTGATAAAAAAATAACGTCTGGCCGGGGGACCATAAACAGGGAGTAGACCAGCATTGGTTTGGATCTGGGGGCCCTTGTCAATTATTAGCCTCGTTGTAAAGACAGTGGTAGAAGTGCTGAGTCATTCCTTCACTGTCTGGTTACTATCGTTCACGATGACACCAACCTAGAATGATGAAAAAAATTAAGCACAACACCGATTACAAGCGTCATCTACCTTTATCTTATGAATTTAAATCTAAATTTATAAAATCGATTTACAATAATAATTCATTCATAATTAACAGGAATCCGAAACGGCTGGACAAAATCGAGATCTTAAGTCATGACTTAGCATTCTTTTTCCCCATCTAAGGTTCGAATCATGACACAGGATTAGTTAATCTTAGTGGATACATTCCCTTAACTTTCACCTTGACAAGAACTGTAGAGGTCATATCTAAGCCGGGCTTTGTAGCTGTATTATACTTCTGTGCCGGTAACGGGGCTGTGGCCAGCCTTCGTGACGGAAACTCTTATTTTAAAATACCCATCGGTCAGTGGATGAAATCTAATGGTCGGCTTGACCTTACGAATCCTGTTTCAGAATACGGTCCTAAAACAATACACAAAATCCAGTTCTATTTCCACAGAGCTATTACAAAAACGTCTATGAATTCCGCCCTATATTTGTCACAAAGTCTCCTTTTCAGAGGTATTTAGATAGGAACTAAGCCTTTTTTAAAAATAGCACTCCCGCCCAATCAAAACCTCAACGGCAACGGGTTTCGGCTGATTTTCTATACATATTACTACATGCTTTAAAAATGTAACAGAGTAAGCCCCGCCGCACACACCTACACTCGAATTGGCCGTCACAAGCCCAGTGCAAGTGGCAGTATTTAAAACACTTAGACGACTGGGTGTACCACCGATGGTACACGCGTGTCTGTACGGAATGGACCGGGTGTACCACCGGTGGTAGACGCATGTACTACGCCTGTGAATAGCCTAAACATTGCCGGTCCCACGGGAGAACTTACTAAAAACATTCCGGTCGTCTATGTGTTAAAACCTATGGTGCAGTACCTAACTCCGCAGTTGCTCTCACACGTGTCGCTGCAGGCTACTCTTTTAAATATTGCCTCTCGCACTCGGCGCTCGTGACGGCCAATGTGAGTGTGGGCAAGTGCGGCGGGGCTCAATATTCCAAAGAGGAAACTTTTTCATTTACATCCCATCTCTAATTTACACTTAACGACGAAATAGGATCACAGTGAATTATTCAATACAGTATGTTTCAGAAAAGGTGGCCACCCCCTCGTAACTTTTGAACGCAACGGAATTTTTCAATTCTGTAAAGTCCTAGGTATAGGAAGTGCCCTATGGCCCATCCTGTGGTCATATTTATTTTTGGCCCCGGTCGGCCCTTCCGGCTTTTAGGCCATATTTTTTCATTTTTCTCGCGAATTTTAAATGGAATGCTATATTTTTTATTCCTGTTAATTAAAGTCTAAGTTAGGCTGAGTATAATGAGCTTTTAAAATTTTCAAAAACCTTATCAGGGGCGTAGCTAGTAGGGTGCAAGTTTCAGAACTGTTACACCCTGTATTTCAGCGTTAGTTAGATTTTTTACTACTTTTTTATGTTCATAGGTTCAAAATATTGTTTTACACCATATGAAATCAAAAAAATATTCTTGTTTACTTCTAATCAGGGTCATAGTAAGGTTTTTGTAAAAGTACTTTTTTTCTCACGTCAATTTCTCCGTAAATTAATGGTGTTCTCGAAATTGGCATTTTTAGAGGTGAAAGTCTGCAGTGACATATGTTTTTTATGCTTGAAATCGAAGGAAATCTTAACGGAGAAGCGATTAAGATCATAAAAAAAGCCATTTACCCTGCTAGTTTTTTCACGACAGTGCCCGGTAAAGTGGGTGAATTTCGTATTGGATTTTTTTGTTGTTGAGGAAACACAATTGACATAGAAAATAAATAATACCTAATAAGGGAATAATACTTCAAATAACATAACTAAATGCGAAATTAAATGAAGATTATTTCTTCTAAATCAGTGCCGGATAATTTTTTTTCTCTCTCTCTTCTCCTCTTTAAAATAATTGAATTGGTTTAATTTTCACCCTCAAGAGTTTGGTACTTGACCTGGTATTTTTTTCTCTTAAATTTCGAGATAATTAGATTTTTATTTAGAGACCTGGTATTCATTACTAGCAACACCAGTACGATTTTTTTTTTAATTTGGGTTTAATATCGCGTTTCAACTGCATGGTCATATCATAACGGGGGTGTTACCCTCAATTCGCAAGAAACTCACCAACTTCCTAAACACATTTATCTCACCCAGCCTGGGTTAGGCCGGAATACCACCATCACGAAGTCTTCTCCTCGCTAGACGTTGCTTAACTTCGGTGATCCTACAAGAATCGTTGCATTCAAAGCGCCATCGGACTGACTCCAGAATTATTGACAATGTGTTTTCTACAGATTTTACCAACTTACCAACTAAAATTGTCTCAAGAGGGGACCCCTAGGCCGACTTTAGAAGCAGCATTATCCGATAATTATTTTTGATACAACTTGAACTTTGAAAAGTGAAAAAAAAGAGAGAAAAAAAAAATAAAAAAATATCCGGCACTGATTTAGAAGAAATAATCTTCATTTAATTTCGCATTTAGTTATGTTATTTGAAGTATTATTCCCTTATTAGGTATTATTTATTTTCTATGTCAATTGTGTTTCCTCAACAAAAAAAATCCAATACGAAATTCACCCACTTTACCGGGCAATGTCGTGAAAAAACTAGCAGGTTAAATGGCTTTTTTTATGATCTTAATCGCTTCTCTGTTAAGTTTTCTTTCGATTTCAAGCATAAAAAACATATGTCACTGCAGACTTTCATCTCTAAAAATGCCAATTTCGAGAACACCATTAATTTACGGAAAAATTGACGTGAGAAAAAAAGTACTTTTACAAAAACCTTACTATGACCCTGATTAGAAGTAAACAAGAATATTTTTTTGATTTCATATGGTGTAAAACAATATTTTGAACCTATGAACATGAAAAAAGTAGTAAAAAATCTAACTAACGCTGAAATACAGGGTGTAACAGTTCTGAAACTTGCACCCTACTAGCTCCGCCCCTGATAAGGTTTTTGAAAATTTTAAAAGCTCATTATACTCAGCCTAACTTAGACTTTTATTAACAGGAATAAAAAATATACCATTCCATTTAAAATTCGCGAGAAAAATGAAAAAATATGGCCTAAAAGCCGGAAGGGCCGACCGGGGCCAAAAATAAATATGACCACAGGATGAGCCATAGGGCACTTCCTATACCTAGGACTTTACAGAATTCAAAAATTCCTTCGCGTTCAAAAGTTACGAGGGGGTGGCCACCTTTTCTGAAACATACTGTATACCAACGTACATCCGAACTTCTTCAAAGTGTCTCTCTCTTGCTGTCAAAAATGAAAAGGAATATTAAATTTCAGCAAGTCGTCTTGAAGAGGTGCGTACATTTAAAGTACTTGAATTTGTTGACAAGGAATATTAATACCAGTCTAAATTAGACTCTTTTCGTTATTTTCTCTATTTGATATTCCGTTTTTAATCTTATTTCATTACTTTAATTCCATCATTTCCATCCCTTTTTTCCTTTTTATATTTTGTTACGTTCACATTATTTATAGACTTGCACAAGTACCTTTTAATTTTGAAGTACTAAGAATTTAGACAAAAGACACCTACGCACCATGATTTAGGACATCAAGTAACAACAATTTTTAACAACTTACCAAACGAGACGAAAAAAAATAGAGTATGAAAACAAAATGAAAAGAGAAATAAAAAGTTTTTAATGAACAACAACGAATTTTAAGATCAAAATGAAAATCGAAAATTATTAACAAGAATATGAAAATTGAAGCTCCCGAAAAATACAAATGTACTTAGCGGAACTTTTAGCAATGAATATTATTGAAAACCGAATAAATTTATTATTATTATCAAAATATTTCAATTTGCCACAATTAATTCAAACTACGGGAGCAGATTACCCGATTACTTCGTTCCTAAGTACCTTAATTGTATGGATTGGTCAATGCTCCCTAAAGAAAAAAATTATCATTCAACGGTAAAACTTAAAATAATAATTTTTCCTCATCCTTTTCAATCCTGTTTAAATGAAATCGTATTTTTATATTTCTCTATTGTAAAAGTCATTGTAAGGTTCTCCTTAGAATTATTCCTAAGGGAGAGAGCCACAAAAACTGTAAAAAAAAAAAAAAAAACTAAAATTCATTTACATTATTACATTATTGTGCCGACTAAGACTAGAAAGTCCCACTATAACAACAGTTTAAAAGTAGAAAGTATATTAAAAAGAGAGACAAAACTACAAGAAGGGAAAAATATGAATATAATTTTATCTCCTTTTACCTTTCTCACAAAATACCTGTTTTTTTTTTTTACTTTCCTTATTTAGCTTAAGCACGATTAAAAATATTGGCCAACTTTCTTCACAAATCCCACTCTTTCCTAACAATTAGGAAAGAGAGGGATTATTCATTTTCCAATTTCTTGTTGTCTCTCTCCATTACATTCTTATAATTCCAATCAAATTATCGATCGAAAGCAAGTTGATGCCACCTACTTTCAAGTTGCCAAAGATTTCGATAATGTTCAAAACTTGCTTTTACTTTATGAACCATTCCCATATGGTTTAAACACCTCCTTGCTTAGTTCCTATATTATAACTGCTTCTAAGTTAAAAAAGTTATCTCTCTACTGCGTCTATTATCATTTTCTCTGGAGTTCCGCAAGAAAGTATCTTTGGTCCAGCACTATTTTTAATATTCATTCTATGTTCAAATTAAAAAAAAATATAATGTTTTTTTTTTATTTGTATGTTCTCTACGATTTGTTGAAGCGTACATAGGTGCGTTTTTGACACTCGCTACAAATAGAGATTGTACCACTACGTTCGAACATCCTTGATTGATCTTTAACAATGTTTTGACTCATATTATAGAAACCTAGGAAAAGGTCGATGTTAGTTTTAAGTCTACAGATTTCATTCTTACCCTCGATTTTGTCCTCAATTCTTGCCCATTATACCAGTTCATCTTGTACATTTTTCCCTGGATTTGGGCCATTGAGAGCACCGTATTGTATTCATATTGCATGAATATAAGATAGCAGTTTTAAATGTTCGACTTTCTTTCTCTGGGTCCATCTCTTTTTCTCATCACCATATCTACCTTTAGTATCTTTTTGTCTCTTTTTCTAACTCTCTCTCTGTCTCTCTATTTACCTTTCTTTGCCTCTTACACATCACATCTTTCTCTTCATCTCTTTTGCTTACCATATCTGTCTCCCTCTTTTTTTCTCTCTCACTCTTTCTATGTTTGAATTAATCGCTCTCGAAAGTTTGTAAAATAAACAGAAAGTCCGCCCTCCAGAGCTCGAGGGTTGATAATTGTTGCTCTAACCTACTTTCAGCTCTGTTCCAGATAACGAAGTGCACCTGGCTTTTCACTCGGGGGGGTCCTTGGTTCAAACATCAGCTGGAGGAAATTTTAACATAGTTTTTTTTTTTTCATTCACTTCCCATATTTTTAATATTAGAAATCGGAAGCATTGTGTTAGTTTTTTCTCTCTCTCTCTTTCTCTCTCTCTCTCTCTCCTTCAAAAATGTCTCCTGTACATTACCCACCATCAAACTCTTTTTCTTTCTCTCTTACTTTTCCAAAACCTACTCTTTGGGTCGACGTTGTTTTGATGTTGTCTTGTTCTCCCTCTTCTCACCCTTGAGCCTCCCTTCTCTCTCAAATCCTCCTGTACTTTATTTCTCCACCTAAATTTGGATCTCACTCTTCCAACAATTCTCTCTCAAATTCTTCTCAACTTTATCTCTCCTTCTGAAATTGGGCCTCCGTAATCTCTCAAATCCTCCTCTACTGTAATTCTTCACCTAATCTTGAGCGTCTCTTCTCGCTCAAATTCTCCTCTACTTTATCTCCCCACCTAAAATTGAGTCTCCTTCTATTTCGCCTTCCCCCATCTCAAGTTACTCAATGTTTCTGTTTCCTCCATGCTTTGTATTACCTACGAATTCCTGAAATTCTTCACTCGCTGTCTTCTTCTTTTTCTGCTCATATTTGACCTCTCTCTCTTTCTTTCTCTCTCTCTCTCTCTCTCTCTCTCTCTCTCTCTCTCTCCCTCCCACACTATGAAATAAGTAATATTGAACTAATGAATATGATGATATAATAATTCCGTGTTCTTGAGATAGAAACCTAAATCACGGTTGTGAGAGGATTACATGGACGCCCAGATCCAATGTTAAGGCTTCTTTCATGTCCATTGATTCTAAATGGTTTTAACGTTTCATCTTAAGATAATCAGGACGAGGCTTTTACCCTGCATTCCAGATCATACCATTCTGTTCCTCCATTCAATCATACTAGAGACCCACATAAACCTCACCCAGCCTCACGGATTGAAAGTCTCAGGTGTTAGGAGGGAACAGAATTTTCTGTGCGAAAAGTCTGCTCCAATCGGAAATCTAACTCAGGATCTCTGAACTACGGGTAGTAGTCACAACAATTAAGCCACGGAGCCTGGACTATTGAACTTATATTCTCTCTCCTTTCCATATTAATAATATATGTAATAATGAATTTATATTCTTTCACTCTCTCTTCCATACTAATAAGTAATATTAAACTTACATTATCTCTCTCTGCCATATCTACTAATATGTAATAATGAACCAACATATTACATAACATATGTCCTCTCTCTCTCTCTCTCTCTCTCTTTTATTTTATCTCTATTACACTTCTCTCTCTTTCTCCAACATCCCTCGTCAATACAAATAATATTGAAATTGCATTATCTCTCTTTCATCTGTGCCTTCTCTCTCTCACTCTCCTATCTTCTCTTAATCTCTGACTCCTTTTTTATCTATTTCTCTCCTTTCCATTTTTGTAATAAAATTATTGATTTTATATCTTGTAGTCTTCTCGCCACATTCAGTTTTGCTTAAGCTTTCTTTCTTACTCTCTCTCTCCCACTCTGTCTCATCCTGTCTTTCTTTCTCTCTCTCTCTCTCTCTCTGTCTCTCTCTCACTCACACACACTCTGTCTCACTCTCTCTCTCACACAAACACTCTCTCTATCTCACTCTTTCCCTCCTTGTCTACACTTGCTTTAGTTGTTTTGTGTCTATCATTTACTTTGATCCCAATATAACTCCCCCCCCGCACCCTCCCAGCCCCCTCTCCAATCCCTTTTAATCTGCCCCGCCCTTCGTGTCGTCCATTTCGCTTTTAATCGGTTTGACTATTTGTTTTCTCCAAGTCCCAAATTTGGACCCATCACAGTATGGCCACCGCACCAAATATAGGACATCCCAGCAACTTGTTTTATTTAATAGTAGGTAGTTTTATTTTCGTTTTATAAAGGGTATTTCCCGTTAATTCATTTTTAATGATAAAAAACCTTATTATCGCGTTGAACATTTTATAATTTATAGAATATTACAAAAATAAACTTTAAATTTCACGCGAGGCATGCTTTGGTTGCTACCATATTTTGAATATTTCAACCGATGTTTAGTACGTGCCAGATTTCAAATATTCCAATTGTTAGTTTTCTGCAAATGGAGGGTTACACCACCGTTGTGATAATGTGACCATACAGTTGAAAACGAAGTTTAAAAAAAAACGAGTCAATTCGTCAGGTCCCATATTTAGGGTCCTTTTCCTATTCTAGTTTTCGCCTCAACGAATATTTACTTCGAGCGCTAAACTTTATCCTAACCACACAATTTTCAAATAAAGTACATAACGACAAAACTTCACACTCTGAGCCATTCATACATAGTTATACAAATATCTGCTTAGGCATTTCTATAAATACATATAAGTGACCTATACAGGGTGGACCAAAAAAACGTTTACACCCGTTAATGGTAGATTACTGACGACATTTCCAGGCCGGATCTGCAATCCGTTTTTTCGGATTCGCCTTCGTAACTGCACAAAGTGATTTTTTGCAACTTTCTGAAAAAGTACGACTTTGGCTTATTCTTCAGGTCAGTATATTTTTCCTTTTTAAGATGAGTTGATTCTGAACAATTTTGCAGAAAGCCAACAAAATTTCGATGTTTCTAGCTACACTACTTTGCTTTTTACGATTTGGTTTGTCATATTTTTTTACACCTGAACAGAAAAAAACACCCAAAAAAACATTTTTACTAAATAAAACACTCGACATTTTTCCGAACAAATTTTGGCACAGACATGGGCAAGTTTGATAAAAGTTGGCGGCCGCCCCGAGGATGCTAAAAAATAATTTTACAATTTTTTATCACGTGATCTTCTGGGAAAAATTATTAGATGTTTGCCAAAAACTCTTCAAAAATCCTAAGAGTTTTCTAGCTGTAGACTGTGTAAGGGCGTCTTGTATTGTTTACATTGCTTTTTTTGAATACCGCGGTCTCACATGCCTTCATCAGCCAGTTTAGGAAAATTCAAATGATCAATTTCGTGCCTCTCAGTTTGTCAGTGGTGTTGGCTAGATGTGGTAGTGCTTCGAGTGTTAGGCGCATGACCGAGGTTCAATTCTCGACGGTCAATATTATTTTAATTATCAAAAAAATCTGATGGAATATTTTATTCATTTTATATCAGAATAATCTGACCTCTTGTAACACCAACAACTTATGGTTTTTTTGGGGGTAATACCATCTGTAAATTGAGTTATATCAGATACTATTGGTATCACAATACACATAATTATTATTCATGTAAGCCCCTGAGAGACTGCCTTGATAATGTAAGGATGGTTTTTCTTATGCTTCCCTACGAGAGAAAAAAAAAAAATAGCGAATTTTCCAAACGAAAATAGACTTTATGAAATAAATCCAGGTAAATATGTAGGTAGATTCTTCTATCATAAACAATACTAATTAAATAACAAATATTTACCGATCGCCAACTCTTAATAGAAGTCTTGAAAAAAACAAGATAATATTTTGTAAAATTAATAAACTTTTGCAGTCTTTATTATGTTTTATACTATTTTGATATAAACAAAAAGGTATTTAAAAAAACATTTTGTGTTAGTATGTTCAATGAGAAACGATTAGAAGCGCACGATTAGCTCAGTGGTAAGCTAGTCACTTGCCATGCAGAAGATCCCACCCCGGTCCGAACGCCAGAGCCAGCAAAAAATTCATGACTACAAAATAAAAAAGACTGTTGCCATTTTTTATTTAGCCATAGTACACACTATGGATTCTCCTCACACAAATTTTTGAAACCAATGGTGACTTTAGTACCTTCGTTCTAACTCAGAACTGTCCCTCTACCTTATTCTTGCCTTTCTCTCTCTCTCTTTCGCTCTTTGTCTCTCGCTCTCTCGCTCTCTCTCTCTCTCTCTCTCTCTCTCTCTCTCTCTCTCCCCCTTTTCAATTCCCTCAGAGGAACTGTTGGAAGTGGCGTCCACCTTCCTGGATGCAAAGGTTGAACTTCTTCATCATGTTCCGTCGAATGTTGCGGAAGATTCCAGGTTTTTCTGTCAGGTCATCGAATGCCAACAGGATTCTTGCTACCAGATTTCGTAAACTATGTTTTTCACGTGATCCCAAATGTTCCTGTTGGCAACTCCATATGCTAAACGCGTATCTGCCATTTCAGCATCCGAATTATAATAATGTAACTTGTACTAAAAAAACTCAAGAAGTTTAAAGATAATATTTCATAGAATGCAGAAAAATATGCTTGAAAACTATCATCGAGAAACAAACAATCATTCATTTGACTGGCCTTTAATTAATTCCAAGGAAAATAATTATCAGACATAAATAGCTAATTACTCTTTGAGTACAAGACGACCCTACACAGTCAACACTTTTAAGATTTTGAACATCATTTTTTGAGACTTACCTGGTTTGTTTACCCAGAAGATCACGTGATAAAAAATCGTAAAATTATTTTTTAGCATCCTAGGGTTGGCCGCCAACTTTTATCAAACTTGCCCATGTCTGTGCCAAAATTTGCTCGGGCAAATCTTGAGTGTTTCAAAGTGTAAAAAATTTACATGAGATTTTTTTTTCTACTCAGGTGTCAAAAAAGATGCCAAACCAAACCATAAAAAACAAAGTAGTGTAGCTAGAAACATCGAAATTTTGTTGGCTTTCTGCAGAAATGTTCAGAATCAACTCATCTTAAACAGGAAAAAAGTTCTGACCTGAAGAATAAGCCAAAGTCGGACTTTTTCAGAAAGTTGCAAAAAATCACTTTGTGCGGTTATAAAGGCGAATCCGAAAAAACGGATTGCAGATCCGTCCTAGAAATGTCGTCAGTAATCTACCATTAACGGGTGTAAACGTTTTTTTGGTCCACCCTGTATAAAGATAGATGGACTTGGCTTATATGTTAAAATACTACTCTTTAGTGGAAGGTAATCACGAGGCAAAGTTAACGCTTAAAATGGGATTTTTAGAGTAGCTTTTTCACTAATTAAACAGTTTGAGTTTGTTTACCTTGTCAATCATATTATTTATGAATTAATTAATCTAGAAATGTGTGATGATTTTCATTGTGTACTAGCTGTACTAGCTAGGCATTGAGAAAATACTCTTTGTCTGGGGGTGCTGCAGTTCCGCAGCTTCTAAGCACCGGACGCGCCTGGTATAGAGTAAGAGGAGGAGAGAGAGAGTGTGAGAGGATGGGGGGGAGAGAGAGAGAGTGAGAGGATGGGGGAGGGAGAGAGAGAGAGATTGTGAGAGGATGGGAGAGAGAGAGAGAGAGAGAGAGAGAGAGAGAGTGTGAGAGGATGGGGGAGGGAGAGGAGAGAGAGAGAGAGAGCATGAGAGGATGGGAGAGAGAGAGAGAGAGAGGGAGGGAGAGAGAGAGAGAGTTTGATGCTCGGTTCTACGGATCTTGAAAAACAAAAAATCGGGGAATGGGAACATTTGGATTCGTAGAACTAAGCATGAGAGAGAAAGGGAGAGTGCACGTGTGAAAGGGAGAGAGAAAGGGAGAGTGCATGTGTGAAAGGGAGAGTGAGATTAAGAGAGAGAGGGTGAAAGAGAGAGAGATAGGGAGAGTGCATGTGTGAAAGGGGGAGAGAAAGGGAGAATGCATGTGTGAAAGGGGGAGAGAAAGGGAGAGTGCATGTGTGAAAGGGAGAGAGAGATATACTGTGTGATTAAGAGAGGGAGGGTGAAAGGGAGAGAGAAAGGGAGAGTGCATGTGTGAAAGGGAGAGAGAGAGATGTACTGTGTGATTAAGAGAGAGAGAGGGTGAAAGGGAGAGAGAGGGTGAAAGGGAGAGAGAGTTTGATGCTCGGTTCTAGGAATCTTGAAAAAAAAACCCCGGGGATTTTGGAACGTTTGATGGATTCGTGAAACTAAGCATTCGTAGAACTCAGAAAGTGAGAGTGAGTGGTAGGGAGAGAGAGAATGCGAGGGGAGAGAGAGAGAGAGAGAGAGAGAGAGAGGAAGAGAGAGAGAGAGAGGGTAAAAGGGTAGAGACACGCGTTTTTGATATGGAACTGCACAGATGGGACTATGAAGTAAAAAAGTCACCTCTCTTCTGTCCCTCTCCCACCTCTCTGAATTCGCAGTAAAAGGTCAGAGAACAATTTATGGTCGAACACAAAATCCAAGCCCGCCACTTACGACGACATGCCACTTACGTGGTTCATACTGGGTGGTTTAAAATAAGTGGTCGATTTTTATGAAATACAATTTTTTTTTAATTACGTGGTTCATACATGGGTGGTTTAAAATAAGTGGTCGAGTTTTATGAAATACAAATCATTTTTATTTTGAATTACGTGGTTCATACGGGGTGGTCTGAAATAAGTGGTCGAGTTTTATGAAATACAAATCATTTTTATTTTAAATTACGTGGTTCATACGGGGTGGTCTGAAATAAGTGGTCGAGTTTTATGAAATACAAATCATTTTTATTTTGAATTACGTGGTTCATACGGGGTGGTCTGAAATAAGTGGTCGAGTTTTATAAAATACAAATCATTTTTTTTTTTTTTTTTAATTTCGTGTTTCATACAGGGTGGTCAGAAATAAGTGGCCGAGTTTTATGATTATGAAATACTAATAATTTTTTTTTAAGAAATAACTTTACCCTCACCTTCAAGCAACAGGATTAAAGATCTAGGATTTGTTGATTCAAGCCACTATCAGTTAACGGCTGATATAAATGCACTGTGGTTGGTTGAAGTTCCCACCAGAGGGATGGGATGGTCTGGGATTTTTTTAACTCTACTCTTTCACAATAATTCAGGCCTTAGTTTTTGTTTCATAAAGAAACTTCATTTTAAATAACCCACAACAGTGCTTTTGGGCGTACAATAGGTTTCATGTAAAGGGTTGGGTGGAAGAGATTGTCATAGGCAATAACGCCGCCCTTTAGTTAGGACATATGTATACAGGGTGAGCATAAAGTCTCACCCCACCCCCCGTAACTCGAGAATGGCTGTAAATACAAAAAAACGCAAAAACCCGTGTTCCTTAATTTTTAGGGGGATTAACTTTAAGCCAAATATTTTTTGCCTACACGGCCCCAGTCAGGCTGGGCATGGACCAACTTGAAAATCTTAAATAGAATGGTATGTCTAGTGGCATATTGTTTTAAAGGTCTCATAGAGAGAAGTTCATTACAACAAATTTCAGTGAGCTACAACTTACCGTTCTTGAGATACAGGATCGAACGTCCTGCGTAATATTCATATATTTTACCTATAACTCGTTAACCGTAAATTATAGAAAAATGAAATTTGTTGATAATAACTCCTTATGACAAGCCCTGTCGAAAAAAGTATAACTCGACATACTCTGTTGATATTAGTTTCTGATCGGTTTCGTCAGCCAGCCGGACGAACAGTCCGAAAAATTTTAACGAAAAAACAAATCAAAATTTAACTTGTTCGAAAGTTCTTGCCATAAGGACTTATTATCAACAAATTTCATTTTTCTGGAATTTACGGTCAACGAGTTATAGGTCAAAATAAATGGATATTACGCAGGACGTCCGACCCTGTATCTCGAGAACGGTAAGTTGTAGCTCACTGAAATTTGTTGTACTGAAATTCTTTATATGAGACCTTTAAAACAATATGCCACAAGACATACTATTCTATTTAAGATTTTAAAGTTGGTCCATGCCCAGCCTGACTGGGGCCGTGTAGGCAAAAAATATTTGGCTGAAAATTAATCCCCCTAAAAATTAAGGAACACGGGTTTTTACGTTTTCTTGTATTTACAGCCATTCTCGAGATACGGGGGGTGGGGTGAGACTTTATGCTCACCCTGTATATTTATCTATGTTTATATTTTTCTTGTGTATATTGTTGTGAATTTTGTATTTACAGTTTTATCATCTTTTGTTTGAACGTTACTCGTAATCCTGTTAATAAAGAATTTATTAATAATAATAACGTAATATACGGATATAAAGTATCGTGGCCGAGTGAGTTAGCGCGCTAGGCATTGCACGCAATATGACCTGGGTTCGGTCCCCGGCGGGGTAGGAGTTTTTTTGCTCTGTACTTGGATGTTCGGGGTCCACGCCGGTCCACTCATATCTCGTGAGGTACGAACCCGCAACCTCTAGATTACCGGACTGACGCACTCCACTCTTGACCACTAAGCCTCTAGATTACCTGACCTCTAGATATAAATACCGGGCTTTTAACACTTACCTGCTGTTTGCTACTACCTCCCGCACCCCCTAACTTCCCTTGCTTTCGAAATTCTTGTACAAACACAAAGCACGATTGATTTCCAATAGCTTAAATCCGAACAGATGAAACAATGGCCAAAACTTTCGACCCCCACATTTGTTTTATTTTTCTCGCACAACTTCTCACCTTTTTATTGGTTTTACTACTTCTTTCTTCGTCTTTTAAACGCAATAAATTGGGACTATTGTGTTCGAAAAGAACTTGGAAGTGCGGAAGTTTTTTTGTTGCCGAAGAATTATGTTGGACATAAATTTGACTTTTGTTAATAAAAATAATAATAATATCGCCTTGTTTATACTGCCCGATTAGGACTATTAAGTCCCATTATTCCAGCAGTAAGCCCAAGGCGTATTATTATGTGGTAAAAATCCCAAATGGAAGGAAAACTTGTCATGTCCCGGCTGGGTTTCGAACCCGCGACCTCTGGAATCTCTGGATTCACACAGTGCCGCCTTTACCACTGAGCAACCGAGACATACCGTTTGTGTAATTGTGTTGGTGGGTGACCGGTGACCAGTTTCAGAAACACTCTCCACTCTTAAATTTCCCTATTTTTTGTGAAAACTGTCACACAACATACTCTGATTGGTGATTGCGTTCAAATTAACCAATCAGAGTGCGTTGTGTGACGGTTGAAAGGGAGATTTGGGGATTACGAAAGTGGAGAGTGTTTTTGGAATGAGGGCCAGGTTTTTTTTACCGTTCATCCAATCGTCGCTGTTTTGCTGTCCCAGCGCGGTATTGCCGTCCCTTTTACTTCCGATAAATTTCTAATATTAGAAATGTAAGAAATGGAAAGTATTGTTACAAATGAAAAAATTCAACTGGTCTTCAAATAAAACGTCATTATTTGAAAAGTATTTTTTTTTTTTTTTTTTTTTTTTTACAATCAGGTACATAATATTAGGTACACGTAGATTACAATTTTAAAAACAAAATAAATTAAAATGACATCAGGAGATGTCAAACATGTCACCTCCTGTGTAATTTATTTTGTTTTTATAATAAATTGTAATCTACCTGTACCTAATACATATTATGTACCTAATTGTATAATGAAAAAATCTGGTGTAAACATCACACGACTTTCCTTATCCCCAAAAAGAAGTCGAATTCCGCCACTGGTGACTTAACGGTTACGGGTACTTAAAAATCAGTGCCAAATTCGTAATCAGCACTTTAAAATCATTGGATTTGATTTGTCGCAACCCCCATCTAGGGTAAATAATAAAAAAGTTAGTCCAAGCGGGTCCCCCCAAAATACCGGTAAATTGGGGCCGGGTTCCAAAAAGTTCAAGATATCAAAAAAATGATAAGAATAGACCCCTATTATTTTTTTTAATCCGAGAAAATGTTGTTCTCTAACTTTTTTTGTATCTTTAACCAATTCAAAGAAGCGGCGGTTGCGGCCAATATTTGCAGCCCTGCGGCCGCATCTTGCGTCCGATTTCAACCAAAAGTTTCGTGGTTCGTCTGGTGTATAAAACTTATTTGCATACCAAATTTCAAGTCTCTAGCTCTTACCGTTCTTGAGATATCCTGTTTACACACACACACACACACAGACAGACAGACAGACAGACGCACGGACCAATGGCTGAAAACAACTTTTCTGGTATCCTGAGGCTATGATTCGTCCAGAAATGTGAAAAACTGGGTAGGTCAAATTTTCGACGAATACAATACTTTCCTTATTATAGGATAAGGAAAGTAATAAGAACATATTTTTCAAATAAAACGTCAAGTGAAGACCAGTTGAAATTTTTCATTTGTATCATTATGAAGCTCCTTGACAAAGAATTCTTGTCAGAAGTATTCTTGGTTTTTTTGATTTTTTTTTTGCTCCGCTTTCAATTTTTCTTTTTTTTTATTTTAGGTTTAACGTCTTTTTCAACTGCATGGTCATATCAAAACAGGGGATTTACATGATGGAAACTCACAAGCCAGATACTGAAACTAACCTCACCCAGCCTGAGTGGGGTCAGGAACCACTGACCTCCAAGTTACAAGTCCGCCGCCTGATTGATCAAGCTACTAAGATCGGTAAATCATTACATAGGAAATGAAAAAAAAAATAGAAATAAATTTATAAAAAATCTGGTGTAAACATCACACGACTTTCCTTATCCCCCAAAAAGGAGTCAAATTCCGCCACTGGTGACTCAACGGTAACAGATAACTAAAAACCAATGCCAAATTCGTAATCAGCACTTCAAAATCATTGAATTTGATATGTCATAACCCCCATGTAGGATGAATAATAAAAAAGTTAGTCAAAGGCGGGTCCCCCCCAAATACCGGTAAATTGGGGCCGAGTTCCAAAAAGTTCAAGATATCAAAAAAATTATCAGAATAGACCCCTATTATTTTTTTTTTTTTTTTTTTTTCTAAAAAAATTTGTATCTTCAACCAATTTAAAGAAGCGGCGCTTGCGGCTAGCATTTGCGGCCCTGTGGCCGCAGAATGCGGCCGATTTCAACCAAAAGATTCGTGGTTCGTCTGGTGTATAAAATTAATTTGTGTACCAAATTTCAAGTCTCTAGCTTTTACCGTTCTTGAGATATCCTGTTCACACACACACACACACACAGACAGACAGACAGACAGACAGACAGACAGACAGACAGACGCACGGACCAATGGCTGAAAACAACTTTTTTGGTATCCTGAGGCCATGATTCGTCCAGAAATGTGAAAAACTGGGTAGGTCAAATTTTCGACGAATACAATACTTTCCTTATTATAAGATAAGGAAAGTAAAAAATATTGATGGAAGAGAATGTCGTAGGCACCGCCCTTGATCAAGTTTTGTTTTATTAATTTCAATTTCTATGTATGTACAATTGTACATAATTATGTATATAGGTATATATTCTATGTCAGTTGTAAATAAAACTTAGGAGGAGAGAGATTAAATTTCCTCCCCAACTCAGCAACACAAGTGACCAAGGCAGTACCTGTTCCCCCCCCTCAGCTGAAAATCTTTAGCTTCCTCCTGATGGAATGGAACAAAATGGCGGAAACCCACACCGGAAATGAAGTTCTTTCATAGCCATTTTCTCTCATTATTTCCCTCTCTATCCCTCCCTCTCTCTCTCTCCTTTGTATCTCTCTCATCTCCCTCCCTCTTTCCTTTCACTCTCTCCCTCTCTCTCTCTCTAACTCACTCTCTCGCTCTCTCTCTCTCCACCTCTGTCTCTCTCCTTCTTGACAGAGTGAAGAATACTGTAAAGAAAACGGGAAGGATATATTGTGAGTGCGTGCATAGATGCATACGTGTGTTTCTGTAAGAAAAGAGGAAGAGAAAAAACAAAGAGAAAAGGAAGAGTAAGAAAAATAGAAAGAGAAAAAGAGAGAGAAGGAGGGAAAGAAGAGAGAGAGAGAGAGAGAGAGAGAGAGAGAGAGAGAGGGACTTTGAAAACGGAAGAGGGGAAAAAGAACCTTAAAGCCGGAAACTTTTTCTCTCTCTCTGTAAATCTAAGGCATTTACTTCGCCCCGGATTAAAAAATAATATTGTAAAAAAAAAAAAATGGATGTTCTATATTTTTTATATAAGTATTTATTTAGTTTTCTTTATTTTATTGTTGATTGTTTTGTATAAAAATATCATGTAATTTTTTTAAAATACATAAGAACCGTCAACAATTCTAGCTTTCATACGTTCTTAAAATAATCATCTGGACTTGAGCTGGACTTTACTTTGAACAACTGTTGATATAGTCTTTTTTATAAACAGTTATTCTAGACCAATCTCAGCAGCTTTATCAAGAAGAAGCTTTATCAAGGGGAGGCATACTACGAGATGGTTAGGCAAGAACACAGACCATAAGCGTCTACAGTACCTCCTGTTTCATGTCTACGAAATAAAAACGGCTGTGAAATATTCATCTTTTTAATATATAAAAAAGTTCCCAGACGTCTACCTTACAATTTTAATTAAGCCAACAAAATACAAGATTTATTCTTAGGAAAACTCCCTTTTCTTCCTCTCTCAATTCTCCCTCTCTCTCTCTTTCTCTTTCTCTCTCTCTTTCTCCCCCTCTTTCTTTCTCTCTCTTTTTCTTTCTCTCTCTCTCTCTTTTTCTCTCTCCATCTCTCTCTTTCTTTCTTTCTCTATTTTAAAAAAAATCATTAAATGTGTTTCTTTGTGGTGTTAAATCACAATTTTAGTGGGTAGCGCAGAATTATAGGATTTTTCCGTATATTTAATATTCCAATATCTCATTTCTGCCTATAATTACGCCACCGGTCGCTACTAACATTAAAACAGATACACATTTTTCCTCACGAGGTATGAGTGGACTCAAAACACCCAAATACAGAGCAGAAAAAAACGCTACCGAAAATATTGATTGATACCTTAAATCAACTATCGTACCGTTGTCAAAACACTGGGACCATTTTCTCGGCAGTTTGGTAGACGTAATTTCAGATAAGTTACAACACACATGTGGTGATACCAGGGCCGGGGCATTCTTACGCCAACGACTGTCATTGGCAGTCCAGCGTGGAAATGCCTCGAGCCTGGTAGGCACCATGTGTCGTGAGAAGAATGATGACATGTTTGTTATATGAAATATTAAATATTGAGAAAAAAAACTATCATACCAAATTGCAAGCCTGTAGCTCTTACCGTTCTCGAGATATGATGCTGATGGACGCACGGACCAATGGCCGAAAATAACTTTTTTGGTATCCTGAGGCTATGATTCGTCCAGAAACGTGAAAAGTGGGTAGGTTCAATTTTAGACGAATAATACAATATAGACTATAGAGGTATGACTTGACCCCGAATATTCAAGTAAAGATTACGAAAATCCTCCACCGCTGGCGATCGAACCCAGGTCACCGTGCGTGCAATGCCTAGCGCTCTAACTCACTCTACCACGGTGACTACTGCAATAATAGTATAAAGATTTATTTAATAAAGAGATAAGTAAATGAACCCGGATTCTGAAAAAGACAGATTTAGTTGTAATCCCGGCTCAAGCAATTTATTTTTTACGGACTAGAGTATCGAGAAATTCCTGGAATCTTGTCAGCACGGTGTTCTCTAGTTGAGAAATGTTGCTGGGAGAAAAGCTTTCGCACTGTGGAAGAGGGAGAAGGAGAAGTGGACCCAATATACATAATTATGTAGATAATATAAAAAGACAGTTTCATTGGTCAGTTTACACTTGTGAAAGGAAACGGAGCTTGGGAGAAAATAGCTCCCACCACGAAAATTCAAAAAAAAAAAAAAAATTCAAAAAACTAAAAAAAAAAAAAAAAAAAAAACTGAGAAAAAATATATTCGGACAGAGGAGAAAATTTTTCTCGTCAAAATCCGATCTGTTATAGTTTCTGAGATTTGCGCGTTACAACGAATGAATTTAACAAACACAAAACCAAAGTTGCTCAGGAGGTTATGTATTGTCCAGAAATTAATATGAAAAAAATTGAAATCGGCGCAAAATTATTTTTTCGATTTCTAAAATTTATTGGTAGTAAAAGTATGCATATTCCTTCAAAATAATATCATTCCTACAAAGTTTATGTTATCACGTTTGCGAAATTCTGTAATTTTATTAGAAATTCAGTCATTCAAGCAAAATTCTGGGATTTCAGTGGAATTCCTACAAAATTACATCATTAAAATTAATTCATAATATTTATCTTCAGTCAATTTTGCAAAATTCTGACATTTTGAAAAATCTCATAATGCTTGCAACATTCTACAATTTTCTAAACAATTTCAATTCTACAAATTTTCTCCAATATTCTGTAATTTCTGCCAAATTCTATCGTTCCTGCCAAATATTATCAGCCCTGAAAATGAGATAGAGGAAAAGAGAAGGAGAGAGAAAAGTGTAAGGGAAGAAGGAGGTAGGGAGAGAGAGGAGTAAAGTTAAGGAGAAGAGTAAAGACAGAAGAGAGGGAGAATAAGATACGGAGGGGGAGCGAGAGAGAGATAGAATGAGATAGAGGAATAAGGAAGGAGAGAGACAAATGTTAAGGGAGGAAGGGAACAGTGAGGGAGAATGAGATAGAGGAAAAGAGAAGGAGAGAGAAAAGAGTAGAAGGAGAAAGAGATACGGAGGATAAGCGAGAGAGAAATAGTGGGAGAGAATAATTGGATAGAGAGGACAGTAAAATATCCTCCATTCTCTTAGGTTAAGGAAGACTTGAAAGTGAGAACTTTGAAGATAAAACTTTTATCGATAAAGTTGAGAAAGTTGAAAATGAGAGAGATGGAATAAGATAGATAGAGTGAGAGAGAGAGAGAGAGAGAAAGAGAGACGCAAGAAGCAGGAGCAAAAAAATGGGATACAAAGGAGAGAAAGTGTGATAAAAAGATTATGAAGAAGGGAGAGGTACAGGTTTTCTTCGTCATTCTGGATTTAATCCGAGAAGATAATAGTATACAAGAATGATAATTGTAGGATATCTCTTGAGAGATAAATATAGAGGAAAGAGAAAGAGGAAGAAAGATAGCAATAAAGAGAGAGAGGGCGATAGAGAAAGAGAAAGAAAGACAAAGGAAAAGAGAAATAAAGAGACATAGAGAAGGAAAGAGAGAGAAGGAGATAAATAAATAGAAAGAGAGATTAAGAGAAGCTTAAGAGAGAGAAATAAAGAGGAGATAAAGAGAGAGAGAGAGAGAGAGAGAGAGAGAGAGAGAGAGAGAGAGAGAGAGAGAGAGAGAGAGAGATAAAGAGGTGACAGGGAGGGATGCGTAAGGGTTAAGGGAGGTTTACAGTATAAGAAGTGGGTCATTACGTGCCTTGATAATCTTTAAAATGTGGGGACAGAAATGCAGGGATTTAATTTGTTCCTAATTGTCTTTTGATATGTTTTGCGCTCTTTTTGAAGGGGTTTTAAAGTAGATTGAAGGTGTTTTAAAGTAAGGGGAGTATTATATGACAGTTACTCTTAAATATACATATAATTTGTAACAGCAGACATCATGTGAACACTTAGGTGAAGCAATATTCAGAATTGTGAGTACATGGATTGGTAATTTTCTGCTGATAATCTTCGGCCTTACTCAGGTTGGTGAGATTAACGTCATTAGCTGGTTTGCTTGCCCAGCGAACGGTGTGAAAAAAAAAAAAAAAAAAAAAAAAAAATGCCTTCGTGATATGTCTGAGTTTAAAGGGTTCTTATTATTATTATCTATTATTATTATAAAACAAATTTAAACAAGTTATTTAAAGTACAGACTTTAGACACGTAAGAATTGGCGTGGAATATTTACAAAGTGAAATCATTAAAACATAATTTGATCAAGGGTAGTGCTAATGCTCACGGCATTCTCTTCTGCATTCTTTTTTAAACAAAAGTGATGTTGAATTAGGTGCACTGGTAGTCAAGGGATTCGTTGGTTCAAATCCAACCCAACAAATACATATAACTAAATCATGTATAACTAAATCTTACCTTAAATTGATGTTACAATGAATCACAATGCACGAAACCACATCTGAACATTAGTTTTATAAGAAATTAGTTGGTTATTTTTAGAAAACACATACAACACTAATTTATATCAATAATAATTTAAAACCAGAAAAAAAATCATGATATTTTTATTTTGGTAATTGATCAATTGTAAATAATTCTATTATCAGTCAAACTAATTGAAATATTTATTTTATTAATTAATCAATTGTAAATAATTCTATTGTTAGTCAAGCAAATTGAAATATTTATTTTATTAATTAATCAATTTTAAATAATTCTATTGTTAGTCAAGCAAATTGAAATGTTTATTTTAGTCATTAATCAATTGAAAATAATTATATTATTAGTCAAACAAATGAATATTAAATGCAAATTTTAAGTCCCCATGCCTGTTCTTGGTAGAAAGAAATTCTCTTCTATTTCTTGAGGGGAACTGTGCCAGTCTTTTGTACCTGACACTTTCCTTCTTAGATGAAATCTTTTAGGTACTTAAATAATAATTACCTAATCTTGCCAAAACTAATCTACGTTCACAATAAAACTAGTATGTTCTAGGATAAATAAACGCATATTATTTTCTTTAAACAGAATGAGTAAATCCAACAAAAATAGTTCGCTAGAACTTTTTTAAGGTTAGGATATACTAATTAGTCCTAAAAATAGTTTATTTTCATACTTAGCAACGCGCAAATTTCATTACTAGTGCACGGGTTTCAACCAAATAAATTGAACAAACAATGTTGTGTGTTTTCTAACTTAGGTTATCAAATGAAAGATGAAACACTAAGTGCATTTAAAATGCACTCACTCTTTTTCTCACATTCACTGAAAAAAATACATTTATTTGTATAAAATAATTAAATGTATTTTATGAACTGGAACAACTTTGAAACTTATTAAACGGTCTCAGCATTTTTTCAATCTCTTTTTAAAAAATGTAAATTTAAATTGTTGTGTTATTTAATAAAAAAATATTTTTAATTTATTAAAATGATATTAAATGTAAACATTATTAATTTATTATTTACAAAATTTTATCTTTAGCAAATAATCAGCCAAAATAACCTACAAACAGAATAGAGAAAAATATTTCTATTATTGATAAGTATTTTTGTAAATTATATTATACCTATTTTTATTATTTAAAGAAACAAAAAAATACTGTTAACTCGTGTTTCTACAACAGAAAATAAGTACGTACATTTTATTCCACAGTAAGCAACAACAAAAAATTATCCGCGCAAAGGTTTCGACGCGACGCTGTGCTATTGTTGACACTGCAAAGCCTGGGTAGCAACTGAAACATTTGACAACTTTCCGGCGCTTTTCCGAAGCTCAGATTTTCCGAAAACCCCTTTGCAAAAGAGCAAGAGAGAGAGAGGGAGAGGGAGATGGAGAGGAAGATGTAGAGAGAGAGAGAGAGAGAAGGGGATTTTTCTTTTAGTGTATACGTGTAATGTCGGCAGCTTTCGGCACTTTACGCTGGTCAGCAACTTGGGGCGACATAGGTCTGTCGGGTTTAGGGGCTCTAAGTACCTAACTTAGGAATAAAAAGGGAGACGAAATCGGATTTTCAACTTATTATTATTATTGACATATAAGCTGAAACTTGGTAGGTAAATAACATTGGGGATTTCAGCTACATTTTCCGGGCAAACAACCCAGCAACTCAAATCAGCCTCACCCATCCTGAGTGGGGTGCAGAATGTGGATTGACATGTTGAATAATGTAATGGTACGTGTTGTTGACGAAGTGTTGACGCGCCCACTTCTAAAATCGAACCACCCCCGTCAAACCATGTACGAGAAAAAAGAAGATGAG
Organism: Bactericera cockerelli; assembly: GCA_024516035.1. NCBI lineage: Eukaryota > Metazoa > Arthropoda > Insecta > Hemiptera > Triozidae > Bactericera > Bactericera cockerelli. Next base: position 25,715,095 of record CM044962.1, read on the forward strand.
CGTTTCACAGCTTTTTTTATTTCGTAGACATGAAACAGGGGCTGCTGTAGACGCTTGTGGTCTATGTAGTAGCCTGCCCATCCCGTAGTATGCCTACCCTCTGATGGGCGAGAAGTGACACAATACTTCCCATTTAGGTGCTGGGTCAACCGGAAAGTGCACAGGAAGGTATCCCTTACAAACAACTGTAATAAAATTTTGAATACAAATTTTTGTCGGCGCGGGGTTTGAACCCAGGAGCTCCCGCATGTCAAGCGAGTGCTTTACCACTGAGCTACTTGAACGCTCTGATATAAATAAAAAATCCTGGAGAACAAGAACAGGAGAAAAAGGAATTCGAGCAAACTGGCACACAGAAACAGGAAAACAAGAACGCAGAACTTTTAGCAGCACAGCAAAAAACTAGTTGATAAATGTGAAAACTTGGAACATTACGCAACCCAGGAAAGATGAACTAGTTGATTTTGAGGGTGATTACAAAAAACCCCCAAATAATCAGTATAAACAGAAAAGTGAGAAGTTGTACTAGATGTACATGAATATCAGAACATACCTGGACAGCTGTTTCGAGCTTATTTGCTCTCATCAGCAGGTAATAGTTCTGAATATCCATGCCATCAATTAACCTGTCTATGTTAATCAGTATAAACAGAAAATAATCCTATATTTTTCTTTTGTTGCGATGATTTTAGTGAATTTGCCATTTTTGAACTCTACTTGCAAGTAAGGGTGAAAACTGGGTCATAGGAATAAAACTTGTGTCATTGAAAAAGATTATTCATAATGATTTTTTTTTTTTTTTTTTTTTAATATTTTTTGATAAAAAGTCTGGTTAGGGGACTATAAACAAAAAAATACAACACCAATTGATATCTACATAAGCGTTCAAGAGAAGTTCTTCAGGATGTTGAGAGATTTACATATTTTACCCTCTTATTTAGTATCAGTATAAACAGCAAAGTGAGAATTTGTATTAGATGTACATGACTATCAGAACATACCTGGACAGCTGTTTCGAGCTTATTTGCCCTTATCAGCACGTAATAGTTCTGATTATCCATGCCATCAACTAACCTCTCTATTTTAATCAGTATAAACAGAAAAGTGAGAATTTGTATTACGAGCGAACCTACTCAGGTAGCTGGGACGATTCCTAGCGAATTTAGGGTAAGATTCCCGTCTTAATCAGGACTTAAACCAAATAGAATCGTTGTGTGTAGGAAGAAGACCCAGCTCCACGACCAATCAACATCAACCATGAGGTTGAATAATGCCGAGTAAAGATCACGAACATCCAAGTAAAGATTAAGAAAATCTTCCACCGCTGGAGATCGAACCTAGGTCACCATGCGTGCAATGCCTAGCGCGCTAACTCACTCGGCCGCGATGACTATTGTAAAGGCAAAAAGGGAATATAAGAAGAAGTGGAGGAGGGAGGGAGGGGAGGATGATATTTCATTTTTATCATCTCTTATAACTGCCGTTGGTACTATGGTATTTATACAGGGTTCCTGTATTGCCATTGAAACTCCGGTGCTATAGGGCAGTCGAATCTGGATATGAGAGTATTAGAGATATAAGAAAAGCTATTTAAGAAACTGGTCCAAATTAAGCAATTATGTGGTCCAATCAAGTACATCAACAAATAAGTTGAATTGGAACCAGTTGTTCTGATGTATGTATTATTTTTGTTCCAAATAAAGGTTTATTTATTTATTTGCGGTCCAATTTAGGCAACTTGATCTATGATTTGATGTGGTTCAAATTAGTGAACTTAATCTATGAAATGATGTGGTCCAATTTAGGCAACTTGATCTATGAATTGATGTGGTCCAATTTAAGCAACTTCATATATAAATTGGTCCAAGTGAGGACGTTACTGTCTTTTTTAATACAGACATGTAAATAATAAACCAAAACAGCAGCACACTATATTTGGTTATGATCACTTGTACAGTTTTCCAAAAAAGTGAAAGAAAATGTATGCACTGGGTGGGATTCGAACCACCGGATCCCCACGCTACCTGCATTACCAGACTAGCGCCTGAACCACTTGACTACTAATGCACGGTAGTCAAGTCCAGTTTAAAATTCATACTGCCCAACTAGACTATACTAATGCACGGTAGTCAAGTCCAGTTTAAAATTCATACTAGCCAACAGAACTATGTAGGACTTATGAGTCCCATTATTCCAGCAGTGAGCTCAAGACGTAGGTATTATTGGATATTTCTTTTTTTTAGTTAAAAGTTATTATATTTGTGTCACACAACTACGTGATATCACATCTACTCAAACTCGCTTTACTAAATTTACGCTGAAACCCGTACTTGAACCACCGACCTCCAGGTTACAAGTCCGCCGCCTTATCGATCAAGCTACTGAGGTCGGTTTTAATAAATTATGTAATAAAAAAAGTAGTCATCGTGCCAGAGTGTGTTAGCGCGCTGGACATTGCAGCATAGTGACCTGGGTTCGATCCCCAGCGGGGCAGGATTTTCCTGCTCTGTATTATGGACAACATATCAGAGGCACGCTTTCTAGTGAGTAGTGAGTATGTTTTACCTTTGAAATATAAGTCCCCTATTGTGTTTAATATGAAGAAATCTTTGGAAGAACCCTGTATGAAAGATGTTGAGCCTTATGAAAAATTACATTTCAGGGAATTTATAAGATGGACGAGGAAGACAGAGAGAGGGAGAGAAAGAGAAGGAGAGAAAAAAAGAAAGTGAAATATAGAAAGAGAGAAATGGAAAGACATAAAGAAGAAGAAAGTAAGAGAGAGAAAAAGAAATAAAGAGAGAGAAAAGAAAGAGATAGTTATGGATGGAAAGATAGAGTTAGAAAAAGAGAGAAAGAAGTAGAGCGTAGAGCGTTAGAAAGAAAGAAAGAAAGAGAGAGAGAGAGAGAGAGAGAGAGAGAGAGAGAGAGATAGATGCGAAGGAGGAATATACTTCTACATCTTCATGAGAAAATTTTCCACTTCTCAGATTTATCTCCGGGCGTGTATCTATTTTCAAATTCATCTATTTCATTTTCTTCTTCTTCTATTTAATCTTCTTCAATTTCTATTATTGTAGGTAGGTAGGTAGGTAAATTTTATTTATTGTAATAATCAAATTATTATAATAATGTTGGCTTTAAATTAAAAAGAAAAAATAAACTATCTATATAAATATACATATTATTTAAAGAGCAATGTAACAGTATTACACATTTACTAAATACCTAACTATAGCATTTTATCCAATTTTATGCAAGAGGCTCCAAAGACCTTGTCTTCAAAGCCTCCCGCATAAAATAAAATATACTATTAATATTTACTCTTTCATTAAAATTCAACAGAGAAACAAAATCATGAGCGCTATCTATCAGTAGTTGTTTAATAAATTTATCCCTTATAAGCTTGTATAATGGGCATTCTAGGAAGAAGTGCTGTAGGGTTTCAGGGTGGTTCAAATTACATTTAGTGCACATTTCCTCTTGATCCCATTCATAGTTGATACCATTTAACATTATTTTCACCACTTTACCCGCTAGCCTAACTTGTGCTACAACTCTTATCTTATTTATAGCCATATTGTTTTTTAAATATTCTGAAGGAAACAAAACTTCAAGATCGTATTTGGTTAATTTTAACTTTAAGTCTCTTAGTATTCCCCCAAAACTTGACAGTTCCAATCTTTCCCAATCTCTACTAATTAGTTGTTCATAATATTTTTCATACATAATTGATTTTAAAGACTTCAGAGTTTCGGAGTTTTGAGCCGACCAGAGCTCTTCATATCCCAACTGAACCAATTTTGTTTTGAGCAAAGACACCCAGTTGTACTTATGCACATTACTTGAGCGAAGATCTTGGTCTACTAGCTTATCATAACAAATACGAGGGTAACGATTTGATGGCATTTGCAAAAGTTTGAGCCACCACTCTATCATCTGTTTAAAAATATGAAAAGTCAGTTTAACCACACCCATTTCTAGACGAAGCATATAGCCGGGTGTACCTCTTGGTAAACAATAAATTGACTTCAGGAATTGAGATTGGCACTTCTCTAGCTCCTCTTCATATCGACAAGCCCAGACCTCGGCTCCATACAACACGGTTGTCTTCACTATTGCATTGAACAGGGTCATCCTTCCTTCGTAGGAGTCCGTCTTCGAGTTGGAAAGAATTTGCCTCACATTAGCTATTGCTATCCGACCCTTGGAGAGCGCCTGCTGAGTTGCCTTGTGGAAAACTGCATGCGAAGAAAAGCGAATACCAAGATAGTTGTAGTCACTAACCACCTCCAAGCGTCTCCCCGCATAGTGAAATACATCCGAAGTCGCCACTCTTCCGCCTCGCCTGAAAATGACAACCTGAGACTTGGACTCATTGACAGTCATCCTGTTCTCTTGGCAGTAGAGGAAAAGCAGATCGAGTTTTCTTTGAAGATCAATACGGCTCGTTCCAAAAACAATAAGATCGTCTGCATATAATAGTAAAAGTATGTCTATCGCACTCGTGACACTTACTCCCTCGACACCGCGACTCCTCATGTAGGTTTCTAAATCGTTAACAAAAATAACAAAGTTAAGAGGAGATATAGAATCCCCGGTTATAACTCCCTTGGTTATGCTGCATGCTGGGGTAAGTTTATCTTCCACGCGGATCTGAGCACTTGAATGTTCGTAAAGAGTTCTTATTACAGATATCACTTTTCCAGAGATGCCGAATGAAAACATTTTTTTAAACAATAGGTTATGATCTATCTCCGTGAATGCCGATCTAAAATCCACAAAAGCTACAAACAGTTTTCTTTTCTTTATGAGGTGCAGGTTGATTATGCTGGTTAAAGTAAAAATGTTGTCCACACAACCTCGGCCTGGCCTGAACCCTGCTTGAGCTTCTATGAGGAGTTGATGGCTCTCACACCAGCACAACACTCTCTGGGAGATCAAATAAGTAAATAATTTAAATACGTTATTCAGCAGCGAGATCATACGGAAATTTTGAGGATCCAATGGGTCTCCCTTCTTGTACAGCATAAAAATATAGGACTTTGTGAGGTCTTCTGGTATTTGTCCTCCATCGAACACAAAATTTAAGAAATTTAAAAGACTTTGCTTCCAATCTGTCCCCAGTACTTTGAGGTATTCATTTAAAATAAAGTCAGGGCCAGGACTTTTATTATTTTTCAACTGTTTCAAACCTTTTTCCAGCTCGCCCAAAGTTAGTGGCAAATCCAATGAGTCTCTCAACACATCAACAAACATAATTCGGTTCAAGTTATTTTCTTTTTGAGGATATATTTCTTTTAAGTGTTCAGTCCAAACTTCAATTGATATTTGATTACATTTATTTTCTTTCTTTGGACGGTAAGATTTTACAGCTTTCCAAAAATCACCACTATGTTTTATGTTTCTGAGTTTTTCTTTGTACAAATTTTCATGTTCATTTTTTAAATTTAAGCACAGTGTAAAGTACTTCTTTTTAAATTGCAAAAATAAATCCAAGTCTTTTTGTGAGTGATTCCTTCTCCATTTTCTATGGTGTTTGCGAAATAAAAATCTTAGAGTTCGACACTCGGCACTATACCATGGATTCTTATTGTATTTCCCGCTGTACACTGTAACCTCCTGCACTAGCTCGTGCCGCAACACACACTCATCAATTGCATTTTTTAGAGCTTCATATACTTTTACCGGCTCTGTAGAAATATACTTTGAATTTAGACACCACGTAAATGAATCTATCTTGGTTTTATTTTCTGTCCACTTGTACTTCTTAATTTTCACTGATTCCGCGCCACTGACGACTGCAGCTCGGCCGCCACACTCCACCTCCATGAACAGGCTCACGGGCAGATGATCCGACGACACAATGTCCTCCGAGACACGCAACTCCAGCACCCACTTGCACAGCTCCAGGTGACACCAGATCAGATCGACTACACTTTTCCCTGCTTTACTAACATACGTAAACTGACCTGGTATGTCACCTTTAGTCCGGCCATTGAGCACTATGAGTCCGTACTCCTCCAGACACTCCATCACCATTTCACCTCGCTTATTCGCCACCTCGTCCAGGGATAGGCGTTCTGCTAACATTTCATACTCTTCCGCCAGTTCGCTTTCCAAGTAATTCTGATCTGCAATTCTGGCGTTAAAGTCACCGCCAATAATGATATTATTCTCACCGCTATATTCATCTAAGATATTTCTTAATAAGATCAAAGCCTCGTTAATACAGCAGCTTGGGGTGAAATAAACATTTCCCAAGGTAATGTCCATACCGTTAGGACAAATTACTTTTATGAAAATCCATAAATTAGAAATACTCAGTACAGAGAAGCAGATTTCTTTTTTAATTAACACAAGGAGACCTCCACTGGCTCGTCCTTTTTGTTTATCTTTAGTTGCAGCGGAAAATACTATGTCATAGTATTTGGATACCAGCGGTAGTAGTGGCTCTGACAAAGCCCAAGTCTCACTGATGCATATTATATTCCAACATAATATTAAATTTAAATCATGAACGCAAGCATTATTTAACTTACTCATACCGTTTACATTCCACCAAGTTATCCTTAGTATGCTGTGTAGATACGTTACATCGCTCATACGTTTTTTGGATCCTGTTCGTTATTGAGATACTGCTGCATTTTCTGCTGGGTTAGAACCGGAGTTGTGCTCCTGCTCGCCGCGCCCCCACTGTACGACGCCAGGTCAGGGATCAAGAGTGGAGAAGAGCGGGTGCGTGTGTGAGGCTCAGCCGCCAGGGAGGGGGTGGGCGCAACACCGCTGCCAAAATAGGTTCCTGTTGATACATGTTGAGATATAGGGAAATGATTATTAATTTGCTCTGAACTCATAATATTAACATCCTGCGAATGAAACAAAGACTCAGAACTTCCCATGTTGACACGCTTGTTGGTGTTTTCCGTCTGGGGCGACTGTGAGAGTGCCCTCGCCCTCTTGTTGCCCGTGGTATGTGGATGCGCCGCCCCTCTGCTATCATGCACAATCAACCTGCCTGAACGAACCACCGCGTATTTACCCTCCAATCTCAACCTCTTCATCTCGCCAAGTAGCTGTTTTTCTTGCTCTCTAACTTCTGGTGATGTATCTTCGTAGATGAAAATGTATGTGCCTTTCAGCTTACCTTTACTTTTTAAAATATCAAACTTTCGTCTTTGTGTTGTAAAAGCAATCAATACTGGTCTCGGTCCCTTACCAGGATTTCGCTTTCCTTGTCTTCGAGAAAAATCAAGCTCCGCCAAAGTAAAGTCATTAACTTGCAACTTGTTCACTATTAACCCCAGAACTTTATTATCCAACTGACGGAATGTCTCGTCTTCACTCTCTTCCAAGCCAAATATTATTAAATTTTTTCTTCTTTTGTCTTGATCCAAATATTTCACAGTCTTTGTATGACCTGCCACCTGCTGAGCCAAAGGCTGGAAAGCATTATAGAAGTAATCCAATTTGGCATTAACATTGACATTACTCTCAAGGCATTTTTGTTGTAACTCTCTTATAGAGGCCAACTCCTGACCCAGTGCATTCATGTCGCATGGGTTCCCTTCTTCACCCATGATCTTGGTGACAACAACAAAGCACACGGAATAATATCAGTAGGTACGCTACTTGTTACCTGCAATGCAACACCCTAATATGATCAGTTATCTAGAGTGTGTAGGTACTTGGTATAGCGTATATCTATGTAGCTTCTGTATCTGTACTCATACCTAAATCACAATACAATGAATGAATGAACTTTGTGATTGCCTTTCAGATAGATAATACTTTGATCAGGTAGAATATGATAGTACGGTATCTCTTATCAGTGAATGCGTAAATGATAAGGTACTCGAAATTTACGATTTACTATCAATTTCTCCCACCCGATTGCGCAGATATCATTATCATCTCTATGCGTCGGTTTCAATTGGTAAGTTGGTAAACCTGGGTGTGATGGTGAGGCTCTCTATTGAACTTTTGAGTAAGTTTGTGAAATGATTACCAAATTCCGAGTAATTAGTGACGCGGTCCTGCGCAGAAGCTCATAAACTGTTAAGATAATAAAATTATGTTCGAATTTCTAAGAATTTGTATCTTCACTGATAAACGGGATTCTAGCCATCTTGGATTTTAATTTCAAAACTGTTGCACAATAAGAAATCTCGAACTTACGGCGGTATTTGCACACGCCCAGAAGTCTCAGCTATTGCAAAATGAATCTTGCAGGCCAAACATTTAATTAAACACTTATTTAAAACACTACAACACTTAAAAACATTTTTTTAAACATAAAATTACGGAGAACAAAAATTGTGTGACTGCACTTAACTAGCTCATCTTGCCAATTCTATTATTGTTATTCTTACGTTGGCGTTACTAGCAAATTATTTCTTAACAGTAAGTATAAGTAAGTAGGAAGAGTATTTCTCAACAGGAAAAGTATTGAAATTATGTTACGCACAATTAACGGGATGTAGGAAAAAAAAATTGACATTAGTAAGGATCTTGATGAAGTGTAGTCAAATAGTTAACACGCTAGTCTGGTGCTCCAGGCAGTGTAGAGCTCCGTTGTTTCGAATTCCATAAAGTGCATGAATTTCACCTCAATAATTTGAGTATATATGTGACCACAATAATTAAGAATCTGAGGGTTAGGTGGTAGAAAATGCTCTAAGCATCAACCTCGCCTACTCGTTACCTTCCACTATTTTTCTGCTTCTTTTACTCTGTCTTACCCCGCTTAAGCAGGGTCGACGTTGTTTAAACTCATAGTTGAGGTTGGTTGGTTGTAGCACATTTTTACGGCTGAATGCCGTTCCTAACACCAACGATTCTATTTCATCTAACGTCCTGATTAGGACGGAGGTTTTACCCTCTATTCGCCGGGAATCTTACCAGCTACCCATATTAACCTCACCCTGCCTGGGTAGGGTCGGAAATGAGAGCCTCACATGTACGGAGGGAACAGAATTTTCTGTGCGAAAAGTCTGCTCCGCCCGGGGATCGAACTCCGGATCTCTGGACTACGGGCAGCAGTCACAACCGGAGCCGTGCGGTTACCTTCCACTAAAGCAGGGGTTCCCAAACTGTGGTCCACGGACTACTGTTGGTCCGCGAGAAGGTTTCAAGGAAGAGGTGGTGCTAGTGGTCCATGGAAAATTATTAAATTCAAAAGTGGTCCTAAAGAGTACTATTATTATACAAAGTTTAGTAATGGCTTTGGAACGGCGATCTGCCGACGATAGTACAAGGTAAAAGGATTAGCTGGTGGGACACGCGGACCCAATACAATATCCTCCATAAATTATTGCAGATAAAGATCAGGCAGGGCACTTCGCAGAGTGGCTCCTTGAAACACGAACTAATATTGGAAAGGAAGAGACAATATAACGGTGGAATAAATTAGATGGAGAAGTAAGGGGATGGGGGGGAGGAGAAGAGGAAGAGAGGGAGAGAGAGAGAGAGAAAGAGAGAGTGAGTGAGAGAGAGGGAGTGTAAAAGAGGGAGAAAGGAGAGAGCAAATAGAGAGAGATACAGATGAATAGTGAAAGAGGGTGAGAGAGAAAGGGAAATAGAGAGAGACTGAAAGACAGACAGTGAGAGACAGAGAGCGAGAGAAAGAGAATTAGTGAGAGAGAGAGAGAGAGAGAAAAAGAGAGAGCGAGAGAAAAGAAGATTTAAAAAGGAAAAGACGAGAGAGGGAGAGTAAAATAGAGAAAGAGAGAGACCAAAAGAAAATAAGTAAGAGACAGAGAGTTAGAGAGAGATAAAGGAAGACTGAAAGAGGAGAGAGAAAGGGGGGGAGAAGGAGAGAGAGAGAGAGAAAGATGGGTATCATGAAGAAAGTCACAAAGGGGGGCGAAAGAGGAAGAATAGAAGAAAATGAGAATAAAGAAAGGATGAAGAGAGAAAGAAAGAAGGAGGGTCAAAAGATAGTGGGAGAGGAGAATCAGAGGAAAAGGAGGGGGAAGATTAGAAGATTAGGAGGACGAGGAAGAGGGAGAGAAGGAGTGGGGAGGGAAGGAGTGGGGAGAGCGGGAAAGAAAAAGAGGAGGATTAGATGAAGAGAAGAGGGGGTGGGAAGATTAGGAGAACATGAGAAACGGAAGCACAAGAGACATAGGTACACTCACCACCACATTTATTGGACCACCTCTCTGTGTTTTTACGAGGACAATATTTAATAAGTATAAAATAATCTCATATGGACAAATAATAAACAACTATTAACCTAAAAAATCCTGATTGTTAAAAATCAGCATGGATTTGTAAAAAGTAAGTCCACGGGCTCAAATTTAGCCTCATTCATTGAATTTGTTTCCCCTTCTCTTGAAAATGGAAATCAAGTGGACTGTATATATTCAGATTATTCATCTGCTTTTGATCTCGTAAATATCAATATCTTATGTTCAAAACTTAAATCTTACGGACTTTCTGATATTTCCTGGTTTTACAGCTATCTATCAAATAGAATTCAAATAGTAAAATATGAAAACACATGTTCAATTCCGATAACTGTGAATTCAGGATGTCAACAAGGTGGACATTTGAGCGGTTTGCTTTTCAATGTTTACATCAATGATTTACCATCCTATATTGATGATTCTATTGGGGATTGGTTATTTGCCGACGACTATAAATTGGCAACAGTGGTGAAGGGTTCAGCTAACAGCGAGCAATTACAACATGCTATCGATTCTCTGGTCTCTTGGTGTGAAATTAATAGAATGCATCTCAACATCAAAAAATGCCAAGTAATGACGTTTACTAGAAAAAAAGAACCCTTATTGTTTGATTATTACATCAACGGAGAGAAAATAGCCCGAGTGACTGAGGTCAAAGACCTAGGAGTTACCTTGACTCCAGATCTCAAATTTAACAACCACTATCAAGTAATAGTTGGCAAGGCATTCAAAACACTTGGGTTCATTAACAGATACTCCAGAGGTTTTGAGTCTCCTCTTACTCTCAAAACGTTATTTTGTTCTTTAATCAGGTCTTCTCTGGAGTACTGCTCCACTATCTGGTCCCCAAGTTATGGTTGCCATGTTGACTACATTGAGAGGGTTCAAAGGAGGTTTTTGAGAGTATTGGCCTACAAAATGAATAATAACACTAATAATATTAATTACAAAGAATTAATGAATCAGTTCAACCTCCAAACATTAGAACACAGGCGAGATGTTTGTGATGCGATTTTCCTTTTAAAAGTTATTAACAACCAACTAAACTGTCCTGAGCTTCAATCGCAAATTAAAACTCGCGATAATGTCAAAAATACTCGCAATAAAAATCCATTTGTGACAAATTTTTGTAGGACCAATATTTCTCAGAACCATCCTATCAATAGGTGTATACGTTTTTTTTTTCGCTTGAGTGCGTCGCACTGGATAGTCGCGCGTAACTCACGAAATAATTTTGAAATCGAAAATATTTTCAAAATCAAAATTAATTTTCAATTCTTTTCGAATATTTCATATTATTTTCATTTAATTACTAAAGAGACACTGAGCACCTACCTACTCAATTATCCTATTCATATAAATCCTAAACTTAATAAAGAATCTAAATAATATTTTTACTATTCATAGTGCAATAACATGAACAAACACCGAAATTGTTCAATGAAGAATCACAACATCCCATTTTACAAACTCAACATCCCAAAATTTAGAAGAAAACCGGTTTAAAATACAAATGAACTAAGCAATCCTGTTATCATTATGAACTTCATAAGAAATATCCTATGTCTGTGCCATATTTTCTTACTGTACAGTAACATGAACCTAAAATTAAAATACTCCAGCAAAACACTCATTAACATCTCAAAATCACAGCATCACAGTACCTTGGAAGAAAACTTAACCAAAAACCTGCAACATTTCTACATTTACAAAACAAATGCCAGATACAACAGCAACAAGCACAGAAGAAAAGATTATACCCTAACTACAATAGTCAACTGGAATATAGAAGGATATGAAGGTGTCAACAAGAACTCACCCGATACAGATTTATTCAAGAATGCAGACCTAGTAATGTTAACTGAAACCCTAGACACTGAAGATAAAATCAACCACCCCGGATATTACAAAATATCATCCTTGGCACTAAAACCTGATAAAGGTAGGCCTGTTGGAGGAATGGCTCTTCTCTATAAACCACACCTAGAATTGATAGAAGTAAGTAAATCAGATAACAAAATACATGCTATGACCCCATTTGGACACATATTTTCATATTATTACAATCCTGACACAAATATTGCAGATATTATTGAAGAAATAACACATGATATTTCAAACATTGACAACACCACAACTTGCATCATAGGAGGTGACTTTAACTGTCGTATGGATTCCCACTGTACAAAAGGTGATACGTTACTCCACCTGATGAACACTTATCACTTCAGATTAATGAATGATCCTAATGAACCAACTTACTATGCACACAATGGAACCAGCACAATTGATTTACTCTTTGTAAGATCCAAAAAAATAAATGTTCTATACAATTTTAATGTATTAAATGATCCCATAAGAAAACACCAAAGAACTTTCTCAACCATTAGATTAAAAAAGTACATCTCAATAAAAGCAAATTCTAAAACAAAAATATCAAGAAAAGTAGATGAAAAAAGAATTGCACTTAATCCCATATCCTCAAAACTTCAACCAGAAAATGTAAATGATATCATACAACTGAATAAAATACTTGTGAATTCAGCTAAAAAGAAGATCACCCAAAAGCATCATAAACCCTGGTTTGATTTAGATTGTAAAAATCTTAAACAAGAAATATTAGCAATGGTAAAACACACAACATATGGTCCAGAAATAACAGCTCTAAAGAAGAAATATAAAATTTTGATCAAACAAAAAAGAACGGCATATGAAGAAAACCAACTCATTAATAAATGCAAGTCAGCAAAGTCAAAACCATGGATCATGTTTGAAACCAAAGGAAGTAAACCTCACAATACAATAAAAATGAACACTCTCATAACACACTTTGAAAAATTATTCACAATAGACAACAATAACACCATAGAAACAATCAACACTACCGATGACACCTTGGACCCTGACAAATGGTATAACAAAAGAATAACTGATTTTGAAATAGAAAATGCCATGAAACTCCTGAAAAATAGAAAAGCTCCAGGAAATGATCAAGTATTTAATGAACACATCAAATCTACATACAACTATTTCAAATTTTGGTGGCTTATGTACCTAAACAATCTATTTAATAATGCAACCATCCCTGATACATGGAGAACAGCAACAATAAATATTCTCTACAAAGGCAAAGGGAACTCATCAGATCCCAACAATTATAGAGGCATTGCCTTACTCTCAGTTACATATAAACTGTACACCAAAATTCTCAACATCAGAATCATGACACATATAGACAGTAAACTACCTCCTGAACAATATGGATTCAGAAATGCAAAAAACTGCCAACAAGCCATCAATATTTTACGTACAACTGCATCTGAAATACTCCGCAAACCTAAAGGTTCATTATATTGTGTCTTTGTTGACTTTTGCAAAGCATTTGACAGTATCAACAGACACATACTACTAGAAAAACTGAAAGACTTTGATATAAAGGGAAAATTATTCAATGCAATAAGAAATATCCTAAGCATTAATTATTTACAGATAGATAATGGCATTGAAAAATCAAATAATCTTATCAAACAACAAATTGGTGTGATACAAGGAGACCCAATTAGTAGCACTCTTTTTCTCATTTATATTGCAAAAATCCCTGAAATACTTAATAAAATAGATACAATTAATGTTTTAATGTTTGCGGATGACCTTGTATTCTTCAGTGAACACCTAGAATCTATTCAAACAGCACTAGATGAATTACTAAAATACTGCATTGAAAACAAATTACAATTAAACACCAGCAAAACAAAAATAATTAAACTAAGAAAAGGAGGCAAATTGAAAAAATCAGATCATGTCACTTATAACAAGCAAGAAATAGAATTTGTAAACGAATATGAATATCTAGGAGTCACTATCCAACCTACACTTGCTATTACAAAACACATAGAAAAGAAGAAAATAAAATCTAATCATGTGATCGGAACCATACAAAACCTTCAAAAACTAAGTATCACAACAATAAATAAAATATTCATGATCAAAATATGGCCTATAATGTGTTATAGTATAGAAACATATCTTGACAAAATATCATCAGCACACCTAATAGACTTTGACAGGGTAAAAGCAAATCTCTACAAAAGAGGTCTTAGCCTTCATAAGAACACATCAAACACATTAGTATTTCATATGTCAAGTGTCAAACGCTTTGGTGAGGAAATAATTGAAAAATATAATAACCAGCTACTTGAAACCACAATACAAGAGTACCAATCCATAGTTGAAGAAAAAAATATGAAATTTGCAATAGAAAAATATACCGATGGACCAGCATTTTCCAACAACACCTGGAAAAAAGCAAACCAAGCAAACCGCCACCTCATCACCAGATTTACAGTACATGGGTTCCACCAAAAATTCTGTAAGAAAGCTTCTTACCACAACATCAATATTGAAGAATGCCAATGCAAGATATGCAACGAAAAAATTGAAGACAGGTACCATCTATATAATCACATAGACCTACAATATAATACTCTCACCTCTTTCCTAGAGAATCTATCTTAGTACCTTCTATTATTGTAATATGTAACAACAACCCAAACTGTGTGCATTAAATTTATACATAAAAACATCTAAGTAACCCTATATGAATAAATAAGAAGCCAGTGAAAGTATCAATATATATTTTCCATGTTTTATGTAATTTTACTTTTAAAAATATGTCATTCACTCATAGAAATGAAAGAATCTTGTTTGACCATTGAGAACTGAAGTAGGGAGAAAATTACTACTTGATTTATTTCCATTATTTAATTACTTTTATACATAAATCTGTTTATACATATTATATCTGTTTATATCTGTATATGCTCTGTACATCTGTTTATAACATTGAGAACTGAAGTAGGTGCAAGGTAGACTGAGAGAGAAAAAAAAAAGAGAGAGAATTGAGAGAATATATTATTTGATTTAATTTCTATTATTTAATTACTTTTATACATATATCTGTCTATACATATTATATCTGTTTATATCTGTATATGATTATAAATAAATAAAGCTACAACTATAAGTTGTGATACATGTTCATAATATACGTTTATGGAATATAATATCTAATCCACCCTATAATTTGAACATCTATGAAGAATCAGTTAACTCTTTGAGAGATAAACTTCTCATACTATCACATGTTCCACTGAGAGACTAGAGCATTATTAGCAAAGTTTTTATTTTTATTAAGAGATTTTTTTCAATTTTCATTTTTTTTTTTTTTTCAAGGTAGGATATTTCTTATTATATTAAGATTGTAGTGTTAAGTAGGGAAAACTTGTATAAATGGGTAGTTCCCGTAAGTTTATATAAAATTAAAAAAAAAAAAATAAAAAAACAACTTTATGTTAAACAAATTTTTCCTCATTTATTTGAGTTTGTGACCACAAAATAATAAGACTCGCAAGGTTAGGTGGTAGAAAATGCATTGAACATTAACCTCGCCTGGTTATTACCTTCCACTAAAACGTGTTATTATTATTATTGCATAGTCACTAATCAACAGATTTAGTCAATCAATGTTATGCACAATCAAATGGCTAATGTTTTGGTGGAAGAGAAAGCCACAGGCTTTAACCTCGCCCCTTGGTTCACTACATATTCTATTGTGTTCTTTTTTTTTCATGTCCTATTTTGTTGAATGTATCATGCAGTATATCAATAAAGTGTTAAATAATCATATTAATGGCCGTGCTTAATCAGGCTGTAAGTGACTATGTACTCCACTATCAGGTTTTCAAATGTTTGACGGATTTTTTTAAAAAAATTAATTCTTTCGAAGCACATATTCTGTTTTTCTAGAAGATCAACAGTAGGTCAATGGTTCTAATACTCATGAAAAACACGTTTTAATTAACTAAAGGAGGTCGGAGGAAAAATAATTCGTTTCTCAGTGGTTAAGAGCATTGGTTGCTGACCCGGAGGTTGTGGGTTCGAATCCCGGCCGGAGCCAAAAATTCTCACCAAGTTTTCCGTTTCCGAAATGACATAGGTGTAAAGGTAAAGTACCCTGAAGTAATACGAAAGCGGATGCGGGACACAAGTAGATTTAAAAAAAGGAAAATAATCTTACTACTTTTTTAGTAATTAATATTCACAACACATAAAACATTTCTCGAAAGACATCTTCCCGAGGCAATATGCTCAGCACTGAGGCAACGTTACCTCTCTGAACAGCGAAACTAAGTCTTTGCCTGAAATATTCCCCCGCGCGTCTGTGCTTCGTCTCAAGGACCTAACGTTTGGATATATGCTGTTAAACATTTCCAAAGCACTTGGCCCAAAAGAGCCAAAGGTTTCAAAGACGAAAGAAAAAAATTATAAAGATTTTGTAGGTCTTTGTATTTCAGTCACTTTTTTATATTAAGATCTTACTATTGTATTATTTCTAGTAGTTTTGCAAAGTATAGACCTCACTTAGCTTAAAAAATTGAACAAAGATTGTCATTTCAAATTCAATAGCCCACTTTCTGGATTTCAAATCAAAAATATCAACAAAAAATACCACTTTGGGTGCTTCAAGTTCCTTTTAGTTTTTTTGGTCACAGAGCAACCTCCTCAAATTTCACGGTCACAATACTACACACATGGAATGAATTAGAGTTTTAACAACTCTACAAAATTTCAAGAGTCTACCACTAATAAAATTAAAAAAAAAATTAATAAAAACAAAAAATCATTTTCAAATTTCACCAAAAAGGGATCCCATGCGGCCAATTTTTTTGAAATTTTAATTTAATCAAATTTGGAGCATGTGGTCTGGAGTTATACCTGAACAAATAGACAAACGAGATAGTCCAGTAACTAAATATAATCAAACAAAGCGCCAAATTATGAAACAGGACTAAATATCGTGCATTGGTAGCCAAGAGTTTAGTAATCCAGGTAGCTTAGAAATCCAGGTAGCTTTCCTCCTTTCTTTGAGTATGTGACCACATAATAATAATAATAATACTCTGGGGGCCAGGTGGTAGAAAATACTCTAAGTATTAACCTCGCCTAGTGGGGTAACCATCCACTAAAGAGTATTATTGTTATTACTAAATATCTATAAATAAAATTGTTAATCCAAGCCACTATCACTTAACAGTTGATATAAAGTCGCTGTGATTGGTCCCACGAGAGGGCGTGTTAATTTGATAGTGTATATTGAAGCTAATCTAATCCTGTTTCATGATTTGGGCGTTAGTTAGTGCTCATGGAAGTTAAATGAAAAGCAGCAATTGGTCCAATATTTCTGTCGGTGTATGTACGTTTCCTTCTGAGGAGTATAATGGGAATATTTATCATGTACCTTTTCTTATCTTAGTTCCCTGAACATTTTCTCCCGAAGTATTTCACCTAAAGAAGGAATTTGGCAAAGTTTATCTACTAGGGGGGGGGGGGGTTTAATAGTTGGAGCGTTAGTTTCTGGCCTAATGAAACATCAAAAATTTATTGAATTATATTAAGAAAGCCCCGGTGCAATTTAGAAAGCGCTTTGCTCTATGATATTTATGACTTAGGGTGACTGCTACAATAAAGGGATCTGTCCCGGTAGCTCAGTGTTAAAGGCGGCACTCTGTGAATTCGGAGGTCCCAGAGGTCGCGGGTTCAAAACCCAGCTGGGACATGACAAGTTGTCCTCCCATTTGGGATTTTCACCACACCATAGTACGTCATGGGTTCACTGCTGGAATATTGGGACTTAAAATGCCTACATGACGAAAACAAATAGACTAGGTTCATTTTATAACCTGGTTGCATGGTTTTCGGTGAAATGGCTAGAAGGTTTTCGACAGTTAACACTGAGACCTAATTAGATGTATTGTGACCAGTTGTTGTTGTAGACAGCTTGGCTACAGCTGAAGGGGGGAATGATGGTCTCCAGCCATCTTTATTTCAAAGTTGGCCCCTACTGAACCACATTTTTTTATGTGCGATCAACTTAGCTTTTTAATTATAAGACATTAAAATCTTAGGCAACTACAAGCTAGCCTGGCTTGTAACGGTTGGCTAGAATTTTGTTTGTTTTTTTTTTTTTTAAAGATGAGTGTTTCACAGTTTTTTTTATTTCGTGGCCATCAAACAGGAGCTACTCTAGACGCTTGTGTTCTATGGTGTAGCCTGCCAATGCCTCCCATCTGATGGTCGAGAAGTGACACAGTACTTTCCATTTAGGTGCTGGGTCAATACGAGCGCACCGGAAGGTATCCCTTACAAACAAATATAACCAAGTTTCGGATAAACTTTTTGTCGGCGCGGGGGTTCGAACCAGGGACCTTGGACCTTCCGCATGGCAAGCGAGTGTTAATAACTGAGCTATTCGTGCGCTTTAGTCAGTTCTCTGTTAATAGCTGGTACGATTCCCAGCGAGTAAATGGTAAACCCTCGTCCTGACTATCAGGAAGTTCTGATTTGAGATACATTTGAGTCCTGATTTGAGATACATAGTCAGGACGGGGTTTTAACCTCCATACGCTGGGAATCGTACCATCTACCCAGATTAATCTTACATGGCCTGGGTGGAAATTTACCAATAAAGTACCAAAAAATAATTATATATTTAGATGTATAATTATATATTTCAAACAATAATATGTGCTAATTCAAGTACTGTGTTTCTCAACAAATTTTCCCACTGCCTGAGGGCTGGGAAACAAGTTTCACGTAAAACATACACAATTCCAAATTACTTCATCTCATTTGCTACGCTTGCTATTTTTAATTCTTTGCGCCGAAAAACTTTTAAATAATCTACGTTTCTTTCGTAAAGAGTAAAACGACATTCAAAAATTCAAAATGCTCTTGGCGCAAAAGTAAAACTAAGTTTAACATACTTAGAATAATTTTAAGTATGTTTAAACTTGGGAAGTTATTTTTATTGATAAAAGTATGACTGAGTTTAACGTGACTATTTAAGGTATGTTTAAACTTGGAAAGTTTTTATTATTATTCTTAATTCGGTTATTTCTGATGTGAACTTGTGAACCAGCAAGTGAACTTTTGAAAATGAAAAAAAAAAAAAAAAAAAAAAAAACTAACGGAGAAGTGTTTGAGAAAGTTGACTCCAGTTGAATATGACGTAGTAAGCCTCCCCTCTGATGGGCGAGAAGTGACACAATATTACCCATTTGGATTACCCAATATTACCCATTATGGCATTATTATTATTAAACACTCTTAATCTGACAGAAAATTAGTATGTATGTATGATTTTATTTATGGTGAAGCGCAAGGCATCTTCACAATTTTTGTAGGTAACGCAGCATTACTAAGAGCCTCTTGTACTTTTCGAATTCTATTACATCAATTTCTTTTTACTCTGATCATCCCGCCACGTTATTCATTCAAGTAACTACTCATTTTTCCTCACGAGTGATGAGTGGACACCGAACATCCAAGTACAAAAATTCCTGCCCCGCTGGGAATCAAACCCAGGTCACTATGCGTGCAATGTCTAGCGCTCTAACTCACTCGGTGACTACCATAGAAATTAGTATGGCTATCCAAACGGCCATAGTGTTTATATCTACTCCTATTCAATATTTATTTAATTAACAGGTGTAACTCCCTAAAAATGAGTCTAATTCAGCAACAGACTGGTGTCTCATTGATGTCCATATCAAATTCGTAATCAGCACTTGCCAGCTTTCAAGGTGTACCGGTTGTCACTACTGCCCGTAGCGTAGTTCAGAGATCCCGAGTTGCATTCTCTGTTATGAGTCTCCTCACGAGGTATGAGTTGTCACTACTGCCCGTAGTTCAGAGATCCCGAGTTCCCTCTTCTGTTATGAGTCTCCTCACGAGGTATGAGTTGTCACTACTGCCCGTAGTTCAGAGATCCCGAGTTCCCTCTTCTGTTATGAGTCTCCTCACAAGGTATGAGTTGTCAATACTGCCCGTAGTTCAGAGATCCCGAGTTCCATCCTCTGTTATGAGTCTCCTCACGAGGTATGAGTTGTCACTACTGCCCGTAGTTCAGAGATCCCGAGTTCCCTCCTCTGTTATGAGTCTCCTCACGAGGTATGAGTTGTCACTACTGCCCGTAGTTCAGAGATCCCGAGTTCCCTCCTCTGTTATGAGTCTCCTCACGAGGTATGAGTTGTCACTACTGCCCGTAGTTCAGAGATCCCGAGTTCCCTCTTCTGTTATGAGTCTCCTCACGAGGTATGAGTTGTCACTACTGCCCATAGTTCAGAGATCCCGAGTTCCCTCTTCTGTTATGAGTCTCCTCACGAGGTATGAGTTGTCACTACTGCCCGTAGTTCAGAGATCCCGAGTTCCATCCAAGTACAGAGCAGGAAATTCCTGCCCCGCTGAGGATGGAACCCAGGTCACCATGCGTGCAATGCCTGGTGCACTAGCTCACTAAGCCACGGTGACTACTATTATTATTACACATTATTAAAACTGACCTCAGTAGCTTGATCGATAAGGTTCAAGTCCCGGTGTCAGCGTGGATTTAGTAATGCGTGTTTGAGTAGTTGTGATAACAACAAAGTGATAAACACAAATTATGATAACTAGCTTAACTATTATTATTACATATTATTATTATTTTCATATTTGCAGAGAAACATATAATTGCGACATCGCAAAACTCTGCATTTCCGTGCGCGTGCATAATTTTTTGCCAGCACTAAAAAAGAGAGAGAGAGAGAGTGAGAGTGTGGGAGAGATAAAAGGAAAGAGAAGAGAAAAAGAGAAGAGAGTAAGAGAAGAAGGAAAGAGAAGAGGGAAGGAGACAAAGGAAGAGAAAAAGAACGAGAAAAAGAAAGAGATGGTGAAAAAGAAAAAAAAACACAAAGAGATAAAGAGAATTAGAAAAAGAAAGGAAAAGGAAAAGAAAGTAAGAGTGAGGAAGAGAGAGAGGGAGAAAGAAATATAGTGGAAGAGAGACGAGCAGAGTTCATAAGAGGAAAGAGTGAGACTTAGCTAAGAGTAATACTCGTATAATATTTTAGTTTCACTCTCTTCTTTGTGAGAAACACACTTCGCTCTTCAAATGAAGAAAGAAAGAAAGAGAAAGAGAGAAGTATGGAGGGGAAGACAGAGGGGGAGATATGGAGGGAATGACAGAAGAAGAGGGAGAGAGAGACAAAGAGGGAGAGGGAGAGGGAGAGAAAGAGACGTAGAGATGAGATTAAGGCAGATGGGGAGAGAGAAAGAGATAAAAACGGATGGAGCGAGAGAAAAACGGATAGAGAGAGGAAAAGATAATGACAGAGAGGGAAAGACGGATGGAGCGAAAGGGAGAGGCAGGGACGGATAGTAAAAATACCTAGAGAAAAATTGCCAATAAAGATTGCAAAATAGATTACAAGAACAATAAATCATGATATGTGCTGGCCAATAAAGTACTCATGAGTCCTTTTTAGAAAGTACTTTTTGGCTACTATTTTTGTGTAAAATCAAAATCCTTAAAAAATGTTTCAAATGAGAAATTAGTTCCTCTCTTGTACATTATCTTATCAGAATAAAATCAGTGGTCAGTTTGGTGGAAGAGATTGCAAAAGGCAATAACCCCGCCCTTTAGTTAGGACATATATTATGTATATATTTATTTATATTTTTCTTCTGTGATATTGTATTTTAATTTGTAATTATTTGTGTTGTATATAATATGTCCTATTAATAAAGTGTAAATAAATAAAATAAAATAAGAGGGTAAGGCATAAAAAGCTTCTTAATATATTCTCAACTATTTTGAACAAAGGGCCAAGGTGTAACTATAACAATGTATTACCCCTTGCATTATAGAGAAGTTCCCTCAGTGATTTTTTTGATTTTTGAAATGATTCTAATACAACTTCTCTTTTTTTCTGTTTATACTGAAAGAAATAGAGAGGTTAGTTGCTGGCATGGATAATCAGAACTATTACCTGCTGATGAGAGAAAATAAGCTCGAAACAGCTGTCCAGCTATTTTGTGATATTCATGTACATCTAATACAACACCTTTCTGTTTATACTGATTCTGAAAACACATGACTTGTATATAAAATAAAAGATTATTTAGTTGGGTGGTCAATTCTCGAGAATTTTATTTTTCAGTGGGAGGGAGTAGGAGGAAGAAGAGAGAAAGATATCAGTGGGAGGGTGTAGGAGGAGGAAGAGAGATGAATTTGAGAGGGAGGGAGTAGGAGGAAGAAGAGAGAAAGATTTGAGAGGGAGGGAGTAAGAAGAGGAAGAGAGAAAGATTTGAGAGGGAGGGAGTAAGAAGAGGAAGAGAGAAAGATTTGAGTGGGAGGGAGTAGGAGGAAGAGATAAAAAGAAGAAGTATTGCATGATAAGAGCTACCTCTTATATGATGTGCTAAGCTGGGATTTTTTTTTCTTTCCGATCAGTAAAATTTTCCTCGGACAAAGGAACAAATATTTGTTGAACAGATTTTATTCTGCACTTTAGAGTATTGGTCTGAGATGCTATATATATATATATATATATATAAATATATATATATATAACACAGAATAATAAAATCCAGTGCCCTCATTTTATTGCCAAGTATTTTTTTTTTTTGGTGTAACTGCAAATGCATGGTCACATCGCTGGAAACTTACAAACCATCTATTCAGATTGATCTGAGTGGGGCCAAGAATAGCCAACATCAAGAGGGTTCGAATTGGTCACCCATCCAAGTCCTAACCTTGCTGGAAGTTGCATAACCTAGTGACTGAATGAGAACTGGAGTAATCATCTTGCTGGCAAGATGTATTTTACTGACAAGAATCGGTGTTTGAGTAATTGAAAGTGCAATAAATGTTATCGAAGTAGCATAGGGCATAGGGACCCAAAGACTCATCTACCAAAGAACATTATTATTATTATTATTATTATGGTTTATTAGGAGGACAAAGTACAAATGTTAACAGTATAAAATTAAGAAAAAAACAAACAAATGTCAAAACAAATATGTAAAAAAGAAAATAATACCAATATCCTACCTAAAGGGCGGGGTCATTGCCAGTAGCAATCTCTTCTACCCAACATTATGTTAATTAAAAAAGAAGAACAAGAAAATTAGACTGAAAATCACAGTCATTCAGTAAACACGGTGTTTCGTAGGAAGACATCGTAGGAGGAGTGATGTGTCAACAAACAAGAGCAGCAAGAGGACATTGTTGAATTATCCCTAATGATGAAAAGGAGATAGTCAAAGTTCACAATTTATGGTTTGACAAGTATTGCGCATTGCATACTTACAAAGTTTTACGGCGCGCATATAAATATTATTGTTGTTCGAATTTTTATAATTTTTGCGTTCAAACTTCCTGCCATATCTTAGCTGTAATTCTGTATTATAATTTCCTAAGACAGGAAGAGAGAGAGAGAAGAAAAAGAAAAGGAGGGAAGGAGAATGAGAAAGAGAGTAAGAAATAGAAAGAAAAAGCGAAAGAGAAAAGAAAAGAAAGAGGAAGCGAAAGAAAAAGAGAGCGAGAAAGAGAAAAAGAAAGAGACAGAGAAACAAAAAGAAAAAGAGAAAAAGAAAAAGAAAAAAGAAGCGAAAAAGAGAGGGAAGGAGAGAAAAGAAAGAGAGAGAGAGAATGAAAGATATTTGTCAGATTAGGTCAGAAATGGTAGAGCAGGGAATTAAATAAAGATTATTCTATAACCTTGTATCCTTCCAGGGAAAAGGAAGAGAGAGAGAAAAAAAAGAAAGAGAGAGAGAAACAAAAAGAAAAAGAGAAAAAATAAGCGAAAAAGAGAGAGAAGGAGAGAAAAGAAAAAGAAGGAAAAAGAGAGAGAATGAAAGATATTTGTCAGATTAGGCCAGAAATGGTAGAGCAGGGAATTAAATAAAGAGATTCTATAACCTTGTATCTTCAAGGGAAAAGGAGGAGTGAGAGAGAAAGAAAAAGAAAGAGAGAGAGAAAAAGACAGCGAATACGCAAATGTAAGAGAAAGAGAAGGAGAGAAAAAGAAAGCGAAATAGAAAGAGAAAGTGAAAAAGAAAGAAGGGAAGAGAGAGAGAGAGAGAGAGAGAGAGAGAGAGGGAGAGAAAGAGAGAGAAATATTTGTCAGATCAGGTAAGAAACGATACAGGAAAAAGGCATTAAATAAAGACGATGCTATAACCTTGAATCTTCATTCGTTCGGAGCTTATTATGTCTGTTTGAAAAAGTTAATATTCTGGAGAGATCCATCATTTCATATCCTTGAGTATCTCAACGGAAGAAGTACATTATTATTATCATAGGTATATATTTTATTCAAATTCTGATACATCATCATCTTCTCGTTTTTTTTTTTATTATTATTAATATTTTTAATATTATTATCATCATTTTATTTATAGTGGAAAATGCACAGGTAGGTGGTGTTCTTCAAAGAAACTTTTTTACTTGGAAATATTGTATAAAATTTGCAAATTAGGGAAGAATCATAAAAGTGTAAACAATATTTCGCAGAGAGAGAGAGCGAGAGAGACGGAGGAAAATGGAGAAAGGAAGAGAGATGAAAAGAAGGAGGGATAGAGAGAGAGAGAGAGAGAGGGGGGGGGGTTAGAGATAGACATAGAGAGACGGAGAGAAATACAGAAGGAGATAGAGAGACAGAGAGAGAGAGAGAGAGATAGAGAGAGACGGAGAGAAATACAGAAGAAGAGAGAGAGAAATACAGAAGAAGAGAGAGATAGAGTGATTGACACGCGGGAATGAACACATTAATTTGAAAGGCCGGGTGATTGATGACACGACGTGAAAAGAAAGAGAAAAAATTAGTGAGAGGCATTAAAAGAAAGAGGTAATTTTCTTGATGGACATTAGATGTGTGAAAAACCAGACAGAAAAAAATCTACACAAATAAACACCATGAAGAAAAACCTAAAATGAGAAGAAAAAAACCCCCTGCCAATAATGGACACATTACTTCCTATGATAGTTTCAGTAAGCCCAAGACATATTATTGTGTGGTAAAAATCCCAAATGGGAAGATAAATTGTCATGTCCGGCTGGGTTTTGAACCCGCGACCTCTTGTATCTGTGAATACACAGAGTGCCGCCTTTACCACCGAGCTACCGGGACCGACTAAAGACACGAATCATTGAAAAATATAATACAACGTCAGCATATGACTGTGCTGTCAGCAAGTCCCATTACAACTCCAGCAAGTGCCTTCAAGTTATGAACCTAAAGTGTCCTCCTGGGAGCTGTACAATAGATTTATGGGATTTCGC
This sequence comes from Bactericera cockerelli, assembly GCA_024516035.1. Lineage (NCBI taxonomy): Eukaryota > Metazoa > Arthropoda > Insecta > Hemiptera > Triozidae > Bactericera > Bactericera cockerelli. The sequence goes on from CM044962.1 coordinate 25,740,448, forward strand.
AATGTTCAATGTGTCGTCAGAAGGTTTCATTTTTTTTTGCGTGATGGTTGAACGTTCATCCGGGTCTTTTCTAAACATTAAACTCTAAGTGTTTGGCTGTTAAGGACACCAGGGGATGTTGAACAGATAAGGTGCCAGCTAAGTCACGTCAAAACACAATTGGCGCCCTGGGACTGTTAGAGTAAAGGGACTCTTTAGTCTCATATTGAAAGGATATACAGAGAGTATATCTTTATATAAATTTAAAGGAACATTACTTGCACTGATACTCTGGCAGCGAGCTATCTACAACACACAAAGGAAACTGCGGGCGCTGCATCAGAATTAGCTGTGAAAAGGAAACATAATTATAAAATATTCCAACATAAAACTCTGTGGAATCCAGTTGATTTTGCTTGCTGGTGTATGGTGTGCCGAAGCAAGAAAATGGATTAATGAAATAGGAAGGAAAATGATTGAGAAAATCGGTGACATGAGGGCCAAAACATACCTAATACAAAGACTAAGGGTGAAATCAATAGACGTTTTTGTAATACCTCTGTGGCGCTAAGTCACGGATTGCGTACTGTGTAAGATAGGGAAAACCGACGCTTAACAATAACTTGTTATATAAAATTTGTCTATTAATTTCGCCGTAAGTGTCGTCAAAAAGCGTGGTAATGCTGCAAGTATAATGGCAGCATTATCAGCACAAAAAATGGATGCCATTTGCTAGCTTTATATGAAAACTCCAAGGATTATGTCAAGCTCTGTTAGATGAAAATATACTTTTACATTTCATTTCAAAGAGTATTGTATTGTACCTATTAACAAGGTTGGCATTTTGAAAGGCATTAAATTGTGAAATATGGAAGTAGGTGGGTATCTTATATTTTTAAGATAAAGATTTTGATATTTGAAGGTGGGTATACCCTCATTATTTGTTGAAGATTCAGCACAAGATTTTTATATTTTGAATGTGGGTATACACTCATTATTTGTTGAAGATGTTTATTTGTAAAATTAAAAACATGGAAACTTAAAAAAAAATCATTAATAAGATTTTGAACAATGCCGACCCACTCCTTCTTACTTCTGTCTTCTCCTTCTGTTTTCACTCACTCTTTCCTTTTCTCTCTCTTTCTCTTCTTCCCTCCTTCTCTTCTCTCCCCTTCTTCTCCTTCTTCTTCTACTCCTACTTCTTCTTACTCTTCCTTCTCTTTTCAATCACTCTTTCCTCTCCCGTCTCTTTCTCTTCTTCTCTCCTTCTCCTCTTCCTTTTTCTTCTGCTTCTACTCCTACTCATTAACCCCCTCTTCATCTTCTCCCTCACCTCCTATTCCTCCTCTTTCTGTCCCCCTACTCATTAACCACCTCTTCTCCTTTTCAAGGCACTCTGTCTTCTCATTATCTTGTTTTTTCGTCATTTGCGCGAAAATATTAAATTAGCTGAAAAGATTATTTAGTGACGAGAGAGACTCGAGGAAGCTAGTTGGAAAAAATTGTCCCATGGATGCGGAGAACGTGACAAAGTCGTGTTTTTTCTTGCTGAAACAAATGGTACAAAAAATTTCGTCAGTTATAAACTTTCTGTAAATAATGATGATTCGTGGTAGCTCAAAGAAGTTTGGAAACTTTAAAATGACTAATCTGAAATTTATACTTTCGACTGAACGACCTGCCGATCGCAGAGTTAAAGCGCCTTAGGCCCTAGACATACGAGCGAGTTATAGACGCTTGACGCCGCGATTGTTTCTCGCAGCGTCAAAGCGTCATGTTTCGCTCTCTAATTTTATTATTTATTTATACTTTATTGATAGGACATATTATATACAATACAAATTAAAATAAAATATAATAGAAGAAAAAAAAATATATACAGGGTGTCCCACCAAACTTGGACACCTCAAATTACTCGGCCCCTGAAAGAGTTTTTGAAAAATAAAAAAATCTAGGGTACATGTGCTAATTATGCGGTTTCAGTTATGAAATTTTTTTTATACAGGGTGGTTCAAAAGTCAGAAATCGAGGTGTCAACTTTCGATTTTTAAATGGATCGACCTGAATTTTATTTGATAATTTTACTTCTAAATGATTCCTGAATACTTTTTTAAACAAAAATATTACATACAGGGTGGTTTTTTTTCGACCAATTTTTTTTCTAGATCTTGAATAACTCAAGTTCGGTTAATTTTTTCGATAACAAGAATAGAATGTGTTTGTGTAATGAATACACGCACTTTCAATTGGCATCAAATTTTTTTATACAGAGTGGTTCACAAGTGAAATAATGACTTGATTTTTTTTAAAACCAAGTTTTTTAAATTTTTTATTTAGGATTAATAATTCTCGTCTAACTTTACACATTTTTCGTTAGTCATATTGAAAAACAAAACTAAAGTGTTGTACAGGGTGAGACATAATTTTTTTGTGACACCCTGTATATGGGCAGTCAAAGAGACGCAAAATTAAATATAAAGACTAAATATGCAAGAAAAACTTTGATTTTTAATTAAATTAAAAAGTTATGGTTTTTTAACTAATATTGTCGCATGGACCACCCTGTAGATATTTCCTTAAACTATCATGTAGGTACTCTAAGTTGAATAAAATTCAACGAACACTTCGAATCATGTGGGAAAAACAAGTAAAAAACACGAATTTGAAGCCATTTTCAATTTGGTGTCCACACTGAATGATTTTAAAACTTGAAATAAAAAGTAGGTAGGTGTAGACACAAAATTGAGCATGGCTTTTTGAATTCATTTTTTTTCTTTCAGATTTGGACTCCTCGTTGAATTTTAGACAGTTTCGACTACCCATATGATGGTTTAAGAAAATATCTACAGGGTGGTCCATGCGACAATATTAGTTAAAACACCATAACTTTTTAGTTTAATTAAAAATCAAAGTTTTTCTTGCATATTTAGTCTTTATATTTAATTTTGCGTCTCTTTAATTGCCCATATACAGGGTGTTACAAAAAAATTATGTCTCACCCTGTACAACACTTTAGTTTTGTTTTTCGATATGACTAACGAAAAATGTGTAAAATTAGACGAGAATCATTAATCCTAAATAAAAAATTTAAAAAACTTGGTTTTAAAAAAAATCAAGTCATTATTTCACTTGTGAACCACTCTGTATAAAAATTTTTGATGCCAATTGAAAGTGCGTGTATTCATTACACAAACACATTCTATTCTTGTTATCGAAAAAATTAACCGAACTTGAGTTATTCAAGATTTAGAAAAAAAATTGGTCGAAAAAAAATCACCCTGTATGTAATATTTTTGTTTAAAAAAGTATTCAGGAATCATTTAGAAGAAAAATTATCAAATAAAATTCAGGTCGATCCATTTAAAAATCGAAAGTTGACACCTCGATTTTTGACTTTTGAACCACCCTGTATAAAAAAAATTTCATAACTGAAACCGCATAATTAGCACATGTACCCTAGATTTTTTTATTTTTCAAAAACTCTTTCAGGGGCCGAGTAATTTGAGGTGTCCAAGTTTGGTGGGACACCCTGTATATATATATATATATATATACAATTATACATAATATACCTATGTCCTAACTAAAGTGCGGGGTTATTGCCTTAGGCAATCTCTTCCACCCAACCCTTATGACTCTATGACACACGACAGCGCCAAAGTACCCGCCTATCTGCGACGCGGCGGTCAGTCATTGTCTCCCTATCAAACAGGATGGTTCGTTTCTCTAAGAGTGTGCTAGATTGAAAAAAAAAGTTTTAGTTTATTTCGCCTATAAATTAATAAAAGTCACCGTGGCAGAGTGAGTTGGCGTGCTAGGCATTGCATGCATGGTGAGCTGGGTTTCCCAACGGAGCAGGATTTTTTCTGCTCTGTTCGTTTTTTTTTTTTGGTTTGACTTATGCGAGAAACAATCGCGGCGTCAAGGGTCTAAATCTCGCACGTGTGTCATGGGCCTTAATTAATTCTTTTTTTATAACTTTGAGAAGAAGTTACGACACACAAGTAACAGAGTTTTACTGTTTTACTTCCGAGTCATAACATTGGTCAGTTGCAAACTCCGTACAATATCCTTGGGTTTTCAAGTCCTTTCGTGGTTAATGAGAGACAGAGAATACCTAATAGACAAACGCGAGAGAAAGACGGAAAAGAACAAAGAGAGAGAGGAAGGGAGGGAGGGGAGAGAGAGAGAGAGGAGAGAGCGAGAGAGAGAGAGAGAGAGAGAGAGAGAGAGAGAGAGAGAGAGGAGTTAGTAAGGTAGCAAATAGGTCTCGTTCCTAATTGAATTCCTTTGTCCTGTATGAACCCCATTTTAATAAAACCCGTTCAGATGTGAAAATTGAAAGAAAGGTGATTCTCAAGCAACCAATTCTCTCTGGACTCTATAGCTTCTTCTACTCCTCCTCCTTGTCCTCCTCCTTCTCTTTCACCTCCTCCTAATTTTCATGTTTTACTTGCTCCCACCCTCTCCATTTCTTTATCATACTTCTTTCCTTGTCTTTGAACTCTTTTTCCTCCTCCTCTTCTCCTCCTCCTCCTCTTCTTTCGCCTTCTCCTTTTCCTTCTCCTTCTCCTTCCTCCCTTCTCCTTTCTCCTTTCTAATTTCTCCTTTCTCCTTTCAGCTTTCTCCTTTCTCCTTTCTCCTTCTCCTTCTCTTTCTCCTTCTCCTTCTCTTATTTATACAATGAGAAAGCTTTTTGCCCACCAACATTTCTCGACTAGAGAGCACCGTGTTGACAAGATTCCAGGAAATTCTCGATTTTTTTTTTTCATTTATTTTTTCTACCCAACTCTAGTCCGTAAAAAAATAAATTACTTGAGCCGATATTTTATCAAATCTGTCTTTTTCAGAATCCGAGTTGATTTAATTATCTGTTTATTATATAAATGTTTATACTATTTCCTCATGCAATGCAAAAGCTTTTCGCCCACTAACATTTCTTAACTACAGAACACCGTGCTGACAAGATTCCAAGAATCTCTCGATACTCTAGTCCGTAAAAAATAAATTACTTGAGCCGATATGATATCTGAATCTGTCTTTTTCAGAATCCGGGTTCACTTAATTATCTGTTTAATATATAAATGTTTATACTATTATTGCAGTAGTCACCGTGGCAGAGTGAGTTAGCGCGCTAGGCATTGCACGCACGGTGACCTGGGTTCGATCCGCAGCGCGGCAGGGTTTTTTCGTGCGAGTTTCGTGACACACGACAGCGGTGGTGAGAGGATTTCTAGGCTCGTTTCATGTCCATTGATTCTATTTGGTTTTAACGTCCTGACTTGAGGTAGACATCAGGACGGGGGTTTCACACTCCATTCGCTGGGAATCGTACCAGCCCTACATTGCCAGCTCGGAGGGAACATAATTTTCTGTGCGAAAAGTCTGCTCCAACCGGGAATCGAACTCAGGATCTCTGGACTACGCGGGCAGTAGTCACAACCGTTACGCCACGGAAGCTGGCTTTATTTCCGATTAATATTAAAATCGAAAGTATTATGTTAAAAAAAAAATATTTTGTTGGTCCGATTTCTCTAAAATCAATTGCACTTTCAATAACTTCAGTCGTGCCCAGTAGACCTTTTTTTTTTTTTTTTTTTTTTTTTTGTGGGGTTTAACGTCGCTTTCAACTGCCATGGTCATATCACGACGGGGGTTTTACCCTCCATTCGCAGGAAACTCACAAACCTGCTACTCACATTGACCTCACCCAGCCTGAGTGGGGCCGGGAAAAGCCAGCGTCACGAGAATTAGAATTTGAATGGTCACCCATCCAAGTCTTAACCTCGCTGGATGTCGCTTAACTTCGGTGTTCTGAAGGGAACCGGTGTATTCAACATGCCATCGACGCTGGCCATGGAGTAACTTTCTCTCCACGATACTCGTGAAGTTGTGAGCTTGTCTGAATGATTATTCCGTTCCTATTCATGTAGCGATCTTTATTAGAGACTAGCGGGTTACACCCGCCGCTTCGCCAGCCCATCAAACACACACAACGCACACACACACCCACACACACACACACACACACACACACACACCCACCCACACACCCACACACACACACATCCACACACACCCACACACCACACACCCACACATCACACACACCCACACATCACACACACCCACACATCACACACACCAACACATCACACACACCCACACCACATATCACACACACACCACACACACACACCACACACACACACCACACACACACACCACACACACACACCACACACACACACCACACACACACCACACACACACACACCACACACACACTCACCACACACACACCACACACACACACACACACACACACACACACACACACACACACCACACACACACACACACACACACACCAAATGTCATTTAGGTTTGAAAAAAAAAACCTGAATATTTTTTGTCGCCCATTTATTTTCTGGTCTTCCCCGGCGTAGCTCAAGAATGGCTCATCAGAATTTCGCGATCAATATGTCAAATGAAAGCCTAAACCCTTGCCTAAAACTTTCTCGCTCTGAGTTGATAGGTCGTCACTTCAAATTTCAAGAAAAAAAGTCATTTAGGTCAAAAAACGTGAATATTTTACATGTTACCCATCCATTTCTTTACCTTACCCGGCGTAGCTCAAGAACGGCTCATCAGAAATTCGCGATCGATATGTCAATGGAAAGCTCAAACCCTTGCCTAAAACTTTCTCGCTTTGAGTTGATAGGTCGTCGCGACAAATTTCGAGAAAAAATGTCATTTATGTCAAAAAACGTGAATTTTTTTTGCGTCACCCATCCATTTTTATCCTTACTCATTGTAGCTTAACCTCAGGGAGATATAATCTAGCCTAGAAGAATTTCCTGATCCAAGCGGATCTATGTGCAAAATTTCAGGTTTTTTTCGGTCAAACGGTGTGGATTTGTATAAAGAACATACATACACACATACATACACACATACATACATACATACACACATACAGACAGCTTTCTTTTATAGATATAGATACGGAAAGCGTACATTTTTAATGATGCTGAACTTATGTTTGTATCAAATACTTTTCCTGCTAACATTTAACAGAAATTACGGCTATAGATAGGTAAGGTACTAATAATTTGTACCTGCCCTCCGTGTTTATAAGAACATTGATTATTGATTATACGGGTTTTTGCGTTTTTTGATATTCTGAGTCGTTTTCGAGAAACCTAGGCCTGGGTGAGACTTTATGAAGACCCTGTATACAATAAGTTAGTAGTCACCGTTGTTAGCGCGCTCGGTGTTTACTACTTGGGTACAGGACTACTACTTTGGTACCAAACACGCAGGTAAAAAATACTAGTTGGGTACGGAAGATGTACTACTTGGGTACCAGATAAAAGCAGGTAAAATATTAGTACATAGAAATTAAGTATATAGGTTTTAGATTATTATGATGCGTAAGTGAATTTTTGTCAGAGGAATTTTGTAGTTAGGTAGGGTTAGGTAAAGTTAACAAGGTGAGATTGCACGGTAGATCACTGACTTCAGTTTGTCGGGTAGGATGGTTGGGTGAGGGGCTTAGGTTAGGTTGAAATTAGCGCAGGTGCGACCCGGTCTAACCCTGCGCTAATTTTAACCTAACCTAAGCCAGTCACCCAAGCTATCCTAGCCGGCTAACGAAACACAACATTTATTAGGTACACTTTTTTTTTTATCAAACCATCAACATTTTATTTGGAAAGGCCATGTCAAATCTCTACCAAGAAAATTCCCTCCTCAAAATTTGTAGACCAAGTGAGAAATTTGTAGGTAGGTATAATTTTTTATGTACTCTTTATGTAATGAATAAAAAAATGACCCGTTACCCAAGTCGGATATCTTGTGTTTTTTCTTGTACCCAAGTAGAAGGATAAAATAAGGTCTGTACCCAAGTAGTATACAGCCAGCGCGCTAGGCATTGCACACTTGTTGACCTGGGTTCGATCCCCAGCAGCGCAGGAATTTTTCTACTCTGTACTTAGATGTTCGGTGTCCACTCATACCTCGTGAGGAAAAATGAGTAGTTACTTGTATGTGTAACGACCAGTGGCGGCATTACCAGAGTAAAAAGAAATAAATTAGAGAAATTAATAATTCGAAAGGTGAAGGAGGCTAGTAATGCTACGCTGCACACAAAAATTGTGAAGAGGCCTAACCACAAATAAAATAAAATCATAAGGATAAGTTGCTTGAATATCAGCTTAATATTCCTAAAAGACTACGTGCGTGTGAAGGAGTTCTGTGTTTTAAGTGTTTCGAATATTACGTTCTATAGGTAACTCCATACCTAAACTACACAATATTATGTATACATTGAAATGTTCGCTTGTACCTCGTAATGAAATATAAGCGCTGTTCCTAATAAATATCTCGAGAACAGTGCGGGGGCCAAATAAAATGTCGGAGAATGAAGAATAGAATGGTGCTATTTGAAAGTACCTTTCCGTCCTTCATGGTGAAATTTGATTTTTTTTTTTAATTTTAAAAATAAAAATTCCAGTTTAAATCCCTTTGGTACAAGCGCGGCTTGCAATCCAGGTGACCTGAGTTCGAATCCCGGCAGAGTTTGATTTTTTTCGGCTCTGTACTCTGGATGTTGTAGAGTGGACAAGAACCACTGGCGGCATTAGGAGATTTATATTGAAATATGAATGTCGATGCTACTCATTAAAAAATGTGACATAATACACAAATAACTAGCTCTAAATCATGAATTATTCTCATAGGTATCTATTTTATATTCAAATTATTTATACCTTGTACAATTGTGCACAAATACAATGTATTTCCCAGCCAAATCTCAGGACACGAGATGCGAAAGGGCTTGGGGCTTTTACAGAACTATTATTTGTAGCAAAATATGTAAATCTCCGTGGAAAAATGATAACACAATATGATAAGAGATATAGAAAGAGAGAGAGAGAGACAGAGAGAGAGAGAGAGAGAGACAGAGAGAGAGAGAGAGAGAGAGAGAGAGAGAGAGAAAGAGAGGTAGAAAAAGAGAGGAACAATTGAGGTGGCAAACATATTTGTAGGAGGGTGGTTCTATAGAATTCCCTCGGCATAAATTATGGATAGTTTAAATATACAGGGCTAGCCCACATTCTTAGGACTCGTTGCATATGGCAGTCCATAATATATCCATAATTAGGTATCTACACTTTTTTTTCATACAAAACAAATCAAACAAAATCGAACATCTCTAATACCAAGGTATCAAGAACGCCCTATAGGGAAAAGAGGAATGTATTATAGGTATACGTACATTTTTTTCTATTTTTTTTTTTTTTTTATCAAACAAAATAATTTTATTATATTCCATTGTTTTGTAATTCGGGGTGAAGTTAATCTTTAAGGCATTCTCTGCCACTTAACTCGAAGTCCTTGCCAGTCCAACAGTGGTTTTTACACCCTGTATAGTGAAAACCACAAAGCCACAATAATTGTGAATGTGGTGTGTCGATGATGAGGATGCTATGTTGTGGTTGTGTGGCGTAATGTTGTGTGATGTGCTGACTGTGTCAAATCATGCTGTGGTGAGAACACGGATAGCATAAAACATTTAAATACATTTTATTTATAATAATAATAACACTTTTAGTGATTGGTAACCACCAGGCAAGGTTTATGTTCGAAGCGTTTTCTGCCACCTAACCCTCAAAGTCTTATTATTATGTGGTCACAAACTCAATAATAAGTTTTATTAAATTTATATGCTTTGAAAGGTTTATAGGATAATTACCACCTTACATTCATTTTTATATGTTTTATCAAGAAAATAACATTATTATACCAAATAAGCTGATAAGCTCAAATAAGCTCGAAACAGCTGTCCAGGTGAGAGCAAATAAGCTCTCCAGGTGAGAGTGATAAGAGCAAATAAGCTCGAAACAGCTGTCCAGGTATGTTCTGATATTCATGTTCATCTAGTACAACTAACTTCTCTTTTCCGTTTATACTGATACTGATACCTAAATTAAAATAGATGTGTTTTTTTTTTGTTCAAACATCTTGTGAACTTGATGACAAAAAAAAATACATTTATAATGTATAAATTACAAATATAAAAGCGTCTACTGTCCTCTCTCACAGGAAAAAAATCCTGCAAATCCCTCACAGGAAGGGCAGGATAGGAAAATTAAACATTAAAATTCTCTATGTTACAGGTATTCCATGTCCTTCCTTATTATACAAACGGAGGAAGGAAGAAGAAGAAGAAGGAGAAGATGAAGAAGAAAAAAGAAACATATTTCCTTTGCACCGATTTGTACCTCTGCGTAAAAAAAATCATACCTCGTGAGGAAAAATGAGTACCTAGCTGCTTTAATGTTATTTTATATTTTGTATATTTATTTATTCTTATTATTCTTATAACTAGCGGGTTACACCCGCCGCTTCGCCAGCCCATCAAACACACACACCCACCCACACACCCACACACACACATCCACACACACCCACACACACCACACACACACACCACACACACACACCACACACACACACCACACACACACACCCACACACACACACCACACACACACCACACACACACACACCACACACACACTCACCACACACACACCACACAGCGTCACGAGAATTAGAATTTGAATGGTCACCCATCCAAGTCTTAACCTCGCTGGATGTCGCTTAACTTCGGTGTTCTGAAGGGAACCGGTGTATTCAACATGCCATCGACGCTGGCCATGGAGTAACTTTCTCTCCACGATACTCGTGAAGTTGTGAGCTTGTCTGAATGATTATTCCGTTCCTATTCATGTAGCGATCTTTATTAGAGACTAGCGGGTTACACCCGCCGCTTCGCCAGCCCATCAAACACACACAACGCACACACACACACCCCACACACACACACACACACACACCACACACACCACACACCACACACCACACATCCACACACCACACACACACACCCACACATCACACACACCACACATCACACACACCCACACCACACACACACACCACACACCACACACACACACACACCACACACACACACACACACACCACACACACACACACACCACACACACACACACACCACACACCACACACACACCACACACACACCACCCACACACACCACCACACACACACCACACACACACACACACACACCACACACACACACACACCACACACACACCACACACAACACACACACACACACACCAAATGTCATTTAGGTTTGAAAAAAAAAACCTGAATATTTTTTGTCGCCCATTTATTTTCTGGTCTTCCCCGGCGTAGCTCAAGAATGGCTCATCAGAATTTCGCGATCAATATGTCAAATGAAAGCCTAAACCCTTGCCTAAAACTTTCTCGCTCTGAGTTGATAGGTCGTCACTTCAAATTTCAAGAAAAAAAGTCATTTAGGTCAAAAAACGTGAATATTTTACATGTTACCCATCCATTTCTTTACCTTACCCGGCGTAGCTCAAGAACGGCTCATCAGAAATTCGCGATCGATATGTCAATGGAAAGCTCAAACCCTTGCCTAAAACTTTCTCGCTTTGAGTTGATAGGTCGTCGCGACAAATTTCGAGAAAAAATGTCATTTATGTCAAAAAACGTGAATTTTTTTTGCGTCACCCATCCATTTTTATCCTTACTCATTGTAGCTTAACCTCAGGGAGATATAATCTAGCCTAGAAGAATTTCCTGATCCAAGCGGACCTATGTGCAAAATTTCAGGTTTCTCGGTCAAACGGTGTGGATTTGTATAAAGAACATACATACACACATACATACATACACACATACATACATACACACATACATACATACAGACAGCTTTCTTTTATAGATATAGATGAGCCAGGCACGCGCCAGTATGGCAGCATAAAGTCCTGCTAGAATTTTAAAATTTTAAGCATCAAAATTTCAAGTCAAAATTCTAGGAAGACATCCAAAGAAAGCGTTTCAAGGACAAGCTCAATAAGGAAATGACTGGAGAAAAACTAATGAATTTAATAAAAGGCAAAAATGTTTGCGAAATATTATAATAATAATAATTATTCTTATTTTTAGGATATATCTATGTATGTATTTTGATTTTTTGTATTTTGACTTTGTTTTTGTAAAATAATAATATTTTTTTGCTCCAATTTCAATTTTTTGCATATTTCTGGACGTTTCATAACCTCCTGAGCAACTTTGGTTTTGTGTCCGTCTGTCGGTCTGATGTGAAATAATCACGAGGAAGTATTGTGTCCATAATTGGCAGTGTTTTTTTTTTAATATAAGACAATGTTTTAATCCAACTTTTATGGTACCTTTTCCCAATTCAAAGAAGCGGCGCTTGCGGCTAATATTTGCTGCCCTGCGGCCGATTCCAACCAAAAGATTCGTGGTTCATCTAATGTATAAAATGTACAGACGCACGGAGTAATAGCTGGAAACATTTTTGTTGTTGTTGGTACCTATCCTGAGGCTATGATTCGTCCAGAAATGTGAAAAACTGGGTAGGTCAAATTTTCGACGAAGAAATAAAAAAAAAAGAATAGCTAGGTCACCTTTAATGTAAATTTTTACACACCAACAGAAAGCCATCGTATTGGTACATGAGTTTTGTAATTATTATCATAAGTAGAATCATTGTACAAAATTTAAGTGTGTATTTACAATAATAATAATACTGCAATCATTACATGAGTTTTGCTTTCAAAGTCCTGGGCAGAAATACATTTTCAATTACGGTAACAAATATATATTTCACTAAAATATTGTTCTATAACACCCCAAAATTCATTATGAAAATGCACACTCCTTCCTCCTTCCCAAATCATATCTCTCTCTCTCTTTCTCTCTATATGTACGTATTTTTTTGTTTCTATCTCTATTTATCTCTTTTTCTCTCTCTGTTCTCTTTCTCTCTTTCTTACACTCTTCCTCTCAATGTCTCTCTCTCTTTATTTTTGACTCTTTCTCTCTTTCTTACCCTCTCTCTCTTTCCATCTCTCGCTCTTTTTTTCTCTACCCCTCTTTCTGTATCTCTATCTATCTCTTCTCTGTCTATCCATCTCTCCCTTTAAATCTATATCTCTCTCTCTCTCTCTCTTTTCTCATACCCAATATTTCACAGATGGGTTTTCCGACATTAATTTCATTCCAACAAAAATCGAACAGCATAAATTTTGACCCGAAATGCTCTAAGCAGGGCGCTTTCTAATTTTGGATGTAAATTTTTTGGTACATAAATAAATTTATATTTCACCGTTGAAACCTTTAGGGCCAAAATTAGAAAAATAAATCACAGGAAAAATAATTCTCGAAAGTAATAAGTCAGTCTCCGTGGCGTAACGGTTGTGACTACTGCCCGTAGGCCAGATATCCTCAGTTCGATTCCTGGTTGGGGCAGACTTTTCTCACTTTTCGAAAATTCTGTTCCCTCCGAAGTCCGAACACGTGGCATTTCCGGCCCTACCTAGGCTGGGTGAGGTCAATAAGGGTACCTGTTACGATTCCCATCAAATTGAGGGTAAAAATGCCGTCCTTACTATCCCAAATTAGGAAGTTATAACGAAATAGAATCGAGTAAAACTGCCGTCTTGACTATCACAAATAAAGTAGTTCAAACCAAATAGAATCAACTGGTCATAACAGGTCTAATACACTGAGTGACAAATTTAGCGCAACGAATAGGATTTTTTCATATAACGTGTGTATTTCTTGTTGGACAAAAACATTTTATATATTTTTTTGTAATTGGGGAAATCACACAAAAATTGGTACAGAGAAAGCAAAAACATGAAGGCCAATTTTCATAATTGAATAAAGTGCTTGACATTCTCGACCTTTATATTATATTTTGCTTCCATCTATTTCACTCTCTTTTGACCTCTCTCTCTCTCTCTCTCTCTCTCTCTCTCTCTCTCTCTCTCTCTCTCTCTCTCTATCCCCTCGAAATCACATAATTATATATATTTTCGTATAAAAAATTAAATATAAATTAATGAAATGGGTCAAAATATAGATAAAAATATATAAATCTCTATCTCTCTCTCTCTCACTCTCCCTACGACTCAATCTTTCTATTTATTCTTCTTCTCTCTATTTCTCTCTTCGTTTTTTTGACTAGCTGAAAAAATTAATGTATTAGAAAACTTAACCCTTTAGAGATTCCAACTTCCTGAATGCAAGAATGAAGAAGACAAGGATGGACCAGTAGCCATCACTAACAAACTTGGTTCGTATCCCATTACAAATGCATTAATTATACCCTCGACTTTGTGGCTTTGACCATGACCACACAACAATGGTAAAAAACAACTGTAAGACAAAAGCGACGTTCCTATAGTGTTCATTTTTAACTCAACTCAAAACTGTTGGCATAATGGGACTACCTGTCTTGCGCTGACAGTCTAAATAAAGCACTACTTATACTTATACTTATAACCCTCCCTCAAAGGGTTAAATAAGTGTTAATTCTACCTTCTAGCCGAAAACCGTATGAAATACCTTCCTCCGTTTCTCGCTTTTTGCTGAAATCTCAAGTCAGCATTTAAATTTCAGACCCCTCTCTCTCCCTCTCTTTCTGTCTCTCTCTCTCTCCCTCTCTGTCTCTCTCTCTCTCTCTCTCTCTCTGTCTGTCTCTCTCTCTGTTTCTCTCTCTCTTTCTCATCGTCTCTCTCTTTCTGTGGGTGTGTGTGTGTATGTGCGTGTGTGTGGGTGTAGGTGTGTAGGTGTGTAGGTGTGTGGTGTGATGTGTGTGCGTTGTGTGTGTTTGATGGGTTGGCGAAGCGGCAGTAGTAACCCGCTAGTATATACATAATATGTCCTAAGTAAAGGGCAGGGTTTTTGCCTATGGCAATCTCTTCTGTAAAAAAGAAAGAAATCTATAACATCCAGAGTCCTTGCCCTATGTCTGTGTTGTCTGTAATCTATTTACCACCGATCATCCTCAATGTATCTTCTTAAGCTGGCTGCAATATCATCAACGTACAACAACATATTGTGGTGTGGTGATAGGATTTTGCAGGGACAAGCGCAGTCATCTGAGAATGGGGGGTACAAATTTTCCACCCCAAAAATGCAGCCTCAGTGGTACTAATAATTAAAAAAAAGATAAAGAGCTCGTTATTTAGGTTATTTATGTCACGAGATCTAATGCTTATGCATCACATCTCCAACAGACCATCATATTCCAATATCAACCTCGTAATGCTGCCACTGGTCGTTGCCCACTCTCCAAGTACTCCACTTGTCCTTACGAGGCTAGGGTAGGCCCCGACATACAAAGTACATTGTGGTACTCATTATTACTCATAATAATAACACTCTCTAGTCTCTAGTGGAAGGTAACCACCAGGCGAGATTAATGCTCAAAGCATTTTCTACTACCTAACCCTCAGAATTATAATGTGGTTACAAACTTAAATTAATGAGGAAAAATGCATGCATTAAATTAATGAGGAAAATGCAAAAATGCTAGGTGGGATTCGAACCAACGGATCCCTACGTTATCTGGATGCGTTATCCACTTGACTACCAGTGCACGGTTGCTACAAATAACAAGTGGTGTAACGGTTGTGACTCCTGATTTAGATATTTCTAACAAAGAAAATGTAGGGTAGGGGTGCGTTGGTTCGAATCCAACCCAGTACATGAATTTTACCTCCTGAATTTGAGTTTGTGACCACATAATAATAAGACTCTGAGATGCAGGTGGTGGAAAATGCTGTGAGCATTAACTTCGCCTGGTGGTTACCTTCTACTAGAGTGTTATTATTATTATTATGATTATTAAAAAAACCCCTAGAATATGAGCCTGGGATTCTCGCATGAGATGGGAAATTATGAGAAAAGGAGAAGGGATTATATGGGATTATATTTTGTCCCACATGTTACTTATAATATTATACCCCCTGCCATCTCTCCCTCCTCTCTCTCTCTTTCTAATTCTCTCTTTCTCTCTCACCAATATTTTATCCCTTACTTTATTTTATCCAGATAATCCAGATACTTGCTGTATCTCTCTCTCTTTCTCTTTTCAAACTTGCACTAACTTTCAACGCTGTGTATATCAAATGCATCCAACAGTTGCTCTACTAACTCTCCTTCTCTCTATTTCTCTTAAGCTCCTTGACTTTCTTTCTTCTCTATCTTTTCTTCTCTCTCTTTTTCCTTGCTCCTCTCTCTTATTCCTATTTTTCTCTCTTTCTCTTAAAGCTCTATCTCTCTATTTCTCTGAATCTTGTGGACTTTCTTCCTTCTCCATCTCTTTCTTCTAACTCTTTTCTTCTTCTTCTTCTTTTTCTCTGTCTTATCCCGCTCAAGCAGGGTCGACGTTGTTCAACCTCATGGTTGAAGTTTATTGGTTTTGGCACATTTTTTTACGGCTGGATGCCCTTCCTAACGCCAACGATTCTATGTGATTTAACGTCCTGGATTAGGACGGGGGTTTTACCCTCCATTCGCTGGGAATCGTACCAGCTACCCACATTCACCTCACCAAGCCTGGGTAGGGCCGGAAATGCCAGCCTCACATGTTTGGATGGAACAGAATTTTCTTCGAAAAGTCTGCCCCAGCCGGGAGTTGAACTCGGGAACTCTGGACTACGGGCAGTAGTCACAATCATTACGCCACGGAGGCCTCTTTTAATTAAGAATTATCTCATCTCTCAATCTAACTCTTTTCTTCCCATTTTTCCCTAATTTCTCCCTCTTCTTCTTCTCTTTAACTCTCTCTCCCTTTTTCCTCTTTTTCTCTCATCTTCTTCTCTCTCTTTCTCCTCGCTCCTCTCTGTTACTCCTATCTCTCTCTCTTCCTGTTTTTTCACATTCTCATCGATTCTCTCTCTTACTCCTCTCTCTCTCTCTCTCTCTCTCTCTCTCTTTATCTTATATCTATATCTTTTTCTCTCTCCTCCCTCGATTTCTATTCATTCTACCTTCTTGTAAGATCATCTCTCTCTTTCCTTTCTCTATAATTACCCATATGTTCTTATATTTATCTTTTTATGAGTTCTCTCTCATTCTCTTAGAATATTGTGTATCTCTTTTTTAACACATAACACTCTATCTCTTTCAGTAAGTTCTTCTCTTTACACCTACAACTTTATTTCTTCTCATAGAACTTAAACAGTATTGAACTTTCTCTTTCCTCTTTCTTTTTCTTTTTCTCTTATTTTTCTTATATTTTTTAATTTATTTTTTTCCCTTGACTTTCTTTTTCTGTTGAGAAAAAGAAAAAAAAATATTTATGAAAACTGAGAATGAGAAGAATGATGGCTCAGAAGGAGAGAGAGAGATGAAGATACATATGTCTCTATTTCTCTCTCTTTTTCTTTTTCTTTCTCTTTTCTTCTTTCTGTTTTACTTTGAGAGGGAAGAAAATCATGGAAAAGACGAAGAAAGAAATAGAGAAAGGAAAATGCAAAGAAGATTGTAAGGAAGAATATAAAAATAACAAAGATAAAAGAGTGTGTGAAAAACAAAGAAATAAGGCTCAGATAGATTCAGAGGAAGAGAGGGAGAAAAGTAATGATAAAGCCAGCGTCGATGGCATGTTGAATACACCGGTTCCCTTCAGAACACCGAAGTTAAGCGACATCCAGCGAGGTTAGGACTTGGATGGGTGACCATTCAAATTCTAATTCTCGTGACGCTGGCTTTTCCCGGCCCCACTCAGGCTGGGTGAGGTCAATGTGAGTAGCAGGTTTGTGAGTTTCCTGCGAATGGAGGGTAAAACCCCCGTCGTGATATGACCATGGCAGTTGAAAGCGACGTTAAACCCCACTTAAAAAAAAGTAATGATACATAGAGAGAGAGACAGAAGATACTTAAGATAGAAAGAAAGAAATCTTTCAAAGTAAGAGAGTTAACTTTGATAGACTCAAAGGGATCTCTCTGTCTCTCTCTCTATCTCTCTCTCTCTCTTTACCATATTATTAAGAGACAAGAGGAGTAGGAGAAAAATATAAATATACAAAATATACATACAAAATCATATGGAGAACGAGAGACAGACATATATGTACAATGTACATACATGAGGATAGGTGGAAAGAGAGAGAGAGATATATACATAATCATAAGGGGAGAGAGAGAGAGAGAGAGATACACAAAAGTAAGGAGAAAGAGGTGTTCATAAGGTAAGAGAGACTAGACTGAGAGAGAGACATAGTTACATAAATTGTCTCTCACTATACATAAATTAAGGATAGGGAGGGAGATAGATAGAGAGACATATACATGAGGACAGAGAGAGAGAGATAGAGAAATAGAAGGAAGAAGATAAAGGTTGGTGAAAGATATACATACATAAGGATATGGAGAGGGAGAGAGAGAGAACGAAGAAGATAAAGGATGGAGAAAGATGTACATACATAAGGATATGGAGAGGGAGAGAGAGAGAGAGAGAGAGAGAGAGAGAGAAGAGGATAAAGGATGGTGAAAGATATACATAAAGATCTGGACGGAGAGAAAGAGAGGAGGAAGAAGATAAAGAAAGGATTGAAGAGATAGTGTCGCCATTATTAAAAGGTATAATATTCCTGCGGTGTCAGCAACATGAATTTCCTTACTCCCCTGAGTGGGTGGCGTCACCAGTGGCGGGGGTCATGATAGTGTGTTGGGGGTCAAGACAGTGTGGGGGGGGGGGGTCATGATAGTGTGGTGGGGGTCATGACAATTTTCCGGGGTCATAAATAAATAGATACAGAGTTAAATGAGAAAACTCAACCTGAAAATCGTTCTCTTAAATCCAGTTTTTTGTTATATCCAGTTCTCTTATATCCAGATTTCTTTTATTATGCACGTTTCTTTTATATCCAGATTCAACTGTAATAACATGGACTTTCCACTGAGTCACTGCAGCCAGGTCAGATAATAATCCCATTGGATGAGCCACTGATATTTATATTCTCTCTCTTAGATCATCCTTCCCAGAGTGCTCTTCTGAAGCGGTTAAATGCTTTCGTAATGTCGGGATACATCAAACACAATAAAGCTAAGAGGTGAAGAGAGAGGGAGAGAGGAAGGAGAAGGAAATAGGGAGAGAGGGAGAAAGAGGGAGAGAGAGAGAGAGAGGGAGAGGAAAGAAGAGGAGAGGAAGGGAGAGATAGAAAATATTAGAGGGAGGGAGAGAGATAGAAAATAATAGAGGAAGATGAGAGATATTAGAGAGAAAGAGAAATAAAATAATAGAGAGAGAGATGAGAGATAGAAAATATTAGAGGGAGGAGAGAGATATAAAATAATAATAGAAGAAGATAAGAGATAGAGAGAAAGAGAGAGATAAAATAACAGAGAGAGATGAGAGATAGAAAATATTAGAGGGAGGAAGAGGGAGAGGGAGAGAGAGAGAGAGAGAGGGAGAGGAAAGGAGAGGAGAGGAAGGGAGAGATAGAAAATATTAGAGGGAGGGAGAAAGATAGAAAATAATAGAAGAAGATGAGAGATATTAGAGAGAAAGAGAAATAAAATAATAGAGAGAGAGATGAGAGATAGAAAATATTAGAGGGAGGAGAGAGATATAAAATAATAATAGAAGAAGATAAGAGATAGAGAGAAAGAGAGAGATAAAATAACAGAGAGAGATGAGAGATAGAAAATATTAGAGGGAGGAAGAGAAATAGATAATAATAGAGGAAGATGAGAGATATTAGAGAGAAAGAGAAATAGAAAATAACAGAGGAAGATGAGAGATAGAGAGAAAGAGAAATAGAAATAACAGAGGGAGATCCCTCTCTCTCTCTCTCTCTCTCTCTATCCCTCTCTCTCTCCATTGTTAGTTTTTCCTCTAAATCTCTCTCATTGTTCAAAAGTTCCGGAAGATCAACCTGTTTCACGAGTTAAATAAATATCCAGAGCTAGTACCTACATTCTACACAATAGACAAGTCTTTTCTATTCTCAGAAGTCAAGTTGTCTTTCCGTAGACAAGTTTCTTTCAGGAGACAAGTTTTTATCCAAGACAAACCGAGGGGAAATGCGGCCAGCATCCTTAATGCAGTACCAGATGCTGGGTGAAGGAATTTTACTTCCGAGAAATTTCTAATAATAAAAGTCGGAAGTACTATTGTGTTCGTTTTTGTAAAAAAAAAAAAAATTGTTTGCTCCGATATTTTTTTTTCATTTTTCTGGACGTTTCATAACCTCCTGAGCAACTTTGGTTTTGAGTCCGTCTGTGGGTCCGTCGGTATGTTAAAAATATTCCTTGTAACGCACAAATCTCGGACACTACTCAACGGATTTTGATGAAATTTTGCACACATATAGACCACTGGAATCTCTAGATTCACGGAGTGCCGCCTTTACCACTGAGCTACCGAGACATGTCTAGCACTGGGGCAATATTATCCGGATTTTCTTCTTTTCCTAACGCCAAGTTTTTTTAACTTCGAAGTTCATAATGTTTTTTTTGTTCTCATAAAAGAAAAATACAAATTAAACATCTATAAAATAACATGGTTGACAAAGTTTTTCCAACGGTTTTCTTCTTCTTTTTTTGTTGAAATTCCTCCTCCTTGTTTTGTTGTTGCTGTTTTTGTTCTTTGTTATTTTTTACAACTTAATTTTTTATCCTCAAAATTATATGTAAAGCAGTCTCTGATGCGAAAACATCAACGACTTTTTTGGCGGTAAAGGAAGACCAAGAGCGCATTATACAGGGTGTCCCGTATAAAGATGCAAATATTTTGAGGGTAGGTTCAGCCCACCGTGGACTATCATATAAGCGAAACTTGCATTGGGGTATTTTGCTTCGTTAAGGAGTAATGGCCAAATCTCTGTAATTCTTACAGGACTAGAGGTCACTTGGATCGATGCACGTTTTCAGAGAAATGATAGCCAGCAGGTGAGTTTTGACTTCATGTATGGATAGTTGGATAGTCATGCATATTTTGCTTCAAATGCAGTTAAATCTTGTAAAACAAAGTTAGGTTAAGAATTAGGTATACTCCTTATGATTGATATTTATACTGGAATTTACAAGATTATTCTTGGAGCCTGGCAACTCCCCCTGAGCTGATGGTGGCAACTCCCCCTGATCCCAGCCCACCTGATGAGCTAATGTTGTAAAAATAACATCAAGCACATAGTTAATCATTCTTTTTATCCTGTACAATACCATTGGAAATAAAAAAATCCAATGTTATTATTATTATTTTAAAACTCTTTATTAGAAGAACAAACAAAAAATGGTAAAAATTAATTGTATCGACATTGGCGAAGACACAGTGGCAGAATGAGTTAGCGCGCTAGGCATTGCACGCACGGTGACCTGGGTTCGATCCCCAGCGGGGCAGGATTTTTTCTGCTCTGTTCTTAGGTGTTCGGGGTCCACTCATACCTTGTGAGGAAAATGAGTAGTTACTTTTATGAGTAACTAGCAGTGGCGGAATTATAGACCAAAATAAGATATTAGGATATTGAAAGATATAGAAAAGTCCTGTAATTCTGGGCTACTCACTAAAATTGTTATATATTAACACAAAAACACATATGTTAAAAAAAAGAAATTATCGACGCTGGCCTTTGTGTTTTTTTAATATATAAATTTTATGTAAAATACATATTTGAATTTTTATTAAAATATTACACGAAAACTTTTTCCAACTCTGGGAGGGTTCCTAACATGGAGGTTACATCGCCCCTCTGGATTGCGAGGGACAATCTTTAACGATGATACCATCCAGCTGTTGAGGTGCCTGTTATATGGTTAAAGGGTTGGGTGGAAGAGATTGTCATAGGCAATAACCCCACCCTTTAGTTAGGACATATGTATTTATCTATTTCTTACCATTTTACTGTTTATATTGTTTCATTTTTTATATACTAATTGCTTGTATAGTACATTATAATATGTCTTCGTATTTAATAAAGCATTTACTAATAATAATAAATCGCTCATATTATTATTTTGTCAAACTGTTCCAATTTTGAAATTGTGTTGCAGATTTGAGCAAGTTTGAGCTTCGAGAGTCACCAGGAGTGTTGTAAGGAGAGCTAGTTTTACCACTTGAATTATGGTAAAACTAAGTTTATGACGTCACATGTGGAAAGTTTTCTTACAGAACTATGGGGAAGAGGTTTCAAGTTACATGAAAAAGTTGTTTTTCTTGGAACCAGCGCAGCGTGCAGACTTCAGAGGTATAAATGGAAAACTGGGGTGATATATTTTATCAATTATTATTATTATGCCCCGGTAGCTCAGTGGTAAAGGCGATACTCTTTGAATCCAGAGGTTCCAGAGGTCGCGACTTCGAAACCCAGCCGGGACATGACAAGTTATCCTCCCATTTGGAAAATAATAAGTCTTACTGCTGCAATACTGGGACTTGATAGTTTTACTCAACCGACCTCAGTAGCTTAGGAGGCGGACTTGTAACCTGGAGGTCGGTGGTTAAAGTCCCAGTTTCAGCGTTGATTTAGTTACGCAAGTTTGAGTAGTTGTGATATCAAAAAGTGATTGACACAAATACGATAATTTTGAATTATTGTTCTTATTATTATTAAATTCTTTAATTATAAGGACATCGGTACGGAAAAGTATTGATAAAAAAATTAAATCCAAAATTATGAACAATATAAAGATAAACTACACGGGTAAAATATACAGTTGTCCTAACTGATGGGCGGGGTTATTGCCTATGGCAATCTCTTCTCGGGCTACATATTCAGAATCTACGCCGCTCCTGTACGTCTTAGACAATACAAACTTAAGAAGAACAAAAAAACCTCATCCAGCCTGTGTTGAATCGGAATGCCAGCATCACGAAGTCTTCACCTCGCTGGACGTTGCTTAACTTCGGTGACTTACAGAACATTCAACGCGCCATTGACGCGACGCTGGCACAACCTACCTTGAACTTGTCTATGGTCATGGATCTGGATCCATCTTTGGATCTGTCTGTGGATCTGGATCTATTCTGTTCTTACCTGAAATCAAAAAAAAAAATTATATCAAAATTTAATTTTAATTAGGATAAAATTGTTTAATTTCAAAACAAGTTCATTCTTGTGTACGTTAATGGCCTAAGTGATAATTATGTCGTAGATTTAGTACAGATAGTTTGAGAAGTTGTGATATCACGAAAGTGGTTAACACAGATATGAACAATATGATAACTTAGTTACTATCTTAGCCTCCAGCCTCCGTGGCAAAACGGATGTGACTACCCCCCGTAGTCCAGAGGTCCTCAGTTCGATCCCCGGTCGGAGCAGATTTTTCACACAGAAAATTCTGTTCCCTCTGTACATGTGGAGGCTGGCATTTCCGGCCCTACCCAGGCTGGGTGAGGTTAATGTGGGTAGCTGGTACGATTCCCAGCGAATGGAGGGCAAAATCTCCGTCCTAATCAGGACGTTAAAGTCAAATAGAATCGTTGGCGTTAGGAAGGGCATCCAGCCATAAAGAACGTGCTCCACCCTACCAACCTCAACCATGAGGTTGGATAATGCCGACCCCAAAAGCAACATAAGCTATTATGGGATAAATGCAAGCCAACCAACATCAACCATGAGTTAGAACAACGTCAACCCTGCTCAAGCGGGATAAGGCAGAGTAAAAGAAGTAGAAAGAAGAAGTTTATATCATCCTAGGATGCCATCATGGTCAACGATGGTAGCCAGACAGTGGAGGAATGGTTCTGCACTTCTACCAGTGACTGTCTTTATAGGGAGGCTAATAATAAAATTGACATCTATAGTAACGTTAGTTACTCCAACCAATCAAATATATATCAATATTTTTTTTTTTTTTTTTAAGTGGGGTTTAACGTCGCTTTCAACTGCCATGGTCATATCACGACGGGGGTTTTACCCTCCATTCGCAGGAAACTCACAAACCTGCTACTCACATTGACCTCACCCAGCCTGAGTGGGGCCGGGAAAAGCCAGCGTCACGAGAATTAGAATTTGAATGGTCACCCATCCAAGTCTTAACCTCGCTGGATGTCGCTTAACTTCGGTGTTCTGAAGGGAACCGGTGTATTCAACATGCCATGGACGCTGGCTTCAATATTTTTAAAAAGCACTATTCTCAAAACCACATTACCTAGTACCTAGAAAGCTGTAGATATTTATTTAGTTTTTTTTTTAATGACCATAAATTTAGGCCCTTCTTTCATCCCTTAACCTCCCTTGCCTTCTATGAGTATACTTTAAAATACGAGTTAAAAAGTTATCATATTTGTGTTAATTACTTTCGTGATATTATCACAACTACTCAAACTCGCTTTACTAAATCTACACTGAAAACGGGACTTGTAGCACCGACCTTCAGAATATCGATCAAGCTAATGAGGTCGGTATGAAAATACGAGTGTACTTTTTAACATTTTTTTTTTTTTTTTGTAATATAGTTTGTCTATCTCTCTCTTTTTTCCTGTAAAACTCTATCTCTGTCTCCGTTGTATCCACGAATTTATCTTCCTCTCGGGATACTTTTTCACTTTTCATTACTTTGATGGCGTAGTAAAAGTTGAAGTGTTCTGGACGACGACGTAATATTGTAAGCTTTCCGTTCTGATAAGTTTATGTTCGAAAAAAAAGTATCTAAAGTTCATAAAAGCAATAGAAGTGAATCAATAGTTGTTGGTGGGTACTGTATTCTCCTAAAGAGAGAGAGAGAGAGAAAGAGAGAAATAGAGAAAAAAGAGAGAGATTTGATTTTATTCTTTATTTATAACAATAATAAAATTGTAATTTACATATAATATTATGACACCTCCTAAGATAAAAGAGCTCAATTAACGTGCCCTGGTAGTCAAGACAAGTGGTTAACGCGCTAGTCTAGTAATCCAGGTAGCGTAGGGATCCGTTGGTTCGAATCCCACCTAGTGCATGAATTTTTTCTCGTTAATTTGACTTTGTGACCACATAATAATAACACTTGAGAACAAGAGTTGGAATAAGCATTGTTAGAGCTACGAGCATGTGTGTACGAGGGACGAGAAGAAGATACAGAAGTGGAGAGTCTTTGTTAGGATTCGAGTAATAGAGAGAGAGAGAGAGTTTATTTATATAAATATAAAAAAGAAGTTGTAATAATAAAATAAAATGTAAATTGAGTAGTTGCGATATCATGAAAGTGATTCAACACGTATGATAATTAGTATGATGATAACTTATTAGATTTTAGTAACCCTTTCTCTCAAAAGTTATAAAAAAAAACTTTTTTGAGAAAGGGGATATTTTGTGTGTGTGTGTTTTTTTTTATTTTTGGGGGGTTTAACGCCGTCACTCTCTTTAATTTCGGCCGACTCAGTCCAAAGTCTTGCAAAAGTGAGATGCAAAAAAAAAAAAAAAAAAAAAAAAAACACACGCCATCACTCTTCTCTCATTCTCAACCTGTAAGATGATCGTCTTCATCTCTTGTAGAGAACTCCTTGAAATAGATTAGATAAGAAATACGAGACGGGAGAGGGAGGAAAGATAGGAAAGGAGAAAATTCACAGAATTTCAGTGTGTAGGTACAAGATACTGGGTGTACAAGAAAAAATCAACTGTCCCTAAATGAATAATAAATAAGTTTGTTTGTGTTTATTATATCACAATTTTGGTGGGAAGCGCAGAATTATAGTACCTCTTCCTTGACTATTTCAACACCGTATTTTTGCCCATAAGTACGCCCCTGGTGGCTGCTCACAAGGTATGAGTGGACCCCGAACACCCAAATACAGAGCAGAAAAAATCCTGCCCCTCTGTTCACCCTATACTATAATTTGGTGCACTGGTAGTCAAGTGGTTAACTCGCTACTCTGGTAATCCAGGTAGCGTGGGGATCGGTTGGTTTGAATCCCACCCAGTACATTAATTTTTCCTCATTAATTTGAGTTTGTGACCACATAATAATACGACTCCGAGGGTTAGGTGGTAGAAAATGCTTTAAGCATTAACCTCGCCTGGTGGTTACCTTCCACTAAAGAGTGTTATTATTATATTTTGGAAAAACTAAATGGGTATCTTACTGAACAAGGTGAAGAGACGTGCAAGGTCCAAAGTCATGAGAAAATGCTCTTCTTCCAAATTTCGGAATGGCTTTCTCGTATGCCTTCCAAAATCATGAAGGAATTTTGAAAATTCGGAGAAAATTCGGGAGGGTGAAGGAATACAGTGGGAGAGAGAGAGAAACTTGGCGAGAGAGACAAAGGGAGAGATAAAGATAGAGAAAGGTAGAGAGAAAAAACATAAAGTGAGATGATGGAGAGAGAGTAATAGAGATATGAAATAAATACAAGGAGGAGAAAGAGAGAGGGAAAGAAGGAGACTGTGAAACGAAAGGGAAAAAAAATGTTAAGGGGAAAAATAAACATGAGAAATACGGGAGAGAGTAGGTTGGAAAACAGAAGGAGAGGGAAAGAAAGAGAAAGAAAAGGTAGAGAGGAGATTAAAGTGAAAAGAGAGAGAAATAAAGATGGAGAGATATGAAAGAAATACATATACAAGGAGGAGAAAAAGAGAGGGAAAGAAACAGATAATGAAAGGAAACTCCTTTCCTTCATTATCTCTTGGAGGGAAAAATAAATAAGGAAAATATTGAAAATATGAGAAACAGAATGAGAAAAAAAGTAGGAAGGGAAATAGAGTGAAAAGAAAGAGAGATAATGATGAAGAGATATGAAAGAAATACAAGACAGTGAAAGAGAGAGGGAAAGAAAGATGGGAGAAGGTAGGTTGGAAAACAGAATGAGAGAGAGAAATAATATTGGAAAGATATGCAAGAAATACAAGGAAAGAAGAGAGAGAAAGTGAAAAAAAAATAGTAAAAAAGAAAATGAGAGTAAATGAGAGAAAGAAATGAGAGAAATATGGAAAGACATAGGGTGGATAACAAAATGAGAGTGTAAAAGATAGACAGAGAGGGGAAAAGAAGTGCATGATTAGTAAGAAAGAGATATAGAAAGACTCAAGAAAGTGAGAGACATAGAAAGAGTGAGAGGGAAAGTAAAGGAGAGAGAGGCAGACTCCTAAACAAATGGAGAGTTAGATTGAAAAAGAAACTGAAGCAAATAATGATAACGAGCTGGAAGTTGTCAGAATGCAAAGATTCTGCTGGATAAATAAGATACAGAACCTCGGAGAAAGTTATGGAAGAAACTCTGAATGCAAAAATAATGTAGGAGATATAAATTCAGGCAAAGCAGAGAGAGAAGGACTTAGCAGGGAGAGAGAAAAAAAAGAAAGAGATAGAAAAAGAAGGAAAAAGAGGAAGAGAGAGAGAAAGAAATTTACGAGTATAAAGGATATAATTTTATAAGGGATATAAATATTATACATATAAGTTTGTAAGGGATACCTTCCGGTGCGCTCGTGTTGACCCAGCACCTACAAGTTAAGTATTGTGTCACTTCTCGCCCATCAGAGGGGAAGCAACGGGACGCGCAGACTACAACACAGACCACAAGCGTCTACAGTAGACAGTAGCTCCTGTTTCATGGCTACGAAATAAGTTAGGCTGTGAAACACTCATCTTTTAAATAAAAAAATAAAGGAAGAAAGAGAGAGATAGAAGACATTTAGTAGAGACAAGAGAGAAGAATTTGAAAGTGAGAGACACAGAAGGATTGTGAAGAGAGACAGAGAGAGAGAGAGAGAGATGAGAGGAAAAATAACAGAAATAGAGAAAAGTGAAGTAAGACTGAAAAAAAAGAGAACATTGGTAATACGTCCATGGAAAGTATACACTAGTATAATAACCGTGGCATGAAATATATTTTCCATGAGTCATCATTTTTTGAAATTAAGATAAATCTATCCTGATCCTGTTGGAATAAAAAATCTATTTCAGCATGAGTTTCAGAAACAGAATCTAGACATAGATTATCAAGATATTCCTGTCTTCATTTTTTATATTTATATATTCTATTATTATATTTATATCTTTTTCTTTCCTTATTTTCATATTTTCTTCTTTTTCCGCTACTTCTTTTATCATTCTTCCGAATTCTGGCTTCCATCTTATTTTCTCTCACCTTTTATATTTTTTTCTTTCAAATGTCTGATATTTACTTCTATTTGTACATTATACGTATAGGTATACCATTCATACTTATGTACTCTAATATTTTTTCGTCTATTGCTTCAATTTTCTCATTCTCATCATTATTCTTCCATCTCTTTTCATTAGGTATCTTCAAGACAGTGTGACGCCGATAACATCTTCTTTCTCACTTGAGTTTTTTTCTTTCTTTCTATGTCTTTATCTCTTTCTCCTACTTGCTCATCATATTTTTGATTTTGCTTTCAAAATATTATTTTAACTTTCTAACGTATGATTGTCAAAAAATTCAAATTTTGATCCCAACATATATGTTATTAAAATTCAATAATATAGGTTTATATTTGGTTCACAACTTCATAAATTAATATTATCAACATTTTTTTTTTTTTTTAACAATATAAAAAATGCCTTCTAAGTCTAGGA
Organism: Bactericera cockerelli; assembly: GCA_024516035.1. Classification (NCBI taxonomy): domain Eukaryota; kingdom Metazoa; phylum Arthropoda; class Insecta; order Hemiptera; family Triozidae; genus Bactericera; species Bactericera cockerelli. The sequence continues at coordinate 25,768,846 of CM044962.1, forward strand.
ACGAGGCCCTGTGTCCATCATACCTACATATCTTGTAATAGTTCTTTATTTTTTATTTATTTAATACATGACAAGTAAATGGTTCAAATATATATATCAATGACAGTTTACATAGTTCATAATATTTTTAATTGAACTTATGCTAGTTTCTTTTGGCTGACGTCATCTCACACTAAGGGCCACACCTATCAAGTATGGTCCTTGTGTCGTGGGATGCAGCCTTGTTCTAGTTTTTGTGTTAATTATAATTACTATCCTTTCATTATGTTCTTTAACTATTCTTCTAACATTTCTTTAACAGTGTATTATAATGTTATTGGGTGTATGTCAACTTATTATAATGGCACATATCTGTTTTGTACTATTAAAAATAAATATTCTCACAGTTGCTATCTCTTCGTTCGTTTTTCTTTTGTCCCGTTGCTTTAGTAGACAAGGTGAACGTCTCGTTATCCAGAGTTTGCGGGATACGGGACATAAAAATGTTATCCGTTACATTTGGTATTTTTATTTTTACTACATAGAGAGAGAAACAAATTGTTCATATATTTTAAATAAATACAATCGCGGCTGTCTACCTTTGGTAGATTGCTAATACACAGCATACTTATCAATCCAGAAGGAATTAGCTTTCTCAAAAGTTGGGGGTTTTTCTAATTTTTTTTTTTCTTCATTTATTCTTTAATTTCTATAGTAAGTAATACGTCTTGCTGCTAGAATAACTGGATCTGTTTCCCCGTTGTTATTAATGGGGAAGAGTTAAAAGATTATAATATTATTATTATTATTGCTACTTTCCTGCTTCATCATCGTCCGCTCTCATGTTTATTTTGTACAACCTTTTTTCCTTTCCTTATATCTGTACCTATCATCAACATCATTTCCTCTATTACAAATGGTTCTACTTCTTAACATTTACAAGCCTTATAAGAAGATCTAAGTTCTTCAAACTCATTTTATTGCTGCCAGACATAAAACTTTGAATTAATAATCCTTTCCTCTTTAATAATCTTATTTTTTATATACCCCATTTCAACTTTTTCCTCTTATTTTAATTTTTTAAGTATATTGTACGAGTATCTATATCTGAGTTTTTTCTTTCTCAAGATTTCTGTCTTCGTCTAGATAATATGTTCTTTTCTCTCTCTTCCCTCTCTTTCATCGGCTCCTTGAATTGAAATCTCTTCTTCTCATTCCCTTTTTTTATACTTTTATACACCCCCTCTAATTCGTACTTTTTCTATTCCATTATTCTTTTATTCAATTTTTTTCTACCCTAGTTTCATTTTAATTTTTTTTACAATTTCCTCTCCTTCAATTTACAGTTCTCTACCATAAGTCCCTAATAATATACTCTTTCTTTTCTCAACTACATTTTCTCTTATCATTTTCTTTTTTTCCATCTAAATCCTTTTCTTCCTTCTTTTTCTCCACCGTGAGTCTTTATCAGTTCCTTTCAATCTTTCCAATTGTTTTAGCGCATTAATTTATCCGACTTCTCAACTCTTACTTTTACTTTATCTTCATTCTCTTAACTTTTCTCCATTGTATTTCCTATATCTCTTTTCTTCCTGAGCAATATCATTTGCACTTTCCAATATCGAACAATTATTCTCGCTTCCACTTTTCGATTTCTTTGTGTTTCTGTTGCCGAAAGTTTCTTCTATGAAGTTTTTCAAACTCTCGCGTTTGACTTAATATCTTTCTTGATTTTGCAGTTTCTTCATGTTCATTGTTTTGTTTTACTTTTATTTCTTCCCCAGACACTTTATTACATACTCAATTCATCTCTTTCTTTCAAACTCCTTTTCTCTTTCTGTCCGCTAGCTCAATGGTCAAGGCGTCTGGTAATCCAGAGGTCGCCATATAGTGGTAGTGTCTGCTTCTATCCCGGAAGCTCAATGGTCAAGGCGTCTGACTGGTAATCCAGAGGTCGCCATATCGTGGTAGTGTCTCTTTCTATCCCGGTAGCTCAATGGTCAAGGCGTCTGACTGGTAATCCAGAGGTCGCCATATAGTGGTAGTGTCTCTTTCTATAACGGTACTCAATGGTCAAGGCGTCTGACTGGTAATCCAGAGGTCGCCATATTGTGATAGTTTCTCTTTCTATCCCGGTGGCTCAATGGTCAAGGCGTCTGACTGGTAATCCAGAGGTCGCCATATAGTGATAGTATCTCTTTCTATCCCGGTAGCTCAATGGTCAAGGCGTCTGACTAGTAATCCAGAGGTCGCCATATCGTGATAGTGTCTCTTTCTATCCCGGTAGCTCAATGGTCAAGGCGTCTGACTGGTAATCCAGAGGTCGCCATAACGTGGTAGTGTCTCTTTCTGTCAATGGTCAGTAGGGTAGCCACGGTAGCTCAATGGTCATTCGGTCAAGGCGCCTGACTGGTAATCCAGAGGTCGCGGGTTCAAAAGCCAGTCGGGGCAGGACAATTTACCCTGTCATTTGACCACATAATATTACATATTGGGCTTACTTTTTTTTTATTATTATTATTATTTATCTATCTCTCTAAATTTAATGTCTAAAAATCAAGTCTTTCTTTCTGTTTAATCTTGATATTTTTTCTTCTTGATGGAGAAAGAAAGTATGGTCAAATAATTTAGCTGAATCATTAAAATGTATCTTTTCAGTAAATATAATCCTTTGTATTTTTCAATTATTGAGTTTTCAAGGCATTAATTGTTTCTATTGTTTGAATTAATATTATGAACTGCAATATAGTTATACATTTAATAAAGAGCAGGGTTAAGTCCTACGGCAATCTCTTCCAACCAATTAAAAGCTCTCATTCTCCATTTTTCTTTTGATAAATGATTAAATACATCATTGAGAGCGTTCAAAAAAGAGCACGGGTGAAGTACATAGTGGCTTCATAATATTTAATTGAAAAATCAATCGAACAAGAGTGGAAAAAATGTTTGAAGCAGAAGGAAAAAGCTCACAAGCTTACCCTACATAGCTTCTAATTCAATAAACCTTTGCCGGGGCCTGGAGTTAGTAGGTAATGCAATTATTGCTTCCTCGTCACTTGGAAATTAAATGCAGTGGACCGAGTGAAAATATTAATAGCACCCGTTGCTTCTCTCTACCGCTTCCTCCTAATCATATCAGTTTACCTTCCATCTATTTTATTTATTTATTTATACTTTACAAGCAGGCTGTCGCCCGCTTTGCGGGTCGAGGCATGGCCGTGAAAGCAAAAAATCCTTTTTCGCCAATGGCAGGTGTTGTAGTGGGAATTTCGAAAAATCCCGTGTTATTGCACATTTAGACTATAAGACAAAGCTACCTACCAAATTTCAGCTTCCTAGGACTTACGGTTTGGGCTGTAGAACGATGATCAGTCAGTGGTCAGTGAGTGACTTTGACATTTATATATTAAGATTAATTGGACAAATAATGTACAGCACGAATTATTGCAAACTAATATACAATATAAGAGATGTAAAATGAGAAAAAAATATATATATACATACATAATATATGTCCTAACTAAAGGGCGGGGTTATTGCCTTTGGTAATCTCTTCCAGTGGGCGCATCACGATTCGTCTCAAAAAGGGTTTTTTAAAAAGGTTGGAATTTCAGGTATAAAAATGACCACACGATTCGTCTCAAAACATTTTTTTTGGCGAAAAAGTAAACAACACGATTCGTCTCAGTACGACAGTAAAATACGGTACATATTGAGGGATAGTCAATCTCTGATACAGCACCTTTTGATCGAAGTACATAAATTTTACATATTATATAATAATAATTATTTATTGTTATTAATATATTGAGTTAGCGCGATAGGCATTGCACGCACGGTGACCTGGGTTTGATCCCCAGCGGGGCAGGATTTTTTCTGCTCTGTTATTGAGTGTTCGGGATCCACTTATACCTCGTGAGGAAAAATGAGTAGCTGCATTAATGTAAGCAGCGACCAGTGGTGGTTTCATAGGCAAAAATAAGATATTAGGATATTAGAAGATATGAAAAAGTCCTAGAATTCTGCGCTACCCACTGAAATTGTGATATAATAACACAAAAAAACACATTTATTATTATTAATTATTACATAATATGTACCGCGCGGACAACTGCCAAAAAGAGTATTATGATTTTAGAATGCAATAACACTCTTTATTGGAAGGTAACTTCCAAGCGAGGTTAATGCTCAAAGCATTTTCTAACCCCTACTCCTCAGAGTCTTATTATTATGTGGTGACAAACGCATACCTACTTACCGCATAATTACCAGACTAACGCATAATTACCAGACTAACCACCTAACTACCACTGCACTTTTAGGAGTAAACTTATTTTTTTATTTACAAATAATACTAACACTCTTTAGTGTAATGCTGGGTCCACACAGATGCAACATGCAACACGTTGCTGCAATATGTGTGTGGTAATTGGAACACTGTTGCAGCAACGTGTTGCAGTTCGTATTTGTCAGTGATCTATTCTGTTTCAATGTTCAGGTGCCGTCCACACACGTGCAACATAGTAGCAACAAAGATCATGCTCATGGATAATTTTTGAACATTCATGTTCGTGTTCAAGAGCCGTCCACACAGAGGGAATTCATGTTGCAGCAACATATTTCATGTTGCACCTGTGTTGGACCCAGCATAAGTTAACCACCAGGCGGGGTTAATGCTCAAAACATTTTCTACTACCTAACCCTCAGAGTCTTGTTATTACGTGGTCACAAACTTGAATTTATGATGAAAAATTCATGCCTACGTATGCCTATGCTACCAGGATTACCAGACTAGCGCGTTAACCACTCGACTACCAGTGCACGGTATTATCTTCAGTATATCTTCAGATTTTCTAGCAAGGAAAGTTTAATTTTAAGTTTCAAGTTATCATACATGTGTTAATCACTTTCGTGATGTCACAACTGCTCAAACTCGCTTTACTAAATCTACGATGAAACCGGGACCTGAACCACCCACCTCCAGGTTACAAGTCCGCCGCCTTATTGATCAAGCTACTGAGGTCTAGCAAGGACAGCGTTTATGTCACCTCTACTAATGGAAACCAGTAGTTTCCCTTAACATGATAATGTTCCTTATCCTCCACTATCTTATCTTCTGATATTTACCTTCAATATCTGAACTCATTTCCTCCTATATTTCCCATTTCTGGAGCTGCCTATTTGCTAAGGGGGACAAACACTCATTTTCTGAGGTAATGAGATTACCTCGTAGATTTTTCCTTGCTATATTTAGTCTCTCTCTTTCTCTCCCCTCTCTCTCCCTCCTTCCTCTTTCTCTCCTTTCTTTCTCTTTCTCGTCTCCTCAATGTCCCTCTTCTCTATCGCCTCTCTCTCCCCCCTCTCATCCACTAATATCTCTCTTTCCTTTACATTTTCTTTACAGATATCCCATGAAGTAAACGACACTTATTTTATATAAAAAATATACAAATCTTATTAAATTTAAAGCCAACCTAAATAATTTGGGTTTGGTTTAAATTTATAACTATTATTGAATTGCTCATCAATGTCAACGTTAAATTAGGTAGGTATGTCAGGGTATTTTCGTATGGCAGCCTATAGTATGACGTTCCTATAGGTGCGTTAAGTTGACAGGCCATGAGAACGGTCGTTATCTCGAAACTGGTATTGGTACAAAATAAATTAATTTTGATGGCACAAAACGGCGCGAATCGAGCAAAAAACGTTCTGTTTGAAAACGTTCTGTTATATTCTGTCCTGGTAGCTCAGTGGTAAAGGCGGCAGTGTGAATCCAGAGATTCCAGAGGTCGTGAGTTCGAAACCCAGTCGGGACAAGACAAGTTATCCTCCCATTTGGGATTTTTACTACATAATAATACGTCTTGGGCTTACTGCTGCAATAATGGAACTTAATAGTCCTAATCGGGCAGTATAAATAAGGCGATGTTATTATTATTATATTTGTTTCAAAATCTGTTCTGTTGGGTTGTCAACTTAACGCACCTCTGTCCTGTTCTGTGAGAGTACTAATATTAAAAATAAATGTTTGCGATGTATCATTTCATTTAGCATATTATATATATTTCGTTCACAAGAGTGAAGCACCAGTGGCGACGAATCTGTACCATTTTTTTTTTTTTTTTTTTTTTAAAACTTTCTAAAAATAATCATTTTCAGAAACTTATTCAAGATAAAAAATGAATAATAATTTAATAATTTACAGTATTTTCATAAATTAACCGACCTCATAAAGGTTGGTTGGGTTGAGCTCACCCAGTCTGGGTTGGGCCGACAATAGCCAGCATTTTTATTTTTATTTTTATTTTTAAACAAATACTTGTAATATATTTAATTACATATAATCATCTTCTTCCTTTTTAATCACGAAGTTTCAGTAGGGTCCTGAGTGCGTTAGCATGTGTTGGACCCTACCGTACAAGAAAGGCATTTTTGTATATAAAATTCTGCAAATTTAAATGTTTTTAATATAAATTTCTATTTTGGTTAATTTTACTCTTAGTTATATTATTTTACTTTTAAGATTGATCGTTTTTGTAAATTAATAGATCTTTAATGACATTGTTATCTATTTTATTATTTTTATTCAATCCCAGAGCTTAATTAATTTATTTTTATTACCTTCATTTTTAAACCATTTTTTCAATACCAATCGTAGTATTTTTAATTCATTTATATTTCTTATATCAGTTGGTAAAGTGTTGTAAACTTTCGCACCCACATAACAAAAGTGACGACGTGTTAATGATTTATGTATTGTTGGAAGTCTGGCGTGTCCTGTCTGTCATTACTAGAACTAAAATGTGTGGGGTTTAACATAGCTTTGAACTGCATGGTCATATCACGACGGGGTTTCACCCTCCATTCGCTGGAAACTATCACGAGACTTCGACTTTCGAATGGTCATCCATCCAAGTTCTAGCATTTCTTAACTTCAGTGACAGAACAAGAAAGCGTGTATTCAACGGGCCACAATCGCTTTACCTAATATTTAACTAATTTAGGACTTAAAACCCCAAATTACCAATACTGCTTCCCCACTGGACATGCCTTGAGTGTACATCTGTACATACATAAAAATACGGCGAATATTTTATACCCATGTCATGACATATTAATGTTAATGTGAGCTGAAATTGCAGAGGTAGAGAAAAGTGAAGGGGAGGAGTTTTCCGGGAGGGAAAGGGCGGATGGGAGAAAGCAGAGGGAAGGGTAGTGAAAGGGCTGATAAGAGAGAGCAGAGGAAGGGGTAGTGATGAGGGAGAGACGAAAGCAGGAAAAGTACTCAAAAGGAGACATATTGAGAAGAGAGAGAGAGAGAGAAAATGAAAAAGAGTGAGAGTGAGCAAGAGAGAAAAAGTAAGCGACAGAGAACGAAAGAAAGAGACAGAGAAAGAGAAAAATTGAAGAAGAGATAGAGAACGAAATAGAGAAAAAACCGAGAGAGAATAATTTGTAAAAGACAGACTTAAAAGCAATCCCAGAGGAATTGAGAAAAGGAGGGGGGGGGGGGGGGGGGCAAAGAGGACAAATATTAGGAGACTAGAAGGAGGTGAAAGAAGAGGAAAACCAACTGACAGAAGAAGAAGAGTAGGGGATTCTCAGGAAAAAAAAAACGGGAGGCTGTGAAACGTCCAGAAATAAGGAAAAAAAGTCGGAGCAAAAATTTTTTTTTTTTTTTTTACAAAAACAAACAAATTACTTCGGATTTCTAACATTAGAAATTAATCGGAAGTAATAATAAGAGGGGAGGGTTCAAAACAAATCAGTCGGAGATATAAGGGGAGGTAGGCTCATAGTAATAAAACTTCAGTTAGGAGGAGGAGGGGAGAGGGTTGGTTCTCAGTAAATGTAGTAGAAGAAGAGGGATAAGGAGAGGTAGGCTCATAGTAATAATACGTTAGTTAGGAGGAGGGGAGAGGGTTGGTTCTCAGTAAATGTAGTAGGAGGAGAGGGATAAAGGGAGGTGCTCTCATAGTAATACGTTAGTTAGGAGGAGGAGGGGAGAGGGTTGGTTCTCAGTAAATGTAGTAGGAGAAGAGGGATAAGGGGAGGTGCCTCATAGTAATACGTTAGTTAGGAGGAGGAGGGGAGAGGGTTGGTTCTCAGTAAATGTAGTAGGAGAAGAGGGATAAGGAGAAGTAGGCTCATAGTAATAATACGTTAGTTAGGAGGAGGGGAGAGGGTTGGTTCTCAGTAAATGTAGTAGGAGGAGAGGGATAAAGGGAGGTGCTCTCATAGTAATACGTTAGTTAGGAGGAGGGGGAGAGGGTTGGAGTAAATGTATTAGGGGGAGAGGGATAAGGGGAGGTGGGCTCATAGTAATAATACTTCAGTTAGGAGGAGGAGGGGAGAGGGTTGGTTCTCAGTAAATGTAGTAGGAGGAGAGGTATAAGGGGAGGTGCTCTAATAATAATAATACTTCAGTTAGGAGGAGGAGGGGAGGATTGGTTCTCAGTAATGTAGTAGGAGGAGAGGGATAAGGTAGGTGCCTCATAGTAATAATACTTCAGTTAGGAAGAGAGGGGAGGGGTTGGTTCTCAGTAAATGTAGTAGGAGGAGAGGTATAAGGGAGGTGCTCTCATAGTAATAATACTTCAGTTAGGAGGAGGAGGGGGAGAGGGTTGGTTCTCAGTAAATGTAGTAGGAGGAGAGGTATAAGGGGAGGTGCTCTCATAGTAATAATACTTCAGTTAGGAGGAGAGAACGAGGGAGAGGGGAGGGGGGGGGGGTCAGTAAATATAGAAGATAGGAGGGTATGAGGAGGGCTCTTGATATTGTTAGTCAGAATAGAAGTGGGATAAGAAGAGATGGACAGTATAATAATCGCAATAATATATGTTATGTTGGGTGAGGGATAGAGGAGGAGCAAAGTAAGAGAGGAGGGAGGGGGAGGGAGGGGGGAGGAGGTCAGTTAGTATGGTAAGAGGGGAGGGGGAGGGAGGGGTAAGTTGAGATGGGGGATTATAATAATAGGATGCACAAGAGTTATGCCCTTCAGTGGAGGAGCGGAGGGGGGGGGGGGGACAGGACATACCACAGACACAATATTGTTATTGCGAAGAAGCGAGGATGCTAGAGCAATAAATATTTTGGTGATCATACGTACATTATTAATACACTCGGCCTCATGAAAAGAGGCCAACATGGGACATTTTTTTTTTTTTTTTTTTTTTTTTGTGATAAGGACAGACGTCGGGAGAAAACGGAGGAAATTCAGCTGAGCTGAGAAGGGAGGACTGATATGTTGCCTCCAGAGTTTGGAGACAACAGCTCAGACCTCCGATACTGAGAACGCCGCAGGCATTCCTCTTGTCATGGACTCGAGGTTCCCTCACCTATCCTACACCGTTCGGCCAAACTCTAAAAACCCCCTTTTCCTCACGACGTCTGCACTCTAACTCAAAGCGTCTCGGCACCAGATATAATATAAAACATGGGACATGTTTCAGAAACACTCTCCACAGTCTCTTCTCTCAAAATCTGCGAATCTCCGTTTCAAGACACACAACGCATTCTGATTGGTTTTTTGAGCCCAATAACCAATCAGAGTGCGTTGTGTGACGGTTGAAACTGAAGTTTTTAGAGTGGAGAGTGTTGGTTGCTGAATGTCTTGGGCCCACGCGGTCCCCCCTGTCCATGTACAATACTACACAAGTATGCATTCGAGAAGGGTATGTGTTCAGGAAAGGAGATTCCAGGAAAAGTGAGACAATTTTCTCAGAGAGGCTGAGTTGAAAGGAATCAAACCTTGTTGTTGACGCTGTAGTGGCAAAGTGCATACCGGGTGTGATGGTCTCTGATTGGTCTCTGATCACACAACGCACTCTGATTGGTTTGTATTCAGGCAAGGAGATTCCAGGAAAAGTGAGACAATTTTCTCAGAGAGGCTGAGTTGAAAGGAATTAAACCTTGTTGTTGAGGCTTTAGGGGTGTGATGGTCTCTAACTGCGTTAATAAATAATAGCTCTTTGCAAAAGGGGCTATTATTTATATTATTCAATATACCGAGAAATGCAGAGGAGAGGTCAGAGGGAGATGAGCAGGGGTGCACTGGTAGTTAAGTGGTGAACGCGCTATTCTGGTAATCCAGGTAGCGGAGGCATGTGTGGGTTCGAATATCATACAATGCATGAATTTTTCCTCATTGTTTTGAGTTTGTGACGACATAATACTAAGACTCAGAGTATGGTTCGAGCATTAACCTCTCCTGGTGGTTACCTTCCACTAAAGCGTGTTATTATTATAAGAGTAATGGCAAGTGGACGAGGAGATATAGCTCAGAACCGTGGGGTTAACACTTCCATGGATGATTTTTACTTTTAAAAAAAAGTTATTAAAAGTCTAAAGCAAAGAAATAACTGAAAATACTGAAATATGAAAATGAAATACTACCAATAAAATAAGGTACCAAATTATTTGTAATATTAAGTAGTTAAAAAGTTACCATAATATTTGCGTAAGTCACAATCGTGATATCACAACCATTCAAACTCTCCTTACTAAATCTTTGTTCAATTTAGGACTTCAACTACCGACCTCCAGGTTACAAGTCCGCCGTCTTATCGATCCAGATACTGAGGTCAAGACAAGGTGGAGGTGGAAAAGTTCAAAATCAAAGGGTCAACATTTCCATGAACGAAATAGATTAATAATAATAGGAGAGGGAGATGGCGTACAACAGTGGCGGCTGGTGATTAGGGGTTTAAAGAGGGTTTTAAAGTCCTCGCTTGTTCACAATGTAATCATTACATATTAATAATATAATAATATCGCCTTATTTATACTGCCCGATTTAAACTATTAAAGTCTTATTAATCCAGTAGTAAGCCCAAGACATATTATTGGGTAGGTTTGGGGGTTTGGATCGTAGAGATTACCTTATGCAATAATTCCGGCTTTTGTAATTTATGTTACCTAAGAAATTTCAATAAAGAGTTTACTACTACTATACTACCTATCGAAAAATAATTGTAAAATAAAAATTGAAGACTTGGAATTAGATGATTCATAAAGAATATTCCTTTTGGATTTATTGTATTGTCTTTGATATTTTATCAAAACCATTATATCGTCGGCTAGAAGGTAAAACTGACCAAGTGACAGTTGGTCATTTTTCCGATTTTTTGTTACTCTGGTCGGAAATTAACCTAACTATTGGCTAAAAATCAAAAGTTCGGTAGTATTCAAACATATGCGTGGGAAAAAGCGAAAAACAATTTTTACCTGAAAGACTGGTGGAGATTTTTTTTTTCGATGAAGAAATCAACATTTCAAGTTTCATTTGGTGAAATCAAGGTTTTATCGATGCAATAGATTAGAAAAATACAATTGTGAACGCAAAACAGTCCACCGGGAAGGTTTCTTCAGGAAGGCCCGCCACGCAAAAACTTTGCGTGGCTCTCCTGAAAAATTGTCCAAATGCAGATGGTCAGTTTTACCTTCCAGCTGACGAATATTCTATGAGACTAGGATCTACATGTTCATCACGTCAACCAATAACCTTTCCAATCTCTATCCTTGAAAATAAGGTCCCGTGTTCGGACATCTTCAATATTCCAGTACGCAAAGTTCAGCTGGAATTTTCCCGTGTCATCAAAAATCAGTTGCGACTCCAGGAAAATGAACTGTGTAAGCGCCGATGTGTTATCAGCAGGAACGCCGTATCTTCTGTGGTAGGTGGTGCAAGTAGGGACCCTCAGCTTGTCAATGATAGCATCTCTACACTTGGACTCGGTGACAATTAGTATCATGGCGTCGACCTCGTCTTCGTAAGGGGTTCTCGAGATATTGACCGCCGGATCAAACCCGTCGGGGTAGTTATCCTTGAGGTACTGGTAGCTGGAGCCTAAGGGGGAATCACTGCAACGAACATCCGAGCCATTACTGCACATGATGGCGGTGCTGGTGAACTTATGCAACTTCGGGTTTTTAACTTCGACCCACTTCAGGCCACGCAATCCTCCAGGGTTAATCACTGAAACAAGGAAATACATTATCGTTGAAAATTACTTTGATCTTTAGTTCGGATCTTAATCTTATCCAATGCTTGGATTCTGTCTCATATCTTTGAGTATGTGACCTAAGTATTGATGTTATTGGGGAATAGACTTGTCCTGTCCAACTTCTCTATTTTTTTTTTACTAAAAATTACTCTCAAATAAATACTCGTATATAAATATAAATCTGTATCTTTGTGTTATTTTTATTTCACAAGGACTTTCCCATATCTTTGAATATCCTAATATCTTATTTTTGCCTATATTTTCGTCGCTGATCACATTAAAAGCTACTCATTTTTCCTCACAAGGTATGAGTGGAAAAATAGAGCAGAAAAAATCACCCATGTATCACGCACGGTGAAAAAATAACGCACCGTGCGTGCAATGCCTAGCGCGCCAACTCACTCGCCCACGGTGACTTCTCTCTCAAATAAACAAAGAGATGCTGTGCTAAACTCTTGATGGGATAATAGGACTACCTGTCTTGCGCTGACGGTCTAAAGAAAGTATTATCCTTTTTTTAATTCCGTCGTGTCGGCTGACTCAAAAGAGAATAATAATAATTAGTAATTACACTCTTTAGTGGAAGGCAACCACCAGCGAGGTTAATGCTCAAAGCATTTTCTTCCACCTAACGCTCAGAGTCTTATTATTAAGAGGTCACAAACTCAAATTTATGAGGAAAACTTCATGCACTGGGCGGTATTCGAACCAACGGACCCCTACGCTACCTGGATTACCAGACTAGCGCGTGAACCACTTGACTACCAGTGCAGAGAAGTAGAAGAAGTTGGCGGAAGAGATTGCCACAGGCAACAACCCCGCCCTTTAGGTAGGACATCAGCTTTATTCTCTTTTTTTTTCTTTCTTTTTCGATCTATTTTTCCCTTTTAATTCCATTGTATTGTTTGTACATTGTAATGTACTTTGTCCTTACCTAATAAAGCGTAATATAATAGTAATAATAATAATAAGAAGAAAGTGCGACTCACCATTGTTTGGAAAATTGGGCTGACTGACAGCGCCGAAGTCCTTAACGTATTCTGAATCACCATGCGGTGCATCTCAAGGATATCATAAGGGTCGTTGTTCCCTGGTAAGTCGCCGTATTTATACTGATTAGCATAGTACACCTCCATCCAAGTATTTCGCTTAGCGTAGTATCGGAGCTTACAGTAGTGCGTGTTATTCTCCCTGGGAGGAGCAAATGATAAACCAAATCACATACTTTGCAACAAAACTTATGGTAGGACAAAGAAACTTAAAATATATCGACAATGGAAAGTCTCTAAATTGTTATCCACAAGTTAATAGGCATAATAATCGTAAACGTTGAATATATTATAACAACTGACATCTCATGATGTTTGCCTATAGACACAGTAGGTAGGTACATACATATTTTGAACATTAATATTGGTGGATGATTTTCATTAATTTATATAGATTGTTATGGATGATAACTTGTTCATAAAAAATCTAGAGACTTTCCATTATCGATGTGTTTCAAGTTTTTTTTTACGGAAACAATTGTATCTCCAAATTTTATAAGTCGAATTTTCTGCAAAATTTCTTAATTTTCTGAGCAGCTCTCAAACTGAGACACACTAAAAACTAAAACAAGTACAGAATTTCTCTTGAAAACAATCCCTTCTATTTGCAGGTTAGTCATTGGATTGACTTCCCAATCCTGTAAAAACAACACTGCCAATTATGGACACAATACTTCCTCGTGATTGGTTCACATTGTATACACTTTTGAGATTTTATACTAAATCACCTGTAAACTTACTAAGCGCTTTTCTTCAAATTTGCTTTACATGGCAGAATACCGTTTTTCTATACACTCTAGCTAGCACAAAAAATCTGTATCGGCAACTCATAAACATATATTTTTCGATTTATGCATACATTTTCGCGATTTCTCAAATAACAACGCTCATCTATAAATTATTCAATAAAAATACATTATATAGGTAGGTACTATGTAAAACACCAATGAATACAAAACTTTATCAAAATCGGCTGATATAGGTAAGTGTATCACAATTAAAACAAGATATAAGCACTTAAGTAAAAAGTTAAGAGTTCAGGCACATGGCCTCTATCTCCAAGAATCGCTAGTGCGATGTTTTACATCTCCAACATGTGTACAAAATTTCGTTGAAATCCTTAATTTTTTCTCATTAATTTGAGTTTGTGACCACATCATAAGAAGACTCTGAAAGGTTAGGTGGAAGAAAACGCTTTGAACGTCAACCTCACCTGGTGGTTACCTTCTATTGCAAGATAAGATACCGGTCAATGTAATGTCAATGTAATATTTCAGGATGTTAAGCCATGTAACTTTTCTCTCATTAATTCATTCCTAGTCCTTGAAATACACTACCAATTTTCCTCCGATAAACCCAGGTTTCTCATTACCTTCCACTAAAGAATGTTAGTATTCTTACCGTATGCAGCTCGCTTCGTTGAACTCGGGACATTCATTTTTCAGAGGCCCTGTACAAGTTTCCAGGGACTCAGCCGAGTAGCTTTGTGTCTTCTCGTCCCACTGACACAGGGGACCCTGCGTCAAGATGGTGTTTTTGCGTCGCGCGCAGGGTTTGATGGTGTTGGCATTCGACGGATAGTTGTCGGCTAAGGAATATCCTGCGAGAAAGTAGAACCAAACACACGTGCACTTAAAGTGACTTACTGCAAGTATAGAGGGTTTGATGGTGTTGGCATTCGACGGATAGTTGTCGGCTAAGGAATATCCTGCGAGAAAGTAGAACCAAACACACGTGCACTTAAAGTGACTTACTGCAAGTATAGAGGGTTTGATGGTGTTGGCATTCGACGGATAGTTGTCGGCTAAGGAATATCCTGCGAGAAAGTAGAACCAAACACACGCACAAGTGACTTACTGCAAGTATAGAGGGTTTGATGGTGTTGGCATTCGACGGATAGTTGTCGGCTAAGGAATATCCTGCGAGAAAGTAGAACCAAACACACGTGCACTTAAAGTGACTTACTGCAAGTATAGAGGGTTTGATGGTGTTGGCATTCGACGGATAGTTGTCGGCTAAGGAATATCCTGCGAGAAAGTAGAACCAAACACACGCACAAGTGACTTACTGCAAGTATAGAGGGTTTGATGGTGTTGGCATTCGACGGATAGTTGTCGGCTGAGGAATATCCTGTGAGAAAGTAGAACCAAACACACGCGTGCACTTAAAGTGACTTACTGCAAGTATAGGGGGTTTGATGGTGTTGGCATTCGACGGATAATTGTCGGCTAAGGAATATCCTGCGAGAAAGTAGAACCAAGCACACGTGCACTTAAAGTGACTTACTGCAAGTATAGAGCTCAATGTTTCACAGGCACCTCAAAGGACCTACTGCAAGTGACTGAATACCTAATTTCTCCTTAAAAAAAGAAGGAAAAAAAAGAAGAAGAAAAAAAAAAAAAAAAAAAAAAAAAACAGATGAAAAACAGAGTAGCTAATTTGTGAAGTAAACCAGCAGTCACAGTCCTGATGTGACCATTTAGTTGAATCTGTCGTTAATCCCACATTTTTTTTTTTTTTTTTTTTTTTTTTTAAGTGGGGTTTAACGTCGCTTTCAACTGCCATGGTCATATCACGACGGGGGTTTTACCCTCCATTCGCAGGAAACTCACAAACCTGCTACTCACATTGACCTCACCCAGCCTGAGTGGGGCCGGGAAAAGCCAGCGTCACGAGAATTAGAATTTGAATGGTCACCCATCCAAGTCTTAACCTCGCTGGATGTCGCTTAACTTCGGTGTTCTGAAGGGAACCGGTGTATTCAACATGCCATCGACGCTGGCTTAATCCCACATTAAAATAAACTGGTGTAACAACCCACAACTTTCCTCATCACTCGAAGAGAAGAAGTTGACCACTGAAGACTCATCAGTCTTTTATTCATCCGGAGTTAAGTGGCAGAGAATACCTGAGGCATTAACTTCGGCCCGGATTACAAGACAATTGTAAATAAAGTATAATTAAAAAATAGAAATTATGGTTTTACTTACCTGTTAGTATGAGGCACAAACCAATAGACCATCTCGTGTTTTGATACATTATAGGTGGAATATGCAATATAGGCACTATAATGGAACCATCTACCCTACTTCGAGAGTCCAACAAAATAATAAATGATTATGTACAACACAGTGTGGGAGTAGAAAGGGAGATTTGGGGATTATGAGAGTGCTTTAAGGAACGCTAGCGAAGTGATCTTCATGAAAAATGGCTTTTTTTTATCGAGTTCACCAACTATTTCAACTCTTCATCGTCTGTAAAATAATCGTTTAATTTCTATTTGAACAATTGTTCTTTTTTTGCCTTCTGTTGGCTTTGTGAAAGTACACATGGTGACATTAATTTAATCCTTAATCGAGCAAATACATTTTTTTTTTTAATTATATTATGTGCGTCCACAAATACTGAAAGAACTGATATATCTCTGCAGATTATTTACATTGCTTGAGTACAGATTTCAAAAATGATTTTCATATTTTTTTTGTTCCCTCTCTTCAATTTACAATAACAGGAAAATCTATTGCAATCCTAGTAAATCCAGCGTGCTCATTTTTTTCTTTTCATCTGGGTTAAACGTCTCTAATTATTATTGGAAAGTGGTAACAGCATCCCCAGCTGTTTTCCTCACCTGCCGCGTCTGGCGTTCAAAGCTATGAGGTGGAAGTGCAGATAGGCTTGGCCCAATTAGGTGTCAAGGAACATGGAAGATAATAATATATCTACATCTGCACACACAAACAAACATACACACATACACAATTAGATAGATAGGGTTGTTTTGTGCAAGATTTCAATCAAGGAAACGGTGTACGTGTGTAGTCACACAAGCTGCTGAGGGTGAATTGCGAAGTCTTGCATTGTTTTGAGAAACTAAAGAGAATCATTGCCAGCGTCGCGTCGATGGCAGATCGAATGCACCCGGTTCTCATAGAATCACCGAAGTTAAGCAACGTTTAGCGAGGTGAAGACTTCGTAACGCTGACATTACGGCCAAACCCAGGCTGGGTGAGGTCTATGTGGGTAGCAGGTTTGTAAGTTTCCTGCGTGTGGAGCGTAAAACCCCCGTCGTGTATGAACATGCAGTTGAAAAACGACGTTAAACTGTAATTAAAAAAGGAAATATTATTAAATTGAATAAAACCGTGTCTGAGAGAAAGGTTTGGATTATACGGACGCCCAGATCTAGGCTCTTTTCATGTTAATTGATTCTATTCGGTTTTTAACGGGCCGATTCGGTTTTTAACTTCCTCTGGGAATCGTGCCAGCTACCCACTTTAACGTCATTCTGGCCCTACCAAGCTATCCAGCCTGAGTGCGACCGGAAATAACAACCTCACGTGTTTTCTGTGTGAAAAGTCTGCTCCAACCGGGAATCGAACTCTAGACTATGGGTAGTAGTCACAATTGTTACGCCACGCAGGCTGGCTACTTTAGATTAGGGTATGGTTATCATATTATTGAAAATACTAGATGTTTACCTAATCTTGTTATTATTATTATTATTAAACATGTTGGATCAAGTTTTATTTACAATAAAGTAGGTACAAAATCAATGGAAGGGGGACTTGCACAACTTTAAGCAGGAGACTTGTTGTCTAATTTCAGTAGCTTGATCGATAAGACGGAGAACATGTTATCTGGACTTCGGTAGTTCAAGTCCCGGTTTCAGCGTAGATTTATTAAAGCGAATTTTCAGTAGTTGTGAAATCAGAAAAGTGATTAAAAAAATATTTTTTTTTTTTTTAATACTGTTTCAAATTTTGGTGCTTCAGAGTGACCCAATTTCACGTCACATGTTCGGCTAAGATTAGGAGCGCCTGCAGGCGACTATGCGACTCACACAAAGGTCTAACAATAGGACATGAAAGTCTATTGTTTCGCCTATTGTGCCGTTGCTCTTCTGTTCCTGTCTATACAATAGCAGTAATCTATAGCCCTTGTCGAAGGTAAATATATTATACCAGTGCACTGCACCCCTCGCTAGGACATGCATATCACATTAATATTAAACACTTTATTAATAAGGAATTAATATGCTAAATGGGAAACAATATAAAATAAAACAGGAAACAAATGAAAGAAAAAAATGATTTCCGAACTAAAGGGCGGGGTTATTGCCTTTGACATTCTCTTCAATCCATCCCTTATTCATCACTCCCAGGCAACCACGCACATAAAAAAAGCATACACCCAATACAAAAACACCCACACACACACACACAAATGCTGGCTATTCTTGGCCATACTTAGGCTGGCTAGGTCAATGTGGGTAGCAGGATGGGAGTTTCCTGCGACTAGAGGGTATAACCCTCGTCGTGATATGAATGAGAATCTAGAGCTCGGGGAAAAGAGGGACGCCCAAGCATAGAGGGAGACATAAAGTGGAGGGGAATTTGAGGGAGAAGGGTTGGAAGAGGGAGGCAAAAGCATAGGAGGGGAGATAAAGTGGAGGGGGATGTGAGAGGGAAGGGTTGGAAGAGGGAGGCCAAAGATGAGGTGGAGAGATAAAGTAGAGGAGGATTTGAGAGAGAAGGGTTGAAATAGGGAGGCCCAAGCTTAGTTGGAGTGGAGAGATAAAGTAGAGGAGGATTTGAGAGAGAAGGACTGGAAGAGGGAGGCCAATCTGAGGTGGAGAGATAAAGTAGAGGGGGATTTGAGAGAGAAGGGTTGGAAGAGGGAGGCCCAAGCTGAGGTGGAGAAATAAATTGGAGGAGGATTTGAGAGAGAAGGGTTGGAAGAGGGAGGCCCAAGCTTAGGTGGAGAGATAAAGTAGAGGAGTATTTGAGAGAGAAGGGTTGGAAGCAGTGGCGGCTCGTCGGGTGAAGACACTGAAGACATTTTCACCTAATTTTGAACAGTGAAAACACTACTCATAATCCCTTGAACATGGCACAATTGATCTAACTCAAAAAAAAAAAAAAAAAAAAAAAAAAAGAGTAAGCTTTGTGTAAAATAGATCAATGCTGCTTAACAATTCATGTTACTTTCCAAGGAGAACACCAAATGTGAAGACAATTCGAAATTGTCTTCAGTTGTCCTTGAATCAACCAATCAGAGTTGAGTATTTCCAAGTAGGTATCATGAAATATTAGGCAAGAACTATATCTATGTAATATGCTACTGAGGACAGTCTTCAGTTGTATTCAGTTTACAATATCTACACGAACTCATACGAAATGTCACGAAGCCACATACCATGTGCGATGTCATGTGTTTTTGATATTAACATTGTTGCCAGTAGCATTATGCCAGACCTAGGAAACCAGTCAATGATTTAGCCTCCCATATCTAGCACTATCTTGTAATATTAAAAAACAAAATAAATAATAATAATAATAACGTAGGCGTTAGGAAAGCATTATTTTGTGTCAGGAATTTTGGATATTATTTCTCATTTTTTGGGTTCTAGTTTTGTACATAGTTCCTAAACGATAGCCGATACCAATAAATTTTAACTATTTATGTATCTTGTCAACTATAGTCTTAAAAAGGACATATCGATTGAAGTCAAATCTCGGAAATAATTATTTAATGTTGGTACCGAAATTGAGCCAAATAAGATAATCTGGTATCTAGTTGTTCCAAGATGTTTTTTAAATAGGGACAATGGTGGTCCTGTTTAAGATCCTGACTATGGAACCACTTTAAAAAAAATCATGAATTTAGACGTGTTGAAATGAAATTCTCAAGAGAAAATACTGTTCAGGCGGTGTAGTATTTTTTTTTAAATAAATAAATACGTCTTACATGATTTGAGGGATTTCTTTAAATTTAAAATATAGCTCTTGAAGTTTGTAGAAATTTAGCTATGAAATTAACTTGGCAACATTGTATCTCTTATCTTTAGAATGTAAACAAAACTTGGTGCGCACTTTTTAAATTTTAATAGATTATTTTCAAATCTTTAACGGTAATCAAGTGACTTTTAATTGGTGTAACTAGTTAATAAAGTTATTTCCCAGTATTTGATACAGGATAGAAACATTATTCCTACCTGATCTGACCTGTGCTTTTCATAATAAGTTGAATATGAAGTAGCTATGTGCTTCTTTCAGTGTCAGTAATAACATTATAATTATGCAGGTTGCAGGTAGCTAAGCACACAGCTTCCAGTGAAGTATAAGTATAAGTATAAGTAGTGCTTTATTTAGACTGTCAGCGCAGTTATAAGGCAATATCTGTGTTTTTCATAAATAGTCATTTAAACATCAATGGTAACAGAAATTTAAGCTGATTTTATATATTTGTAGTAAGTATGTTTTCTTAGATTTATTTTGTAATCTGGTGGTGGATTTTCTTCCAGTTTTGGATTGTACTTTTTAGTCTTCAACTAACTTTCTTTCCTTCCCAGTTCTAACCCCTCTTTAAAATGTTGTACCTACCTATCTACTGAGGTATAATCCTAATATTTTTATTTTAATTCCTCTTTACCAACTTTCAGTTTTTTTTTTATTACGATGAATAACTAATAACAATATTTCAAAGAAACAATGAGATTCCCACAAAATCATGGGGTTCAAACATTAAAAGTAACCCCATTCAGATTAAGAAGTAATGAGGATAAGAAAGATATTATGATTACTGGATGTCCAATTTCTCCAATTACTATAACCACCACTAAAAAAGTAAAGCAAATGCCTGTCCCACAGCCATACAGTTCAAGCCTGAATGGCTTATGAAAAATGAATGGCTGTGTACCAGCTCAAGTGTTGACAAATTGTTCTGCTGGCCTTGTTTATTTATTAAGTACCAAGTGTTCTCCAAAAAAAGTACTTATAAAAACTTATATGATGCAAAACTGGTATGAGAGAAAACCATGCTCTGCAGGGAAACAGCCATAACTTACAATGGGCTGTGTTTATGAGACCATAAGAACTAAGATCTGATAAATTAATAATTTTATTTTTTCAATACTTCTGGGTATAATTTGTCTTCACCTAGTCTTGAAGTCAGGAGCCGCCACTGGTTGGAAGAGGGAGGCCCTAGCTGAGGTGGAGAGATAAAGTAGAGGAGGATTTGAGAGAAAAGGGTTGGAAGAGTGAGGCCCAAGATGAGATGGAGAGATAAAGTAGAGGGGGATTTGAGAGAGAAGGGTTGGAAGAGGGAGGTCCAATCTGAGGTGGGGAGATAAAGTATTAGAGGAGAATTTGAGAGAGAAGGGTTGGAAGAGGGAGGACGCCTTAGACAGATACAAGTGGAGAACAAGACTTCATCAAATGAATCAAATCATAGTCGACCCCAAGAAAATAATAATATAATAATAATATCGCCTTGTAGGAATATAAAAGTCCCATTATTCTAGTAGTAAGCCCAAAATATGTGATAAAAATCCCAAGTGCAAGGATAACTCATGTTCCGGCTCAGGTTCGAACCCGCAACCTCTGGATTACCAATTAGACTCCTTGACCACTGAGCTATCGGGACAGACACAGATAGACTGATATTAGGTAAAGAAGCAGTGGTAGTCAAGTGGTTAACGCGCTAGTCTGGTAATCCAGGTAGTGTAGGGATCCGTTGGTTGGAATTCCACCCAGTGCTCGAATTTTTCCTCATTAATTTGAGTTTGTGACCACATAATAATAAGACTTCGAGGGTTAGGTGGTAGAATTTTTTTTGAGCATTAACCTCCCCTGGTGGTTAGAAAAAGTAAGAGTTATCATATTTGAGTAAATCACTTTTGTGATTTACTCAAATTACTTAACCACTGAGCGCGCGATTAGCTCAGTGGTTAAGCACTCGCTTGCCATGCGGAAGGTCCCGGGTTCGAACCATCGCGCCGACAAAAATTTGTATTCTTAATTTGGTTACAATTGTTTGTAAGGGATACCTTCCGGTGCGCTCGTGTTGACCCAGCACCTAAATGGGAAGTATTGTGTCACTTCTCGCCCATCAGAGGGGAAGCATACTACGGGATGGGCAGGCTACAACACAGACCACAAGCGTCTACAGTAGCTCCTGTTTCATGGCTACGAAATAAAAAAAAAGGCTGTGAAACACTCATCTTTAAAAAAAAAAAAAAAAAAAAAAATATCATATCTACTCAAATTCACTTTACTAAATCATCGCTGAAATCAGGACTTGAACCACCAACCTCCAGGTTACAAGTCAGCCGCCTTATCCACCAAGCTACTGGTGGTTGGTGTTATTATTATTATAAATAACAGATGGAACTTCCCTCTCAACCAAACGAGAAAAAAGTTCAAATGTTCAATTAAGTCGATGTCTGCATTTTTTAAAAAGTATGTTAATAGGTACGATGCAGTTCTTTCTCGTGTTTCTTGCGCTGTTTCCCCAAGCTACTGCTAATGTTACTACTAACCATCATACGACTAAACATTGTACTGCTATTTATGCTACAGGGTGGTCCGAAAGTACCATTTCCATGTAAATTTTCAATTCAATTCAATTTAAATATTTATTGTGATATCTATTCATTTAAACATTTTACACAACTTACAATATATTTTTACCCATATAAAAAAACACTAACACTAGGCGCACCTGCCTAACTTAATATTTAGCTAGCTACTTATTCAGTACTGTGAAAGTTAATAATGATATAATAATAATAATAATAATAGGTAACTCTTTATTGACAAGAATAATATTGACAAAGGGCGTGATTATTGCCTGAGGCAATCTCTGCCATCAAACCCATAATGATAAGATAAAAAGTTGTAAATCATCAACTTTTGATCAAAAGTACAGAAAACATCAGAACAAATTTCAATAAACAGCATATTTAGAGGAAATTTTTACTCAAGGTATGGAGATTTATATTGGTCAAGTAGTCTACTCCAGAACTCATATAATCATTGGTTCTTTTTTTTACGAATGAGTGCTGGTTGGAAGAGATTACCATAGGCAATAACCCCGCCTTTTAGTAAGAACATATAAATATATTTTATCTACGTTTTCAATGTTGTTTATTACTTCCGAGAAAATTTCGTTTTTCTTGTTCATATTGTTCCTAAATTTTGTATTTTAATTTTATCATGTCTTGTTCGTGAAAAAAAAAAAATTGAATTAAATTCGTACATATTTATTTATTATTATTAATAATAATGGTCTTGGCATAGTGATCTGAATAGAAAAATGTTTTACAAAGACAGATCGTTTTTGTAAAACATTTTTGTAAAACATACAAAGACGACCTGTCTTTGTAAAACTTTTTTCTAACTGTTGCCAGAGTTTTTTTGTTTTTTTTTTTTTTTTTTGCAATCTCTACTCGAATATTGTTTTAGAGCTCCTCTGATGTTCGCAGTTTCCTTGCTCCCACAGGAAGAAGTCAGGAGCTGTTGGAACTCTTCTATGGTTATTTTTTCTTGCCATTAACTAACATTCCGTCGTTTTTCCGAAAACGGTTATTTTTTCTTACTATTATCTAAGATTCCATCATTTTCCGAAAACACCCTCATTTTGGATACCTGTGAAATTGTGAAACCAGGAAATCAATTTTCAATAATATTAAAATGTTTTAAAAAAATATGTATTTTTACACAGGAAAAGTACTTTTGGACCAGCCTGTACTATTGCTATTGATACTACTACCCATTACAAAGAGAAATAAAACAGTACCTATGTATCTTTTAGATACCAACTTTTTAGCTGAAAGTGTTACTTCTTAAATTGCTACTCAGAAAAAAAACTTTGAACAAACAACTTTGCTTTTATTCTGGGAACTAATAATAGTAGAATCTCGCTAGCTCGAATTCCCGATAGGTCGAATATCCTGTTCACTCGAAAGAATTCTGCGGCCCTTGTCGAACTTCCACTGAGATTGAGATCATATAATATAGAGAGAACCCGATGTATCAAGATTTGCGTCCAGTAGGGACCATCAGCTGATTTCAAAATCAGTGCCGGAGTTGTAGTACTTTTTCTCTCGCGAAGGAGTGGTTTTAATATCAAACATCAAACCTAAACTATCTAATTTTATTATTCTAAAATAATATTTTTACTTTTTTCATAATACTTACCTCTTAGTTATTTTTGTCTTTGATTCCTCCTTTACTTTCCTTATTTCTACTTATTATGTAGTAATATAATACTAAACTTGGTATCTGACGTGAAAATTAAGAATTTTTAGATATCTGCCACTGTATGAGGTAAACAAAAAAATCTAATAAATTGAACCAATTAGATGCCGGGATTTGTTGAAAGAGGGACCATCAGCTGTTCAAAGTTGAACGCATAAATTTGTTCAATTCGAGATAAGTAAGGTTTCCTCTATGTTATATGATCTCAGTGCGAACTTCGCTCCTTATTCGAAATTCTGATGGCTTGAATCGAGTTATCGATAGCTTGAGTTATCGCGATAAAATCGCGATAACTCGAAATGAAGCCTCTGTTCCTTGGATTCTCTACCTTTCTTTCTGGTGGTTTTCAGATGTGATCGAATCCCAGTCAAGGGACAGATAAGCGGCGTGTTCTCGCTGTACTACAATACTACATACACTTTAAAACATCTCACTCTATGTAACTTTTACCACATATCTACAATCTAATTGTATGTACATAACTACATACTATGTACTACATACACTTTCAAACCTCTCACTCTTTTACCACATATCTACAGTCCACATATCTACAGTCTGATTATATGTACATACACTTTAAAACATCTCACTCTATGTAACTTTTACCACATATCTACAATCTAATTGTATGTACATAACTACATACTATGTACTACATACACTTTCAAACCTCTCACTCTTTTACCACATATCTACAGTCCACATATCTACAGTCTGATTATATGTACATACACTTTAAAACATCTCACTCTATGTAACTTTTACCACATATCTACAATCTAATTGTATGTACATAACTACATACTATGTACTACATACACGTTCAAACCTCTCACTCTTTTACCACATATCTACAGTCCACATATCTACAGTCTGATTATATGTACATACACTTTAAAACATCTCACTCTATGTAACTTTTACCACATATCTACAATCTAATTGTATGTACATAACTACATACTATGTACTACATACACTTTCAAACCTCTCACTCTTTTACCACATAACTACAGTCTAATTGTATGTATATGTATACTATGTACTACATACACTTTAAAACCTCTCACTCTATGTAACTTTTACCACATATCTAGAGTCTAATTGTATGTACATACTATGTACTACATACACTTTCAAACCTCTCACTCTTTTACCACATATCTACAGTCCACATATCTACAGTCTGATTATAAATATGTACATACTATGTACTACTTACATACACTTTAAAACATCTCACTCTATGTAACTTTTACCACATATCTAGAGTCTAATTGTATGTACATACTATGTACTACATACACTTTCAAACCTCTCACTCTTTTACCACATATCTACAGTCCACATATCTACAGTCTGATTATAAATATGTACATACTATGTACTACTTACAAACACTTCAAAACCTCTCACCTCTCACTCTATGTAACTTTTACCACATAACTACAATCTAATTGTATGTACATAACTACATACTATGTACTACATATACTTTCAAACCTCTCACTCTTTTACCACATATCTACAGTCCACATATCTACAGTCTGATTATATGTACAATTGTACATACTATGTACTACTTACATACACTTTAAAACCTCACACACTATGTAACTATTACCACATATCTAGAGTCTAATTGTATGGACATACTATGTACTACATACACTTTAAAACCTCTCACTCTATGTAACTTTTAACCATAATTATCTACAATCTAATTGTATGTACATAACTACATACTATGTACTACATACACTTTAAAACTTCTCACTCTATGAAACTTTTACCACATATCTACAATCTCATTGTATGTACATAACTACATGCTATGTACTATGTACTACATACACTTTAAAACCTCTCACTCTATGAAACTTTTACCACATATCTACAATCTCATTGTATGTACATAACTACATGCTATGTACTATGTACTACATACACTTTAAAACCTCTCACTCTATGTAACTTTTACCACATATCTAACAATCTAATTTGTAAGTTTTTTTCACAATCCACAATAGTACCGCATGGATACAATTAAAAATAGTTCCTATTTATTCTACATTGGTACAGAATGGTAAAAAGGTCACTAGGTCACTGTGGTCCAGGACCTGTGAGAGTTGCTTTTATTTCCAACACTGCACCGGTACCCTTAGCTTCATTTTAAGTAAGGACTTTTAGTGATAAGAATTATTTATAATGCTTTTTCTTTGTGTTATTATGTCACAATTTTAACTTTTAGACTGCCATGTCAGGCGAGAAAACGCGTGACATTTAAAAAAAAGTGCATGTCAGGCGTAAATGCCTGACGTGTGTCAGGCGTTTCCGGTTGACACTACAATGATTTTAGCATTGTCATCAAAATGTGGGCCTCTGAGTGATTTTTTGCAATATTTATCATTAACTTTCTTTTCAAAACTCGCCAAGCCAGGCGTAAACGTCTAACACTCTAACACCCTGGGCCTCAGGGGAAGTGTCATGTTTTTACGATGGCACTCAAAGTGTTTATGAGTAGCGCAGGATTATAGGTCTTTTCCCTATCTTCAATATCCTTATATTTTTGACTATTTTAATTTTTTATGCATACACATGGAATGATACTGTTGCAATTACCTGTAAGATATAATACCGCCACTCACTTGCTATGCGGAAGGTCCCGGGTTCGAACCCCCGCGCCGTCAAAAAATTGTATTCAAATCTTGGTTACAGTTGTTTGTACCGCAACTACCGCATACCTTCCGGTGCGCTCATGTTGACCCAGCACCTAAATGGGAAGTATTGTGCCACTTCTTGCCCATCGGAGGCATACTACAGGATGGGAAGGCTACAACACAGACCACAAGCGTCTACAGTACCTCCTGTTTCATGGCTACGGAATTAAAAAGTCTGTAAAACATTCATCTTTTAAAAAAAGAAAATATGCTTCTGAATTATTATCGGAAGAGAATGCCGTTGGCATTAGCACCGCCCTTGATCAAGTTTTGTTTTGTTAATTTTATTATCTATGTATGTATATGTATATATTCTATGTCATTATTTTGTATATAAAACTTGATCTAACTTGTTTAATAATGGGCCACATATTTCGTAACACTCTGTATATATCTCGCCATATTTCTCTCGACATTTGTTTATCTCTCTGCCCATTTCGGCCTGCAGAAACCGGCCTTTTCCATGTACCTATTTGCAGACAATAAGCGACAGGGATAGGAAAGCAGGAATGTTGAATATTAATATCCCAAGCTCGCAAGGTGGAAAGAACACTGGAAGGGGGATATATATTTATTATTTTTTCAAGGAGGAGAAGCAAAGGGTTAATACCTAATAATAATAACACTGTTTAGGTCGGTCGGTACCTAATGTCAAGCTCACAAGTCCTTTTACTTCGTAAGAAACAGAATTATTGTAGAAAAAATAGGACTTTTCTTTTTCTGACATAAAGATTGCTTCTTGTAATCCAGAGAGGTAATACAGCAAGTGTTCTCTCTGGCTTACCTAAGGGAAAAAACTTTGTATGACATGATCTTACTATTATTAATATTATTAAATGCTTTATTAAATTATTAGATAAAAAGACCTATTTATGTACAGTACAAATAATTATTATAAAAAATAGAATAATGGAAACAATATAAACAATAAAATGGAAAGAAATAGATAAATACAGATGTCCTAACTACAGGGCTGGGTTATTTCCTATGGCAATCTCTTCCACCCAATTAACTAGCATGCATGTGAACTAAACCAATTTTACTATTTGACACCTCCTGGAAAGGAGAGGATTATTTTTGAGGGAATCTATGAGATACATTCTCGACTATATTTAATAGAAAATTGTATCAAACACGGTGTTCGATGACTGAGATTATGGGCAAAATTAATAGACATTTTTGTAATACCTGTGGCTCTATAAGTCTCGGATTGCGTTCTGACTTTGATAGGGAATAAAAATGGATAAAAAGGGATAAAAATGGTAGGGTAAAAAAAGGAAGCCTTTGATTTAACTCTTTTAATTTTGCAGTCAGTAATTTCTCATCTCATTCTTCATACACTGCATTCTCTCTCTCTCTCTCTCTTTCTCTCTCACTCCCTCTCTCTCTTTCTCTCTCTTTCTCTCTCACTCCCTCTCTCTATCTCTTTTTATCTCTTTCTACCTATCTCTCTCTTTCTTTCTTTAAAGTCCGAAAAATCTAATATTAGAAATTGGAAGTATTGTGTTGGTTTTTGTAAAAATAAAATATTAATAACTTTTTTTGCTCCGATTTCAAGTTAATTCATATTTGTGCACGTGTCATAACTTTTAGGCACTAAAACCTACTTTCAAAATTTTTGGGTGATTCCATTTCCTACTTCCTAACTATTAGAAAAGGAAAGTATGAAAATGTTGTGAACATTTTGTTTTTTTATCTCACTCGCTCCCTCTTCCTATCTGTAGAACTAAATCTTGTAACCAACTTCAGTAGCTTGATCAATAAGGCGGCGGCGGACTTGTAACCTGGAGGTCGGTGGTTCAAGTCCGGTTTTAGCGTTGATTTATTAAAGCCAGGTTAAGTAGTCCTTTATTTATTTAGACTGTCAGCGCAAAACAGGTAGTCCCATTATGCAGTTGTGACATTACAAAAGTGATTAACACCAGTATGATAAAAAAAAACTCAATCTTGTACCTACCTTTTTCATAATTTTTTCTCACTAACATGTTCCAGGGAGTAGACCAGCATTGGCTTGGTTCTGGGGACCTTGTTAATTATTAGACTCCTTGTATAGACAGTGGTAGAAGTGCTAAGTCATTACTCCACTCTTTGGCTACCATCGTTCACGATGACGCCACCCTATGATGAACATGTTCCATCCAGTTCTTCCTCTCTCACTTTCTAAAGCCTAATCATATACTACACATCAACACCCACCTACATACCCAACCAACACCCAAAAACACCCCCCCCCTCCCCCCTCACGATACCCAATGAATCACGTCTCTCTTTTCAGCATTTACCACCTCCATAACTCAACTTTCAAATTATTCAGCATTCAGGATGCCGAATTTCCGTACGCGCCAGAAATAAAAGATGCCTTATTATTTAAGTAAGGCGCCTGCCTTTCTATTTAAGGCGCGCAAAGTTTTGAAAATCAAGGGCGCTTCCCTATGATAATGACACGCTTCTGGTGAATTTCTCGTATAATTTGATGAGAAAAGTTAACTTGGAAATTTATATACTATTTATATGACTTGTTATATATAAAGTAAAATAAATATATGACTCTAGATATACATATACAGTATGTTTCAGAAAAGGTGGCCACCCCCTCGTAACTTTTGAACGCGACGGAATTTTTCAATTCTGTAAAGTCCTAAGTATAGAAAGTGCCCTATGGCCCATCCTGTGGTCATATTTATTTTTGGCCCCGGTCGGCCCTTCCGGCTTTTAGGCCATATTTTTTCATTTTTCTCGAGAATTTTAAATGGAATGCTATATTTTTTATTCCTGTTAATTAAAGTCCAAGTTAGGCTGAGTATAATGAGCTTTTAAAATTTTCAAAAACCTTATCAGGGGCGGAGCTAGTAGGGTGCAAGTTTCAAAACTGTTACACGCTGTATTTCAGCGTTAGTTAGATTTTTTAGTACTTTTTCTATTTTCATAGGTTCAAAATATTGTTTTACACCATATGAAATCAAAAAAATATTCTTGTTTACTTCTAATCAGGGTCATAGTAAGGTTTTTGTAAAAGTACTTTTTTTCTCACGTCAATTTTTCCGTAAATTATTGGTGTTCTCGAAATTGGCATTTTTAGAGGTGAAAGTCTGCAGTGACATATGTTTTTTATGCTTGAAATCGAAAGTAAACTTAACGGAGAAACGATTAAGATCATAAAAAGAGCCATTTAACCTGCTAGTTTTTTCACGACAGTGTCCGGTAAAATGGGTGAATTTCGTATTGGATTTTTTTTTTGTTGAGGAAACACAATTGGCATAGAAAATAAAGAATATATAATAAAGGAATAATACTTCAATAAACATAACTAAATGCGAAATTAAATAAAAATTATTTCTTGTAAATCAGTGCCGGATATTTTTTTTTTTTTTTCTTCTCTCTCTCTCTTTCACTTTTCGAAGTTCAAGTTGTATCAAAAATAGTTATCGGATAATGCTGCTTCTAAAGTCGGCCTAGGGGTCCCTTATTGAGACAATTTTAGTTGGTAAGTTGGTAAAATCTGTAGAAAACACATTGTCAATCATTCTGGAGTCAGTCCGATGGCGCTTTGAATGCAACGATTCTTGTAGGATCACCGAAGTTAAGCATCGACCAGCGAAGAGAAGACTTCGTGATGCTGGCATTCCGGCCTAACCCAGGCTGGGTGAGATAAATGTGTTTAGCAGGTTGGTGAGTTTCTTGCGAATGGAGGGTAACACCCCCGTTATGATATGACCATGCAGTTGAAACGCGATATTAAACCCAAATTAAAAAAAAAATTTGGTGTTGCTAGTAATGGTATTCATTAAATAAAAATCTCTAAATAAAAAAATAAAAATCTAACTATCTCGAAATTTAAGAGAAACAAATACCAGGTCAAGTACCAAACTCTTGAGCGTGAAAATTAAACCAATTCAATTATTATAAAGAGGAGAAGAGAGAGAGAGAGAGAAAAAAAAATATATCCGGCACTGATTTAGAAGAAATTATCTTCATTTATATTCGCATTTAGTTATTTTTATTGAAGTATTATTCCCTTATTAGGTATTCTTTATTTTCTATGCCAATTGTGTTTCCTCAACAAAAAAAAAATCCAATACGAAATTCACCCATTTTACCGGACACTGTCGTGAAAAAACTAGCAGGTTAAATGGCTTTTTTTATGATCTTAATCGCTTCTCCGTTAAGTTTACTTTCGATTTCAGGCATAAAAAACATATGTCACTGCAGACTTTCACCTCTAAAAATGCCAATTTCGAGAACACCAATAATTTACGGAAAAATTGACGTGAGAAAAAAAGTACTTTTACAAAAACCTTACTATGACCCTGATTAGAAGTAAAAAAGAATATTTTTTTGATTTCATATGGTGTAAAACAATATTTTGAACCTATGAAAATAGAAAAAGTACTAAAAAATCTAACTAACGCTGAAATACAGCGTGTAACAGTTTTGAAACTTGCACCCTACTAGCTCCGCCCCTGATAAGGTTTTTGAAAAATTTAAAAGCTCATTATACTCAGCCTAACTTGGACTTTAATTAACAGGAATAAAAAATATAGCATTCCATTTAAAATTCTCGAGAAAAATGAAAAAACATGGCCTAAAAGCCGGAAGGGCCGACCGGGGCCAAAAATAAATATGACCACAAGATGGGCCATAGGGCACTTCCTATACTTAGGACTTTACAGAATTGAAAAAATCCGTCGCGTTCAAAAGTTACGAGGGGGTGGCCACCTTTTCTGAAACATACTGTATATCTACTTGGAACTTATGTGAGACATTTCGGGGAAGATATATTTCCGTGTCTACCGTCATACAACGCATTCGTTTATTGCGTTCATATTAACCAATTAGACTTTTAAACAATCAACCTCAGTAGCTTGGTCGATAAAGCGGCGGACTTGTAACCTGGAGGTCGGTGGTTCAAGTCACGAATTCAGCATATAAAAAAAGTAACTTCTCTCCCCAGGACATACCACTGAATGGATATATAAACACATTAAGATGTATCGCGGCTTTTTAACAGGCCACTGTAGCCTTAACTACCATCTAAACAAGATGCACATCGCTCAAGACATAACAAGCAGTCTCTGTAAAGAGGACCCAGATAAACAAGATGGACATAACAAGCAGTCTCTGTAAAGAGGCCCCAGAGACAGCAAGACATTATATATTCTCTCTTCTCAAGGCTGATTTTAACACCTAAAGAAGTTACTGAAATCAGTTCTAAATGAATCTTAAGCTACATTAATAGCTTTGATCTCTTTTAGAGTTACAGAGGCATGTCACGGAACATCTATTTAAGGTCGCAATGACAAAGAGCTTTCGTAGCGCCGACAGCCCATACTTACAGGTACCCATACAAATCACATTCACATCAAGAAGCAGAGAAAATGTGGGATGATTGATGATTGATAATTTTATATAAGTTGTTTTCTTGATTTTTTCTAATTTACCCCTAAGCTAAGAGCTAACTTAAAATTGGGTAGAAATAAACATTGTACAGTTCCAAGTGCTAGTAGAGAAGCTGGGTGGAAATTCCACACCCCAGGCCAGGGTGAAGTCGACTTGAGTGTCTTTAAAAAAAATTTCCTGCCTTCAAACAAATAAGAAAAAAAATCCTCCCACAACCAGGAATCGAACCCTCAACCTTTGACTACCGGAGAGCCAGGAGTGCGCTGTCTCCCAGGTCACGACGGCGCTCATTTTGGGTTCCAAATTTATGTCCATTTCCAGTCTCTCAATTTGGACGGCGTCCAACTGCAGCATAAACCTTTCGACCAGTGTGACTTTGCAGTATACAGGGAAAGACTTACCAGAGAAGTAGAGTGCATTTCCTTCCTAGGGCCGTAAGAAGAAACAGGACTTTTGAAGATAGGCCATAGCGAGTTTCTGTTTTACATAAAATGCTGACTTGATGTCGCGTGTAATTTCTATCACTCGTCGTCCCACCCATCTTTTCACAGGTATACACGGAGTCAGAAAATCTAAACATGTATTACAATATTTCTGTATACGTTTTATCAA
The DNA here is from genome assembly GCA_024516035.1 of Bactericera cockerelli. Lineage (NCBI taxonomy): Eukaryota > Metazoa > Arthropoda > Insecta > Hemiptera > Triozidae > Bactericera > Bactericera cockerelli. Next base: position 25,801,650 of record CM044962.1, read on the forward strand.
GCGAATAGAAGAGAGAGAGAAAGAGTGAGAAATACACAGAGAAAGAGAGAGACAGAGCCACAGAAAAAAAAGATAAATTGAGAGGAAAAAGAAGAGAGAAAGAAACAGAGAGAGGAAAAAGAGAAAAAAGGAGAAAGAGAGTGAGAGAGAGAGGAGAGAAAGAGAGAGAGAGAGAAAGAGAGAGACAGAGACAGAGCCCCAGAAAAAAAAGATAAAGAGAGCGTGAGAGGAAAAAGAGAAGAGAGAAAGAAACAGAGAGAGGAAAAAGAGAAAAAAGGAGAAAGAGAGTGAGAGAGAGGAGAGGGAGGAAGAAGAGAAAAAGAAAGAGCGAGGGACCGACTGACTGAAAGCACTCTGAATCAGCATATCGCACATCAATGACGGAAAGCAGTTACTCGATCAGCATATCACAATGGGACAGCAGCACGAATCTATGCTGCTTGATTAGTATTCCTTTGATATCATCGGGAGTAGTTTTTATTGTAGAGCTGCATGCGGACTCAGTGGTTACGGGTATGATGTATTCGAGTCAGAAAGTTGTGAAATATGCTTTACTACAGGGTGGTGCTGACTCGAGGATTTTTTTTTTGTTTATAAGATGTCATAATATGGATGTACGAGGTCTGTCCCGAAAGTTCGTATAAAAATGAAATAAAAATTTTATATTACAATTAATCGGGTAATTCAATTTTGTCTCCTTCAAAGTACTCTCCCTGGGACACAATGCACTTCTGCCAACGCCGTTTCCACTGTTTGAAGGCTCCTTGAAAGTCCTCAGTTTGAAGTCTCTTCAGCTGACTCGTCGTTGCTGCTTTAATGGCCTCAACGTCCCCCAAATGCCGCCCCCGAAGCACCAATTTTGTTTTTGGGAATAAAAAGAAGTCACAGGGTGCCAAATCCGGTGAATAAGGGGGGTGTTCAGTCGCTATGATCGAATTGGCAGCCAGAAACTCACGCACAACGAGAGAGGTGTGAGCGGGGGCATTGTCGTGGTGGAGGATCCACCGCCCCTCTCGCGCCAAATAGTTGTTTTGCCCAAAGAAAGCTCTTCAGACACCTGTCTGACGGTTAAACGACGGTCCTGCAGGACACAGGATCGAATTCTTTCCACATTGTTAGAAGTGCTGGAAGTGGAAGGACGTCCTGACCGAGGGTCATCTTCGAGACTTTCTCGGCCCTCACGAAATCTTTTTACCCACTTGTGGACTGTTGGTTCCTTGAAAACATCATCTCCATAAACTTGGTTGAGATCATTAAAAATTTCGTGCCCATTCTTGCCGAGTTTTACGAGAAATTTGATGATGACGCGCTGTTCTTGAATGACTGAGAGTTCCATGCCGACGAGTGATAGAGAGAGGGGTCACTTCACAGGTACCGGGACGATCCAGTTTTTATCGTAAGGCGATCGAACGCACACTGAGAATTGTTTGGATGTTGTAGAAGGGGAAATAGCCCAAATTGCCTCCCCACTTTGCCTTCCAGCGTTGCCAGAACACTTTTATACGAACTTTCGGGACAGACCTCGTACGTAATAAAAATATTAATATGATGTATTCAAGTCAGAAATTTGTAAAATAGTCATCAAGTACACTGGTAGTCTAGTGGTTAACAATCTAATGTGGTAGAGACCCTTTGTATCGAATACCACCCTGTGCATGAATTTTTCCTCATTAATTTGAGTTTGTTTGATATAGAGATGATAAAAATGATTTGTTTATAGAGATGATTTGTTTGATATATTAGAGATGATAAAAATAAAAAAATATTAAAACTCTGAGGGTTAGGTTTTAGAAAATACTTTGAGCATTAACCTCGCCTGGTGGTTACCTTCCACTAAAGAAGTGCTATTTTCATTAGTATTACACTAACCCCCGTCGTGATATGACCATGGCAGTTGAAAGCGATGTTAAACCCCACTTAAAAAAAAGAGTGTTATTATTATTATATATACTCGATCATAGTTGGTAGAAAGCTATATTAGAATGTAAAAGAGAAAAAAGAGCTTTAAATTTTTATTAAAAATCTAGTTCAAAAATACATTAAAATTTTACATCATATAGAAGAGTATCATTTTAATGAACTCCATAAATGTATTCTCTTCGAACGCTTTTAATTAAATTATGCTCTTATCATTATTTTATTATTATAATTTTAATTATTATAAAATCATCATTATTATCATCGATTTTTTGGGTGTTTAACATCGCTCTCAACTGCATGGTCATATCACGAAGGGGTTTCTTCGATTTAATCATTATAGAACGTAAAGAGCTGTACTTATTTTGTTTTATGTCAAAAAAATTAGTGGGTAGCATTGTGACATTGCGAGAACTGATATCAATACGTCTTATACCAACATTAACCAATGATGCCGATGCCGCCACTGGTCGTTGCTCACTTTACTATCCCAATTGTCCTCAATGAGCTAGCGTAGGTGTTCAAAGTACAGATCCAAAAAAATTCTGGCTGTGAGGGGTTGTGTCTCATTTTTCTTCTTGCAGGATTACTATTGCATTATTTTGATTCAATTATTGAACAAATATTTTTAACCGAACGTTATTTTTAATATAAAAACAATCAACCCAATATTAAAAAAAAATACTCTAATTTTCACATTTTTTTTCCTTCCATTATAAGGCACTTTAACCATTCATTGGCTAACTAATCTAACTATGGAAGAAAAAACTAGACGAAACACTTGTAAATTGATTTGTAAATGTCTTAGACAATCTTTACCCCTAAAGCCGACTAAAGAATTTGCAATTTTTGACAGGAATTTTTTCCCTTTTTTTTAGACACGCGAAGGTATGAAAGGTCGTCACTAAATTGTACATCCCTTATGTATGGGTATGAATAAAAATTATGTGAAGGGCGAGGGGGAAGGAGAAGGAGGAGGATAGAGGAAAAGTGTACGGTGGGGAATATTTTAGGAGGGAGGGATGATACAGAAATATTGAGAGGGGCTGTGGGAAGCACAGGATATATTAGGGGCAGAGAGAAGAAGGAGTAGTAGGGAACAGGGATATTGTTAGGGACGAGGATATAAGGATTTTTAGGGGGAGTGGGAGGAGGAGGAAGATACAGGGATATTTTAGGGAAAAGAGGGGATGTAGATATGATAATAATAATATGGCCTTATTTATACTGCCCGATTAACACTACTTTAGTCCCATTATTCCAGCAGTAAGCCCAAGACATAATTATCATTATGTGGTAAAAATCCCAAATGGGAGGATAACGTGTCATGTCCCGGTTAGGTTTCGAACCCACGACTTCTGGAATCTTTGGATTCACAGAGTGCCGCCTTTACCACTGAGCTACCGGGAGACAGTCATCGTTTTGTAGAGGCGAGGATATAAGAATACTGTAGGGGGTAAGAGAGTGGGAGGAGCGTACAGGATACATTACGACATAGGGGCGGCGGGGGGGGGGGGGTTAAGTGAGAGATGGTACAGCTGGGGGGCTATTACAGGCTATTACAAGGGGAGATAGAGGGGAGGGGGGGTTGGTATTGTGGGGAGCCCAAAGGTACCGACGAAAATACGTTGCTGAGCGAGGGGGAGGAAGGTGGAAAAAGATGGGGTGGGGGGGTAGAATCAAGGATGAAGATGTAAATAGGGGGAGGGATACCAACGAAAAAGTTAAAGGCATGCCATGAATGCAAATGAAAAAAGTTGTACATATGAAAATTATATGTATTTAATATCTACAAAAATTACACTTCGTGTTACAAAAAAAGGAGAACGCTGTTTCTTAAAAAGGATTGATATCATGAGTAATAATAAACACCTGAATTGGCTCTTGTTTCTTTGCTCTAGAATTAATAAGTTCATGAACTCACCTACAAACGCACTGGTAGTTATTAGGGCTGACAAAAAAGTCTTATGATGAAAAAGAAAACATGTTTAATTTGTGTGATTTTATGAAACTTTTCGAGTGTTCCCAGAATGGCTTTAGTGACGTCATGAATTTATATTTATTTTGGAAACATATTCTTTCGTTACTAAATCATTGATTTTTGATAAAATAAATGAGTATTTTTCATCGCAACAGTGAGACAAATCACATATAAACTATATTTACCGTTATATAAGTACTGTAGTTTTTGGGAGGCGTTCTCCCGCGAAACGACCGCTTCGCTTGATTATAGGTAAATGGTATAGACATAAATATAGTTATGTACGAGTATATTACAATATTTATGGTATTACTCCAGCACATGTTTTATTTGTACAGAAATATGAGGGATGCCTTTAACTCCTTTGTAGGTGAAATTTTGAAATTTGAAATTTTGAGAGAGTTTAAAAAAAAATGTTTAAACTCTCTTAAAATGCTATTGAAGGTAGATTCACTTTCAATAAAGGCTACTCACAAATATATTGATCGGCGGCTACCAACCTCAGTAGCTTGATCGATAAAGCGGCGGACTTGTAACTTGAAGGTCGGTAGTCCAAGTCCGGGTTTTAGCGTAGATTTAGTAGTTTGAGTAGATGTGATATCACGAAAGTGATTAGCACAAATATGATAACTTTTAAAACTTAACTTCAATAATAATAATAGTATCGTCTTAATTATACTGTCCGATTAAGACTATTAAAGTCCCATTATTCCAGCAGTAAGCCCAAGACGTATTATTATGTGGTTAAAATCCCAAATGGGAGTATAACTTGTCATGTCCCGGATAGGTTGTCAGTACCGGAATCTACTCACAAATAGAATACAAATTAATAAAAGAGTGTTTCTTTGTGTTATTATACAGGGAGATTGAAAAAAGTAGGTAAATCGGTTAACTAATATTACACAGATATTATTGACCATTTTAAGGGGGGTCAATTCTATAACAAAAGGTGCGAAAATGCTTTCTAGCGGAGTGGCACGCCCCTCAAGTTGAAAAAAATCCATCGAAATTTTTTAGTTACGCCTTACCTGATTGAGCTATTGGGACGGGATAAGAAAATTCACTCTCAATATAAGATGTCAGCTTTTTTGACGCCAAAAGCTTACCCTGTGCTCTTTCAGGGGCGACCACAAAGGAAAAATGAAAGATTTTTTTTTAAATTCGGTTATAACTTTTTGGAGGTTGATTAAATTCTATGTAGTTTCGTTTTCATACAGTCAAAGCCAATGTTATTAGCCAAAAAAAAGGTCAGAATATTTTTTTTTGTACGAAATCCTTCCCAACAGTGACTTCGTGATGCTCGCATTCCAGCCCAACCCAGGCTGTGTGAGGTTAATGTGGGTAGCTGGTTTGTGAGTTTCCTGCGAATGTAGAGTAACACCCCCGATGTGATATGAACTTGCTGTTGAATGCAACGTGAAAGGAAAATAATAATAAATATATTTTTCTGTTTATACATAGAGGTTAGTTAATGGCATGGATATTCAAAACTATTACCTGCTGATGGGAGCTCGAAACAGCTTTCCAGGTATATTCTGAAATTCATGTATACCGTATACCTATATGTACATCTAATACAACTTCTCACTTTTCTGTTTATACTGATATAAATAAATAAACTGAAGGAGAAAATATTTGTCGCTCGGATTTCGCGGAAATAGGCAAAGGTGATGGATAAGATATTTCAATATTCTTCCTTAGAACTAATTAGAAAAGACCAAAAGACGTCACACAGATTTCGCGGAAATAAGCAAAGTTTTTGCAAAAGATATTTCAATATTCTTCCTCAGAACTAATTAAAGTTAGACAAACAAATCGTTTTCGTTTTCTTAGAATTAAGAATCCATTTTCTTAGAATTAAGCTTAAGGTTGGAGTTAGGAAGAGCTTCCAGCCGTAAAGAACCAACCTCAACCAAGAGCTGAAGGTAGCGTTAGAGAGAACACAATATTAATAATGATAATAAATACCGTTAGGTATTGTATAGTTTTCGGTACATGACCAATTTGCAAGAAACAAACATTAACAAAAAATAAAATATTTCTTTGTACAAATACCAACAAATTACCAATTGTTAACCCAAACGAAATTCATGTCACAAATATCAAATTTGAAATATATGTCATGAAATGATTTCTTTCAAGTTCTTATATTTGTGCTAATCATTTTCGTGGTATCACAACTTTTTTTTTTTTAAAAGATGAGTGTTTCACAGCCTTTTTTTGTTTCGTAGCCATGAAACAGGAGCTACTGTAGACGCTTGTGGTCTGTGCTGTAGCCTGCCCATCCCGTAGTATGCCTCCCCTCTGGTGGGCGAGAAGTGACACAATACTTCCCATTTAGGTGCTGGGTCAACACGAGCGCACCGGAAGGTATCCCTTACAAACAACTGTAACCAAACTTTGAATACAAATTTTTGTCGGCGCAGGGGTTCGAACCCGGGACCTTCCGCATGGCAAGCGAGTGCTTAACCACTGAGCTATTCGTGCGCTCTACTCGCTTTACTAAATCCACGCTGAAATCGGGACTTGATCCACCGACCTCCAGGTTACAAGTCCGCCGCCTTATCGATCAAACCACTGAGGTAAGATAATGAAATGAATATAAATTACAATTTCAGAATAGTGCTTTTGATAATATACTCTCTCTCTCTCTTTCTGTTTGTGTGTGTGTGTGTATGTGTGTGAAAGAGTGTGAGTGTGAGCGTGTATGCGTGTGAGAAAGAGGGAGAGACAAAGAGTGTGTGTCTGGATGTGTGTGTGTGTGAGAGAGAGACTGTGTGTGTGTTTTAATGAGTGTGTGTGTGAGAGAGAGGGACGGAGAGAGAGAGTGTGTGTGAATGTGTAGTGTTTGTGTGTGTCTGAATGTATGTGTGAGAGAGAGAGACAGAGAGAGAGAGAGAGACACAGAGATAGAAAGAGAGAGAGAGATAGTATATGTGTGTGAGAGAGAGACACAGAGATAGAAAGAGAGAGAGTATGTGTGTGAGAGAGAGACAGAGAGTGTGTGTGTGTGTGCGTGCATGTGTGAGAGAGAGTGTGTGTATGTGTGCACTTGCATAAATAAATAATCTAAATGTGTTTTAAAATATGCAAAATGAAATGGCTCTATGGGCGGGAGCATATTCATGCAAATTGAAGAGACTACAAATGAAGTTAACGAGGGGGAGCGAGGGAGAGAGAGAAAGGAAGGAGTGAGAAGGAGGGAAGGAGTGAGAAGGAGGTAGGGAGAGAATAAAAGGGAGGAGAGAGAGAGAGAAAGGAAGAGTTGTGGGTGAGAATGAACCAGTGGAGGAATGAATGAGAGAAAAAAATGAGGATGTATTATAATTCATCATGCTCTCTTTCCGTTTCACAAAATATCTCTTGGCTTATAATTTTTAATTTAGGTCAACTCTATTTGTACGGGATGTATAATTATATATCTCGGTGTTCCGTATTCATTCTGAATAAAACATTCTTCAGAAGTTTGAGCGAAATTCTTTTTATCATTTCAAGCTGCGTTTTATTGAGGCGAAATTCACTTTATAAATGCCTCATATTTCATCTCAAAAACACTGCCAATTATGAACACAATACTTCCTCATGATTGGTTCGCATTCTATACACGTGGTAATTTTGAGATTTTATACTAAATCACTTGTATCTCCGAAACCGCTAAACCGATTTTCTTCAAATTTGTCGAATACCGTTTTTACTACATTCTTAATACCGTTTATACTACATTAAATTTAGGAAGTTAATGGAATGATATCCATGGGATAATATCGCGTATCCTACACTGAATATGAAATTCAGGAATCTAATGCGATGCTTTCCTGCACTAAATATGAAAGGTAGGAACCTAATGCGATGCTATCCTGCACTGAATATGCAATTAATGAATTCAATGCCACGAAAGGTACAAAAGCAACTAGTTATCCTGCACTGAATTTGAAAGTATGAATTTAATGCGAGGAAAGGTACAAAAGCAACTAGTTATCCTGCACTGAATATGAAAGGTATGAATTTAATGCGAGGAAAGGTACAAAAGCAACGAGTTATCCTGCACTGAATATGAAAGGTATGAATTTAATGCGAGGAAAGGTACAAAAGCAACGAGTTATCCTGCACTGAATATGAAAGGTATGAATTTAATGCGAGGAAAAGTACAAAAGCAACTAGTTCCTGCACTGTATATGAAAGGTATGAATGTTATGCGAGGAAAGGTATAAAAGCAACGAGTTACCCTGCACTGAATATGAAAGGTATGAATTTCATGCGAGGAAAGGTACAAAAGCAACTAGTTATCCTGCACTGAATATGAAAGGTATGAATTTAATGCGAGGAAAGGTACAAAAGCAACGAGTTATCCTGCACTGAATATGAAAGGTATGAATTTAATGCGAGGAAAGGTACAAAAGCGACGAGTTATCCTGCACTGAATATGAAAGGTATGAATTTAATGCGAGGAAAGGTACAAAAGCAACGAGCTATCCTGCACTGAATATGAAAGGTATGAATTTAATGCGAGGAAAGGTACAAAAGCAACTAGTTATCCTGCACTGAATATGAAAGGTATGAATTTAATGCGAGGAAAGGTACAAAAGCAACGAGGGAACGTAATGAGACGGCTTGTAGAACAAGGTAGAATTTGCATGATGCAACATAATGTAAGGGAGGAAAAGTTATGCCCTCTCTGAGGGACAGGAGGCCTTCACACGACCGGGAATTCTGTCTTCCCGGGAAATTTTCCTCTCTGGAGCAATGAAAGAATTATTATTATTAATTATTAGTATACAACACTTTATTTGATTTAAGTGGACATTATGTACAATACAAACAATTATTTTAACAATTTAAAAAAAAAAAATGGAAATAATACATACAATAAAAATGAAAAATAATAGAAAATATATAAAAACATAATATGACATATTATGTCCAACCTAAAGGGCTGAGTTATTGCCTATGGCCATCTCTTCCACCCAACCCTTTGCGAGTTAACGAATTGCGAGTTAATGTAGCTATAGTAGTTTCTAGCTTGTTGAGGGGTGCGGCACCTGTTGTTCACCTATCCATAGTCCCCTCCCAATACAAAGGAAAGTAGTGATTTAGTTAAGAATTTTTTTTATTATTTTTATATTTTAGCATTTAATATACATTTTTGAATGTGTGCTAAGTACAAGGTACATGATAGATGTTTATACTGGGACTGTGATTCTTACGGCTACCCTGGAACTCATCTAGACTGTAAGGAGCGAGATTCAGTAGTTTATCTCTTAGAATCATTTCCGTAGAAATAAAAGTGTATTTTTTTACCCCCTGGAAGGCTTATCAATAAGCTGGCTGTTCGGTTAGGATATGTATCTTATTTTTTGGACGTAGTTATGTTTGCCACTAGAAAGGATGACCCGTTATTAAAGAAAAGACGGCAAGTATCAATTTACTCTACTGTGTGAAGGACATCCACATGCATATTATTCATAGCAAGAATAACTCACAAGCCCTGTTGAGTGTCTCTTAGGTTTCCTCATGAAGTGCGGGAATTTATATTAGGAGTTGTTACCGACCTCAGCAGCTTGATCGATAAGACGAGACAGCGGAGTTGTACTCCGGAGGTCGTTGTTTCAAGTCCTCAGTTGAGTTAAGATTTAGTAGAGTGAGTTTTGGGTATTAATATAACGATTGTAATCAACACAAATATAATATATTTTTATAAGGGGTTGTGTCATGATAAGTTTCCTTTTCTGGAGAGGGTGAGGGATTGAATAAGATTGAATTTTTATATTTACATTATTTGTCTGTATATATATGTTCTACCTACTAATAAAGAGTTTCTAAATAAATAAAAATAAATAAATAAATGAATAAGGGATAGGATCGATACATAGATTTACATATTAAGAATGAAGAGAGAAGATTGACAGAAAAAGATACACCTAATTTAAAAACATAAAAAAGTATAAATCCCCTCTTCCAGCCAACCCAAGGGTTGGGTGGAAGAGATTGCCACAGGCAATAACCCCGCCCTGTAGGTAGGACATTAGTGTTATTTCTTTTTACTTATTTATTTTATCATTTGTTTGTTTTTTCTTAATTTATACTATTAATAACATTGTACTCTGTCCTCCCAATAAAGCATACTATAATCATAATAATCATCAAAGCCGTGTCCTTATTTAAAAAAATCAGTAAGGGTAGGCTAGGCTGGTCAGTTCTTTAGTATAATCAGGTATCGGAAGGTAGGTTCAGTGAGTTCACAGAACCTCAAGTGTAGTCCATTCTACTCTAACATCAAACACCTTTTCCGCTCACACCCACTCCACTGCCCTGGAAAACCCATCTTGCACTCTCTCTCCATCCATTCTGCCCCAATATTTACTCAACCCACACAGAAGATTCACACTTCCTCGTACAGTGGAGTGCTGATAATGGGAAAGATTTATATGTACGGGGAGAGGGAGAGGGATGGGAGAGGAGGAGGAGAGTGAAGGGGGGAGAAGGAGAAGAAATGGATGACCCCAATGGCAAAAATATGGAACGCAGAAAAACGAAGAGAATCAGTAAGATTTTACGGTGACGGGGAATGATGAAGATTGCAGTGGCAGACGGTGATGATAGAATTGGGGAGTGAGATATCTTGCGTGGACACTGGAAATTAAGGCCGAATTATGAAACAGAATGAAATATCCAGCCACTATCACTTAGGAGCTGATTTATAAATGCGCTATGTATAATTTATTGTTTAAAATTTCCAACAGATGACGTGTTAGAGGATAGTGTAGGGTACGTTATTCGAACCCTGTTTCATAATTTGGCCCTTAGACGAATGAGAAAAAATTGTTTCCGTGGAAGAGTGAGTGAGAGATAAATTAATTTTTGTGTGTTGGCGATTTGTAGGATTCAGAATTTGTATGTACGCCGTGAAAATAGCCGGGTATGCAATGTGCAATATTTTATTAATTAGCTCAGGCCCTACTCCGTCCCGGTAGCTCAGTGGTAAAGGCGGCACTGTGTGAATCCAGAATGATATTCTAGAGGTCGTAGGTTCAAAACCCAGCCGGGACATGTTATCCTCCTATTTGGGGTTTTTTACCACATAATAATATGTCTTGGGCTTACTGCTGAAATCATGAGACTTTAATAGTCTTAATAATCGGGCAGTATACATAAGGCGATATTATTATTATTATTACTCCCTCTTTGGCAGAGGGTTATACCTTACACTCTACCGGGCTGTATCTTTCTTTGTAATTGTTCGTAAGTATTACAATTGTAGGTGCAGTAAGCCTTACCGTCCGCTACTGGTAAGAAAAAACATTGTTAACCCCCCCCCCCACCTCAGCCCCTGAATCCCCACTCACTTCTATTTTGAGTTGGGTAAGGACAGGACGTTTTGAAAAATGTGTGCGTTGAAGAAAAAAAGCTTTCCCACATTTCCGTTGGAAGAAATGTTTTTCTGGGAACAACTGTGTGCTTAAAGTTGCTGAGGGCGACTTTAATAGACACAATTGAAATATTAAGCGGAGTCTCAGCATCAGTTTTCCTCCATCGAAGGCTGTACAAAAAATCTCGACTTCGAGCCACAGAGGTCTCACAGAGGTCTCGACTGCGAGACGCATTACAAATTCGTCGATAAATTCCACCCTTAGGGCGGAATTAATAGACGTTTTTGTAATACCTCTGTGGCGCTAAGTCACAGATTGCGTACTGTGTAAGATAGGGAAAACCGACGCTTAGCAAACCCTTTTGATATAGATTTTTTTTTTTTTTTTTTTTTAATTTCGCCCTTAGTCTTTTATTCCTTTCTAATGTATAAACTTGTAAGATATATTGATACACACAAGATTTCCTACAAATTGCAGCAAAAATAGCAAAAAAAATCAACTGTACGTAGCACAAATTTTTGTTTGTTCGTAATAATCTAGTACTCACCGATTTGATGTCATGTTTGTCACAATATTTACACTGTGAACTATTGGCCACTGTAGTGTCGACTTAGGGTCAATTACTAAACAAGATTACACAGGGTGAATAAAAAAAAGAAAACGTTTAAACCGTTAATGGTAGATTACTGACGATATTTCCAGCCCGCATCTGTAATCCGTTTTTTCAACTTCGCCTTCGTAACTGCACAAAGTGATTTTTTTGCGCCTTTCCGAAAAAGTCCGCCTTGGTCTTATTCTTCAGGTCAGTGCTCCCTTCCTATTTGAGATAAGTCGATTCCAAAAAAATTTCGATGTGTTTAGGTACGCCTCTTTGTTCTTTACGGTTTGATTAGGCATCTTTTTTACACCTGAACAGAATGAAAACACCTGATGTAAGTTTTTTTTTACACCACATAGGTATTATTTATTTTGAAAAAAAAAATACAATAAAATGTCAAAATATATTTAAATAAAAAGAATCAACCAATATTTTTCAGCATAAACGTAGAAAACCTTCCTTACTCGGAAAGATCAGGGATAGAACTTTGAGAGTGTTTTTAAAAGGAGGTAGAAACATAGCCATAGGAAAACTAGAAACAAAAGATGGATACAAGGAGATTATCGACAAGAGGAGGTGAAGGAGGAGGAGGATATAAAGAGAAGGTAGAGAGATAAAACTAGAAATAGAAGGAAAAAGATTTGGATGAGGAGAAGAAGGCGGAGGAGAAAGAGAAAGAGAAGAGAAAAAGAGAGAGACATAAAAGGAAGATCGGTAAACCTGTCTTCACTTGTTCTACCCTTGGTACATATTTTCTCTTACCTCTCTCTCTCTCTCTCCATCTCTCTTTCTCTCTTTCACCTCCTCTTCTCATCGAAACAGGATTTATGAGGGTACGAAACCTCTTCAATAAATTACTTCTCGTAAAAAAAAAATCTGGTAAAAAATGAGGATTCGGTACACATGTACGTTTTTCTTTCTATCATTCGTTTTTCTGTTACTTCTTTTTTATTTATTGTTTAATACATATTATTTACTAGAAAATTATATACAAGCAAGTCAAGTGGTGAACGTGCAAGTCTGATAATCCAGGTTGCGTAGGGATTAGATGGTTCGAATCCCACCAAGTTCGAGAATTTTCCTCTCTAATTTGAGTATTTGACCACATTCTAATAAGACTTTCAGGGTTAGGTGGTTGTTGATGTCCCCTATATGTAAACGGAAAATGTCCATTCTTTGTCTATATGAACGTCTGATTATTTTATGTAATTTTGAGATACTTTATCTACTCCACCCACTGTGATGGTGATGGGGCCGCATTTTTTCCTACCTATTGGGAGCGCAGCTTCCTTCTTTTCTAGCGCTATTTCTAGCTCAGTCAGTACGATCCATCAAATAACATTTCTGAATGCTGTATTTGTTGCATCCTGCAACTCTATCTATCTTTTTGCCACTGTTATGACGGCCAGATCGCCGGCATATTTTTTACCAACTTTTTCTGCTCTGTACTATCTGCTCTAATCTATCCCCTCGTGCGAATCGGATTAGAGGACCTCGGACAAAAAAGCACCAAAATATGTATAGTTATGTACAACTCCCAGAGATCAAAAGATCTAACGTCAAAAACCTTTACGTGCTTTTTAAGCTCCTCATCAAACTTTTTTAATTCGATGTCTGATACTTTTCTACAAAAGTGAGAAAAAAGGATTAGTTACTTTAAAAATCATAATTTTAATCTCAATAGTAGATAAAGAATTCGAAAGAAGAGTATTAAACTCTTAAGCTAAGTTCAAAATTGAATTAATTAATCTATCATAAGTACTTATGATAGATTAATTAATTCATCATAAGATTAATTAATCTATCATAAGTGCAATCACAAAAGGTACAAGTCGGTACTTCAAAGAAATTTTACACATTTCTCTTTTCTCTGAACTCCCCATTAATACTTTCAGGGCCAAATTATGAAACAGGATTAAAGTTTAGCTAAGCGAGACACGCCCACAAGACGAAGTTTTAACCAATCAGAGCGGACTGTAACCCGAGTTAAAGAGTACTGTCCACTTACATTAAATCTAATCCCCTTCTACAATTTAGCTCTTGGATTCAACGTTCCAAGGACACAGAAAGATGCTAGAAAATATATCCTTTCTCTTTCATTTCACTGTAAAATAATCGACTATAAGGGAAGCCATAATTTGTCTGATTCGTTGAAACTCATGAAATTTCAAAGTTTTATCGATAATTCATGTCAAAGCGATTCTTTTCACTAATCCCTTTGGGATGCCTCAAGGGTCTTCCCTCTGCCGTTTCTGTGAATTCCACGTTTGAACTTTTAAACTCTGTACGATAGAATGAGGACATGGACTGAGTGGGATTAAAGAAGAGAATGACATCGAGGAAAATCCAAAAAAAGAAAAACAAAAAATTGGGTGGTCAAATGCGTAGATAAAGTCCCAGATTATGATAAATTCCATGTAATATGGACCATTACTGCCGTTATTATCTGAAATATTCATCTTCTCTCTGATCCCACATTCTTCTGATCCCACAAAATTCCTAGGGTAAATAAGTGGGTGAATTCTATTTGTCTAGTGGATTCAAATGGAAGAGACTTATATCCAACATTGGAATAATATCTTAATATATAAATGTCAAAGTCACTGACTGACCACTGACTGACTGATCATCGCTCTACAGCCCAAACCGTAAGTCCTAGGAAGCTGAAATTTGGTAGTTTTGCTCTTATAGTCTATATGTGCAATAAGACGGGATTTTTCGAAATTCCCACTACAACACCTGCCATTGGCGAAAAAGGATTTTTTGCTTTAACGGCCATGCCTCGGCCCGCAAAGCGGGCGACAGCCCGCTAGTGTAATTATATATCTTCCTTGCCTTTATCCCATATTAGCTTAAGTTGCTATTGAGATCGGCCTTGTTCAACATCATGATTGAGGTTGGTAGGGTGGAGCACGTTTAATGGCTGGATGACATTCCTAACGACAACGATTCTATTTGGTTTTAACGTCCTGATCGGGACAGGGGTGTTACCCTCCATTCGTTGGGAATAGTATCAGCTACCCACATTAACCTCACCCAGCCTGGGTTGGGCCGGATATGCCAGCCTCACATGTTTGGAGGGAACAGAATTATCTTCAAAAAGTCTGCTCTGACCGGGGATCAAACTCGGGATCTCTGGACTATGGACAGACTATGGAATAACAATACTTTCATATTGGTCACCTTTGAAGGGCACAGTAGACACCCTTCGTGGCGTAAAGGTTGTGACTACTGCCTGCAGTCCAGAGATCCTTAGTTCGATTCCCGGTTGAAGCAGACTTTTCGCACAGAAAATTCTATTCAATCTGAATCAAGACTGGATGAGGTTAATGTGGATAGCTGGCACAATTTCCAGCGAATGAAGGGTAAAACCCCGTCCTTACTATTTCAAATCAAGTCGCTAAAGCCAATGAAAATCCACAATAGATCAAATATATTGCGGTGTGCTAATTGGGCCTTCTCTTGTGTGGGGAAAAAAAGAAAGAAAAAAATTGAGGCCCTACCTTCCTCTCGGGATCCGAGGACATAAGTCATGTAAGTCATGTTGTGCAACTTCAATTATTATTTAATAATAATAATAAAAGAACATGGTACAATTGGTACGACATCTAATATAATAACCTATAACTAATAGATAGTAAATGAAGCATTAAGTAAAGCATTGTCAGTAATAAGAATCAGTAATAATTAGTACAACTTCTTACTTTTCTGTTTCTACTGATTAAAATAGAGAGGTTAGTAAAGTTGATGATATGGATATTTAGATAATCAGAACTATTAATTGCTGATGAGACCAAACAAGCTCGAAACAGCTGTCCAGGTATGTTTTGATATTTATGAACATCTAGTACAACTTCTCACTATACTGTTTATACTGATTACGTTTAAAAAATATACTGTAACCTTTGCGTGTGATTTTCAATTAGATTGAGGAAAACAGACATTATACATATGAGTCATAATATTTTTTACAAGTACTGCAGAATTCAAACATTATTTTGCCAACTCGACTTACATAACGGTATTTTTTTTCAAAAACAGATCGAAATATCTTCAACAATAATCGGCAATAGAAGTTTTTATATATTTTTTGTTTGGTTTTATATTTAAAAATCTATCAGTTGCACTTATGAATATTATAATTATATGTTATTAAGAATTTATGTACTTCTGAAAATTGATAAGAGCATTAAGTTGAAAAATTCATGCAAAATGAATTGGCACATCTCAATTTCTTTCTTCTGGTAAGATAGAACTTGTTATTATTTAGTTTAATCTCAACATTAGAAAATGGGTGTATGGGTTTTTTTGCCCAATGCCAAAAAAAAAAAAAAAAAAAATTCTCAACATTTTTTTTTCAATGTCATTTGGTATTTTAAATGTAACTAAGAAGAGGTCTTAATTATACATAAAACTAATCAACCAAATCATCTCCCAGGGACACACAGCCCATAACTGCCGCCGCATTTCCTCTTTTTTGTGATAGATAGAAACTTGCTCTACCATCACCTGATTTTTATTTAGGTTAAAAATTTAAAACATTAAGGGCGGAATTAACAGACGTTTTTGTAATACCTCTGTGGTGCTAAGTCACGGATTGCGTACTGTGTTAGATAGAGAAAATCGACGTTTAGCAGTGATAGAATTTGTTTATTCATTTCGCCCATGGGGTAGCTGTCGATAACAGATAACAGTCCAATTTGTGACAGACAGTGGAACAGTCTTGAGCTTGTTGTCTTTTCGGAAGTGTTTCCCTCTTAAATGAACTTTCAGATGGGGAAACAAATTTAGAATAACTTTATAGCTCTGAGGATCGAACCCGAGACTTTCCGCTTGTCAAGCGAAACTAATAGTTTTCTCTTAAAAACTAGATGGTCATATATTTTACTATTTTTTTTTTCTTTGCTTCTTTAACATTGGATTTTTGGTGGTTATTTGTTTCAGTTTGGCTATGGTGGGTCTTCTAAAGAAAGGCAACTCATCGCTGCATGATGACTGGGCAGATCCCACGTATCGGAAAGCCACACTATCTTTAGAGTACATCCCTAAATTTCCTTGTCCGTTGAGTCAAATCAAAAAATACATAGGACTACCACAGAAAGCACCTCCACAGATGGTGAACAATTTTGGGCCTCCACCACCGCGCAACACACCCATAGAACCAAAGTCTATACAAGCAAAGACTGATCATATTCTTCGCATAACGGATCTTCTAGAACACGGAAACATGTAACCAACCGACCTCAGTAGCTTGATCAATAAGGCGGTGGACTTGTAACCAGAATGTCGGTGGTTTAAGCTCCTGATTCAGCGTCGATTTAGTAAAGCTAGTCTGCATTAGCAATGGTTCTATACAATGAAAAAGTAGAGAAGCCACCATTATTTCTGTAGAATTTAATATCAACCACAAAACCCCTTTGTCAGTTATTGCATGCCAAAATGGTTTTCAATTTGGTGTGTGTACCTAGACAGTACTTGAAAAAAAAAAAAAAAAATATGTGGTCACAAACTCAAATTAATGAGGAAAAATTCGTGCACTGGGTGGGATACAAAACAACGGATCCCTACGCTACCTGGATTAGTAGACTAGCGCGTTAACCACTTGACTACCAGTGCTTAGGATATACACTTCATAGGATATACACTTCATAGGATATACACTTCATTGAAAGAATTTGTGAAAGGGAATGAGTCCGCAATGCTGGTTGCATTCCCCCTCTGAATGCATCTACCATAATTATGTAACAACTCTGCATAATATTATGTCTGTCCCGGTAGCTCAGTGGTAAAGGCGGCACTCTGTGAATCCAGAAATTCCAGAGTTCGTGGGCTTGAAACCCAGCCGGGACATGACAAGTTATCCTCCCATTTGGGATTTTTACCACATAATAATATGTCTTCGGCTTACTGCTGGAATAATGGGGCTTTGATAGTCTTTAATTGGGCATTATAAATAAGGTCATATTATTATTATTATACCTACTCTAAGTATGCTCTTTCTTTATTTAAGTTTATGTACCTAATTACAAACTCCAAAGCATAGATAAGAATAAGCAAATTTATAGAATGCAATACTCACTAACTTAATTAATTCCGACTACTATATCATTTGAAAAACTTCATCAAGTTGTTTTGTAGACTTTACTATTAAGTTTTCAGAATAATGTAAAACTTTAGTACTTTTTTGAATACTGGGTGGTGAGATGATTTTTGTTGTTGTTGCCAGCTTGGCTACAGCTGGAGGGGTGAGTGATTATTATTATTATAGCATGTTTTATTAGGTAAGACAAAAATATACATACAGTAAAATACAACTTACCTCGCCTATTTAATCAGTTTATGTATTGAAGTATTAGTTTACAACATTATGAATGCATATCAAACCGAGTTATATAGGAGAAAAATAAACTAAATACCTTAACAAAAAACTTCCTGGTCCTTGAAACAAAAGAACAAAAAGAAGTGTGCACAAAATCCTAGAGGAAATTTCACTCTTCTTTTGCAACGAATCGATCTGTAACACCCTGTATACTGTTTTCATGTATTCCTGTCTCAAACCTGCATAATGTATACATCTAAACCTTATGCAAAATAGACAGGGTGGTCTCGAAAAATATTGACAGCAGACAACACAATATATTGGACCATTTCCAACAAAATATAACCGCATGCAGGTACTGTGTGTCTCAGACTGCAATTAGGAAAAAATCATGGTCAGTACGCCAGCCTCCGTGGCGTAACGGTTGTGACTACTGCCCGTAGTCCAGAGATCCTGATTTCGATTCCCGGTCGGAGCAGACTTTTCGCACAGAAAATTCTGTTCCCCCCGAACATGTGAAGCTACCATTTCGGGCCCTACCGAGACTGGTAGAGGGAAATAGCTGGTACGATTCCCAGCGAATGGAGGCTGAAACCCCCGTCCTGTCTATCGCAAGTCAGGACGTTAAAAACAAATAGAATCAATGGACATGCAAGGAGCCTAGACATTGGATCTGGGCGTCCATAAATAATCCTCTCAACACCGTGATTTAGGTATCAATACCTCTCACGGACATGGTATTATAATTATACCTATTATAATAACTATTATAATTATACCGATAAGTTATCGAAATTTGTCAAACTTTTGAGCCACCCTATATAAGTACCCTGATAGCAAAGGAATGCACTTATGCACGTAAAGATTGTACAAGAGTAATTGCATTCAGAAAGTGCAATCAGATTAGTCTGGTTAATTGCTTTTTAGAACGCCAGCTTCGTGAGCCATATTGCCTTTCTGTATGTCATTATGTCAATTTTCAATTTTGCCAGCGTCGACGACACGTTGTATAGAATTGTTCACGTAACTACTCATGTCGGAGAAGTTAAGCAATCTCCAGCTATCCAACCAATTTAAGATTAAAGTGTTTCGCAGCTTTCAAATGTAAAAAAAGAGATTCACAGCAACAAATTCAGTACGATTTTTTTTTTTAAAGGAGTAGGTATTGTCAAATAACTTTGGATGCCACCTTTAGGCACTGCAATTTGTGGTGCTTGGAAAATTTACAAAATCGATCGAACTGTTCTGAAGTTCTGACAAATTTGACACTTTTACATTAACAAAAGATTGCAAAAATAAGGTCTACGACTTACCGATACAGAAATTTTTGTACAATCTTAATGTAGGAAAAATGTTATTCTACCACTTATACAAAGCAAAAGAAAAATCAGTTAAGTGGTTTTGGAGATACAAGTTATTAAGTATAAAATCTCGAAATTGCCACATGCATACAATGTAAACCAATCACGAGGCATTATTGTGTCCATAATTGCCAATGTATTTTTTTTGTCTGCAAGTTTCTCTTTTTAATAGTAGGTAGGTAATAGGTATTTTACTAAATATTTAAAAAGATAAGTTATTTTGCTTTTAAAAAAATCTGGTTAAATTTATTTTTTTTTTAAATCCCATTAAATGGCTAAAAAAATACAATAAATTGTCCGTTACCCGATGGTTAAAAATTTACAGAGAAATTATACTACTCTAGTTGACAAACTAGAAATAGCTTTTTTCCCCATTCATACTTGAAAGATTTTCCCTCGCCAGTCTTCCATTCTATCGAGCCATGCACACACACACACCCGGCGGCCTACCTTTGGTCACCTCCCCCCTAGGGGGCACAGGGGGGGTGGGAAAGGGGGTTAAAAGCTTCCACAGCTTTTGATATGGCATCGTGCACCCAGATGAGTGAGTTTCCATTATCACATTGGAAATTGAATGAGTCCAATCGCTCGGAAAATGACGGAACGACTCACTTTTTTTCTCCCCTCCTAATTTTTCGTCTCCCTCCCAAATTTTCTCCTCCCTCTTTTTATCTCCCACTTTGTTTTTTTCTCCTCTATTTTTTTTTTTTTTTTTTTTTTCCATCTCTCTCTCTCCCTTCTAACTAGTGAGGTACATGTATTTATCTCTCTGTTTCTCCAAGTATCTAATTTTTGCTCTATTATTTATCTCTCGTTTTCTCTCTCTTTCTTTCCCCCAGTCTTTGTTGTTCGCTCTAACTATGTACGTATATTTATTTCTCTGATTCTCTGTATTCCTCCAGTGATTTATTTTCGCTCTATTTTCCTCCAGTTATTATATATCTCTCTTCCTTTGTCTCTCCCTCACTCTGTATTTTCCTTTCGAACTATGGAACATATCATAATTATCTCTCTGTTTATCTCTTTTCCTCCAATTAAATATCTCCCTAACTATTTATCCCTTTCTATTTATACATAAAACTCATGATTTTCTTCACTAACTATTTATCTTTCACTCTCTCTCTCACTTTCTTTTTTTCCCTTCTACCTACATATCTTTATCTCTCTGTCACACTTTCTTTTTTCCTATCTATCTGTATATCTTTATCTCTCTCTCTCTCTCTCTCTCACACACACACACACACTTTCTTTTTTCCCTTCTACCTATGTATCTTTCTCTCTCTCACTTTATTTTTTTCCCTTCTATCTATATAATTATCTTTAACTCCCTCTTTCTCGCCCTCTGTTCCGTCCACTCAATTTACGTAAATCTATCTCCCCGTTTCTCTCTTTCTCTCATTCTTTATTCCCCTCCAACAATTTATCTCTCTCTGTTTCTCTCTTTTCTTCCACTTTCCATTACCCTCTAACTCTTAATCACTCTTTATCTCTCTATTTTCCACTCCAAATATGTGTACCTCTTTCTCTTTTTATCCTACTTTCTATTTTCCCTCCCAATCTTTCTTCCCCCCCCCCGCTCTCCTCCAAACTTTCTATTTCCTTCTCGGCTTATCTTCGTTTCGGATTATATTGATTGATACTGTGTCTTCTGGCACTTCCTTGATACGAGAAAAGTCTCTTAATAAATTATTTTACTCTCCCCTTCGGCCCTTCGAAATCATGTTTTTCTTTCTATTTTAACCGCTCTTTCCACTGCATAGTCAAATATCACGAATTTTTTCTGTTGTTGTTGAGATGTTGCTTTTTTTCTCAATAATTGATTTTACGTCTTATTTTGTAGGGATGATTATAAAATCAATAGAATTTTTTTTTTTTTACACTTTTTTTTACAAAACAATTATGAACAAAAAAGTAATAACAGTAAATGTAAAAAAATAAATAAATAACAACAAAAAAAAACAATAAATTAAAGCAAAACTGATGATTGTTTTTTTTACAAAACAATCATCAACAAAAAAATAATAACAATAACTTTAGAAAAAATAATAACAATAAAAAAGATCAATATTAATTTTAATTACAATTGTTTTGTAATCCGGGGCGAAGTTAATGCCTTAGGCATTCTCTGCCACTAAACCCCATTGTCTACATTGTATCTATATTTTTCATGCTAGGCTGTTATTGGTTCTCTCAATGGTGGAGAGATGATATCATGCAGGTGTTCTCAACAAGAGTGGGAGAAACCTACAAGAAAATAAATCGATCTCACGACAAGAGTAGGTTTCTCAACAAGAGTGGGTTTCTCCCACTCTTGTTGAGAAACCCACACTTTTCGTGAGATCGATTTATATTCTTCTCAGAATGTCCCAATACAACTAGGGTTGGGTGGAAGAGATTGCCGCGGGCAATAAGCTTAAAGGCCGTGGTTATTGCCTGTGGACATTAGTACTATTTTTTCTTTTTTATTTATTTTTCAAGCTTTTATCTTTCTTTTTTCTTCTTAAATTTATACTGTGAATATTATAAATATTCCTGCAAAGTACACCCCGTACTTATAGAGGAACACGATAGACAAACATGTTATTCAATCCATAAAAAACATTATTATTATTATTATTTGTCAAGATTTATAAAATAATAATAATACAATTGTATTCATAGAGCAAATAATTGTTAATTTTTCATCATTCATATACTATTCAATATTTTCCATCTGAAAAAAGCCTCATTCCATATTTATAAATTACGTAATGTTGTTTTCTCGTTTTTCTTAATTTCAAATATTTTGACATCGTCTGCTTTCTGTCCTATTGTCTGACATTTTTCATTGTTCTCTTCCTTTCTCTCTTTCTTTCTTTTTCTCTTTCTCCCTCTACTTCGCTTACCTTCTCTCTTTCTGTTTGTACGTCTCACTCTCTCTTTCTCTCTTCCTCTTTTATCATTCTCTCTCTTTCTTTGTGTCTCTGTTTCCTTGTCTCTCTGTCTATCTATCTATCGCTATCAATTTTTCAATTATTCGTTGTGTACTATTCGCTTATCCATCACAACTCAATTATTATTATTCCTTTCTGACGTTATTCATTTTGGGAAAAATATTTCGAATGGGTGAGGGAGCTTTTATTTCTCCTGCCTTTTCAAATGGGCTGTAATTGAATTTTTATTTAATTTGAGAGATATAAAGTGGTGGAGAGGGAGAGGGAATTAATTTAACCGAAGAAAAGAATTATGAATTGAGCAATTTGTGCAGATGATGATGATTATATAAAATTATATTAATGCCCAAAAACATTAATTTTTTCTTATACATAGAAAAAATATTTTCTCCTTAAACAAAGAATAAAAGATATAAGATTAAATGATATTCAAAGCCTTTTCTTCCTACAGAATAACAGATGTTGGATGTTTTTTTGTTTCTGTTAAGGAAAGGGGGGGGGGGGACTGGTTCATAAAATGGTAATATTATTGAACTTTCTAATTTTGTTCATAACTTTTATTTTGCAGAATGTCTCCTAGTTTCTCATATATAACCAGTTCAAAGTGGCAAAGTGAGTTAGCGCGCTAGGCATCGCACGCACGGTGACCTGGGTTCGATCATCCCTAGCGGGGCAGGATTTTTTCTGCTCTGTTCTTGGGTGCACGGGGTCCACTCATACCTCGTGAGGAAAAATGAGTAGTTGCTGTAATGTAATCAGCGACCAGTGGCGGAATTTTATAGGCAAAAATAAGATATGAGAATATTAAAAGATATAGAAAAGTCCTAGAATTCTGCACTACCCATTAAAATTGTGATATAATAACACAAAGAACCACATTTATTTATTATTATATATCCAGTTCTCTTGTATCCTGGTTCGACTATAAGAATAATTGTGAAACATAAATGTCGAAGGGTTTGAACCCCGAAACCTCTATTAGGTAGAACAGAAATATATACATATAGTAAAATAGAATGAAATTTTAGAGAAAAGAAAAGATTGAGCAAAGATGCAGGAAAAAAAAGAGAATGAAGTTAATGTCCTACCTAAAGGACGGGTTTATTGCATGTGGCAATCTCTTTCACCGAACCCTGTTTTTTTTTTTTTTTTTTTTTTTTTTTTTTTTTTTTAATAGTCGTCTACACCTCATCACGGATAACAGAAACCTTAGGTTTCTGTGTGACGTGTGAGGCAATAACTGACGCGTTACTTTGGGTATTATAAAATAATAATATTTGGTTTGTCATTGTCATTGGTGTTGTTATATACATCAAGTGCCTGTATTATTGGGGACTTATAAGTATAGTTGTCTTTACGGGGTATTTGAAATGGCTGTGCCCTGTTATCAGTCATTCTTAGTCGGGGGTCATTTGTTTTTCGGCACTGGAGTATTATCTGGTATATGTAAGGGCTACAGAGTTTTCCGGTACTTACGTTGTTTTGAATGAGTTTGATCTGGTCATTTCGTCTCCTCCCCTCAAGTGATTGGATGGGGAGATTTTCAGTGAGCAGATCATACTCGATGTAGTTGGGGTATAATGGGTAGAACCCATTTAGTTTTTTAAATAAGTACCGGATGAATCGAGCTTGCACTCTTTCTAGCTCTTTAGAGTCAACTTTAGTGGTAGGGTTCCATACAACAGAACCATACTCCAGTACCGAGCGAATGTATGATTGGTAAAGGAGTATTATTGCGTCAGGATCCTGGATATATTTGGAGTATCTTATTACCATTCCTAATTGTCTGTATGCTTTATTTTTGATCTCATAAATATGTTTGTATAGCACTTAAAAATAAATAAAGAAGTTATTAAAAAACCTATCGTGTGATACATCAAATCGATGTAGTTTTTCATGCTAAATCACTTGGTGGATTTAGTTTTTCCAAATTTTACACGTATTGCAGCGAGATTCTCGTATGATAACAGTTTGATTACGAGCTGTATGAATCGACGTGTACACTATGGAAAAAGCAAATCTAGCACGTTATTTAGCAAGGAAAACTACATCGATTTGATGTATCACACTCTAGGTTTTAGCACCTTTTTTCCGAAAAAGTCCATGATTCCGCTGGGGTGATCAAAGTATCAAGTTATGGGTTAATTTAAGTGTAGAATTAAACGTGGATTTCGAATATCAAATAAAAATACTTTCCTTATTATAGGATAAGGAAAGTAAAAATAGAGGGTTCCATTTAAAAATCGAAAGTTGATTCACTACTTTTGGGACAACCTATAAAAATTCCTATTCCGCCACAAAATAGACTATCTTGCGTTAGAACTTCTTACAAAAATTCAATGTCTTCTTATCTTGAGTCGTGAAAAAGATAAATATCCGTCACGGGACTTTTGGTTCACTCTTTTTAAAAGCCATTGCGTTCATTCTTGAAATCAACGCAGCCCGCATTGGCAAAATTAAATGACTTGAAAATTGGCAAAAAGCTTCAAATCCGTTCTCTAGATATTTTGAGTGGCTCATTTTTTTGGCGGACCCTGTATAATTATTATTAAAAATAATATTTTATTGGTGCATTTAATTTTTCTGAGAATCAACCGAATTCTTGAGAATTTTTTGTGCGCTATTAAATTTATTACTTTCCTTATCCTATAATAAGGAAAGTATTGTATCTTACAAATATAGTGCACTTAAAATGTTCGAGAACAATACTGTTACCTATAGTCTTAATTCTGATCGTGCCGTGAGCCCAGTTGGCATAACAACAATTATTCTGTGATCTTTTGTTTGGTCCGACATGGTGGTATCCGGAGAACATCAATTCACTGTCTTCAGCCTTGTCCTGATGATGGTCGTCGCTACCCTCTCCATTTCATATGGTTCTGGTGAGAGCCCCGAGGTTGATTATCCCTCCGACGACTACTCCGATCACGAGGATCCCGGGTATCCTCCAGGCTACCATCCCGATAACCAGGACCACACTAGCACCGGTAAACCTGTCAGTAACACAACCAAACCAAAAACAATGGATAAATATTACCAGTGCATTTGCTCGTCTGTGAAACAGAAGTTGAACCATTCTGTTCCTTGTGATGAAATCGAAAAGAAAGAGCGAGAAGGGACATTTTTCGGTGCCGTCGACAGTTTGGAAATACTTGAAAATTCGGGTTTACCATTCAATGACTCGCTCACCTTCTCAAAACTGGCGACGATCAGAGTACAATGTACCAGTGTATATGTAACCGAACTGATATTATCGTGTTGGTGTGATAAGATCAAACGTGAATTTGGGAGAGATCTACCCTGTTCTGAGATGATGGAAGATCCAAGCAGTCCCAAGCTCGAAGAGACTATTAAGAAGCATGGAATTGATATGGACAAGCCCTACATCAGAGCGGAGGTTGTCCTGTTAATGACGCAGTGCTCTCTGCCGTCTTTCCTAAAGTATTGATCGGAATATAATATCTATATGTTTATGAATTAAACAATTATGTAATTTAGTTCTGATGGTGTTGAAGCCATGCACACTTGCCGCATTTCAGCTTTGAAAAAAGTCTTTGGTGTATTATTTCTTGAGAAATGTTTGTGCGCTATTAAATTTATCTTACTAATGTAGTGCAGTTAAAATGATTAGAGAATAATACCGTTACCTTTAATTATACATGTTAGGTACCTAGAGTGTAAAGAACAGATATATACATGTGCACCGTGAGATCCGTTGCGTGTGCCAGATCTGTATTCAATTGTAATTTAAATTGTGATTTTAATTTTAATCTAATCAATTATTTGTAAATCGTCTTAACTGATTGTTTTTACATAAAACAATTCTCCTAATTTTTTTCGACATTTTGTGACGTTTTCATATTTTTAATATTATTTTAATTTAATAAAATAATATTCATATTTTAAAAACATTTTATGTGTTTTATTTGAAAATTCTTAAGCTATTCACGCGGTGGCAGTATAATTTGGTTAGTTTTTCCCTATCACCATCTCTTTCTAACACATTGACCGTAATCGAACTCTAGGTACCTAATTTGTCGAGACGCCCTATTCACTCAAAGTGAGAAGTCTTAGGCAAGGGTTTGTTGAGCTTTCATTTCACATATCGATCGCGAAATTCTGATGAGCTTTCTTTGAGCTACGCTACTTAAGGACAGAAAATAGATGGGCGACGAAAAAAATATTCACTTTTTTTTAAAACCTAAATGACATTTTTGTGTGTGTGGGTGTTTTTTGGTGTGTGTGTGGTGTGTGTGTGATTTATCAGAATATACCTGGACAGCTGTTTCGAGCTTATTTGCTTTCATCAGCAGGTGATAGTTCTAAATATCCATTCAATCAAAAAGAATCGTTGAATAGGAAAGGTATACAGGCAAAACCAACCAACCTAAACCTTGAGGTTGAACAACGTCGACCTGCTTGAACGGGATGAGACAGAGTTAAAGAAGAAGAAGAATAGTTCTCATAATGTCGATGCCACCCCCTAAAATTGTAATAACATGAATAACTAGTTCCCTCTTTCTCTTTTTCTTTCTCTCACTCTCTCTTTCTCTTTTTAAATAATGGACGCAGCACACAAATATTTCTTTTAGAAAGCCTCCAAATTTCTTACCATTGGTGTCGTACCTTGAGTCCTCTACAAATATTTTGAATAAATTCAAATAGAAACCTCCACATCATGAAAACCAGGCGAGCCCGATGCTAAGGAGCTGCGGAACTGCAGCACCCCCTGACGAATAAGAGAGAATTTTCTCAAGTCCTCGCTCGAACACAATGAAAATCTTCACACCTTTCTAGAATAATTAATGCATAATTATTCTGATTGGCATGGTAAACAAACTCAAACTCTTTCGATACTGAAAGAGCGACTCTAATAGGTGCCATTTTAGTCCGATTTATGTGGCAGCACCCCAAAACATTTTTCCACCGTCCGTGTCTGATTTAATCCAACACTCACATGGTCATTATTACCACCATCACTTGAATTTACCACCTGAAATTTGTGATGCATTTTCGTAGCAAAATACTATTCCCTGCTGGAATACATAATAATGTTTTGAGGTTTAAGATTTAAGAGTCTTACACCTTATCACACTTTTTTTTACAGCTTTCTTATCTGTCTCTCAGACCCTTTCTTTTTTGAACATTATTTTCTTTCTCTTTTCTCTCTCTCTTTCTCCCTCTTCACCCTACTCTCTTTTCCTCTCTTTCTCTCTCTTCCCCTTTCTCTCTCCCTCTCTCTCTCTCCCTCTCTCTCTCCCTCTCTCTCTCTCTCTCTCTCCCCCTCTCCCTCTCTCTCTCTCTCTGTCACTTTATCTTGCTAGATTTTCTCTATGCACATACTGGATTTTTGATGTTCATAAATATACGTATACCTTCAGCAATTTCATTACTTCCGACAATATCTTCGTACTACAGGGAGGGCGCATAACAAACGCATGTTTTTAGAATGCGTAGTACATCGAGGTTCGGACTCGCTCAAGGTCACGAGATATTTTTTGACACTTGGAAATTTAGGTTTGGTGTGGCGTTGCAAAAATTGCAATCATCGGGCCCTACTTTTTTGAGAATGAGAGGTAGTACTCCCTGTTTATTGTACACGAGAGGTGTACTCTCGGTTTATAGTCCCCCAGCCAATAATTCAAGGAACCGTATTTCACCTCAAACTAGCGGCTCTTGGAGATAAATACCTCGAACCTTACCTCTAATTCTTTACGTAAACGCTTATATCATGTGAAAGGAACACCCGGTTATAACAATTTTCTGCATGTGTTTGCCTGTTGCTTATTAATATTTTACATAGAGCATTTGTAAATTATTTTGAATTCATTATTCTTGAGCTCTCTGACATTTAAGAAAAACCAATAAATTAAGGGAACATAATAGTGAAATATTAAGGTCGACTTGCCGTTACAGAATATTTTGTGGATTTGAAAACGTATAAATAACGGTATTCTACATTACTAAAAAATTCAAGATAATAAGTTTAGAACTTGTGAAGGTACAGGTGATTTATAATAAAAAAAAAAAATCTCAGAATATAGCGATAGTCAAAAGTCGAATTTTTATTATTACTATGTGTACAGCTGACACAGTACACAATATGAACCATTCACGAGGAAGTATTGTGTCCATCAATGCCAGTGTATTTTTTCCCTGTTTTCTTATTTGATCTTGGCAAACCAATTTCACGCTTATCAGGGTATCATCATTTTTCTCTCTACCTCTTCTCTACTCCCTCCTTTTCTCTCTCTCTCTCTCTTTCTCTTTTCTGTATCTTTCTTTCTCTCTCTCTTTTTTATTTTTCTGTTTCTCTCTTTCCCTGTCTCTCTCTCCCTCCCTGTCTCTTTCTCTCACTCTATCCCTCTTTCTTCTGTATCTCTTATTCTCTCTCTCTCTGAGTGTCTGTCATTCTATCAAACTATATTTCTACATCTCTTTCTCTCTCTCTCTCCTTTCAACTCTCCCTCTATCTCTTTCTTTCTCTCACTCTCTATCTCTCTCCCTCTATTCCAATCTCTCCCTCTCCTTTCTATTCCGTCCCTAACTCTCTACAAAGCTCTCTCCCTCCCAATTACACTCCCTCCCTTTTCTCTCTGTATTTTGCACTCACTTTTTCTTTTCTTTCTCTTTCTCCCACTCTCTCTCTCTCTCTCTCTCTCTCTCTCTCCATCCTTCTCCATTCTATTCCATTCCTAACTCTCACCAAAACTTTCTTCCTCCCAATTACACTCCATCTCTTTTCTCTCTCTGTATGTTGCACTCACTTTTTCTTTCTCTCTCTCCCTCTATCCCACTATCTCCCTGTCCCTTCTTTTTCATCCCTAGCTCTCAACAAAACTCTCTCCCTCCCAATTACACTCCCTCCCTTTCCTCTCTCTGTATTTTGCACTCACTCACTTTTCATAAAAAATATATGTTCTCTTCCTCGTCCCTTTCTGTTCAAATGTAAATTTTACAACCTCTTGTCTCTCCTCGCTATTACCTTAACTATCTTCGGGGAATCCTGTTCTCTCATAGAGAATCCCATTTTTTAACAAAAAATGTTTTATACCTTTTACATGATGTCTACTGTCGAGAAAAGGAGAACGAGGGAGCAAGGGAAGTAAGTGTGTGTATGTAAAAGAGAGGGAGATCTAACCTAACCTAACATAATCTAATGAGTATACTAGGGGAAAATGGGTATACTATGGGAAAATGGGTAAAGTGAGGGAAAATGGCTATAGTGGTGGAAAATGGGTTTCTATTATGTAAAAAAATATTTTTAAGATGTGATTTCTTTCTTTTTTTTTTTTTTTTTTTTTTTTTTTTTCTTTTTTTTTCTAGTCGTAAATTATATAAATAGGATCTGGTGGGGTAATTTGGTTATAGTAGAGGAAAATGAGTATAGTGGGGATAATGGGCATAGTGGGGCAAACTATAATCAAGGATTTTTTATGCGAGAGAAAGGAAGAGAGAGGTAGAATGTGTGTGTGTGTGTGTGTGTGTATGTGTGTGTCTGTGTGTGTGAGAGAGAGAGAGAGAGATACACGCACAGTGAAAAGTATGATTTTTTTCAAATTTGTGTTAGATAATCACTTTCGTGATATCACAACTACTCAAAATACTTCGTAAATCTACGCTAAAACCGGGACTTGAACCACCGACCTCTAGGTTACAAGTCCGCCGCCTTATCGATCAAGCTGCTGAGGTCTGTCACACAGTGATGGAGAGAGTAAAATAAAGAAGAAGAGAGTAATAAATAGAAATAGAGTTTGAGAAAGAGAAAGAGATATAAAGATAAGAATAAATGTAGTTTTATAGAGAGAGAAAGAGAAAGAGAGACAAAGAGATAGAGAAGGGAATGAAATGAATGCATTATCCCAAATTAAGAAGGAAAAAGTAGGAAGAAGGGAAAAAAAAGAGAGAAAAAGAGAAAGTGATATAAAGGGATGAATAAATGTAGTTTTAGTGAGAGAGAGAGAGACAAGAGAGAGAGAGAAAAAGAGATAGAGAGAGAAAGAGATATAGAGAGGAATGGAGGGAGGTAAAAGAAGATTACGTGTTATAAAAGAGAGGAAGGCAGGTGAGAGAGAGAGGAGTTTAAAAAAATAATTGCATTTTCCAGAATTAACATAAGGAGATAATAGGGAAACAGAGAAGGAGAAAGAAAAAGTCGAAAGATATGAAGAGAGAAAAGAGAGATAGAGAGAGTGATAAAAAATAATCTATGTTTTTTTGTGTTATTATATCACAATTTTAGTGGGTAATGCAGAATTGTAGGACTTTTCCATATCTTTGATATCTCAATATCTTATTCGGAAAAAGTAGAAAAAGAGAGAAAGAGAGAGAGAGTGAGAGAGAGAAAGTAATGTAAAAAGAAGAAGAATTTTAGTTTTAGTGAAAGAGAGAGAGAGTGATATAGACAAGAAGAAACGAAGTTTTAGTGTGAGAGAGACAGAGAGAGAAAGAGAGAGAAAGAGTGAGAAAGTGATAGAAAGAGAAGAAGAAACATAGTTTTAGTGAGGGAGAGAGAGAGAGAGAGAGAAAGTGAACAAAACCAGTAAGAAGAACACTAAACTAAACATATCATATAAATATAACCCTTTGGCAGTTCACAAAGGGGGGGAGGGGTTCATAACACATGTGAACGTCGGGTTCACATCCCCTGGGTACCATTTATTTTTCTGCCTTGTATATTTTTTGCAAGTAGCAAAAGAATACATGTTAATAATGTTGATTATTTTTTTTCAGAATGGTGCCAGATTTGAGTAGTCTCTGATGGGACGTTAATTTAATTTATAAAAAAACCTTTGATAGTTTTTTTTTGACATTTTCATGTCTTTGCTCTGGCACATAACCAAAATTATGTGACGAAATTGTGTAACGAAATTATGTAACGATATTATGTAACGAAATATCGAATTGTAAAGGGAGAGAAGTCTTCTAATATCGGATATCGATATTATGGTTTCGATATTATCGATATACCTAATATCGATATTTTCGTTTCGATATTGCAACCCTAAGAGAAGAGGGAAAGTGTGTGTCATGCGCACAATACGAAATTTGGTCAGTTGGGTTTTGGACCTTGAATAGTAAAGATGAAAATGTCGAAATGGTTGCAGACTCGTATGCAAGCGTTTTTTTAAACAAAAATTTAACATTTATATACAATTTGTCATTTATTATATTTGGTTTGGGAGTAGAGCACTATCAGTAAGAATGCAGTGCAATTTCTAAAATCATTGAACTGCCACAAGTCACTGTTTCACGATATATCATCATCAATTATCAAAGATAGTTTTAAAATCATACACTATCACATTTACTCCCAATGTAGATCCATCAAAGAAAAAAATGAAGAAAAGAAAGGGGAAAAAATATCAATAATAAGAAGAAAAAAGATGTAATTTTGGATTATTGATGGTTATACTGTGGTCTTTTGGCAACTCTCTATTTTGAGAGCAGTCTCTTAAAATATATTTATTTTATTGTCTCTCTCTCTCAACAGAGTCAGTTAAAACGCCTGACAGCCAGTTTTCCAAAAAAGTGACTGTCAGTTGAAACACAATGTTGCTCACTTTTTATCAGTGTCAGGCTCTTCCAACTACACTACAATAGATTTTAGTATGTTGTTCAAACTTTGGGGCCTTTGGGGATTTTTTGCAATTTAGATCATTGAAATATATTGAAAACTTAAGATTTTAGAAGATAAACACTAAATAAATCAATTTTACTGAACAAAAGAGGCCTCAGGCGAAACACAAATACCTTTGGCACGAGCTGTGTTAACTAGATAACTAGCTTCCGTGGCGTAACAGCTGTGACCACTGACCTGTATCCAGATATCCTGAGTTTGATAAAGGTTTGAGCACACTTTTCACACTGAAAATTCTTTTCTCTCCGAACACTCGAGGCTGCAATTTCCGGCCTAGTCGTGTACAATTGTACATAAATTAATAATATGTATGATGAGGAAATTCCATAACACAAACCCCGTACGTTCGTAGCTAAGTAACATAATATTTCAGGCCATGAATCTTCACCATGTCGGCTCCTCATAAATATTTCAGAGAGTAAGAAATGAAAATATGAGGTTCCTATAAAATAATTATATTGCATAATATATGAGCTCCGGGGTCTAGTTGTTTCGGGGGATTTCAGCCTTAACACCGAGGGCGTATAAATCCTTAATCCCCCGAAACATAGTGCTGCACACTGATGTTTTACCATGTTCTAGATTATTAATTTATTTATTTAACTATATATTTTTTTTATGGGAGACCTAGAACAACAATTGAATGGAAGCAGTGAGGAGTTCCCTGGAGAAGCGCCTTGTCTAGTGTAGCTGATAGATCCGAACTCTCTGCCAACCCTTACACCTACGGTAGAAGGGGCAGGATGAAGTAAGTAAGTTTATTTATTTATTTATTTTTATTTTATTTATTTACTTACTTGTTTGTCATAGGATCTTTGGCCGATGTACGCATTATTCCAGCAGTTAATCAACACGTATTAATATGTGGTCAAAATCACAAGTGGGAGGATAACTTGTCTTGTAAAAGCTGAGTTTCAAACACGCGACCTCTGGATTACCAGACATACGCCTCAAAAAAAAGGTAATTTGGCCCCGAAACCGCTTTCCAATTACTTCAGGACACTGTACCTTTACATCTATACCATTCCGGAAACTGTAAAACTCGGTTAGAATTTTCCGCTCCGACCGGGATTCGAACCCGCAACCTCCGGGTCAGCAGCCAATGCTCTTAACCACTGAGCCACGGAGGTCGGCTGCTTAAAAACAGTATGCAAAGTCCGAGGCATCCTCCCGTTGGAACATCCGGCTCTATTATATTTTCATTTTTAATCGCATACTTGGAGTATTCTGAACTTGTGCTGAAAGCTAAGCCCCTGAAATTATTGCAGTGAGAGTAATAACTTACATTTTTTTCTCTGTAAAAAAAACTCCTCTCAACAATGGCAGTAGAGCCACACGAACGGAAAAAAAAGCTTAAAATTAGAAACCACATAATCTGGGTAAGATTAAAAAAAAAGTCTTCCTTCTCCCTTTCTCTTTTTCTCTCTCTTTCCCTTTTTCCTTCTCTCCTTCGCTATCTCCTTGTCCTTCACTCTCTCTCTTTCCCCTTTCCCTTTTCCTTCTCTCTCTCTCTTTTTATCTTCTTGTCATTTACTCTCTTTTTTCCTTTTTACATCTCCTCTTCCTTCTCCCTTTGTCTCTCTTGCTCTTTCTCTCTCCTTCCCCTTTTCTTTGTCTTTCTCTTTCTCTCTCTCTCTCTCAAAAAAAGTTAGACTTAGCTTAGGAGATTATTATTATTGTACCTCTAAAATTGTAAAAATAAATATAAAATATTCAATTCAATTCAATTCAATTCTTTATCTTTGTATCTTTGCCCTTTTACTAGTCTTTCTGTCTCTCTCTGTATTTCTCTCTCTTTCCCCTTTTCCTTCCATTTCTCTTTTTCGTTTACTCTCTCTCTCTCTCTCTCTCTCTCTTCCCTTCTCTTCCTTCTTGTCTCCGTCTCACTCCTCTATATCTATACCTCTGGATTCTGATATCCCTTTCCTACACTGACCTAACTCACTATCTCTTTCTCTATATCTCTCTCTTTTTCCCTCTCTCCTCCTCCCTCTTACTCATCCCTATCCCTTTCTCCCCCTAACTCTTCCTATCCCTCCCTCTCTCTCACTCTCTTCACTATCTTTCCATCGCTTCTTTCTCTTTACTTTCCTCAACTGCGCTTTCTTTTGTCGAAAGTTTGTCCACACAACATCTTACTCCCGGGCCTTTAACAATGTGCTGGAAGAAAATATCGAAAAAGTTTGTCCAGACAGATTTCGTCCTGGTAAAATATAATTCATAATAATAATTTATTATCAATGGAGGAATTATAAAATAGGATTTGTCAATTCAAGCCACTATCACTTAACAGCTGATATAAATCCGCTGTGATTGTGTATACTTTCCACCAGTGGACGTGTTAAGGGATAGTGTTGAATTATTTAATCTAGTTCTGTTTCATAATTCGGCGCTAAAAAACCCTCTTTCATCTCGCTTGTAACATCTGATTCATTCCCAGAGATTTAGTATTTTATTTTGAGTAAATGTGATATATCACGAAAGTACAAATATGATAACTTTAGGCATGGAAAAAAGAAAATATTTTTCTAAAATGTGATTTTCTTTGAAAAAAATATATAAGCTTGCAACAAAAAGAAATGTAAAATGTTCATTTTGCCATTCTGAAGTTTCTGATCTTCCCTCTTTCTCTCTCATTTTTATCCTTCTTTCTCTCTCTCATTTTATCCTTCTCTCTCTCTCTCTCCCTCTCTGTCTCTCTCCTCTCTCTCTCTCTCTCTCTCTCTCTCTCTCTCTCATTCATTCCCTGTATCTCTCATCCCTTCTCTTCCATTAGTTGATACCATTTTTTTACTATCCTCCTTTTTTTCCCCCTCTCTCCCTTCATTATTTTCTTTTCTTTTTCCTTCCACTTTCTTATTCTCCTTATCGTCCATCTTCTACTCCTCCTCTTTCTCCTCCAAATTTTACTTTACCCCTCATTTATTTATTTCCTTTTCTCCTTCGTTCCCCTTTCTTATTCTCCTCTTCCATCTTCTTCTCCTCTTTCTCCTCCTCCTCCTCTTCCATCTTCTACTCCTCCTCCTCCTTGTCCTCCAAATCTTCCTTTAACCCTCATTCTTTATTTCCTTTTCTCATTCCTTCTCCTTTCTTATTCTCCTCTTCCATCTTCTACTCTTCCTTCTCCACCAAATCTTCCTTTATTCCTCATTCTTTATTTTCTTTTCCTTTCCTACCCCTTTCTTATTCTGCTATTCCATCTTCTCCTCCTCCTCCTCTTCCTCTTCCATCTTCTACTTCTCCTCCTCCTTCTCGTCCAAATCTTCCTTTACCCCTCATTCTTTACTTCCTTTTCCCCTACCTTCCCCTTTCTTATTCATCTCCTCCATCTGTTCCATTTTTGCACCTCTGCCTTCTCATTCTCCTCCTTCTTCTCCTCTTCTATTTTTCACTCCTCCTCCTTCTCCTCCTCCTCCTAATCTTCCTTCACTCCTCATTCTTCATTTTCTTTTCTCCTTTCTTATTCTACTCCTCCATCTTTTCCATTGCTGCACCTCCGCCTTTTCATTCTCCTCCTTCTTCTCCTCCTCCTCCTAATCTTCCTTCACCCCTCATTCTTCATTTTCTTTTCTCCTTCCTTCCCTTTTCTTATTCTCCTCTTACATCTTCTACTCTTCCTTCTCCTCCAAATCTTCCTTTATTCATCATTCTTTATTGTGTTTTCCCTTTCCTAATCCTTTCTTATTCTCCTCTTCCATCTTCTACTTCTCGTCCAAATCTTCCTTTACCCCTCATTCTTTACTTCCTTTTCCCCTGCCTTCTCCTTTCTTATTCTACTCCTCCATCTTTTCCATTGCTGCACCTCCGCCTTCTCATTCTCCTCCTACTTCTCCTTCTTCTCCTCTTCCCCGCCCCCTCTTCCCCTCCAACTGTCACCTCCCCCTGTTTCCACTCTCATATTAAGCTGAGCACCGTGTAGAAATGACTGCAATAAAATGTTTTTTTATGAGGTTCATTTTTTTCCTGCTAAAATAAAAAGGATACTTGTTCTGGCATAATAAATTTCTTCAGCAGATCATGATCTCCTCTCTCTCTCTTTCTCTCTCTCTCTCTCTCTTTCTCTCTCTCTCTATCTCTCTCTCTTTTTCTCTTTCTCTCTCTCTCTATCTCTCTCTCTCTCTCTCTCTTTCTCTTTCTCTCTCTCTCTATCTCTCTCTCTTTTTCTCTTTCTCTCTCTCTCTATCTCTCTCTCTCGCTCTCTTTTTCTCTCTCTCTCTCTTTCTTTCTTTCTCTCTGTTTTTCTCTCTCTTCCTCACTTTCTTTCTCTCCCCTTTTATCTCTCTTTCCTTCTCTCTCTCTTTTTTTTTCTCTCTCCCCTGTTCTCTTTCTTTCTCTCTCCCCTGTTCTCTCTCTCTTTCTTTCTCTCCCTCTCCCCTTTTCTCTCTCTTCCTCACTTTTTCTCTCTCTTTCTCTCTCTCTCTTTCTATCTCTCTCTGTCTTTCTTTCTCTCTCCCCTTTTCTCTCTCTCTATCTTTCTCTCTCTCACCCCTTTTCTCTCTCTTGCTCACTTTCTGTCTCTCGCTCTCCTGAATGTAATGGACTTGGATGGTTATAATAGAAAGCTCAGATCCCTGTGTTACCTGATGATGAGTGCGAGAAAACTACATTAGAAACCTCAGTGTAATACGACAGGGAAAAGTCCCTTGGGTTCTAATATATCCAGGTTTCACTGTAATAATATTAATAATAATTCCGTGTCCGTTAGATAGGCAATACCTATATTATAGCGATGGTGCGAGAATTGAATTGACGCCCAGATCCAAAGTCCAATCTTCTTTCATGTCTGTTGATTCTACATAATATACAGGGTGTCCCACCAAAGTTGGACCCCCTCAAATTAAATTCTGTCAGGGGCTGAGTAAATTGACGTGCCCAACGTTGGTGGGACACCCTGTATAGGACGCAGATGCACGGATTTTGTCATAAACCTATCTTGTTTGGTATATTTTCGATTCTTGTGCTATTTTTTGCAACCCTGTACATCATTATATTCTATCGACATCAAGCGGTGCCGATATCAAATTACCAGTCTTGAAAACCTGTCATTCTCATTGAAAAACCAAATTCATGTCCCGGAGTTCCGGACCTAAATTTCGCAGAAGATGGAAATTTTTCGCAATGCAATTTTCCGATCAGCATTTGTGTAACTGTTTTGCATTTTCGCTGATTTTCCCATTGAACAGCTTTCTGGAAAATTTGAATATTTTTTCTAGTCCCCCCCCGTCACCCCCACTCCTCCTACTTTTCCAACAAACTCACCTGTCAAGAACAGGAGTCTTCCGTTTTCTGCCATTTTCTATCCAGTACCCTGTTTCCATCTCTTCAAATCTGTCTTTCTATCTCTCTCGTTCTCTTTGTATCTCTTGATCCCTCTTTTACTCTGTGTCTCTCCTTCTTTCTCTCTCTCTCTCTCTGTCTTTATATCTCTTCTTCTCTGTAATTCTTTCTATCTTTCTCTTCTTTATATTGAAGTCTTTCTTTATATCTCATCCTCTCTAAATCTATCTTTTATTCTTCCTATCTTTCTCTTTATCTCTAACATTTTTTTCTATTTTTCTCTCTCCCTCTTTATGTATCTCTCTATCGCTCTCTCTCTCTCTCTCTTTATCTCTCTATCTTTATTTCTCTCTGTCTCTCGCTTTATTTCTTTTTATATCTCTCATTCTCTCTATATCTCTCTTTTTATCGATCACTCTTTCTCCTCTCTCTCCCTCTTCCTCTCCTGTTAATCATTCTCTCCCTCCTTTACATATATCTATCTACCGTTACCTCCTGTAGACATTTGCAACTGACCCACTTCTATCATGAACTTACACTGCGCATCATGGACAAGTTATCCCGAAGTAATGTATCATACAACACCCACGACACAAGGACCATACTTCATAGATGTGGCCCTTAGTGTGGGATCGATCAACCTACCTCAGTAGCTTGATCGATAAGGCAGTGGACTAGTAACCTAGAGGTCGGTGGTTCAAGTCCCGCTTTCAGTGCAGATTTAGTAAAGTTTGAGTAGTTGTGATATCACGAAAGTGATGAACACAAATATGATAAGTTTAAAGAATCAGTCATTCACGAGAAAGAAGAAAAATCCATTTGCAAGGGACACATTGTGATAGAAAGCCGTGTGGTGTTCACACCAATTCATTATGTACAGAGAAAAAAAAACTTGATTTAATTTTATTTTTAATTACACAGGTACGAAGGACGCGTCCTTCATAATGCAAAGTCTCTTGTATGCAAAGTGCAAAGTCCTGAGTTTTTCTTGTGACTTTACAAAGAGAAATTAAAGGAGAAAAAATTAGACTAGAAACCCAAAGAGAAAAACATAGCTTTTTCATCCCCTTTCTTCACAATTTTCCCGCCATGTTTTTTTTTACCCTCTGTTAAAGAGTTATTTTAATTAAGTTCCCTCGGCTGTAATAACTCAAGATGTGTTTGTTTTTCCTTTGTTGGGGATATGAGGGATGGTGTAATTTTTCAAAAAAAAAAAAACATTCTGTGTGTGCTTTCGGATGTTTTATTAGTAGGTATGTAAATAAAATTTCTAATGTTCTTTGGATAGGTCTGTTTGAATAAATAAATTAAGTAACACTTTTTTTTCTTTTTTTTTGCCGGGACATTACAAGTTTTTCTAGCTGGTACATAGTGCCATCTCATCATAATAAAATCTAAGGGTCGGCTTAGATCAAGCTCACCGGGAGGTGAGCGCCAGCCAACCAGCCTATATTAACACGAAACAGAGGTTATATGTAATTTGTTTTATTGTTTTTTTACTCAACAGACCGCATCAGCCGACAGATAGGTATTCGAAAATAAAATTTTCCGTCCCAAAGTCTGACCACATCTCCGTCACACCACAGAAGTAATATACAGCTACAAAGCTCGTCTTAGATATGACCTCTAATAATAATAACAATCTTTAGTGGAAGGTAACCACCAGGCGAGGTTAATGCAAGCATTTTCTAACACCTAACCCTCAGAGTCTTATTATTATGTGGTTACAAACTCAAATTAATGAGAAAAAATTCATGTACTGGGTGGGATTCGAAATAACGGACCCCTATACGGTACCTGGATCACCAAACTAGCGCTTTAACCACTTGACCACCAATGCAGTCTACAGTTGTTGTCAAGGTGAACGTTAAGGGATAGTGTCCACTAAGAATAACAAATCCTGTTTCATAATTCGGACATAAGAGACACACTGTTGTGGCCCATGTTTCGAATGTTGAAGGACTTTGCATCACACTGTACAGAAGAAAAGTTTGGAGAATGAGCATGCGCGGATATAGGGGGGGGCACGGGGGGCACGTGCCCCCCCAGATTTTTTCGATAAGCGGTGTTTCTCAAATTTCATTATACCTAATCCCGTAAAAAAAAAGATCTCAATGAGTTAGGGGGGCACGAGCCCCAAAATAATTCCCAATTCTAAGACTAATATTCCGTTAAAAAAAAGGTCTCAATGAGTTAGATGGGCACGGGCCCCAAAATAATTCCCAATTCTAAGACCAATGAGAAATAACTAAATAATAAAGTTGTCAAATCCACACAGATTGTCCGAGAAACCTGAAATTTTACCTATAGGTCCATTTGGATCAGGGAATATATCTCTAGGGTTCAGCTTCACGGGGTAAGGACAAAAAATGGATGGGTGACACAATAAAAAATCAAATTTTTCGACCGAAATGACATTTTTTTTCTCAAAATTTGTCGTGACGGCGCCACGGCGGCGGCGTATCAACTCAAATAGAGAAAGTTTTAAGCAAGGGTTCAAGTTTTCATTTGAGATATCAATCACCAAATTCTGATGAGCCGTTCTTGAGCTACGTTGAGTAAGGACATAAAATGGATGGGTAAACAAAAAGTATTTACGTTTTTTCACCTGAATGACATTTTTTTTCGAAATATGTCGTGACGAATTATTAACTCAAAGCGAGAATGTTTTTGCAAGGGTTGGAGTCTTCATTTGACATATTGATCGCGAAATTCTGATGAGCCATTCTCGAGCTCCAGTAAGGACAAGAAATGGATGGGTGACACGAAAAATATTGACATTTGTGTGTGTATGTGTGTGGGGGGGGGGGGGGGGTGTGCGTTTGTGTGAGTGGCTTGCGAAGCGGCGGGTGCAACCCGCTAGTTAGGTATATTGTGCGATTGTGCCCCCCCAGTACAAGAGGGCTATATCCGCGCATGAGAATGAGAGAAAGCCTAGTTCTTCTTCTTCTCCTCCTCATTCTCCTAACTTTCTTCTCAGTATTCTTTTGCTTTTATTTATAGCCTCTACATTGCTGTCATATTTCTGGTCTTCCTCTCTCCCTCTCTCTCTTATGTGTTCCTTTTGTACTTCTAAATCTTCATCTAGCTCCTTCTTCTTCTTCTATCTTCTTCTTCTTCTTCTATCTCCTTCTTCTTCTTCTTCTTTTTCATCTATCCTCTTCTTCTTTCACTTTGCCTTTTCTCAATCCTACAATGTGGTGGCATCGTTCAACCTCTCCTGGCATATTTTTTTTTTTTTTTTTTTTTGCGAATAGATGCCCTCCAACGATTCTTCTGGATTTACCAAAGAGTGGTGTACCCTTCATTCGTTGGAAACTGTACCTGCAACTTTAACATCATCCAGGCTGGATAGGGCCCGATATGGCAGCCTCACGTGTTCGGAGGGAACAGAATTTTTCTGCATTTTTTTCTTACATTTAAGATTTTTTGGTCAAATATTTCAGAAATCTTCAATCAAATCATTATTGTTTTTTGTGAAAATATTTGTTACGAGTATTTTGTTTAAGGTGTTAAAAAGTGACCACAGAATAATGGCACCATTTTTTTTTTTTTTTTTTTTTTTTTTTTTGATCAGTAATAAGTCGTCCAGTCGTTTTTGCCTTCTCCTGATTTACTCAACGTTATCATCTACTGTTGGTATTTATTTGTTTTGAACTTATAATACGAACAAACCTGGATACAAATGAACCTCAAGAGACCGTAATTTTTTTCTCTCTCATATCCAGGTTTCTCTAATAGAGAGGTTATTTTCACTTTTAGACAAGACCTGGAAATTGTTCTCTTATTATCGAGCTTTATCTCATATCCAGTTACCCTATAGTAATAATAATACCACTCTTTAGTGGAAGTTAACCACCAGGCGAGGATTATGCTCAAAGTATTTTCTACCACCTAACTCTCAGAGTCTTATTAATGAGGAAAAATTCATGCACTGGGTGGGATTCGAACCAACGGATCCCTACGCAACCTGGATTACCAGACTAGCGCGTTACTACTTGACTACCACCTGATATCGAGGTTTCTCTTATCACTACAGTTCTCTTATATCCAGTTTTGACTGTATCTCATTCCTAAACCTACTTTATTACTTCTTCCTATTTCTCTAAACATCCTGCTTCTTTTCCTTTTCTCCTGCTTCTACAAATTATTTTACTCTGCTTATCATCCATTTAACTTTACACTTACATAAACTTCCTGTTCCTCCAGACATCCTGGGCTTTGTTTGTTTCAGAACCTATCTGTTTCATTTTGTAATATTATTCTCTTTTGGTTAATTTTATAAGTTAATATATCTAGGACTCTCTGATTTTCTCTTTTAATCTGCAAATGTAGGAGAGTATTAAAAATTAAACACTCTTGCACACAAGAGGCCTTTGATTTATGTCTTCTACCTCATGAAAGCCGTTCAAAAAGAAAAAAATTATGCGACTTTGAAAAAATAAATGTTTTAATTAAAAATTGTTGAACTAAGGAACTGAAGTCATAACAAAACTGTTCGAAAAACTTTTACACAAGCGTAGTCATTTCTAACAAGAAACTCATACCAGATCATTAGTTTTTTCAGTAGCGATCATGTAACGATCGAGATGGTAATGAATAAGTACGGTGTTTTCGTTCTTTGAAAATAGTAAAAACTTTTAGTGAAATTTTGAATAGTGAAAGTGAAATTTTTCGTGCATATAATCACGGATTACCCAAGAGGAAGGAAGGACTTTGGAGAAATAGTCTCAGAGGTAACAAGACCTTTGTGATAAAGGACTATCTCTTGGTAAGACTGTTCCAAAGTATTTTTTGAATTTTATTAAAATAAAGAGTGAATTTAATTTAGAAAGATCTCCTTAACGGAAATATAATTGGACGTTTAACGCCGAAGCTTTTAATTTTTAAAATTTAGATTCATGAACTTTTAATTGAATTATCAAAGTACATACCAACTCATCTCTATATTGGTACCTTTACCCCCGACCTGCAAGGCATTACCTCTCCCTAACCCACCAGATACTTGGAGGAGAGAGAGAGAGAGAGAGAGAGTGGTCACCGTTCATCAGTATCATAGATTGATAAGCAATAGGTGTCGTGCCGATACACCTACTGTATACATAAACTATATACCTACATATATACTCGTACATTGTTATCAGTAGATACCTTAAGTATGAGACACTTTTGATTTCGAAGAGACATTGAACCGGTTCAATTACACATGTACATAAGAAGTACATACCTAGTGTTTACTTAAAATTTATCATTATCATTGAACTGTGGTGTGTTTTGCGTTTAGCAGTAAATTAACGGGCGCTTTAAAAAATTAATGTTAAACAGTGAAATCATTTATAATTTGGTTTTTCTATATATCTTTTCCGTACCTGTCTAAATAACGTCTCAAAATGAATACTTAATTATTTGTTTTATTCATACCTAAAAAAAAAAAAAAAAAAAAAAAAAATTCTCCAACCCATTGAAGATGGAGTTAAATGAAACAAATCAAGAAGGAAAAGAAAAGGAAAATAATGAAGAGGATCCACCTGGGCATTCACCACCCCTGGCAGGCTCACACCTAGACGAGGATGGGAACACAATGCAAGTGGATGATGAAGATGCAACAGGAAAAGGAAAGGAAAATAATGAAGAGCATCCACCCAGGCATTCACCACCCCTGGCAGGGTCACACCTGGACAAGGATGGGAACACAATGCAAGTGGAGGATAAAGGTGCAACAGCAAACGTACCAGAACAAATCGGAAATCTATTTAAGGCTCTCCATAGCCCTGCACCAACGGGACCAGTAACCTTCAGAGCTATAGACAGAAGAATTCATAGAGATGATGCTTTTGTTACTCCAGAAGACAGAGGAAAAAAGAGAAAAACAGATGATCTAGTTTCCCCAAACTCAGTGAGAATTGTAACTGAGGAGTTTTGGGAGAAAGTAGAAAACCTCTGTAAACGAAGTGATGAAATGATGGAGTTAATAAATAAACCACAAGGAAAAGGAATCAGACTAGTTAAGGATCTCTCAATACAAGGGAAAGCGAAGGAATGTAACAACATAGTCAAGAGTATAAGAAAATTAAAAACTAACGTAGAAATTGTCGCAGATACAGAAGGAACAAAAAACAAAGACTTAAACCAAACAATGATATGTGAATTCAAGGAACAGGATACCCAAACTGAGGAAGAAGTATACTGTGCAAGATGTAAAATAGATGTTGATATAGAAATTAAAAACAAAAAGAACATAGAACTTGGAATAATCGAAATTATACAAGATGGAGTGGAAAAAGATGAAGGCAAAGCGCTAAAGACTCTGGTAAAAAAAGAATGGCCATCAGATATATTTAAAAATACGACATGTAAGGAAGGAAAAATTTGGAAAGAACCTATAGATTCTGATAGAATAATACTTATTAGTGAAGAGGAATCCAAAAAGATCATCGACAAAGAAGGGGAAAATTGGATAGAAAAAGTAACTGGGCAATCGGACATTTTAACAAAAATGGCAGGAAGACTCAACACACCATTTTTGTGTATGAGACAGACAACATTCACTGCACTGGGAGATGAACCAAATAATGAACCAGAGGAAAGTAAAACCTATGTTATTATTACAAATAGAGGCTTAACTGCACAACACCTTGTACAGCAACACAAAGCTCTGCATACAATTAGTAACCAAACTAAGGAAGAAGGAAATTTTGCCATATCGATTTCACGAGAACTAGATACAACAGATATAATGAAACTCATAGAATGTATACTGAGAAAAAGAAAACAAAAAGGAGTTATCATAAAATCAATGATATTCGACAATCAAAGGAAAACAGAGACTATTATAGTCAAACCCACAGCAGAAGAACCCAAAACATTCGCAGAAATATTACAGGCAATGAAAGAAGGAGTAAATCCAAAAGACTTCAATATGAACGTCAAATCTGTAAAAAAGACTAAAGATGGATCCTTGATGATAGTGGCAGACAAAAGCGGACAAAGAGAAGAATTCAGGAACGAAATAGCTCGAAAAATGATTGGAACAGAAGTATTTATTGGAGGTAAAAGACAGTTAGAAATATTAGATCTAGAAGCAACTACAACTGAAGATATGATCAAAGAAGAAATAAAGGACCAGTTTAAGACAAGATCTGATTTTTTCGAAATAGAGAACCTATGGACAACCAAAAATGGAATCCAGCGGGCAATAATCACAGCCTCAACGGAACTCGCAAAGAAAATGATAGATGCTGGAGATATGAGGATAGGATGGATTAACGGTTGTAGGATTAAAGAGGTCATTAACATAGACAGATGTATGAATTGTCTAGAAATCGGTCACTCCACCAGAAGATGCCGTCAACCA
The DNA here is from genome assembly GCA_024516035.1 of Bactericera cockerelli. Lineage (NCBI taxonomy): Eukaryota > Metazoa > Arthropoda > Insecta > Hemiptera > Triozidae > Bactericera > Bactericera cockerelli. The sequence continues at coordinate 25,846,397 of CM044962.1, forward strand.
TGGAATGCTGATATCAAATGTCTGAAATGTACACAATCTGGCCATAAAGCCAAAGACTGCCCAAATGAGAAATACTGCATGAGTTGTAATGTCACTGGACACAGAGGTGATGCATTCGCTTGTCCATACTACAGAGAGCTAATAGCAGCTAATAGACAAAACAGATATTATTAAAATTTATTGATGATTTATAAATTACTACAAATTAATCTAAGAAACTGTCACTTAGCACATGACCTCCTGAGCAAAAAAGTAATAGATGAAAATATAGATATAGTTATCATCAGTGACCCAAACGTGAACAGAATCGGAGATAACTGGTACACTGATAACAGTAAAGACTGTGCAATATGGATAGCTAATGAAAATATATCTAACTCTTTAGAAATAAAAGGAGATAGAGTGGTCTTACTTACAATAGGAGACTTGACTGTAGTATCAATCTATGCTCGCCCTAATGATGATAATTTGGAACAAATACTAGACCAAACCACTGAACTCGTCAGACAAGTCAGAACAAGATACAAAATTATAGCTGGTGACTTCAACGCTCATTCACCAGCATGGGGGCCACAGCCATTAGACACAAGAGGTCGAGCTATAATGGAATGGATTGCTACTGAAGGACTTGTAATAATTAATGACGGTATAGTACCTACTTTTACGGGAAGAGGCTTTAAATCATGGATTGACTTGACCATAGTATCAGGACATACCGTGAGATTTATAGAAGACTGGAAGGTACAAGATGGCGAAGAAAGTGGCTCTGATCATCAATACCTATACTTCACGATCAATTGTCAAGTAATGGGCAATCCGAAAAACTACCGAGTTGAACAAGCACCTGACCTATGGAATACAAAAACTATAGATAAGGATGCTATTGAAAATGAATTTATACAAACATGGAATAGTTTTGAGAATGAAACAATTGAAAACTTCATGGAAGCCGTAAAGGCAGGATGCAACAAAGGAATGAAAAGAGTAATAAGAAAGGGGAGAAAACCTGTACATTGGTGGTCCAATGAAATTCAGCAGGCTAGAAAAAAATTATTGACAGCAAAGAGAGTCTTAACAAGAGCAAGAAGAAGACACAGCGATAATAATATGATAGAAGTTTTGGAAAGCCAGTACAAACATGCAAAACGAGAAATAAATACTCTGATCAAGAAAACAAAGATAGAGAAATGGAAACAACTATGTGCGGAATTACAAGAAGATATTTGGGGGAAAGGATACCAGATAGTGATGAAAAAAATACATAAACCAAACAAAGTAACCCCAGTCATGAGAGACAAAATAATAGAAACACTTTTCCCGACACACGAGACTATAGAATGGCCAACAGATGAACAAGTAGAAATAGAAAGAATAGCACTGGATGAACTTCTAGAAGCCATTTTGTCAACAAAACTTAAAAAATCTAGTGGTCCCGATGGGGTACCCCCGGAAGTGGTAAAAATCATATCTCTAAAATACCCTGATATTGTACTTGGAATCTTCAACCAAATATTAGAAAACAAAGTATTCCCGGATATTTGGAAGACAGCAAGGGTAGTACTGATTAATAAGCCAGGAAAAGATCCAACTATACCAAATTCTTATCGTCCGATCTGTCTACTGAATACATTTGGCAAACTCTTTGAAGGTATATTAACACAAAGACTCATGAAACATCTGGAAACTAATCAACATCTATCAGAGAGGCAGTACGGGTTTCGACGGGGAAGAACTACCATGCAAGCAATTGAGAAAGTAAAGAGATTGGCATTAGGAGAAATCGAAAAATCAAGATATAGAAGAAAATATACTATCATGATTGCACTGGATATCGCAAATGCATTTAATAGCGCGCCCTGGGACAAAATTATAGCAGCCCTGAAGACCAAACAAACACCCAAGTACCTAGTAGAAATGTTCCAAAGCTACCTCTCACGCAGAAAACTTGTTCTTGATGGAGGAAAGGAACTCACCATGACGGCGGGAGTTCCGCAAGGATCCAGAGCCGGAGCAACTCTCTGGAACTGCCTCTATGATGAGGTCCTCAGGTTACCAGTACCGGAAGATGTCACACTTTTGGCTTTCGCTGATGACTTGGCTGTGGTAGTGAAAGGAAAAACTATAGATGAAGTTGAAACTAATGCGAATGAATCTCTAAATAAAATTAATGTATGGATGAACCAAAATAAATTAAATCTAGCCAGTAAAAAATCGGAAGTCATTAACCTAAGTGGAAGAAAAAGAAGCAGAGCCCTCCAGATATACATTGCAGGCGAAAAAATCAAACAAACGTCAACACTCAAATACTTGGGCGTCCATCTAGACCAGTCAATGTCGTTCACAAATCATATTAAAAACACAACTGAAAAAGTTCATAAAACAGTGGCGGCATTAAGCAGAATTTTACCAAGAGAAGGAGGAACAAGTGAGAACAAAAGGAAAGTGTATGAGTATGTGTGTCAATCGAAAATATTGTACGCTGCAGTGAATTGGCAAAATGTTCTCCAACATAGTACTTACAGAGATACTCTACTTTCCACTCAAAGACAAATGTCAATAAGGATAAGTAGAGCATACAGAACAATATCAACTGCAGCTGTACTCGTAATTTCCAGATCCATTCCATGGGATCTTCTTGCTGAAGAGAGGGGAAGAATCATAGGAGCAACTCAAGAAGCAAAGGAAATGGAGAGAAATGAAACATTAAGAAGATGGCAATCAAGATGGACAACAGACACTACCACTGGAGAATGGACAAGACAGCTAATACCAATCCTAGATAGATGGCATAATAGAACACATGGAGAAACTGACTATTTTCTTACTCAAGCTCTATCTGGACATGGATGCTTTTTGTCATACCTTACAAGATTTAAGATAACAACAACAGAAATGTGTATCTTCTGCCCAGAAATTATCGACGATCCAGATCACACACTCTTCGAATGTGACAGGTGGAGAATGCAGAGAGAAGAACTAAGGGCCGTGATTGGAGTGACAATACATAAAGGAAACATCATCGAGGAAATGCTGAGATCGCCAGAAAAATGGATGAGTATCAGAAGGACTATTAGAATAATTCTACAAGAGAAGACAAGTATAATGGATATTATGAAGAGAAGACAAGAAGGACCATTCTCTGTACAAAACAGAGGCACTTAGTAATTATTATATTATACATAGAAGTACTTAAATGTATCTCATAAATATCATAGAATGAGGAAATTAGCTAGAATAAACTTATTTTATTACAAGTATTTATTTATTGGTTCTGTATTAATTATAACAGGGATGATTAGTAGGTCTATATTATTAACCTTTCTCTATTGCATAGCATAATGGATATAAAAAAAAGAAGATCAAATATACTATATAGACACCCTTGTAAACTGTAGAAATTATAATTATTAATTATAAAATGTCAAAACTTGTTTCAAACCACCTATGTTAAACTTAAATGTAATGTACAATCAAATTCAATAAATAAATAAATAAAAAGAAATAACGCAGAATGGGAGGATTGACCCCTTGAAGTAATACTAAAGGTAGTTCCAAGGGGTTAGTCTATTGAGTCTGTGGAGGGGTGGGAGGTTTTAGTGTTTTGTGGTCGGTTGTAGGGAAGGCTCGGGAACCATGGGATCCGGGGCTCTCCTCTCTTACAGGGGACAGACCCGGTTCTCATGGAATGGCCTTCCATTTTCACATAACCAGGCTTCCGACATGGCGGCAGTATACATAAGTATGCTGCCGTCTTGGGCCTGGTATCTCTATTAAAGAGATTTTTCCTCCTTCCTGTCCACAGGCCTGAAGCCCATTCTGTGTTAAAAAAAAAAAAAAAAAAAAAAAAAAAAAAAAAGATCATTAGTTTGGGTTCAGAACAAAACACTCTACCATAGAACAAGTGCAAAAACTTATTCATCCCATAGAAAAATCAATAGAAGAAAAGAAAGTATGCTTCGCAGTATTTCTAGACGTAACAAAAGCTTTTGATAAAGTATTGACAATTTTTTTTTTTTAATCATACTTCTCAATTTGTTATTTTAGATTTAAATATGAATATGCTTATTCTGAACTTCAAGAAATATGTGCAGGTGTTCCCCAAGGAAGCGTACTTGGACCAGTCTTATATCTTTTGTACACGAGTGACATGCCTGAGGAAGAAGAAAAGACAATAGCCACATTCGCTGATGACACAGCATTTTTGATAGTTGTAGATAGTACCGGGTAACATCATCAGAACCTCACCCAACTTGAGTGGGGCCACGAATAGCCAGCCAGCGTCCCAAGGGTTCGAATATTAATGGTCACCCAAGTCCTAGCCTCGTTGCAGGTTGCCTAACTTCAGTGACATATCGTGGAGTAGTGTATTCACGTGCTATCGACGCTGACTGCTTGTGCTCCTAATTGCAAGATGAATCATATGAATGTGACATAGAACCAGGCACGAGTTGTTAGTACGTATGTAATTGTGAACCATCTGAGATAGCATATACAGTTTGTCCAAGTTTTTTTCATAGAAAATTTAAGGGTCAACTTCAGGAGACTTTCTAAGACTAAAATAATCTTGAGCAATTTTTTGGAAGGATAAAGAAACTCAAAAAAAAAAAAAAAAATTGCCACCTGAAAATATAAAATTGAACTTCAAATATAAAGTTAAAGAGATGTGATGACAATATCATGTAAATTTGTGATGACAACAAAAAAAAAGATGAGTGTTTCATAGCCGTTTTTATTTCGTAGCCACGAAACAGGAGCTACTGTAGACGCTTGTGGTCTGTGTTGTAGCCTGCCCATATGCCTCCCCTCTGATGGGCGAGAAGTGACACAATACTTCCCAATTAGGTACTGGGTCAACACTTAATTGGGTCTTTATCGTAGTAAAATTATTAAATGAATTTCCCAAGTAAATACTTAAACATTTTGTGGCTATTTACATTGAAAGCTGTCCCAGTAGCTCAGTGGTAAAGGCGGCATTCTGTAAATCCAGAGATTCCAGAGGTTGCGGGTTCGAAACCCAGCCGGGAAAGGACAAGTTATCATCCCATTTGGGATTTTTACCACATAATCATACGTCTTGGGCTAAGTTTTGAAATAATGGGACTGAATAGTTCAAATCAGACACTAAAAATAAGCTGATATTAATATTATTTTGTTCGTATCCATATTAGACAGCATTTTTCGAAAAATAGTATGAAATTATTTTAGTATTAGAATATGTAAATGTGTGCCCTAGCATTGATTCGTAAATTTTCTATAAAAAAAAACATGGACACCCTATGTATAATTAACTGAAGTAGGTGACACCCTGTATGTGTAATTAGCTGAAGTAGGTGGTACATGTGCACAAAGTAGCAGAGTAGTAATATGTTGTGCCAGATGAGTAGTAATATGTTTATATTGTTTATACATTCAAAACATAAATCCTTTTCTCTTTTTTCCCTTTTCATATTAGTTATTGTACTTACACTGAGTGATAAATTTAGCGGAACGCATTGGTTTTTCCTCGTATAACGTGTGTATTTCTTGTTGGTCAATAACATTTTCATATTTTTTCTAATTGCGGAAATCACACAAAATTTCATACAGAGATAGCCAGGACATGAAGGCCAATTTTCAAAATTGAATGAAGTTCTTGTGATTGTCGACATTTCCCGTTTTTTTTTTTTTTTTTTTTTTTTTTTTTTTTCAATTTTCATTATTTTGGCTTCAGAGGAATAATAAACTGTCCAACATTTTGGAGACAAGAAAGAATGAGGATGAATACAAAAACCAAGAGAATATTACTTTTAATCCAAATTTATGAATTTTTAAAGAAAAAAAAAACATTGAAAAACAGTTTTTTGTACACCCTGTATGGGAAAGGTCGACAATGACAAGAACTTTATTTAATTTTGAAAATTGGCCTTCAGGTCTTTGCTATCTCGGTACCAAATTTTGTGTGATGTCCGCAATTAGAAAAAATATGAAAAATATTTTTGTTCAACAAGAAATACACACGTTATACGAGAAAAAACCTATGCGTTCCGCTAAATTTGTCACTCTTGACAAATATCGGTACATCGGCAGCAGAATTTTTTTTTATTTAATATTTTTAGTTTTATTAAAATCGATTATATTTTTTATGTCTTCACAAGCGTTTCTAAGATTTTAAAATAAATCATTTTTATTTTTTAATTACCAAGTCGGAGCGGTGCTATTTTTCAGAACATTTATTTTTATACACATTTTTTTATACACAATAAATTCAACAGTAAATTAAAAAAAAAAACTTGAAATACATACAAAAAGTATATAACAACATTAATTTATATTTACAATTGTTTTTTAATCCGGACCGAAGTTACGCCTTAGACATTCTCTGCCACTTAAAATTGGATATGGTTTCACTGTTTTCAGTGCTCTTTCTTGCATTGCTAGTATCCCATACTTCATCGACAAAGGATGACTATGGTGACAGTAAACACCATAGAAAATATTACAAACACCCCAACGCAACTCTTTTTGTGGGCGGTAAGAAAATTCGACTTGACATGTACCTGAGTATCTCGGAGTTAGCAAATCTAATGGCCAAACTAGAAGGAGAGTATAGTCAGTTTTTGAAAACTGGCGCACTCGGTTTAAGTTTTGGTGGGTCGGGAATTCTGGCAGCCCAAATAAGTAGCACTGTGCGAGAAAAGGAAAGGCCCCTGATGAAACCCATGTTCAAGTATGTGGCCAATATCAACGGGAATGACGCGGTCGGATATGCTATGATGGTATGTTTTTTTTACGACTAAACTATAATCATCATCATTGGGGTGGTGTCATCGTGAACGATGGTAGCCATACTATAATATGTCGTGTCTAATCGTTAAAAAATAGCAAACCTTCCAATTTCAACTTCTTATTTTATTTTTCAAACCGGTTACCTAAATATGAAATTATTTATTATTGTTGTTTATATTTTTTATGTTCTCTTAATAAAGTGGCCGTAAATCTCAACTATGAAAGCCTGTTCTTGAGAGACAATTTATTTTATTCAATCGATAATTTAAAGATAAAAACACATGTTAGGCTTATACAAAATTATTTGATAACTATAAGATTTTCTGGGACGCTATAGTCTGTACAATTTCATATTTTACTTGTTTGAAAAATAGGATAAGAAATTCAAATTATATTAGAATTTCAGATTTTCTTACAGTAAAATTAGTTACAACAAAATTATTATTTAGCATTTTGGTGTGAATTTTGCTGATTTTTTTTTTCAAATTTCAATAAGGGTATAATTAAAACATTTTATTATGTATAAAACAGCTTTTCAAATCGTGCACCATCAGTTAAATTCACCATGATAAAATCAGCCAGCACCAAATTAAAAGTTCGATGATTTTTTTAATACCTACCAAATTAAAAATAAATAAATTATAACTGTTAGTTTTAAGTGCATCACTTCAACACACTACACATACACTATAAAGTTAGATGAATTTTTTAATACTTACCAAAAAAATAATTTACCTATAACTGTCAGTTTTAAGTGTATCATTTTAACACACCACACATACACATACACTGAACTCGGAAGGAGCTCAGCACACTGGTTCTGGGCGTCCAAAGAGTTCAGCCATATAAATCCTTCCACCACCATAACATCACACATCGACACGGAAAGTAATGTAAGTACCATGATAAAATAAGTATTGTTAGATTTATTATGAAATGTATTTTCAGGTGTCTCTCATACAATACCTGGTTTACAGTTATGGAACCGATAATCGTATCACTAGAATGTTAGATCAGATTGATATCTGGATCATCCCCAATTTCAATCCAGATGGCTTTGAAAAGTCCCAGGAGGGGGATTGTGATTCTCCAGCCAGACCCAACGGGAATAACTTTTTACTGGATGAGGATTTCCCAAACCTCAGCGTACAACTGTGAGTACAATGAAATAAACTGAGGAGCAAAATTAAATGAACGCAAGCTTTCTTTCCTAAGAGAAACCGGGGTTTTCGAGACTGATAAATTCATGAGTAATGGATTAACCATTTTTAAGTATCAATCTTGTGAAAACCTAATATTATGCTTCCTAATGTAACTTATAAATATATTTATTCATAAAAAAGAAAAATGCATACGTGGACTATTGAATAAGATATACAACATTGAATAAGATATACAGATATACAACTTAGATATAAGTTTCCTAGTTTCTCTAATGTAGAGCCCATTTTCCCTTAAAAAGGGGGAAATTCAACCTAGAATTTTTTTTATATATTTTTTTTTTTTAAAGTATAGGTCAATGTATTTATTAACCTTAAACAATTTCGTCGAAGACTCCAGTTTTTGGAATTGCTCCCAAAAATGAAGCTGCGTTGCCTCTCTGGATTGCTAAGCCAATCCTCTGCATCAAGAAGAAACTTGATCTGGGATTCAACCTAGAAATTGTCTTCTTATATCGAGGTTTCTCTTATGTCCAGATTTGACCTTATATTGTACTTGTTATTGGCAAAACTGCGCATGTTTTCTACAATACAATATTCATTACATCTAGAAAAAGTGACAAAGGAACTTAATTGAAAGAGTGCTCACCCATTCATCGCAGAGAGAAGACCTCTCAATCTGCGGCAAACGAGAAAGCAGTAAACACAAAACGAAGTGGTGGTATTTATGGTTTAAAAAAATCTCCTTTTTGACAGGCACAAGGAACCTGAAACGAAGTTAATGATGAAATTCATCCACGACCATTCATTTGTCCTCTCTGGAAACCTCCAAGGCGGCGCCAATGTTGTCAATATACCTTTTGATTTGACGCTTCGTAAAGAACACGAGGAGCTAATGTCAGAAAATGATAGCACGATTCTTGGGTTTTCGTATCGTTGCTTGAGGCTAACGGTGGACAATGAACTTTTGAAAAACCTGGCATGGGCATATGCCAATGAGAATCCAATGATGAAGAGGAACTGCAGTGAAGATATTCCGGCAGGAGTGGCGAACGGGAACAATTGGAATAAAAAGCAAGGGAGTAAGTTTACTTTGTTAAATGTATTATTTTATAGGGGAGGCTTAGCTAGCCTCCGTGGCGTCCCAAAATGGGACCAATTTTTAACTTTTTTAAACCCCTTTTTACCCATACCCCAGCTCAGTTTCTCCCATCCTAAATGGCAGGACTTTTAGTGTACTTACTCTTTTACCATCTTGAATCAAACAAGTACTCGAATGAAAAAAAGTACTCGAATATATGGAATAAACTGCGTCGCCTCTAACGCACTGTGCAAGCGAAGTAGTGAAACTGAGACCATTTCTTCATCAGGTGATGATTTGAGAGTGCGTTTATGACAAATGATAAATGATGGTAAATTTAATGTGATATTATATCGTCGTCCCAAACACGAAGTGGCGTATCTTAAAAATACAAACTTTACAGGACAGGAAAAATCAAAATTGATAGTTTTTTGTTCACTTATCCTTTATGCCCTTGTACTGTGCCTTTATGTCCTTCGTGATTTGCAAAATTCACAATTTGTACCGAAGAAGCAAACACGAAGTAGCGTAAATCGAGATACGTCAGCTCGTTCTTTGAAAGAAATATTCGAAACAATATACGCCAAAATTAAATATACTCATAAAATTGGAACGCTTTGAGATAGAGATACGCCACTTCGTGAGGTGATAAAAAACCATGATTAGAACTAGATACGCCAAAAATCTCAAATGTCCATTTTTTGAGATACGCCACTTTGTGTTTGGGACGACGATATATTGCTCCTAGAAAAGCTAAACGATTCTTACAAAAGATTTTTCTAAATTCAACAACATTCTTGTTCTGATTGATTCTTAGGTATGCAGGACTACAACTACCTCTACTCCAACTGTTTTGAACTGACCTTCTACTTGGGCTACTGTAAGTATCCCCTGGCCAAATTCCTGCCCATCTACTGGGAAGCGAACCTACAACCCATGCTCAGTTTCATTGAAAGCACGCTTCAAGGCGTCTACGGTGTGGTGAGGAACGATCGTTACAAACCCGTTAGAACCGCTTTTGTGCTCTGGGATGTGGACAAGAAATGCAAAGAGGTGAAGGTGACGAAAAGAGGAGAATACTGGAGACTTTTGGCACCGGGTCGGACATACAACATCACAGTGATGGCCGCGGGGTACGCAAATGTGACAGAGAGTGTGGAACTGACGGGCGATTATCCTTATGTTCAGAAAGATTTTGTTCTGCACAAGGTGGGTTGGAAGAAGATCATGCGTTCTCATACTCAAGCAATTCGTACATCATTCAATCCCTGTGGTTCTCTCACATAATTCAATCTTGAGAATGAAACAATTGAAATGATTGAAATGGCAACATCACCACTCAAAACTTTGCTGTGCAGAACTTTTATCCTAAACGTTTCAAAAATATCGTTACTGATGTCATCCCCAGCTCTCTCAAAAAATAGCGCATTATAACTCTAGTACATGAGACACCTATTTCTATGTCTGTTTTCTCTGGCGTCTGGAACAATAACAAGTCCTCTCTTTTGGAAGTTAGGTATTGGTTTAACACCAGAATTGGAAGTACTTAAGCACATTGATACTTGAATAAAATTACTGTCCACAAATACTTGAAACGCTTTTTGAAAAAGGTGTTCAAAAATAAAAAAAAAGCTGTTAACTTAACGCCCCATTGCTGTAAAAAAGTTTTGTTTCAGGAACCACCAACCAGGATCCAGAAATACTTGAAACGCTTTTTGAAAAAGGTGTTCAAAAAGAAAAAAAATGTGCTTAACATCCCAATCCTGTAAAGAAAATATTTTTTAAGAGAACCACCAATCAGGGAACCATCAATCGTGCAAGACTCAATAATGAAGTCACAAGTAATGACTGTCAAACCTTTGCGCAAAAGATTAACTGGTTTTTAAAAGCTTGGGGCTCTCGCGACCCGTTAGTAGTAATAGAAGAAAATGGAAATGGGCTGTCTTTCTAGCGCAAAAAATGGATGACTGATGGACGTACAGAAATTTTATTCACAATGGTTCCCCAGGAATGAAATAAAATCAAGCAGACGGCCAAGCACAAGATGGAGAGATGAGGTCCAGAAAACTGCATGAACTAAAGACCGTATTATAAAACACATCAGTAAATCCAAGCCGACCCTTAGATTTTATCAGCTGACCGATAGGTGTTCTAAAACAAGATTTTCCGTCACGAAGGCTGGCCACAGCTCCGTTACGCCACAGAAGTAATATACAGCTATATCGACTTAGAAATAAGTCCACAGGTGTTGTCAAGGTGAAAGTTAAGGGATAGTGTCCACTAAATTAACAAATCCTGTTTCATAATTCAGCCCTAAGTGGTAAACCATTGAAAACGAGAGAAGTAGGTGGAATCCAGTGGAGGTTACCTTTGCCCAACAGTGGATATAACAGTTTATTACAATGGACAAAATGATTTCCTAGCAATACTCGTGTCAATTAGTAATTTATAATTTATATTTTTTAATCACAAAACCACCTATCTGTCTGTCCCGGTAGCTAAGTGGTAAAGGCAGCACTCTGTGAATAAAGTAATTGCAAAATTCGTGGGTTCGAAAACCAGCCGGGGCATGACAAGTTATCCTCCCATTTGGGATTTTTACACATAATACTCGTAATATGTCTTGGGCTTACTCCTGGAATAATGGGACTTTTATAATACCAATTGGGCAGTATAAATAAGGCGATATTAGTATTATTATCTGCGTCCAATCTTAAAGGTAATTTTATGGAGTGAATTTTTTACTTCCAACAATTTCTAGTTATGGAAATTGGAAGGAAGTATTGATTTTTTTTTTTGTCTTCTACAGTTTTGTACTAACATAGGAGACGTATTGTAAATTCAACATCTTTGACCCAGCGGACCTAGAGCCTACGCGAGACCTCTATCTTTTCAATAAAACGCTCATAATATCTCGTTGACGATACACCTAACATTGATGAAATTCTGTGTGTGGATGTGTAATAGAGTTTTTCGTAAAATAATAGTAATAATATCGGGTGTACCGGTTCATTTTTTCACGAGTAGAGCCCATTAATACACGATAAAGAAAAATAATTTAAATATTTAATTTTAATTAAATTTAAAGAAAACCCTACAAAATATGTAAATTCACAACTACTAACAGTTAGGTAGAAAAATAAACTTGCTAATTGAACTCTGAATTAAAAGAAAATTGAACATCAGGATAAAAAGTGCATTTTCTACAATTGAAAATGAAATAAAAATTCAATTCTACCATTCGAAACGATTTTGAAGAAATTCGGTTGGCAATAATTGGAGAAACAATTTATTGAATTAAAATAAAAAACCCAAAACTGTGGAGTGTCGCTCAATTTGTATCGTTCAGTGTATATTTTTTTCTTTGTATGTATAGGCGTTCTTCACACCTCGGCCGAGGTGTTTGATTTCAAATGTGAACCATTCACGAGGAAGTATTGTGTCCATAATTATAAGCAAGTTCATTTTTCTCTTCTGCCCCATTAATTTTATTCAACATTTTTTTTACATTCATGAAAACATCACAACTTTTGCTTTACACATTCTATTTTGTTTTTGTATTGAGTCAGTGCTTTTGTAGTACAATTTCCATTCGTTTACCTGAGAGAAACATTTATTCACTTTACATTATAATTTCTGGCTGGGGGACTATAAACAGGGAGTAGACCAGCAGACTGGCTGGTGGACTATAAACGGGGAGTAGACTAGCAGTTTGGCTGGGGGACTATAAACAAAGAGTAGACCAGCAGTCTGGCTGGTGGACTATAAACGGGGAGTAGACTAACAGTCTGGCTGGGGGACTATAAACAGAGAGTAGACCAGCAGTCTGGCTGATCTAAGAGGGAGTTGGGCAGCATTGCCTTGTTAAATATTAGCCTCCTTGTAAAGACAACGGTAGAAGTGCTGAGTCATTCCTCCACTAGCTAGCTACCATCGTTCACGATGACGCCACCCTATGATGATTATTATTTGGTAGAGTGACACTGTAATGTATTATAGCTCGCTTGCCATGCGGAAGGTCCAGGGTTCAAACACCCGCGTCGACAAAATTTTTTATTCAAAATTTGTTTAGGTACAGTTGTTTGTAAGGGATACCTTCAGGTGCGCTCGTGTTGACCCAGCACCTAAATGGGAAGTATTATGTCAGTTCTCGCCCATCAGAGGGGAGGCATACTACGGGATGGGCAGGCTACAATACAGACCACAAGCGTCTACAGTAGCTCCTGTTTCATATTTTGAAGGTGTTGTATTGATATAATTTAACACTATCATTTGCAATATTATGTTAATCTAATATAAAAAACCTAATAAAATATTTAAGTAATTTACCAGCATTTTTGGTAATCTTCCAAATTAAATATTTATTCTGCTAACTGTCTCATTCAACAAATTTTACACACATCGGATAAGATCCCAATGAAGACCCAAAAATAAGAGAGAAAGAGACATAGAGAGTGAGAAAGAGAGAGAGAGAGAGAGAGAGAGAGAGAGAGAGAGTGAGAGTAAGAGAGACAGATAGAAAGAAAGAGAGAAAGAAAGAGAGAGCTAGTTATCTGTGTTATTATGTCACAAATTGCAGTGGGTAGCATCGACATTACCAGAACTATTGCATCATAATAATATACTCGTACATATATTATCTCCAACTTATCACCATATTCCAATATTAATCTTGTAATGCCGCCATTGGTCGTCACTCTAGGTGATGCTGGCACTCCGAACTAACCCAGGCTAGGTGAGGTTAATGTGGTTATAACGGGTTTGTGAGTTACTTGAAAATGATATGAACATGCAGTTGAAATCTACGTTAAATCAAAATTAAAAAAATGTCATCAGGTAACCTGTCTTGTCACACTCATTTTACACATTAACAATATTTATAAAGCCAGTTCTCAACGCATTAATCTCGCTTGGTGGTTAATAATTTGAATTTATTTATTTTATTTAGAGTGCATTACAAAACAGTGGTTTCCCACCTATAACATCATTAATGCAATTAAAATTGACTAAAATAAAATAACAATAGTTAAAGTAACAGCATTCTTAAAAATAAAAGTCAGAATAAACTAATAAATTTTAAATAAAGAAAATCATAATGCATAAAGAATATTTTTAAATCTGCTACAAAGCAACCTACTCTTTGTGAGTAGTCCATATTAGGATAGACATTACACAAATTCATCAACCTGTTGAGGGGTATTAAATTAGAGCTTCATCTTGGCACATTAAAATTAATCTTTTCCAAAAAGTAAGGACAATCTATAGTAATATTATTAATAAGTTTGTACATAAAAATCATATCCTTGTATGTTCTACGCACACTAAGTTTAGTTTCATTTTTTTTTTTTTTCTTTTTCTTCTTTATTATAATTTAAATATAATTACCTATGTTATATATTATTTGTTTTTTTTTTTTTGTATCCGGGGTTAAGTCACCAAAAGACTAATTTTCCTTAGAAATATTTTCTGAATTTGTTCCACAGCATTTGTGTCTGTAACACCCAAACCACCCCATACTTCAGAACAATTCTCTAGTCTTGATTCGACAAGAGCCCAAAGAGCGCCAATAATAATAATAATAATAATAATAATAATAAAACTCTGAAGTGGAAGGCATTGTTCTCTTATTATCGAGCTTTATCTCATATCCAGTTACCCTATAGTAATAATAATAACACTCTTTAGAGGAAGGTAACCACCAGGCGAGGATGATGCTCAAAGTATTTTCTACCACTTGTAGTCACCGTGGCAGAGTGAGTTAGCGCGCTTTGCATTGCACGTACGGTGACCTGGGTTCGATCCCCAGCGGGGCAGGAATTTTTCTGCTCTGTACTTGGATGTTCGGGTCCACTCATACCTCGTGAGGAAAAATGAGTAGTTACTTGTATGCGTAACGACCAGTGGCGGCATTACCAGAGTAAAAAGAAATTATTGTAATAGAATAATTCGACATGTAAAGGAGGCTCTTAGTAATGCTGCGCTACCCACAAAAATTGTGAAGAGGCCTTGTGCTTCACCACAAAGAAATTCGTACATATTTTCTACCACCTAACTCTCAGAGTCTTATTATTATGTGGTCACGAACTCAATTTATTGAGGAAAAATTCATGCACTAGGTCTGTCTGATTGAGTATTAACGTCGTCTGATGGTAACCTTCCACTAGAGAGTTTTATTATTAGTATTATTATTATCTCGACCTGCGGGTGATGCAGTCAAAACTGTTTCTTTTCTATCTCACCTGCTCTGGGAGTTTCAAAGCAAAGTAGGGCAAAATTTGCACACAAAAGAAGAAGAGCAAAATGATGATGATGAGCTAAAAATGTAAGTTTTGCATCTGAGGAGAGGAGAAAGAGGATCTGAGACAGAGGATAGCTACATAGACAAAGAAAGGGAGAAAGAAAGAGAGAGAGATTCATAGAGAAAGAAAGAGAAAGATACATAGAGAAAGAGAGAGAAAGATACATAGAGAAAGAAAGAGAAAGAGAGGGAGAGAGAGAAAGATACATAGAGAAAGAGAGAGTGAGATAGAGAGAACTATAAATAAAGAGAGGGAGAGATACATAGAGAAAGAGAGAAACAGAGAGAAAGAGAGAGAGAAGATAGAGACTGAGAGAGAGAAAAGATATGGTAAAGAGATGGAGTCAGAGTAAATAGCGGGAGTGTTAGACAAAGAAAGAATGACGGGATAGATAGAGGAGAAGAAGCAGGAAGAGATGGGTACTAAATAAAAGGAGTAATATAGAATACAACAAAAATGAACTTTTCCAAAGTTCAAAAGCGGGAGAATTTGCAGCTGAAATAATACAGGGTGACTCAAAAGTCATTCCAAAAACTCATTAATTGGAGGCAGCATTGTTCAACCTCATGTTTGAGGTTGGTTGGTTGCGGCTGGTTTTTATGGCTGGATGCCCTTCCTAACGTCAACGATTTTATTTGATTTAACGTCCTGACGCGGGTTTTACCGTCCCTTTTATGGGAAACGTACCAGCTACCCACATTAATTAACCTCACCCAGCCTGGGTAGGGCTGGAAATCATGGTCGAAAACGGTCGGAACCCAAAAGGGTCGAATTGTGAAACAGGATTAAATATCTAGAATTTTTCACTCCATACCACTATCACTTAAAAGCTGATATTTAATGCATAGTCAGCATTGTACATTTTCTACAAGCGGTCTTAAACAATCTTACATGCACCACATGATTATGGAAAATTGCTGAAAATGACGAAATTATGGAAAATGATTATGATATGATGGTGAACAAAAATTCAGAAATAGCCGCACTGAAACTTCAATTAAACCAATCTAGTTCCCTACTGAGTGAAATGAAAAACAGTGAAGATAGTATCAAACCCAATGATCTAACCTTGTCCCAAGATTTTTTCGCAACTCCTAAAGCCCCAAACACGAAAACAACAACACCTCATAAAAAAGAATCAGTAGCCAAAAACTTATTCTACACTCCGCTCGTAATACCTCCCAGTAAAAAATCAGGTGCCAATTTAAGCCCACCAAAAGAATTTGAAAAACAAACGAATGAGCGACTAAGCAACATTGAAAATAACATCGACAAGATCCTCAACAAAATTGGGACTTTAAACACAAAAAACACTCCTCCTGTTGCATCCACCAAAATCAACAAACCTATTCAACCCATCAACACGGTAAGCGAGCAGGTTGATATCTTCATTACAGGGGATTATCATGCAAAGAATCTGAAGGATATGATATACAAACAACTACACCAAAAACTTGTTGTGAAAGAGTCTATCATAGATGAAGGATCCTTTGAGATGATAGCAAAAGCACCAGAGATAAAATGTAAGCATCTCATCATTACTGCAGGAAAATTTGATATCCAAAAGACCCCAATGAAAGATATAAAAAAGTCGATTGATACAATTTTCCAGAAATATCAAGAAAGTACAGTCCATTTTATACAAATACCCTATTGCTTCAAGGACATCAACATTAACTATCATATTGAACAAGTTAATAACATATTATTCCAATA
Source organism: Bactericera cockerelli (assembly GCA_024516035.1). Taxonomy (NCBI): domain Eukaryota; kingdom Metazoa; phylum Arthropoda; class Insecta; order Hemiptera; family Triozidae; genus Bactericera; species Bactericera cockerelli. The sequence goes on from CM044962.1 coordinate 25,863,418, forward strand.
CTTGATGAGATACAAGAATGTTGTAATCTACAAACCAAAAGAACTTATTGAAAACTGGGACTATGCTGACCAAGACAACATCAATAACAATGGCAAGTTTAAAATATGCAAAGCAATAAGCAGTACGATCCTTGGTTGTAAACCCACTCAACCGAGAACCCACCAACCGTACGAGAGAAAGCAGCAACATAAACAATATGAAAATAGCTATTATTACAGATCAGCAAAGAACCCTAATCACTTTCAACAATACCAAGGTAATACATTCAACCACAAGCGACTACCACAACGAAGACAACACACATTTACAAGAAACAATTGGAGAAACCAGCACAACCCGCGCGCTAACCCTGTATCCTTCGGTCATCCAAACTACAATGCTGAGTACCCCGAGTTCAAATCAGCATGGCAGCGATATGAAGACAAGGACTACGAGTACACACGACACCGCAGTCAGCATTTTTAATAGAAACTAACGATTCTCGCACTATGCAGGAAGATTCACTATCAACCCATCCCATAGACAACTCTGAACTTTATTCAGACGAATATCCTGTAAGTAACTCACAATTAATTGACAAGGTACCCGATACCGACTTACCTATTTTACTTACCGACACTGTACATAGTTTTGACATGGTATCCCCTACCAACATACCTATTTTACCAACCGACACTCTACATAGTCTTAATAATTTTGACAATCACTCGAATAAGAGCTTGTCCCCACTTTGTTCCCTATACAGCAACAGTAGGCAATTAACTGATCACCAAATTAATCGTGAAAATCGCCAGTCAAGTTCTACCCATCGTAATACTTCCAGTAGACATTCACTATTTTATCAGAATGTAAGAGGATTAAGAACTAAACTCAAACAACTCAACTGTGGTCTTGCCTCTCACCAATCCGATATTTATGTATTTTCCGAAACATGGCTAAATGATAGCATTAATACAGCTGAATTAGAATTTAATAATTATCTAGTATATCGGACAGATCGATGCCCTACGAATTCAAACTCATCAGACGGAGGAGGTTTATTAATCGCTGTAAAAAAGTCAATCCCCTCTTACCAAATCACAGTTCAGAATAATAAAACAGAACAAATGTTTATACATACTAAAATCAAATCAACTAAATTTATAATTGGTTGTGCATATCTGCCAAGACCATCTGTACCCAATGTTAACGATCTACTAGAATCATTTGAGGAAATACAAATGAAATATAAAAACACCAAAATAGTACTACTTGGTGATTTTAACTTACCAAATATTTCATGGGAACCTTCAAAAAGCTCTGGAGTGTTGACCCCTATTGGCAACCACACTCCCCACTCTGAACTTCTTATATCCGTTCTCACCGATTACCATAAATTAGCTCAAATTAATAATATAAAAAATACCCATGGTGGTATTCTAGACCTGTGTTTCACTAATTTTTCCAACAATGAAATATCCCTACTCATTTCCACAGATCCCATTCCGATCCCCATAGATAAATACCACCCGCCACTAGAAATACAGTTAAATATAAAAAACAAGAGTAAAGCTATAAAAAATAAAACATGTGATCTCCACAAACGTAACGAGACCGTTTTTTGTTATAAAAAAGGAAATTATATTGCACTGAAAGAAGCATTACTACAAATTAATTGGATAAATGAACTACAGAAATGTGAGAACTTAAATTCTGCTGTCTCGTATTTCTACTCGACCTTACACACAGAAATAACAAAGTTCATCCCAAAAAAAATCATTAAAACACTAAAATTTCCGATTTGGGCATCTAAAGAACTTAAAAATTTGGTCATACAAAAAAAAATTGCTCATAAAAATTTCAAGAAGACTAGGTCTACCGAGAAACAAAACTTATTTAAAAATTTAAGAACTCAATGTAAAATAAAATCAGAGAGCGACTATTCAGTATACATTCGGAATAAAGAAAAAGAATTCTCAAGCAATCCTGAAACATTTTGGAGATTTATAAAATCAAAAAAGCAAGAAAATGGCATTCCGTCTGTCATGAATTATAATGAACAATCTTCAAGTAATTCCCTAGAAATCACAAATCTTTTTGCCCAAAATTTTTCATCAGTATATTCTAAAGAACAATTAGCCCCTCCTGAGTTTATGTTTGAAAAAACTTTAGCATCACCTTTGTCCAGGATTTGCTTTAATCCTCAAGAACTTGTTGATATAATGAAAACATTAAAATCAGACTCATCCAGTGGACCTGACAACGTCCCTCCTATTTTAATCAAGAATTGTTCATCTGTCTTAGTTACTCCACTCTGTTTCCTATTCAACTGGTCTATGTCAACAGGTATCTTTCCTGATGCCTGGAAAACCTCTTATATTACACCTATATTTAAGAGTGGTTTGAAAGCTAATGTGTCGAATTATAGGCCCATCAGTAAGATATCGACCATTCCAAAAATATTAGACAAACTTATATACAATCAGATACAACCTATTTTAAATACACTTTTAATTCCCCAACAACATGGCTTTGTAAATAATAAATCTACGACCACAAACCTTTTATCCTTTACTGACCATGTGTGTAACATTATTGACAGCGGGGACCAGTTTGACTGTATTATGACAGACTATTCTAAAGCCTTTGACAAAATAAACACAAACATATTATGCGCAAAACTGCGCGCATATGGTATTGTCGACCCTTTACTATCTTTTTTCTACAGTTACTTTTCTCAACGCACTCAACTAGTAAAATTAAAAATGATAGAGAGTGATAACAATATCTGCCACTGTCACCAAGATCAAAAGGTCAACAATTACTCTACTTACCTATCCGAACCATTTGATGTGCTATCAGGCTGTATACAGGGTGGCCATCTATCAGGTCTTATTTTTAATCTTTACATAAATGACGTTTACTCTTATCTACCAACGACATTCTGGTTATTTGCTGACGACAAACGAACAGGACTCACCATAAAGGATCAGTCAGATGCTATAACTTTACAAAGAGCCTTAGACTCCCTGTTCGAGTGGTGTCAGATGAACAGAATGGAGCTCAATATCAATAAATGTAAAATTTTGTCATTCCATCGCAAGAAATCCCCTGTTATTTACCAGTACGCCATCAACAATATTCTTCTAGAGAGAATTTACGAAGTAAAAGATCTAGGTATAATCTTCGATCATAAGTTATCTTATAATGAACATTACTCTAATATAACAAAAAAAGCTTACAAAATTCTGGGTTTCATTAATAGAAATAGCAGAGAATTCATAGACCCCAAAACATACATCATTTTATACTATGCTTTTGTCCGTCCCATCTTAGAGTACGGCTCCTCTGTGTGGTCTCCTTACTATGAAAAATATATCTCCAAGATCGAATCTGTGCAACATAGATTTCTTAGAAACCTTGCGTTCAAACAGAAAAAACCAATGAGTATTACAGATCACAATTATAGCGAAATTATGAAAGCCAACAATGTTATTACTTTACAACATAGGAGAGACACAATTGATATTCTACTCCTCGCTAAAATTCTTAATAATAAAACTATTTTACCAGAATTTCTAGAAGAACTCTCCTTTAGAACCAATAATAAAAACACAAGAAATAGGAATCTACTCTATGAAAAATCTTGCACCAAAAATTATGCCTTTTTTAAACCATTCAACCGTATTGTGCGACTCTTCAATCAAGCTTGTAACAAAGATCCTTCGATAGATCTGTTTTATGATAATGTTGAGACTACAAAACAAAAATTATTAAGCTTAAACAATATCTGAGTAGGTATTGTAAATTAAGAATACTACCTATTTATATACGTAATAGCATCATTTATATTTTACATGTATACCTAACTTTTATATATTTCTATGTTATACTTTTATATGTATTTTTCCAACTTTATACAATTGTATTTTAATATTATATACAATAAACATGGGTAAACCCCGTTAATTTGTAAAAAACAAAAAAAAACAAAATGATATTTCGGGACTTTTGAAACACCCTGTATAACATCAAATGCGCTTCAGCTTTTCGCTAGCTTCCCAGCTTTCTACGGGCTACTATGTTCATGTTGCTGATGGCTGAAAAATCAGGGACCATTTGAAGTGGTGGGTGCTGTAAGGATAATGAAACCTGTTGTAAAAATAGAGGAGGGGGAGAGAGGTGGGAAGAGAAGGGACGGGAAGAGTCACGCGTGACGTATGAGATGCACACACTTCTGAAACCGAATTTCCCTGTTCAGAGAGGTTTCCCTGTTCAGAGAGGTAATGTTGCCTCAGTGCTGTTTTATATAATGTGAAAATATAACTATCTATCATCTTCCACCCAACCCATTATGTTTATGTTCATTGCCCTTGCGTTTCTATACATCCCTAGATATGTATCCTCTATCATACCTCCCTGACAGCAAATATTCTTTTTTTGATCTAGCTCATAAAATATTTAGGTCAGATTGTTCACATTGTCCCCAGGTTACCTTACATCGAAGAATGTTTTTCGTTCGGAATATTTCCAGACAGGTATTTTTCGTGTCCTCGATAAAAGGGGTATTTCAGGGAAAAATCATGAAGGAGTGAAAGGGTTTCGGGGTTTTTGGAAGTTAGTGAAATCACAGAATTTTAGACCCATTAGTGGTTGCGGCGGTTAATTGGTAGTCAAATGGTTAAGGCGATTGATTGGTAGTCAAGTGGTTAAGGCGATTAATTGGTAGTCAATTGCTTAAGGCGGTTAATTCTTAGTCAAGTGGTTAAGGCGGTTAATTGGTAGTCTGAAGTGGTTAAGTCGGTTAATTGGTATTCAAGTGGTTAAGGCGGTTACTTGGTATTCAAGTGGTTAAGGCGGTTGATTGGTAGTCAAGTGGTTATGGCGGTTACTTGGTATTCAAGTGGTTAAGGCGATTAATTGGAAGTCAAGTGGTTAAAGCGGTTAGTTGGTATTCAAGTGGTTAAGGCGGTTGATTGGTAGTCAAGTGGTTAAGGCGGTTGATTGGTAGTCAAGTGGTTAACGCGCTAGTCTGGTAATCCAAGTAGCGCGAGCGCAGGGATCCGTTGGTTCAAATCCCACCCAAGGCATGAATTTTTCCTCATGAATTTGAGTTTGTGACCACATAATAATAAGACTTTGAGGGTTAGGTGGTGGAAAATGCTTTGATCATTAGTCCCGACTGATGGTTAACTTCCACTAATTATTATTATTAATTCACAATTCGGAGCATCCACGGATTTGTCTTGAAAAGACTTTATTCATCCGATGTCAAGGTGTTTTTATTTATTTATTTATGAAAAAGAATATAGACTTTTTTAAGGTTATAATAGTTGCTTAAAATTGAGTTCTTATAAAAATTATAGACTAAATCTGACAATAACAATATACCTAATGATGTAATGATAATACTATAAACCTATGTAGGTACCTAATTACCTATGTACGAATTTTTGATTTTGATTTTATTGATCATGATGATGACAATACATTTAAATATATTTTTACTATAGGTACGTACTCGTAAGATTAACTTAAATACTAAATTGGTAAAATATTAACCAATATGACATGTTCTTAACTAAAACTACCCACTTTAAGAAAATCAGTGATTTCCTTGTTTTGTGGGAAAGTGCTATTTTCTCACTTGATTTAACTTTCATTTCTCTCTCTCTCTCTCCCCCCCCCCCTCTCTCTCTCTCCATCTCTCTCTCTCTCTCTATCTCTCTCTCTCTTCTTTCTTTAGTTTATTTTTCTTTTTCTGTCATTATCTCCTTTTCTTTCTCTTATTCTCTCCCTTCCTTTCTTCGCTGTATAGTTATTCTTTTTATGGCATAAAAATGTGGTTAAGTTAACGGATAAGCACATGGTATACTGTACATGGATAAGTAGATAAGTGGGTACATACAATATACATCATAGGAGATAAATGCATAATTATTATAGTAATGATCATCTAAAAATGAAAAACGATCAAAAATTAAAGACACAAAACCATAAGATCTTTTTTTCAAGAGCTGAATAATCCAATGTTAATTGTCAAGAAGTTATTAAATAAACAAAACCGTCAGTGTTTTTTGATCACCTGCTGCTGAAAGAGGTAGCAATATTTAACCTTTCGGAAATTAAATTCTCAGCAAGTTTTTTTTCCTCATTATTGTTACACCATTGAATTTAAAATTTAGCACGCATTGTACGAAACACAAAGAAAACAAATACAATACTCTGTTTATCCTGCAAGAATGAGACTAAAGACTCTCCCTTTCCTCTCACAGTCTAAACCATGTTTTTTCAACAAAAACTTTAGCGTACAAAATTTCATTTACAATTTCATGTAAATTCATTTACAATAAGTCCCACACAGGTACGGCGAGAAAGTATGCAAAAGTAAAACGCGAAAAATCTCCACCATGTTTGCGAATGCTTTTAAGCAAATAGAGTGCTGCCTCTACAAACTCGTCTAGCTGCGAAACAAAAGAAAGTTCTCAACATCATCATCATAAACTAAATACAATCTAAGTTCAACAATAACAGAAACAAGAACAACAACATTAACAACAACAAAAAACAACAACAACAACATTGAAAACAAAAACACTAACTTCTACTATGATATTTATAATACTTATTATTAGAAAATAATAATAAGGTTTATCTTAGCAGGTGTTTCATTATACAGTACTATAGTATTTAAAAAAGAATCTAACTACCAGACAAGATTAATGCTCAAGCATTGTCTACCACCCAACTCTTAGAGTCTTGTGGTCACAAACTTATGTGGTCACAAACTCAAGTAAACGAGGAAAAGTTCATGCACTGGGTGGTATACGAACTGACAGATCCTTACGCTACCTTTCACGAAGGGAAAATTTTTTCCAAGGAAACAATGATCCCGATAGGCAAAAAGTAGACAAAACCTAACACAAGAACAAGGACCACGGAGTAGAAATACAGTGATGAGTATCTACACCCCCAAGTCCCAGCTATATGGGAACTATAATATTGGATCCAGATAGTCTACCTTGTGACAGAAAGCTTTCTGCCACAGCCTAACTTATTTTTATTAGTCCAGAGAATGCAAAACATGATACCAATACGAAACATACTTCTAGAAATCCTAGTTACATGGGATTGATTACTAGACTAGTGCTTAACCACATCCACTACCAATGTCTGGATGTTTTTTTTTTTTTTTTTTTTTTTACTTTCTATCACCTACAAGGTATAGTAAGAATTATTTTCGGTCGTTTCTTTTTTGTTTTTAACGTCGGTTTCCACTGTATGGTCATATCACCAGAGGGGTATTACCATCTATTCGCATGAAACTCACAAACCTCTTAGCTAGGCCAGAATCCCAGCATCACGAAGTGTTCACCTCCCTGGACGTTACTTAACTTCGGTGATTCACAACAAGAGTATTCATAAGAACAGAAAAACAGTTCACAAACTTTACCTTCACTAATAGAATCATCAACTCTTTCTAAATTTAAGAGCAATATTCAAAATCACTAGAGGAGGAAACTTTACATCATCAACAGAAACAATTATTTCATCAACAGAAACAATCATTTCATCAACAGAAACAATCATTTCATCAACAGAAACAATCATTTCATCAACAGAAACAATTATTCCATAAAAAAACAGTCATTTCATCAACAGAAACAATCATTTCATCTACAGAAACAATCATTTCATTAACAAAAACAGTCATTTCATTCACAGAAACAATTATTTCATCAACAGAAACAATTATTTCATCAACAAAAACAACACACAAACACAACTACAACAAATTGTTTCTACACATTTTCCATTAAATTAAGCACAGAAACTGTATTACGGCGAACTTTTTTGCACAAAACTAATTTTCCTAGGAAAACATTTTGTAATATGAAGAATTCCTCTCTCTGACGATACTATGCGAACAGCTCTGATATTATTACAAATATTTTGTTACAAATTTAATTCAGAGCAAATAGTGTTTTTTCAGCAGCTCGCTGCTACATACATGTCGGGATTTTCTGTTGAAATAACCTTAGGAAGGCTTTTTCGATTTCACTGGTTGGTGTTGTAGCCAGCTTGGCTTCAGCAGGGGGAGTGGCCGTCTCCTGCCAAACTGAAGAGAAAAGTTTGCTCGTTTTTTTAACCACAAATTTCTATGTGCGATCAAACATCTTGAATATTCCCTTGCTTATTGTTCTCAAACTACATCTTTAAGTTCAGAACCGTAGGTCCTATTGTACTGCTACTACATTACTATACAGGGTGTCCCACCAAACTTGGACACCTCAAATTACTCGGCCCCTGAAAGAGTTTTTGAAAAATAAAAAAATCTAGGGTACATGTGCTAATTATGCGGTTTCAGTTATGAAATTTTTTTTATACAGGGTGGTTCAAAAGTCAGAAATTGAGGTGTCAACTTTCGATTTTTAAATAGATCGACCTGAATTTTATTTAATAATTTTACTTCTAAATGATCCTTGAGTACTTTTTTAAACAAAAATATTACATACAGGGTGGTTTTTTTTTCGACCAATTTTTTTTCTAAATCTTGAATAACTCAAGTTCGGTTAATTTTTTCGATAACAAGAAGAGAATGTGTTTGTGTAATGAATTCACGCACTTTCAATTGGCATCAAAAATTTTTATACAGGGTGGTTCACAAGTGAAATAATGACTTGATTTTTTTTAAAACCGAGTTTTTTTTAATTTTTTATTTAGGATTAATAATTCTCGTCTAATTTTACACATTTTTCGTTAGTCATATCGAAAAACAAAACTAAAGTGTTGTACAGGGTGAGACATAATTTTTTTGTAACACCCTGTATATGGGCAGTCAAAGAGACGAAAAATTAAATATAAAGACTAAATATGCAAGAAAAACTTTGATTTTTAATTAAACTAAAAAGTTATGCTTTTTTAACTAATATTGGCGCATGGACCACCCTGTAGATATTTTCTTAAACTATCATGTAGGTACTCTAAGTTGTATAAAATTCAACGAACACTTCGAATCATGTGGGAAAAACAAGTAAAAAACACGAATTTGAAGCCATTTTCAATTTGGTGTCCACACTGAATGATTTTAAAACTTGAAATAAAAAGTAGGTAGGTGTGGACACAAAATTGAGCATGGCTTTTTGAATTCATTTTTTTCTTTCAGATTTGGACTCCTCGTTGAATTTTAGACAGTTTCGACTACCCATATGATGGTTTAAGAAAATATCTACAGGGTGGTCCATGCGACAATATTAGTTAAAACACCATAACTTTTTAGTTTAATTAAAAATCAAAGTTTTTCTTGCATATTTAGTCTTTATATTTAATTTTGCGTCTCTTTGACTGCCCATATACAGGGTGTTACAAAAAAATTATGTCTCACCCTGTACAACATTTTAGTTTTGTTTTTCGATATGACTAACGAAAAATGTGTAAAATTAGACGAGAATTATTAATCCTAAATAAAAAATTAAAAAAACTCGGTTTTAAAAAAAATCAAGTCATTATTTCACTTGTGAACCGCCCTGTATAAAATTTTTTGATGCCAATTGAAAGTGCGTGTATTCATTACACAAACACATTCTCTTCTTGTTATCAAAAAAATTAACCGAACTTGAGTTATTCAAGATTTAGAAAAAAAATTGGTCGAAAAAAAACCACCCTGTATGTAATATTTTTGTTTAAAAAATTACTCAGGGATCATTTAGAAGTAAAATTATCAACTAAAATTCAGGTCGATCCATTTAAAAATCGAAAGTTGACACCTCAATTTCTGACTTTTGAACCACCCTGTATAAAAAAAAATTCATAACTGAAACCGCATAATTAGCACATGTACCCTAGATTTTTTTATTTTTCAAAAACTCTTTCAGGGGCCGAGTAATTTGAGGTGTCCAAGTTTGGTGGGACACCCTGTATACTATCGGATTCCTTGTTTAAAAAGTTGTCATACTTGTGTTGGTTACTTTTGCGATGTAACAACTACTCTAACTAGCTCGACTAAATATTTGCTGATCTTGGGACTTGAACCATCGAACTTCAGTTTACAAGTGCGCCGCCACCCTATCGATCTAGATAAAATTATATTAAAAACTTTTTTTTTCCACTTCTGTTTACACGCAACAATAATGCTGCAATTACGTGAACAAACAGGTTTGAGGGACACTGCATACAGATTAAAGACATATATTGTCTTTATACGCCCTCTCTACATCTTTGTTTGAATTGTCCCGAAGTTCCAAACATTCATCACTTTATTTTTTAATTTAACCACTACGAGGATTTAGTGCACTCTTAGTCAAGTGGTTAACGCGCTAGTCTGGAAATTCAGGTAGGGTAGGGATCCGTCGGTTCGAATCCCACCCAGTGCATGAATTTTTACTCATTAATTTGAGTTTGTGACCACATAATAGTAAGACTCTGAGGATTAGGTGTTAGAAAATGCTTTGAACATTAACCTCGCCTGGTGGTTACCTTCCACTATATAAAGAGTGTTATTATTATTATTATATGCCACCAAGGTAATAAAAATTCCACGTGAACTTCTAAACTAAAAACTAGGTACCCTGTATAGTAATGAATCTCTTCAAGGGAAGGTAACTACCAGGTGAGGTATAAGTATGGTACAATTAAAAAATATGATACCCTGTATAAGTATGGTACAACTAAAAGTATGGTAGGTACCCTGTATAAAAACTATTCATGCATTTTAAACCTTCGACTTAGTTTACTTTTCTGATGGCAATTTCAAGAGTTCTAAGAAATTTACTTGGACATCAGCATTGTGGTTGAAATTCTCAGAATTTTCATTAGTTTTTTGTTTATTTAAACATTTTGTCAGAGTTGACCTTTTTAAATGCAATTTCGAGGGTTACAAGGATTTATCTGTTGCGTGACGGGTAACGTTCAATAATGATAATAATAATATCTCTCTTTAGTGGAAAGTAACCACCAGGCGAGGTTACTGTTCAAAGCATTTTCTACCACCTAACCCTTAGAGTCTTAATATTATGTGGTCACAATCTCAAATTAAAGAGGAAAAATTCATGCTCTGGATGGGATTCAAACCAACGGATCCCTACGCTTCCTGGATTACCAGACTAGCGTGTTAAAGACTTGACTACCAGTGCAATGATGGACATCGATGGTCAGGCCAAGCTCCAGCCAGACTACGCTGTGTTCTATATTACAAGAAATATTTATTCTATTACACTAGGAGACCAAAGAAGAAGTAGAAGAGAAAAAAAAATTGTATCAAGGGAAAAAAATGCATTTTACTGATTGGTATTCTGTGTATTTTACAAATCAGCAAATATACTGAAAGCATCTTTGTTTATTGTTTGTTATTAAATAAAACATTTATTTTTATCTCTCTCCCTTTCTCTCTCCTCTCGCTCTCTCCTTTCTCTCTCTCTTCTCTCACTCTCTCTCTCATCTCTCTCTTTAACAACCTGTGTTCTCCCTTCACTTCCCCTTTTCTCAAACCTAGTCGTAGTCGGCATTGTTCAACCTCATGTTCGAGGTTGGTTGGTTGTGGCACATATTTTGTACGGCTGCATGCCCATATGGCCCATCCTAACGCCAACGATTCTGTTTGATTTAGCGTCCTAATTAGAACGTGAAATTTCATTTTAATCTTGAACAATAATTTCTTCAACAAAAACAATTGTTTAAAAATGTTTTACTTTTGTCGCACTGTTTTATTTTATTTAAAAAAAATACAAAACACAATGTGATAGAAAATTTATGAGAATGAGAGAGAGAAGAACGATAATGAGATTAGGGGAGAGAGAGAAAGAGAAATAATTTGATATGGATTTTAACGGATACGATAGAAATAGAATTAGAAAGGAGAGAGAAAGAAATGGAGAGAGAGAAAGAGAAAGAGAGAGAGAGAGAGAGAGATTAAAGAGAAGAAGAAGAAATTGGTACCATTTGTTTAAGTTTTGCAATTACTTCTGAAGATATCGTTAGAAAATGGAATCGAGGAAGAGAGAGAGACAGAGAGAGCGAGAAAAAGATGCCATTTTTTAATTTCGACTAATGTTATAATATTGCAAAATTGCTCCTTGAGAAGCAAATGGCAAATGCAATGTTGTAATATTTAATTAAGAATCTTATACGAGACAGTGTTGAGATTTTACATTTTCAAAAGCTAAATAAAATTTCCAACACCCACAGATGGATAGAGACTCAAAATAGAAATATCTTGTGAGGTGATCTTTTCTGTCATTAACTTCAATTTTTATATCTTTTTTTTTTTATATCCCTTTTATATCCAATTTTTATATCCCAATTTTTTTATACAATTTTTATATTCCATCTACAACCTGTATTTACATTTTCATAACTAAACTTCTACTTATCTATAGCGCTTTTAATATATGTATTATTACAGTTAATTTATAAATGAGAGGAGCCCACCTCCAAAACAAGGTAGAATTATCTTAGGAGGTGTCATATTATGTAATCCAAAATTGTATAAAATAAAGAATAAAATCAAATCAAATCAAATCAAATCGCAATGTACAATTGTACAAGATAACATAGATACACACCCATTCACACACACATCCACATCTCTCCTCTCTCTTTTTCACACACTCACACACTCTCTATCTCTCTCACACATACTCATCCACTGTCAATAACTATATTCTGTCAATAACTTAGGTAAAACACACACTCTCTCCCTCTCTCTCCCTCTCTCTCCCTCTCTCTCCCTCTCTCTCCCTCTCTCTCCCTCTCTCTCTCTCTCTCTCTCTCTCTCTCTCTGTCTCTCTGTCTCTGTCTGTCTCTCTCTCTCTCTCCCTCTCCCTCTCTTCCCAATAAGTTATCATTAGCTTAGGAGGTGTTAATTTGTATATTTAATTTATGTAAATAAAGTTTCTATATTCAATTCAATTCTCTCTCTCTCCCTCTCCCTCTCTCTCTCTCTCTCTCTCTCTCTCTCTCTCTCTCTCTCTCTCTCTCTCTCTCTCTCTCTCTCTCTCTCTCTCTCTCACACACACACAAACACGCACTCATCCACTGTCAATAACTCAGGTAAAACATACACATCACACAAATCTGACAAAAGACACATCCTTTCCCTGTCATTTCATTTCTTCATTCGGCACAGAATATGTACATTCAAAACTGAAAATAAGTCTCTCCTATGAAACCTTAACAGAATATAAATTCCTGACAAAGTAAAGAAAGAAGAGAGAGAGAGAGAGAGAGAAAGAAAGAGAGAGAGTAAGAAAGAGAGAGAGAGAAAGAGAGGAACAAAGAGAGAGAGAGAGAGTAAGACAGAAAAAACGCGGTTGCTTACACAAAGAGACAGCAAGGGGAGAGTGAGAGAGAGAAAGAAAGGAAAATACAAAAAGAGAGAGAAAGAAAGACCGCGAATGCTTGCAGAAGGAGAACGAGAGAGATAGAGAGAGGGAGATAGTAGAAGAGAGAGAAAGAGAGGTATTGTGAGAGAGAACGAGAGAGATGAAAAAGAGGAAGAAAGGGAGATAAAGAAAGAAAGAGAGAGAGATAAGTAGAAACAACTCTTTAGACACAATTCTACAGCAGAGGAAGTGAGAGGGGGGGGGTATATGGGTTAACACTCGTACCTCGTGAGGAAAAATGAGTAGCTGCTTTAATGTGAGGAGCGAACTGTGGCGGAATTATAGGCAAAAATAAGATATTAGGATAGTAACGATATGGAAAAGGCTCAAAATTCTGCGCTATCCACTAAAATTGTGATATAATAACACAAAGAAACACAATTATTTATTTCATTGGATTAAAAATGTTGAAAATGAGGAGGGAGAGTAGCATTGTGTCTTTTTGTATTTTTTTATTTGTAATTTATTTACATTAATAATAATAAATAATTGGTAAAACATATCTTTTTTATCTTGTAACAATAAAGTGTTTTACTTGTAATAATAAAAAAGTTAATATTTTATTGAAAAAAACTAAAAAAGAAGAAAAAAAAACATACCTATCCAATGCTATTCAACAATAATATTTTCATCAAACTTTAATTACAATTTTATATACAGGTAAAGTAAAAGGGTATAATTAACCGAACGCAGTGAGGTTCAGTTTTAACTTGCATAGTGGATGATTTGACTTTTGTTTCTCTCGAACGGATTTATCATAAAAGATGAAATTTTAATACATGTTTATTGTGGCCCAATTAGGCCACTCGGGGCCCTTTTGGTAAAAATTAAAAACCATTTTTCCATTTTAATTGAATAAAGCAAGGCTCTTTAAATTTTGTAGGGTGGTTGAAAAATACGTTTATTATAGTTCAGAAGTAAAATTAAGTGATCATAAAAGCTAAGGGGGCCGAACTGTAGTAAAAAATCGAAAAAGGGCTAAAAAAAAGGCTTGCATTGTGATAATTTTTAATTGAAACCTATCAAGTGGCGTATTGAATGAAAGGTCTCGATGTCCTCATACTAGATTGAATATTTATAATGCGATAGTTGAATCTGTGTGAGGTTTACAGTTCACACTACCACTAGTTATATAGAAGTAAACAAAGCCTGATCAAGGGTGCTAATAATGCCTTTGGCATTCTCTTCCTACCCCACACTAAAAAAATACAGTCCTTTTGTTTTGTGAGAGTGTTTAATGCGTATAAAGAGATGAAGAGCTAGGTATTTGCGTTATTATGTCAAATTTGTAGTGGGTAGCATCAACATTACGAGAATTAATGCTAATGCATCTTAATATCTCCATCTCCAATCGACCATCATATTCCATTATCAATCTCACCATACCACCACTGGTCGTTGCCCACTCACACAACAACTATCCCAATTACTAAACATGTTTGATCAAGTTTTATTTACAAATGACATAGAATATAATTATATACATAATTATACATTATACAATATACATACCTACATAGAAATTGAAATAAAACAAAACTTGATCAAGGGTGGTGCTAATGCCAACGGCATTCTCTTCCAAATTATCTTTTTCTCTAAATTGTCCTCACGAGGCTAGAATAGACCCTGACATCCAAAGTTCAGAGCCGAAAAAATGCGACACCAGCATGTTCTACTAAGCGAAGATGACTACTTTTTGATGCACATCAGATAGGCGGACAGACCCAAAACCTCAGAAAAAATCTTCATTTTAGGCAATGTAACAACCCTAACTTGGACATACAATTTTTTCATATTTTTACATACTTTTTCACTAAAATAATAGGTGAACCAACTGAACCATTCTACTTTAGATTTTCTCAAAGATGAGTGGAATTTGAGGTGCTAACAAGACTTGTCCACTTTACTCGTATGATTATTATACTTTACATCTGAGGCATGGCCCTGCATGTAAGGATTTGTATATACTGAAAAATCTAACTCAGTAAATATGACGTTACAAAAACATATCCACTTTTGTCTGAGTCGGCAACTTTAAAATTCTTTAAAAGGCATATTCCGATTCGGGAACTTTATATATGAAGGTCAATCGTGTTCGATTTTCATGGTTTTGATGCCTTTCTGGTGAGTTTAATACTTAAGAATCAGTCATTAATTTTTCACCCCCCATTTTCAAGTAACCCAATTACAGATTTATGATCATCTCCAGAGAGGTCACTAAACTCGCCCCTCGGGATTGAAGAGGTAAGAAACTGCTGAGCTTGAGGGATTAAATTTATGTTCAAAATATACAAATGAGACAATGTGTCTTTCTCCCTCTTTCTCCTCCCTTTATATATATCTTTCTCGCACTCTTTCTTCATCTCTCTCTTCCCTATTACCTTTGAAATTCTCTCTCTCTTTATTATATTTCTTTATATACCTCTCTCTTCTTCACTCTTTCTCTCTTCCTCACTCTTTCTCTCACTGTCTCTTTCATTCTCTTTCTCTCTTTCTCAGTCTCGCTCTTCCTCTGTAGGTACTTCTTTTTATAGTACATATTTCCTTTATTCTTCTCTAATTCTCTCCTTTCTCTCTCTCTCTCTCTCTCTCTCTCTCTCTCACTCTCTCTCACTCTCTCGATCTCTCTATTTTATTTATTTTATTTTTATCTCTCTTTCTTTCTCTCTTAATAATATTTTCTTTGTACATCTCTCTTCCTCTCTCTCTCTCTCTCTCTCTCTCTCACTCTCTCGATCTCTCTATTTTATTTTTATCTCTCTTTCTTTCTCTCTTAATTATATTTTCTTTGTACATCTCTCTTCCTCTCTCTCTCTCTCTCTCTCTCTTCCTTCATTTCTCTCTGCCTCTCTCTTTTACCTTTCTAAATATCACCCTCATACTTTATCTCATTCTCATATTCCATCTCTCTCTTCTCTTTCCTCTAAACACAGAAGGAGTTAGTATGTGAGGTGGAAAAGACTTCAATACAATGAAAATTGTAAAATTTCACACAAGTAAACAACGGAAAGATTTAAAAAAAGATACAGGGAGAGAAAAGTATGAAGTGAGAAAGCGAGAGAGAGAGAGAGACAAAAATTGAATGAGAGAGAGATAAATGATAATTGGAATTTGGAAGTAAAGAAATGAGGAAGAGAGAGGAAATCAGGGAGAGAAATCTTGTTATTGAATTTTTATTCATTTAATTGCTCCGTTTTTTTTTGTCTTCTATTGTTTGGTGGTTAGCTGCCTATTCAATGTTCTAAACCTCATTGTATTTCTCCTTCACGTTTCTCTCTCTCTCTTTCTCTCTCTCTCTCTCTCTCTCTCTCTCTCACTCTCTCTCTCTCTACCTCTCTCTCTTTCTCTCTCTCTTCAACAACCGGTATTCTTTTTTTCTCTCTCTTTAACAACCGGTATTCTCTCTCTTCAACAAACTATATTCTCTCGCTTTGTCTTCAAAAACCAGTATTCTGCTTACACCTTGCCTTTTCCCAAACCTATCTCTCACACACACACATTCATAGGTACACTGAATCTCTCTGTAACTTTCATTTTCTATCTTTCTTCCTCACACCAGTGTTTTGTTTCTTGGAGGAGACTCTAGCAAATGAAATGCCTCCTTTTTTTCCCTACACCTCCCTGGATGCTCTCAATTGATCAAATTTAACCTCCTCTTAAACCTCCTTTTTCTTCCCTCTACAATACACCTACTGCATGGGCTCAGTGTAAATAAATAATTAAAAAGCTGCTCACCCTACATTCGCTCAGTTCTTCGAATAGGTACTTGTTATTATTTGTTCCTGATTGATTGAAATATTGAAAATAACACAATACTTCCGATTTCCAATATTAGAAATTTCCCGGAAGTCAAGCAAGTGATTTCGTTTGAAAAAAAAAAAAAAAAAAAAATGGAAACCGAAGTCAGGGTGTTTTGTTTTTTAAGAACAGAATGCCTCCCTCTAAAGTGTTGAACAGAATACCTCCCTCTAAAATTTAGAACAGAATACCTGCCTCTAAAGTGTTGAACAGAATTCCTCCCTCTAAAGTGTAGCACACAATACCTCTCTCTAAAGTGTTGAACACAATACCTCCCTCTAAAGTGTAGAACACAGTACCTCCCTCTAAAGTGTTGAACAGAATACCTCCCTCTAAAGTGTAGAACACAGTACCTCCCTCTAAAATGTTGAACAGAATACCTCCCTCTAAAGTGTAGAACACAGTACCTCCCTCTAAAGTGTAGAACAGAATACCTGCCTCTAAAGTGTTGAACAGAATACCTCCTTTCACAAAGAAATGGTCGGGGAAGGGAAAAAAGAGAGGTAAGTTCTGACAATTAAGGTACGAGTACAACAAAGGGAATAAAACAGAGGTGTTTTAATCCCTTTGCGTAATATTTTCCCCCTATATCTCCCTATCCCTTTTTCTCTCTATACTATTCTCTTTTACCCTATCACTTTCTCTATCCCTCCTTCCCTCTTTTCTTCTCATTTTCTCTTTCTCTGTGTCTATATATATTTTTTCTCTCTGTCTGTCCCCATTACTCTCTCTTTTCCTTGCTTTCTCTCTCCCTTGCTCTTTCTCTCTCTCTCTCTGTGTCTCTCTCTCTCTCTTCTCTCTCTCTCCCTCTGTGTCTCTCACTCTCCCTCTCTCTCTCTCTCTCTCTGTATCTCCCTCATTCTCCTATCTGTGTGTGTCTCTCTCTCTTTTTTCTATTTTTTCTCTCTCTCTATCTCCCTCACTCTCCTCTCTCTGTGTGTCTCTCTCTCTCTCTCCTTCTCTCGGTATTTCTCGAACCTTAACCAGCAACTATGACGAAAGAGTTCTATCGCATACCTAAACTTTTCAATCAGTATTTGCCAAATAGGCGCGGCTGGTGGGAAAATGGTTTGGGGGTGCGGCCAAATATAGGGATGTTAATAGGGTTTACAGAGTTCAGATTCTAAAGAGTTTGAGTTTGTTTACCATGCTAATCATAAGAATTCTTCTAGAAATGAGTGAAAATATTCATTATGTACGAGCTAGAACTTGAAAAAAATCCTCAATTTTTCTTTTTTGCCCAACGGTGCTGCAGTTCCACAACTCTTTAGCACCGGCCGCGCCTGATTGCGAACTATGAATGAGAAAAACTTTCATTCTGCGAAAAAGAAGTGCTTCTAGGGGAATTATCAACGAAATGAAAATACGTATTTTGCATAACATACCAAAAATAACTATATGTATAATAATATTTGCTAAACGTTGCTCCAACATCTACGAGTATGTACGTCACGCGAGAAGGGGGTTTTACCCTCCATTCACTGGAAAATTTTCAACCAGCTACCCATATTAACCTTACGTAGCCAAGGGCTTGTGCAGAAATAACCGGTATCATAGGGTGGCGTCATCGTGAACGATGGTAGCCAGACAGTGGAGGAATGAATCACCACTTTTACCACTGTCTTTACAAGGAGGCTAATAATTGACAAGGGCCTTGAGAACCAAGCCAATGCTGGTCTACTCCCTGTTTATAGTCCCCCAGTAAGACTGCTGGTCTACTCCCTGTTTATAGTCCCCCAGTAAGACTGCTGGTCTACTCCTTGATGTTTATTGTCTCCCAGCGAGACTGCTAGTCTAATCCCTGTTTGTAGTCCCCCAGTATAGTTCACCAATTATAAATGTCATAACCTAGCTGGACGTAGCTTAACATCAGTCACAGAACAAACACTGGTGTATTCAACGTGCCATCGACACTGCATGGCTTCCTTACTGCTGGAAATATGGGACTTTTTAATTCTAGTCGGACAGTATAAAAAGGGTGTCCCAAACCCAGATGGTCATATTTTAAGGGTTCAGTTTATACTGATATACTGATGAATTGAATTTGCAGAGGGGCTTCGTTAAAGATTTAATAGGAAAAACAGGGATTTGGTCTTAACTCTTTAGAGAGGCAAAGTGCCCCACTGCAACATAATATGATAGTCCATGAACGTACCATTTATGTACGAGTATATCCAGTCATGGGACACCCTGTATAATATATAAGGCGATATTATTATATTTTTAATTTATATTTAACCAATTGAAAAAAAAAACCAACGCTCCACCGCGCTTACTTTTGCTCTTGTTGATTAAAGGACAAGTTCAATGGTGTCACAAATTTAATACGGCCTTTCCCTTTTCGAAATTTGAAAAGTAATTGGAGAAGGAGTATTAATAAAACAGAAATAAAAGTGAAGAATATCATAACTCGTATATCACTCAAAGCAAAAAGCCTTTTAATATAACATAGGTGCACGAAATAAAAGGGTCTTGAATTTCACACCATAAAGCCACGCTTTGAAAAGGTTTGTGAACAATTTGTACCCCCAGAGCACTTTCTTTTGAAATTTCATGACTTTATTTGTCTTCTCTCTTTTTTTGTTCATTTCTCTCTCTCTCTCCTTATTATATTTCCTTTATTCCAATTTCTGTATCTCTTTATTCTTTTTCCTTTATGCCTCTCTCTCTCTCTCTCTCTCTCTCTCTCTCTCTCTCTCTCTCTCTCTCTCTCTCTCTCGGTATTGATATCCGTGAGATAGGTATTGATAACTAAATCACGGTGGTGAGAGGATTATATGGACGCCCAGATCCAATGTCTCGGCTCATTTCATGTCCATTGATTCTATTTAGTTTTAACGTCCTGACTTGAGGTTTTACTCTCCATTTGTCGGGAATCGTACCAGCAATCCACAATGACCTCACACAGCCTGGGTAGGGCCGGAATTGCCAGCCTCACATGTTCGGCGGGAATAGAATTTTCTGTGCGAAAAGTCTGCTCCAACCGGGAATCGAACTCAGGATCTCTGGACTACTGTCAGGAGTCACAACCGTTACGCCACGGAGGCTGGCATACAAACAAGGGATCAATCAATCACACGAAGTCAATCAATCATTCATACTAACACTCATACAGTGAAAGGTGATGGTATCAGCAGTCATTTTAAACATACATGATTACATAATATGTACCAGTATTGTACCTATGTAAAATATGTATAAAGTATAATAACATTGAGCTAGGCACGCGCCAGTATGGCTGCAAGTCCTAGCCTCAGATTTCTAAATTTTCAACATCAAAATTTCAAGTATATGAAAGTAGAAAGGAAATACAGTCCAAACTATCCAAGATATGAAGTATATTGTGAATGACACGGGCGTGACATGAAGAAACAGAAGGCTAAATAGAAGAATAATACAATTATTATAAGATTATTTCCTTTTATATACTAAGGAAAGTAATGAAAAGACAGTATAGTTTGCGAAATAATAATATTATTAAATAAGTTATCATAATTGTGTTAATCACTTTGGTGATATCACAACTACTCAAACTCGCTTTACAAATTCTATGCTGAAACCGGGACTTAAACCACCGACCTCCAGGTCACAAGTCACCTTATCGATCAAGCCACTGAGGTCGGTGCGAAATAATAATATAATAATATATGTCTCTTTCTTATATAAAGTATGAGTTTGCGACTTCAAAATTTCTTCCCATCCTTCTTATCGTTCTACGCCATAAAGTTCCGGAGTGGCGACGAAGCTAACGGTAAATTGTTCCTTCCCGGTGTGGTAATTACAAATTTACCTACCTCAGAACTAAAAAAAATATTCCGACTATTATTTCTGCAAGGTACTTGACCTGGGAGAACATTATGGGATGATAAAATAAATGTGCAAAAATAAATACAGGGTGATTCTAAATGCAGCGAACCAAGACATAAGAGAACTCAAGGGACCGGGTTTTTTTATACTGAGGTTTCTCTTATAGAAAAGGTTATTTTCTGAAAGGTAATCTATATATCCCCCAAAAAATACTTCGTGTAAAAATAGTCGTCAAGTTTTGAAATTATTAAAAAGAACTGATATCAAAAACGTCAATTTTCTCACAACAATACCCTTGAGCAAACTTCGATTTGGTGTTTTGAGAATCAAACCAAAAAAATAGCCACACAACAAAGCAATACTCTTGTATAGTTACAAAACCACGTCCTTGACTACTACACACTGAATTCTTTGCAAATTACTACACATAAATTTCAAAACAAAACAGTAGATATGCAGTAGTTTTCTTTTTTTTTTGTTTCTGTATCTTTGCTTAATCTTATTGTTTTATTTATAATTTCATTATATTTTACTATATGTATATATTTTTGTTCTACCTAATAAAGCTTTAAAAAAAACTTTCTTTTTCGTTTTCGTCTGGGGTTGCTGGAGTTCCACAGCTCCTTAGGACCGGCCGTCCCTGCAGGTATATACACGTATAATAGAACCTGAGAAAGCAGAAAGCATAATTATATGAGACAGATCAGGTGGCTATAATTTATCACCACATGAGTCATACGTCGGAGTGTATCATCTGCACCAGACTCCCTGAGAACTGTAACTAACAACTCTTTAGAACGTCACGTACTGCCATGAGAACTGTTTCACCAACGCATGATTGTGAAAAATTGGAATGATAATGGTTTCACAAATTTCATTGGTATTTCTGTTGCTGCCAATTGTCTCTTGCGCATTTTCTCAAAGAGAAGACAGTTTGGATTATTCTTCAGCAGATGATGATGTCAACATGGAGTATGCATCCATTACCAGCAACCCTTCGTCCATATTCATTGGTGACTCTAAAAAAGAAATAAAACTAAACAAGTATTTCAAATCGTCGGACCTGGTGAATCTACTGTTTCAATTAAGAGAGACCTATAGGAATATTGTGGAACTGTCCAATATAGGAAGCAGTGCCGTGGACAATAGGATAATCTGGGCAGTGAGAATCAGCCGGGGTGTGCAGAATGTACCAGATCTGAGGCCCAAGTTCAAGTATGTAGCAAACATACGCGGAGATGAGACCGTTGGATACGCCTTGATGGTATGTATTCTCTTTTGAGAAAGGTAGATTGAAAAATATATTTCATTTTCTTTTTAAATTAAATCATTCCTTTATAATCACCTACATGGAGAGTACTTTTGACATTTTCATGTCTTTGCTCTGGCACATAACCAAAATTATGTAACGAAATTATGTGACGAAATTATGTAACGAAATTATGTGACGAAATCATGTAACGAAATTATGTAACGAAATATTAAATTATAAAAAGAGAGAAGAGAAAAAGTATGTGTCATGCGCACAATAACGAAATATTAAATTATAAAAAGAGAGAAGAGAAAAAGTATGTGTCATGCGCACAATACGAAATTTGGTCAGTTAAGTTTTAGACCTTGAATAGTAAAGATGAAAATGTCCCAATGGTTGCAAACTCGTATGCAAGCGTTTTTCTGAGGATTCGAACGTAACATTATTTCAGCATATTTTGACACTTTTCCTACCAAAAATGCTTAGCATATTTGGACGTTTTCGGTCGGATTAAAATGGGCTCTACTGTTTACAAATTTCTCTTGGCATTTGGGCTTGGTTTATGTAGTGTCAACTGTCAACTGTCATTTTTGTCTGGTTAAATTACATTTAACCAGACAAAAATGAATTCCACCATAAAAGCATTTACAATTATTTCTTTTCTATACAGGTTTTTCTTATAAAGAGGCAATTTTCCTTATAGAAAGGTAAATTGGACCACGAATTTGTGCTATTATATCCAGGTTCGACAGAATCGACATTGTACAACTGTTGTTTTCTGCCTTCAGGTGTCTCTAATACAATATCTGGTGTACAGTTATGGAGTGGATCACCGCATTACTGACATGCTTGACACGATTGACATTTGGATTATTCCTACCATCAATCCAGATGGCTTATTTTGTCTGATAGAATCGCAGACTGGACATTGTGCGAGCGATATTTTCTCGTCTAACGGAAGGCTCAACAAAAACGGCGTAGATCTAGACCAGAATTTTCCGCATGGCATTCCGGAAAATCTTTGGTAAGATTGGAGGAAACCAACCAGCCTCGATGGCGTAACGGTTCAGACTACTGCCCGTAGTCCAGAGGTACCGTGTTCGATCCCCGGTTGGGGCAGACTTTTCGAAGAAAATTCTGTTCCCTCCAAATACGTGAGGCTGGCATTTGCGGCCCTACCCAGGCTGAGTGAGGCTAATGTGGGTAGCTGGTACGATTCCCAGCGAATGGAGGATAACACTCCCGTCCTGATCAGGACGTTAAAACCAAATAGAATCAACTGGTCACAATAGATGTAATTAGGTCGCATTGTTAATTGCAAGGGTTTCACTGAAAACCCTGCAACCAGGTCAGATAATAATAAATAAAAAATTTTTGGAGAAAACCAATGGTCAAGAGTGACTTAATGAATAATGGCCAAGCCACGGTTTTGTTACTACCTCAAGATTATAGAATAAGATTGCTAGGCCACCCCTTATCTGAGCTATTGTGCGGAAAGTCCGATTTAAGGGAGGATCTTTAATGTAAACTTGAACTTCAGGCAGTGCCCAAGGCCAAGTTTCAGCAAGCAAGGAGTACATGTTCACACGAACCATTTCAACCGGACTTTTACATTATTTTACATAATAGCTTCGTTTTTTTTTAATAAAAAATCTATAGTAGTCACTGTGGCAGAGCGAGTTAGCGCGCTAGGCATTGCACACATGGTGACCTGGGTTCGATTCCCAGCGGGGGAGGATTTTTTCTGCTCTGTACTTGGATGTTCGGGGTCCACTCATACCTCGTGAGGAAAAATGAGTAGCTGCTTTAATGTGAAGCAGCGACCAGTGGCAGAATCTTAGACAAAAAAATAATACAAGATATTGTAAATTAAAGTGGTAAAGTCCTATGATTCTGCGCTACCCACTAAAATTGTGACATAATAACACAAAGAAAAAGCATTATTATTATTATTAATAAAAAATCTATGAAATTCGGCGTATTATATTATGTTTTCTTATCATTTAAATGATTGAATCGCTACTGGTAGACTTGGGAAATTTTCTGGACTCTTTATTATTTATTTTATTTTGACAGGCCTCCTTTTCTCGAGCCAGAAACAAAGAGGATGCTGAATTTAATGGCCAAATATCCATTCGTTCTCTCCGGGAACCTACAGGGTGGTGCCATTGTGACCAGTTATCCGTTTGATTATCCTGCAGAAGATGGCTTTGCAAGTTTTACACCGGACCACAAATTATTTTGGAAGTTGGCCGTTAATTATGCGAAACTAAACCCAATGATGATAACCGGAAAAGCGTGCAATAAATCATTCTCTGAAGGAATAATAAACGGAAACTTGTGGCAAAAGAAACATGGTAGTAAGTATCTTTACCAGGCACAGGAGGTGGGATACAAACTTTTGGTAGTGAGGCCACACAAACTGGACTAAACTGGGATTTATAGAGTCGCTCTTTCAGGATCCATCTATTCAAAGAGTTCGAGTTTGTTATTATGCTAATTATAATAATTATGCATCCGTTATTTAGAAATATGTGATAATTTTCATTGTGAACGCGCTAGGACTTTTCTTTTGGGGTTGCTGTAGTTCCGCAGCTCCTTAGCACCGGCCGTGCCTGGTTTTACCTCATGACAGATAATCACAGAAACACTTCCCGTTAAAAAAATATTTGTCATTTTGCCGCCAATGATTCAAAAACAGTTGAATTAAACAACTTTTAAAAAGGATTTGTGATCTTCTCCTTCAACGCTTCTCTCTTGGTTTTCCCTCAGGTATGCAAGACGCAAACTACAACCTGTTCAACTGCTTTGAAATCACCTTGCATCTTAGCTGCAGCAATTACCTGCCAGCGCCTGAGCTGCCCAGGTACTGGCACGCAAACTTAGACTCAATGCTTCAGTTCATAGAAAGCACCCGGCAAGGTATTTACGGCAATGTAACGGACGATCATAATCGTTTCATCAATAGAGTTGTCATTAAAGTGCAAGGAATCGACAAAGAGACTATGGTAACTGAACTGGGTACTCACGGAGTGTACTGGGGGCTGTTGGTCTATGAGCAGGGAGAGGCGTCTAAGTTTGGTTTTATTTTTAACGTCACAGCGAGTGCCCCCGCAGCCATAGACCAGACAAAAATGGTGACTCTGTCAATTGATAGACCCTATATTCGACTTGATTTTCAACTGACAAGACAAGGAGTCTACGGTATTGTATTCGATAAAAAGAAACGTATAGTTAAAGGAGCCGTTCTCAAAATAAAAAAACGAAAAGGAAAGAGCATCGATAATATCGCTATTAAGGCGACAAGAAAAGGTGAATACGGGAAGATATTAGATCCAGGAGTCTACGAAATGACAGCAGTTGCCCTCGGATTTGAAACACAAGTTATAAAGGTGAATCTGACGCAAAAAGATCCTGCTTTGAAAATGAATATCTTTCTCGTCCATAAAAAAGGTGTGTACGGTGAAGTGATAGATAACGAGGACAATCCCATTGCTGAAGCTGTCATCACAGCCGAAGTGGATTCAAAGTCGCAACAGATTGAGATGGATGAAAACGGACGGTACTGGATAAGGCTGGGAGCGCATCAGCATCTGAACATGATAGCCAAAGCCCCTGGATATGTAAGCTACTGGAGAAGTTTAGAATTAGACCATTTCGCAACCTATGCTCAAGTAAATTTCGCACTTGTACGTAGAAAGCAACAAGGAGTGTATGGCCTGGTGAAGAATGAGGAAGGGAATCCCATTGCTGGAGCTCTCATCAAAGTTGATGACAGGGTTTTCAAAGTGAATGCAAGAGGCGGCTTCAAAAGAGACGGCTGTACCTGGGTCAACACCGAGTGAGAGCAAGAGCTCCCGGGTACAAAACTTGGAAGAGAAAAGTGAAATTGACTGAAAATAATTCTTTAGTTGAACTAAACATCGTTCTGGCTAAGAAATTTTTATGCTTTTTTTTTTTTTTTTTTTTTTTTTTTTCTTCTAATTAGGCGCTTTAACTCTGTGTTGCAACAGGTCGTTCTTGCCTTGATTATTAGTATGACATCTTTGTCTTAAACTCAATGTAAGTTTTCCACATAAATAAAAAATTTCAAAAGTTTGACCCACTTGAGAAAAAAATCATTTAATTTTAACAGTCCAGAGCTTAGCCAGAATAACTTTCGATGACCGAAAACAAATACTGTCTCAAATAACGCTCAATTTTAATGAGACGAAGATAACAATCTACTTCTTTCAATATTCCAACATAATGTTCACTTTTTGGTGAATTTCATTTGGGTGATTTACAACAAGTTTTGCTCAAGTAAAAACCAAACCCCATAACAATATATTGCAATCCTACTTCTTTGCTCAAGTAAAAACCATACCCCATTCACAATATATTGCAATCTTACTTCTCGTTTGAATTCAATAAAATAGAAATGGGAGGTAACGAATTCTCTCCCGTAAACTTTTCTCACCCGAGTTCTCCCCGGCTTGTTCTCTCACGAGTTCTCTCCGACACATGCAATAACCACGCCCATGAGTGAAGCCGTAAGTTTTATTTGTTATTACCATTTTAACAAGTACCTTACTATTTTATTATTATTTTATTTTTCCTATTTTCTTTATTCATTTTATATTTATCAAATTAAATTTCTTTCAGGAACATGGAATTTTCTTTTAGGAACTAAGTTCTCATGATTTTTGTTTTTGGCTTTAAAGAATCTTTTTAACTATTTATAAAATATGGCTTCCAAGTCTCAGAAACGAGGCTCTGTGACCACCACAGCTGCTGAATTTCCTCTCTGGATACAAAGAGAAATCCTTTGTTTGAAAAAAGAGATTGACCTTTTCTCTCCTGATGAAATCTACACGTGGACGTGTACTCCTGTAGATTTTTGATTTCGTAATAAATACAGACTCAACCCGTATACACCCTGTATATGTAACTGGCCCATATTCATAATATCTAATTATTATATCACACATTTATATTTTAAGTCAGGAAAGCTGAAAACTTTTTCCACTGAAACTTTTCTATTTCATTTAGGAACAAAATTTTCTTTAGGAAAGCGCCCCCGCCCCCCTTTTCCTTTTCTGAATAGATTTAGAAAATTTTCTCCTCGGGTATAAGAAAAGCTTTTGCCCTTACCGGGTTAATGTACCTTGCAGTCTAACTGAAAGACAAGGTGGAAAATGGACGGAGTTTATAGGAAAATGGACATGTGTATGGACTGTATAGTGCCCAAACTATTCAGAAAATGAAAAAAATCTGGAAAATGTTTAATGTAAAATTTCATTTTATGAATTAAAAAAAAAGAGCGAAAAAATATAATATAGAGTATTCTATCGCTAAATTTTGGCGGACAGTTCAGCCGACAGTCACACACACACACACATCCACACGAATGATTTGATCCACTTACAAAGTATTCCAACAATGCATGTACATGTACAATCTTAGATTATTATTTAATGTATTATGTTTTTAAATAAATCATTATTTAGAATTTATTTATTATATTAGATAAAATTATTTAGTCTTTTATTTATCATTATTTATAATATTTTTATTATTTCAAATATTTATAATATATTTTTTATATAAGATATAATTATTTATATTTAATTTATTTTTTTTTGTTTCAAATGACTTTATTCAATTTTCTTATAAATTCCAGTGGAGACACAGTCGAATCGTGATATAAGAAACTGAATATAAGAGAAACCTCGATATAAGAGAACGATTTTCAGGTCCAATTTACCACTCTGTAAGAGAAAATAATCTCTTTTTGAGAGAAAACTGGATATAAGAGAGAGTACACTACCAGTACATTGAGCTCTCTTATATCCAAGGTCGACTGTATGTTAGTCAAGTCAGTAGTAGCAAATTTTGGCCGGAATTAAGAAAAACATTCTATGAGTAAAAATAGAAAAGTGAGAAGTTGTACTAGATGTACATGAATATCAGAACATACATACCTGTACACTTGTACAGCTGTTTCGAACTTATAATTATACGTTCTTATCACTAGGTAATAGTTCCCAGGCTGGGTGAGGTTAATGTGGGTAGCTAGTACGATTCCCAGCGAATGAAGGGTAAAACCCCCCTTCTGTCTACCTCAAATCAGGACGTTAAAACCAAATAGAAACA
Source organism: Bactericera cockerelli (assembly GCA_024516035.1). Classification (NCBI taxonomy): domain Eukaryota; kingdom Metazoa; phylum Arthropoda; class Insecta; order Hemiptera; family Triozidae; genus Bactericera; species Bactericera cockerelli. The sequence goes on from CM044962.1 coordinate 25,891,769, forward strand.
ATGGACATGAAAGGAGCCTAGACATTGGATCTGGGCGTCCATATAATCCTCTCACCCCCGTGATTTAGGTATCAATACCTATCTTACGGACACGGAATTATTATTATAGTTCTGACTATCCATTAATTTTTAAATATGTGGTATATGTGTGTACATATCTGTACATAGGTACATAATGTACTTCTACATATTCTGTATATAGGTACATAATAATTATGTAGAAGCAAAAAAAAAAAATACTTAAGAAAAAAAATGCAGGTACCTAATATAGTTGTGAATATAATCTGGAGTTTGTATTCTTAGTATCAAATATACAGACGCCAGATTATTTTTTCCAAGGGCACCCTAATCCACAAGCCGCCCCTAGGGTTCTTGGAGCTTAAAAACTTTTTTAGATACTACATAAGATTGCTCTTAGCTATTATAAACAAAAATAATACTAAAGTCCCGAGTTTGAAACGAGAGCATTAGGAACGTGTGATAGTAACAATAATAATAATAAATATCTAATCATTTGTAACATTGGTATACTGGATGTGTCAACATCAACATACATTTGACTCATTTTAAATGGAGCAACATTGTCCGGATTACATATTGTTAAATGTCGGATAGCTGAATTCGTTTAGACATCTGTGATAAAAAACGCTCGCAAATATCACACACATAACATTTCATTTTTTTTTAAATCACAAGGGAAAATAATAAGTTAAATAGTTCACAATCGCCAACTATTTCACTAAACTTACATAGCTCTTCACAAGGTATTTTCAGTATCGCAAGTCACTTCTCGGAATAATTAACTTTATATCACTTGCTTAATATTTGTTATAAAAATAAAAAAAAATGCAAACACCATAAACAATAAAAAGGGAAAAGAGATCAATTATCATTGATAATGGATTGCTGACATTTGTAATCTAGAGAGAATACTTGAGAAATTTCTTCTCTGGATTACAAGTAACAATTTCTTCTCTAGATTATAAGTAACAATTTCTTCTCTGGATTAGAAATGTCAAAAATATATTTATATTGGCCCACCCAGTACAGTAAATATGATAGTAATAAATTGATAACTAATCTTTTGAAACATAGGTAGGTATATGGTTTATATGTTTCAAAAGTTTATAATAATTATATGGGTTGGGTGGAAGAAATTGCTATAGGAAATAACCCCGCTCTTAAGTAAGGTCATAATATCTTATACATATTTTAAAATGATTTGTTTGTGTGTTTGTTACACTTCGTAAAACTCGAGAACCACAGGCTTATTGGCGTTATGCACTTTCAAGAAATGAGCTTATTGAAACACTGCCATAACTCGCGTATATATCGCCAAATAAACATAAGATTGAGCTGAAATTTAGTATAGTTCCTAATGACAGTGTAAAACAGATTTTCAACTTTGTCCATTTTTTAAAGGTTGATCTTTTACACCCACATCTGGCGGTCTCAACCGGCCTAGGTAATAAAAATTCTAGGAATCACTAGATACTGTAGATTATACTGTTGATTATATCTGTATAAGTATAAGTAGTGCTTTATTTGGACTGTCAGCGCAAGACAGGTAGTCCCATTATGTGTGAAAGATAGTGCACAAAAGGTTTTTCTATCCCCGCGTTCTATAAAACAGTAAAAGATTTTTTTTTCTCATAAGAAAAATGCACATTTTACGCATTTTCCCACACCACGTTGCCTTTTCACAGACCTCCTTCATGTTGACATTGGCCAAACTCTTCCTGATGGGTAACTGTCCTACTTACCCTCTGGTACCTACTTACCTACAAGTCTGGACTCCTACTTCCTCAATTTACGGCTGGATGGCTTTCCTTAAACCAACCCTCAACGGGAGCCAATGATTAGTGTTGTCGTCATTTGCCTTTACGTGGCTGGTGGCGTATCTATTTAACATATTACGGTTCCATAGGAAAAATTAAAAAGTATTCCTATGAACGCCTGTAAACCTTTTTGTATATGCAATGCGCAAGAAAAATTATAATAAGAATAATAAAAAGCAGAAAATCGGACCAAGGGAGCTTGAGGCAATATAATTCAAGAAAGTAGACTGGGTCATCGTCCGTCGTTGGAAAATTCAATACACAAGTTCTCGTTCTGTCACGGAAGTTAAGTAACGCCCAGCGAGGCTTGAATTTGAATGGCTGTTCCCGAATCTAAACAGAATGGATGAGGGTCATTTGAATTTGAATAGCTGGTTTCTAGCGAACGGAGGGTTAAACCCCCGTCTTGGTACGAATATACGAATATAAATAAAATAATAATAGACGAGTAGATGAGGAAAAAAATGAGAAAGAGGATAAAAGAAAAAAAGAGAATGGTAATTAAACTTGCTTTTTTTTTTCATCCGAACTAGCCAGCCTCCGTGGCGTAATGGTTGTGACTACTGCCCGTACTCCAGACTCCCGGTTGGGGCAGACTTTTCGAAGAAAATTCTGTCCCTTCCAAACACGTGAGGCTGGCACTTCCGGCCCTACCCAGGCTGGGTGAGGTTAATGTGGGTAGCTGGTCCCAGCGAATGGAGGGTAAAACACCCGTCCTGACTATCTCAAATCAGGACGTTAAAACCGAATAGAATCAGCTGGTCACAATAGATCTAATTAGGTCGCAGTGTTAATTGTAAGGGTTTCGTGGAAAACCCTGCAACCAGGTCAGATAATATCGCAGTGATAATTGTAAAGGTTTCACGGAAAACCCTGCAACCAGATCAGATAATAAATAATAATACATCCGAACAAAATAATCACGGAACAAAATGATGTCATCATGGATTTCTTCTTCAACAAGCCTGAAGCAGTTTATTTCTATAACAACATCAATGATAAGAATTGTCTGTAATAGAGGATAATGCTGTAAGAATTTCTGATGAAATAAAATAATTGAATTAATAATATATTATCTGTATTACTTTAGTATTATTACCCACTCATTGATTGTTATCATAGAAGGTAAGGATTTCTCTGAAAGGCAAAATTAGTATTTGAAATAGGGAGAGAGAGTGTGACAGTGAGAGAGAGAGTGAGTGAGAGAGAGAGAGTGAGTGAGAGAGAGAGAGTGAGTGAGAGAGAGAGTGAGTGAGAGAGAGAAAAAGAGAAAAAATGAGAGAGAGAGAAAGAGAGAGAGACAGTGAGTGCGAGAGAGAGAGAAAAAGAGAAAGAGAGAAAAGGAGCAGAACAGGGCGATTGAAGTATAGGGAAATTGAGAGAAAGAGAGCTCACAGTGATTTAGATTGTCTAAGAGGGTTTGAGAAAGAAGAGTTGTCAAAGAGCATTACGAGGACCATATATTTATTTAATTTAATTGTACATCATACTTATCTCTGAACCATTAATGTCCAATATCAATCACGTATTGCCACCACTGCCCACTCCAGAAACTACCTCAATTGTCCTCACAAGGCTGGGTAGGTCGCGACATCCAAAGTATACAAATTAATAAAATTACGACCCCGCCGGTATTCAAATCCTGGTCACCTGGAGTGAAAGTCCAGCATACTACCGCTAGACTAGGATTCTGCATGATTAGGAAATTCAAATTTCACCAAATAATTTAAAAGGTAAAAATAGTATAAATATTTTTTTTTTTTTTTTTTTTTTTTTTAAGTGGGGTTTTTTTAACGTCGCTTTCAACTGCCATGGTCATATCACGACGGGGGTTTTACCCTCCATTCGCAGGAAACTCACAAACCTGCTACTCACATTGACCTCACCCAGCCTGAGTGGGGCCGGGAAAAGCCAGCGTCACGAGAATTAGAATTTGAATGGTCACCCATCCAAGTCTTAACCTCGCTGGATGTCGCTTAACTTCGGTGTTCTGAAGGGAACCGGTGTATTCAACATGCCATCGACGCTGGCTGTATAAATAATTTAAAAATGTAAATAAGTTAAGTGGCAGAGAATGTTAAGGCATTAACTTCGCTCCGGATTACAAGACAATTGTAAATTTAAATATTTTTTCTTCTATATTTTATTTTGTAAAGATTGTTATTTTTTTATCTCTGTTAATAATTTATCGTTGATTGTTTTGTACAAAAATATAAAGTGTAAATAATTAACACCTATATTTATAATTCAATTATTCATGTACTTAGAAATGATGGCAATTGTTAGCATGAGATAATGTTGTAATAAATAATCAGTATAATCAGTATAAACAGAAAACTGAGAAGTTGTACTAGATGTACATGAATATCAGAACATACCTGGACAGCTGTTTCGAGCTTATTGGCTCTCATCAGCAGGTAATAGTTCTGAGTACCCATGCCATCAACTAACCTCTCTATATTAATCAGTATAAACAGAAAACTGAGAATACATCCCGTCAGTTCTTGTTAAAAAAAAAAAAATAATAATAATAATGACACTCAAATTTGCGATCTAGTCTATTGTGACTATGTAGTGTAGAGGTCATTTTATTTAAACTTATTGATGGGACTGGGCATAAAACTAAAAATATAATCGATCAAATTATTTTGTAGAATTTAAATTTTATTTTCGACTATTTTTCGCTGCAATCTTATCTTCAGTATTACCTATTGTACTATTTATAAAATAATGTACCTACATACATATATCTAATCCATCATTTTGTAAATTGACAAAAAAAAATAAATATGAATTATGAGGAAAAAAAACTTTTTTCCCCGATCGCATTTTGCTGATTTTAATGTTTACTTCAATTTGTACAATTTTGTTTGATAAAATAATAAGTACAGTATGGCATTATTTCTTTGTTATTGAAGAGCTACCTAATTTATAGAATTTTATTATTCTTTCGTCATGTTTTGTTAAGTTATTATTATTTAAATTATTCTCATTGTATCGTTTATTTTGTCATAATATACACATTACACACACACGTATGTACTTGTTATTTTAAACTAATTTTCTTAATTTTGTTCATTTTGTCATATTATGCTATTTCAAATATTATTGTTGTTAATAATTTATCGATGATTTTGTGTGTTAATTTTTACTTTTCAACTATTTCTTCATTTTTGAGTAGTCACCTTGACAGAGTGAGTTAGCGAGCTAGGCATTGCACGCATGGTAACCTGGGTTCAATTCCCGGGGGGGCAGGAATTTTTCTGCTCGGTACTTGGATGTTTGGGGTCCACTTATACGTCGTGAGGAAAAATGAGTCGTCACTTGTATGAGTAACGACCAGTATCAGGCGACATTATCAGAGTAAAAAGAACTTAATGTAATAGAATAATTCGAAAGGTATGATGCGCTATCCACAAAAATTGTGAAGAGGCCTTGTGCTTCATTACAAATAAAATCATACATACATATTCTTCATTTTTCTTCAGACTATTGTTATTTAAAAACAACAGTCTTTTTGTTATATCATGTTATAACAAAGAATTTTTGTCAACTTGACTGTTACTTTTATTGATGCAGGTGTATTCTATTTCCGCTCTTTGTATTCTTATTACTTTCGTTATCCTATACAAAGGAAAATATTGTATTACTTTTCTTATTCTATAATAAGGAAAGTATTGTATTCGTCAAAAATTTGACCTACCAAGTTTTTCACATTTCTGGACGAATCATAACCTCAGGATACCAAAAAAGTTGTTTTCGCCCATTGGACCGTACGTCTGTCTGTATGTAAACAAGAGATCTCTCGAGAACGGTAAGAGCTAGAGACTTGAAATTTGGTACGAACGTAGATCCTATATACCAATCTTATAAATACTTTTGGTTAAAATCGGCGGCACCCTGCGGCCGCGGGGCCGCAAAAAGTGGCCGCAAGGGCCGTTCCTTTAAACTGGTTAAAGATACAACAAAAATTATAGAACAACTTTGTGCACAAGGCTTGTACACACGGTGACTTGGGATTGATCATCATTATGCCGTCAAAGTATAACGTCGCTTTCAACTGCAAGGTCATGACACGATGCGTATGTTGTCCTCTATTCGCAGGAAACTCATAAACCAGCTTCTCAAATTAACCTCACCCAGCCTGAGTGGGGCCCGAGCTAGCATCACGAATGCTTGAATTTGAATGGTCACCCATGCAAGTCCTAGCCTCGCTGGGCGTTGCTCCGGTTCAGTGACTGAATGAGAACTGGTGTGTTCAATGTGCCAACGACGGACGCTGGCTATAGTCTAATTCAGCGGTTCCCAACTGGTGGGCCGCGGATGCTCAAGAAATAATAGAAATAATATTAAAATAGTGAAGAAAAATAATATTAAAATAGTGCAAAATTAGTACTGGATAATATCAAGAAATAATATTACAATAGTGCAAAATTAGTACTGGATGGGCCGCAAAATTGTTTTGAAAATTCTATTGGGCCCCCTCAAGCTAAAAAAGGTTGGGAACCGCTGGTCTATCGTCTATTTTAGTTCTCTTGCAACCAATTATTTCCCATGTCTTGTTCCATGTTTCATTTTAACTTTATCTACTTTTTTTACCAGGTTTCAACATGTTCCTGTCAGTCACAGTGTAACAAATCCCTCTGGGTCAGCCACTTGTTTGTGGAGAACAATGCAACCATTCTCTCCTTCCTTCTAATAGGTACTCTTCCAGTATTTCTCTCTTTGTCTCTCTCTCTCTCTCTCCATCTATCTCCATTACTCTTCCCTTCCTCTCTCTCTTACTCTTCTTTCTGACTTTCTCGATCCTTCTGTACCTATTTTTCACTCTTACTTTCTCTTTTTTGTATTGCTTTCTCTCTCTCTCTCTCTCTCTCTCTCTCTCCTCCCATCTCATCTCTCATTCTCTTCTCTTTTTCCTTCTCGTTCTGTTTCTCTTATCTTTCTGTTTCTGTTTCTCTTATTTTCCTCTCCTCTCCTCTGTTATCTATCTTATTTTACTTTCTCTATTTGTTCTTTCTTTTTTTTCTTTCTCTCTCTCTCCCTCACATCCTCGCCACTTCTCTCTCTCTCACTGACTATAATCTCAAACTCTCTGAGCCCTACTCATTCTCTCCCTCTCTTTTACTTTGTCTCTTTTTCGTCTCTTCTCTCTCAACTTCTTCTCATCTCTCTCTCTGAGATGTTTCATGTTATCTCCTAACCTCTCATCCTATTTATTCCTCTTCTCAAATCTCTCCTCCCACACTATTCTCCTTTGTGACATTCTGTCATTGTCTCCTCTCACACTATTCTCCTTTGTGATTCATTCTTTCATTGATCTTCTCCACACCGAGTTCATTTAGCTCGGTTACATCTCCCACTTCACTTTCATTGTGCTTCGCAACACAAACAAAATTTGATCGAACACAATTTGAAAATAGATCTAAAATTTACAATTGAGAAAAAGATAAACACTAGTACTCACTCGACGGAAATTATCTTTTTCCGTTGAGTGTAAATTTTATTAACAGTAGGACTTCTTGTAAATAAAATTTACAATAATTTCTCTTGTAAATTTTATACACTTTTGAAAAAAAAAAAAACAAAAATTTATAAAATTTACAATAGGACAGAATCATCCTTAATGTCATCATCATCATGTATCTAATACCTTGGCCGAAGTATGAAGAGCGCCCTACACAAAAAAATAAACATTGTTTTAAACTCAAATAAAAGAGCAATTCAATTAAATCATTTTACTGGTCTCATTTATCAGACGCATCATCGGTGCGCTAACAACTTACACAACATTTGATCGATTTTTTAAACCTAACAATTAAAAAGTCCTAACAATTTTTTAAAAATTCACTTAGCCAAGAGTATTTGAGACATAAAATTCAATGGATCAAAAGTAAAATATCTCGTCCATTGATAAGGACTTGGGCATTGTACCCATGAGTGTATAACGAAAAAGTATACGGGCAGACATAACAATAACTTAATCACCAAGCGGCATTGCACACATGGTGACCTGGGGGAGGATTCGATTCCCAGCGGGGGAGGATTTTTTCTGCTTTGTACTTGGATGTTCGGGGTCCACTCATACCTTGTGAGGAAAAATGAGTAGCTGCTTTAATGTGAAGCAGCGACCAGTGGCAGAATCTTAGGCAAAAAAATTATACAAGATATTGTAAATTAAAGTGGTAAAGTCCTATGATTCTGCGCTACCCACTAAAATTGTGACATAATAACACAAAGAAAAAGCATTATTATTATTATTACTCAAAAAATTTCAACCAAATAAATCTACTACTTCATGGGCTTGATATTTCAGAAACTGGATAATGATTACAGTAATAATTTACAGGGTAAAAGAGTCGTCCATAATTTTTTTTACATAATTATCATTAGGTATCACGTCATCGTTTTTGTTTACGAGGTGTTTCAAATTAAAAAAAAGTTAACATTTGTGACCACAAGAAGTTAAAGGACAAATCAACATGGGACTGTGACACCAATCCTGCATATGACACCACTGTCAAAGAGAGAGAGAGAAAGTTTACCCTAGGGGGAGAAAGAGAGAGTGGAGGGGGTGAACTAGGAGATAGAGAGAGATGGGAATAGATAGTGAAGGGAAAGAGATAGAGAGAGAAAGGAGTTGATGGTAAAGGGAGAGAGAGATAGAGAAAGAGAGAGAGAGAGAGAGAGAGAGAGAGAGAGAAATAGAGAGAGAGAGAGAGATAGAGAGAGAGAGAGAAAGAGAGATAGAGAGAGAGAGAGAGAAAAAGGGTTAGTCCCTAGGGCTTCACAGTACACATACTAACTCAACAGGAGGTCAATTGAACAGAATTGTGGAGGGATGTGGAAAAAGAGAGAATGTTCAACATATCAGTCAGCATAATAATTACAGAGAGGGTGAAGAAGGAAGAGAGGGAGGAAGAGGAGAAGGAAGATAGGGAGGAGAAGGAAGAGAGAGAGGAGAAGGGAGAGAGAGAGAGAGAGAGGTTAGAGAGGAGAGGGAGAAGGAAAAGAGAAATGTGTTTACGAAAACTATGACTTTTTTTCACACCGTCGGTGTTTACATATTTATAATAATAATAATAATAATAATGCCCGGTAGACGGGTGTTTATTGACGGGTTTAGCCCTATTTACATTTTCAAATAAAATAACAGTTAAAATAAAATTTTACAAATATGACAAATTACTGAAATATAAAAAAAAAAAAAACACTGTGAAATACTTCGGTAGCAAAAAGAAAAGAAACATAATTACAGAAAAGATAATTATAGAAAAAGATAATTACCAATTTAATAACTGGTTATTGACTTCACGCATCATCCTGTTCAAAGGCAGATGGTAAGAGTAATTATTAACACACTGGTCAACTCTAAAGGTCTTAGGTTGTCTCAACCGTCGATGACAGTCAAATGTGATCAATCCCAAGAGCTCAGCACAATCTACATCTCCAGTGATCAATTTCCGAAGAAAAGTACTATCTTGATCTTTTCTGCGGTCTTTAAGGAGTGCCAACTGGATATTAACATCAGGATATCGATAGCGAAAATAAGAGATGAATCTCTTCTGCACTCGCTCTAGAATTTTAACATGCACTTCATAATAAGGCGACCATACAGAACAAGCGTACTCTAGGAGCGATCTTACCAAGGATTTGAAAAGAAGACTAAAGGCATCAGAAGACAGATCCTTAGAGTTCCTACACACATAGCCGAGAAGACGATGGCATTTCATGGAGAGATTGGTGATATGAGGAACAAAAGAGAGCTTTGAGTCCAAGATAACACCCAAATCCTTGATTTGGTTAACTCGGGAGAGAGAATGAGAGCTGATGGAATAGATGAAATCAAATGATTTACCACGAGAGAATTCAACAATAAAGCACTTATGAAGAGATAAACTCATACCATTGGCAGTCAACCATGAACAAAAGGCATCAAGATCTTTCTGAAGAAGGTGACAATCAGAAATGCCACTAACTGTCCTAAACAACTTCACATCGTCAGCAAACATCAAAACCGAAGAATGTTCAATAAACTTCGGTAGATCATTGAAGAATAGATTAAAGAGAATAGGTCCAACATGGCTGCCTTGACCAACTCCAGAAGTAACATGAATGGCCCTAGAGCGAGATTCACCGATTCGCACAAACTGAGTTCTGCTTGAAAGGTATGATGAAAGCCAAGAAAGAAACGATTCGCCAATGCCGTAAGATCGCAATTTATTAATAAGAAAACGTGTGTCAACTCTATCAAAAGCCTTAGCAACATCTGTGTATACAGAATGGACAGAAGAACCTGCTTGAAAAGAACCAGTGATATTATGTTGATAACAGAGAAGGTTGGTGACTGTGGATCTTTTGGAAGTAAAACCATGTTGTTGGTCAGCTATTATATGTTTGCAAGCGAAAGATAGTTTGACTGAAATTAACTTGTCCAAGATCTTAGGTATGGCCGATTGTATGCAAACACCACGGTAATTGGAAACATTGCATCTATCACCTGATTTAAAAATGGGAATAACATAGCTTGACTTCCAACAAGCAGGGAAATAACCAGAAGATAAAGATTTATTGAAGACTTTGGTGATAGGTTCCGTCAGTACAGATGCACATTTTTTTAGAATAAACGGTGGAATGTTGTCAGGACCAGATGAAAACTTTGGAGGAAGTGAAGAAAGCGCCTTGAAGACTTCTTTGTGTGAAACCTGACAACTTGAAAAATCAATTAAATCATTGACAGCGTAATAAGGAATTTGTTCGTGGCACTCGGTATAAGCCGAAGAAAATGATTCTGCGAATAAATCAGCAGTGTCAGCAGAAGAAGAACTTGTTCGATTATCCGAGAACATATGTTTGGGAAAACCACGAACTTTACGCGTCTCTTCAGAATATTTCCAGAAAAAGCGAGGATTATTCTTGATGCTATTATTGACATTGTTAAGATAGACATTGTGACATTGATTACTTAAAAATTTACATTGAGAACGTAAGCTGGAAAAATGAGCGTAATCGGACTCTGATTGGGATCTCTTGTAAACAGCGTGCGCTTTCTTCTTTTCCACTGTCAATTTTATAAGCTCTCTAGAAAACCAACGAGGGTAAGAACTTGAAAAAACACGTTTTTGTGGAGTGAACGTCTTTATGCCAGTGGAAATAATATTATAGAAAGATTGAACAGCCTCATCAAGAACTTCAGAAGCAAAAATACTGTTCCAATCAGTCTCATGAATGTAAGATCTTAACGAATCTAAGTCACATTTGGCATAGTCAAAAATAGTAGAATTATCAGGAAGAAATTGGACATTGTTGAGTAAAGGAATATCAAAAGTGAAGGCGTTATGATGAAAATTGTTAGGAAGTAGTAGATCTTGAGCCTGATATATCTTGATATCACTGTCTGAAGAAAACAACAAGTCCAGAAAATATATATTTAGAATATAGTCCAGTTATATTTAGAATGTAACTATGAACTGCATGTTTCTGTAATTATTCACCTATGAATAATGTAAATATGTTAGTGAACCTACGTGTAGCTGTGGAACTTGGACAAGTGAAGCTTCTCTACAAGTGGAACGCACGTGCCGGTCCCAACCCCGGCAGGAACAAGTTGAAAAGTTGAAAGTTATCATATATGTGTTAATCACTTTCGTGATATCACAACTACTCAAACTCGATTTACTAAATCTACGGTGAAACCGGGACTTGAACCACCGACCTCCAGGTTACAAGTCCGCTGCCTTATCGATCAAGCTACTGAGGTCAGCCCCTGCAGAGACAAACTCCTCTCTGAAACAAAATTTGAAATACCTGTTTCAATGAAATTGACATTTACCTCACTACCAAAAGTTTAACAATAACATGGAATCCGGGTTATCTCACAACATCTACACATGGAACGTAGCCGACGTAGCGTGTGGGCGCTCGCTACCGCTACACGTGGTAAAATCTGTGAACACCTGAACACTCCAAGTATCTAAAATATTTGTTGCAAAATGATCATAAACTTGGATATATTGAATGCATGTGACACAATTTGTTTTTGTGAAATACCTGCATGAGTGGAATTTATTTATTTATTTTCCGTGTCCTCTTTCGTTCCTCGGTCAAATTTCGTACTTCCCCAATACTCTGGCTTTTTCGTTTGCCTGAAGTAGATCATCCAGTGTGCAGGGGTTTTCTAGTTGTCGACATACTAGAAGGTGCCCATGTGTTTGGTTTTCCATTGGAATAGAGAGATTGGAGTGAATTTGACGAGATGAGGAAGAAGTGGAAGGATTGAGTGACTGGGTCACTGTGTGAAGACCTTCCGTGTCTTTTTCCGTGTCTTCAGGATACATACTAATTGAAAACTAGACCTGAAGCGGTAATAATTGGGACGGATGCCACTACATATGCCTCCACTCTCAGACAAATAAGAGCTACGGTGAACCCTGATGAACTAGGAATTAGTATAAAAACAGTAAAGGCAACGAAAGACATGCGTATGATAGTGGTAACAGAAGAAGGCAAAGCAAAAGCCCTACAGAAAGAGATTGCAACAAAAATACAAGGGGTAGACATAAAACTATCCAGTGGTGAAACCAAAACACACCTAGTCATATTAGATATTGACGCATCAATGAACGACCAGGAAGTAGAGGATAAAATTAGAGAACAAACCAAGGTTAATGATGCAGAGCTGAAATCTATGAGGATGGGAACCAGAGGTACTCAGACAGCAAATGTCAGTATGCCATCAAGCTCAGCTGAAAAATTGATTCAAGAGGGAACAATAAAAATTGGTTGGACATTATGCAGGGTAAAACTAAAAATTGATATAATTAGGTGTTACAACTGTCTAAAATTAGGTCACCACTCAGATTTATGTAGAGAGAACAAAACTGAGAGAAAGTGCCTAAATTGTGCAGAGGTGGGCCACTTGGTCAAAAATTGTACAAATACAAGTTATTGTACTACTTGTAACTCAAAGGGTCATAGAAATGACTCAAATAGATGCCCAACATACAGAAGAAAAGTACAGGAAACTACTTCAAAAGTGTTACACAGAAGATATCACAAAGAAGAGAAAACTGTAGAACAAGACCGGGTTGAAAATATGTTAGTAGAGGTGAATTATGAAAATTAATATGATCAAGATTCTACAAATAAATCTAGATAGATCAGTGACGGCCCATGACCTGGTGGATAAAACAGTTTTGGATAAAAAAATTGATATTGTGTTAATCAGCGAGCCAAACAAAAACCATATCATGAAGGGAGGATGGTTTATGGACAAAAATAGGGATTCAGCTATTAAAGTGTACAGTAAGAAAATAAAGATATATGATGCTGGTAGTGGTAATGGTTTTGTGTGGGTGGCAGTTGGGGAATTACAAATCTTTAGTGTATATATCTCTCCAAATGTACCCCTCAATAGTTTTATCAATTTTCTAGAAGGTCTCAAAGTGGCACTAATAAATTCTAAATACAAAAAAGTCATAATAGGAGGTGACATGAATGCAAAATCTTTTTGATGGGGTTCAACAAGAGAAGATGACAGAGGATCAACACTAGCAGAATGGAGTTTAGAGATGAGAATGGAGATTGTCAACAATGGAGATACCCCCACATTTGTAAGAGGAGAGTACAGTTCCGTGATAGATGTTACACTTTCTTCACGGAATATGTACAGTAAGATTGTAAATTGGAAAGTAACAGATGAAGAAAATATGAGTGATCACCAATACATATTTTATGACATATTAGAAAGTAACCCCGTGGGTAATACAAAAAACCATAAAATCAAGTGGAAATACAACGAAAAGAGGAAAAAAAGATATCAGGAAGAGATAAAAAAGAAATTAAATGAAGAATGTACCGACCCCGAACAATGCATCAAAACAATACAAGAGGTGTGTGAAAATATCTTCAAAAAAGGAAATGGAAATGGAAAGACATCTGTATATTGGTGGAACAATGAAATTGCCGAGAAGAGGAAAGAATGTCATACTCAAAGGAGAAAGATGACCAGGATGAATAAGCAGAGAAACACAACAGAAGAAGAAAAGAAAACAACAAGAGACAAATACTATGCGGTGAAAAGAGACTTGAGAGAGAAAATAAACATGGCAAAGAAAAATAAATGGGCAGACATCTGTGATGAACTAAATAAGGATATATGGGGAAATGGATACAGAATAGTATGCAAAAAATTCAAACTCCTACCAATACTAACATTAAGACCAGAAGAAAAAATTAAAATTGTTAAAAAATTATTTCCAGAAAATGAAAAAGAAATTTGGAACAGAGAAGTCATTCAAGAGGAAGATATACCTTTATTTACTCTAGATCAACTAATTGGAGCCTTCCATAACATAAAGAACAAGAAAGCACCAGGTTCAGATGGACTGAGCGGAGAAGTAATTAAAATTTTCTTTGAAGTCGCACCAAACTTCTGTCTCAAAATGTTCAACAATCTTCTGGTTGCTGGAAAGTTCCCAAAAATATGGAAGACCGCAAAACTGGTTCTACTAGAAAAAGGCAAGAAAGAAGGAACCGACAAAATGGCGTACAGACCAATTTGCCTACTAAACGTGATGGGGAAAACTTTTGAGTACCTACTGAAAATTAGAATGATAAGTGAAATTGAAGAAAAAGGGGACCTATCAGAAAACCAACACGGATTTAGAGCAGGAATGTCTACACTAGGGGCGATGGAGCAAGTTGTAGGGTTAGCGGAGCAAGCAAAAAAAGAAGGGAAAGTTTGTGCAATGACACTTCTGGATGTAAAGAATGCCTTCAATAGTATCCCATGGAAAGGAATAATGGAAGAATTAAGAAGAAAAGGCATATCAAAATACTTGACAAACATGATGGCCAGCTACCTAGAAGACAGAACATTGATGGTGGACGAAGAACTACCGATGGAACTATCTTGTGGAGTTTCACAAGGGTCGGTCTTATCACCTCTATTATGGAACATATATTACGACCCGCTACTGAAAATGGTTATACCAACAGAGTCCAAAATCGTTGCTTACGCGGACGATGTTGCAGTTGTGACAAATGGAACAAACAAGGAAAATCTGGAAAAAACAATAAACAGAACTGTGAAAAAAATAATCAATTGGATGAATGAACATAAGTTGGAAATAGCTGCACATAAAACCGAAGTGGTCCTGTTAATAAGCAAAAGAACATGTAATGAAATAGTTGTGAAAGTTGACCAAGTACGGGTGAGATCAAAGAATTCAGCAAAATATTTAGGAGTGTATTTAGGAAAAAATCTATCAATGGCCGAACATACCAGAAAAGCGGTAGAAAAGGCAGGGAAGACGGCCGCAAACCTGGCTCGTCTCATGCCAAACATTAAAGGGCCAGATAACGAAAAAAGAAACATCTTGGCATCAGTGGTCTACTCCACACTCCTGTACGGTGCTCCTATTTGGGGAAAAATAACACGTTGGAAAAAATATGTAAACATGCTAGAAAAAGTTCAAAGGAGAGTTATGCTGCGGCTTGCAAGAGCATACAGAACAAGTGCAACAGTGGCTCTCCAAGTTATAACTAGCTCGTTGCCTATTGAGTACATGGTAGAGGAGAAGATCAAAATATACGAGATGAAGAAGAGAAAGAAGAAGGTAGGGGAAGAAGAAGAAGATGATAGTGAAAATGAAGAGGAAATATTGAGACAAGAGTCAACCGAAATAGAAACAAGTGAAGAGGATGTCAGACAAGAAATGATTGAAAAATGGAAACTGAAATGGCAGAATGAAGTGAACAAAGGCCAATGGACGAAAAAACTTATTCCTGACATAGAAGAATGGATAAATAGGAAACACGGTAAACTTACCTATGAAACCAGCCAATTTCTCACCGGACATGGAAGCTTTGGTAGCTATCTGTACAAAATTAAAAAAGTAAGAAACGAGACTTGTATGTACTGTGAAAATCCCAAGGATAACCCCGAACATGCTATTTTCCAATGTCCAAGGTTTCTGGAACAAAGGACAACATGCATGCAACTAACAAATTGGACTCTAACACCGGGAAACATAATAAGAGTAATGCTGGAAAATGAAAACAACTGGAATGCAATAGAAAAAATGTTAAAAGAAATAATGAGAATAAAACAGAATGATGGTAATAAGGAAGGAAGCAGGTCTCTAAATTAGGAGTTTATCATCTCGTACCCTGAAGTAATGTTATGCAACAGTTCCAGGGTACTGAGATTAGAAAGAGAGGAGGATGTTTAGTGGGTATGGCACATCGTTTTCAGTGCCTAAACCTCACACTGTCCACCAGAGCCAGAGATGGTCCTGGTGTTCGTCTTGAATTGCAAGAAGATTGACCTCCTCTCTAAAAAAAAAAAAAAAAAAAAAAAAAAAAAAAAAATGTATGTAGAGTATTGTAGAGTGTCGCATCGGAGTGTAAAATTAAATTGAAATAGTTTTGTTCGACTAGAAAAAAATGTAATTGTTGAAAGAGAAAAATATTTTCACCGAATTAAAATTATTATTTACCAAAAGTAGAAGATACGAAGAGGTTTTGATTGAATCAGGGGGACGCACTCTCAATTTCAGGGAAATCAGGTATCGGTTTCTCAAACCAGTGATCAGCTCTACTCACCTGAAAGCAAAGAAGGTACACATGAATATTTTACGAGTAATAATGATTTTTTTTTAATGTTACGAACTTCGTGTCCATTTAAACAAAACGCGATTTTGTATGTTCGAAAAGAAAAAAACTTAGGAATAACTTCATTACCTTAAACTCAAATTAGATCTACCTAGTAGAATTTAGCAAATAAATGCTTGAAATGTGAAACAAATCAAGCCCATCATCACCGGCTCTGTTCCCCCATGGATTGAATCCTTTGCATTGGGGAGAATTCGCCCACGTTAGAATTTACAAGTTATGTGAATTATTATTTTGTGGATAATTGTAATTGTGTTTTATTTATTTGTACAAAATATGTTTTGATGTTTTACAAAGTCATACATAATATAAAATGGAAAATATAAAACTATAGAATGCAATTTAAAATTAATAATAATAATAAATATATAAAATATAATACTAATACCAATGCACCCTGATGATAATAATTGTGAAAAAAAATATGAAAAACATGTGCAAGTATTTAGCGCAATGAGCCCCAGTCAACCTCTGCTGGCCGATAACCGATAAGGTTCTTTCTCCAGAAGGAAATCATTTATTATTTTCCTGAAATCATTGTAGGGTTTATTTCAATTTGTATTGGTATCTGGTACAATTGTTTGATACCATCAATTATGAATGATCGTGAGTGGGTACCTACCATGTATGGATGTGACAATGTTGTGTGCGAATCTTGTATTGTAAGTGTGGACTTCATTGAGGTGGGGTAGTTTGTGTGATATCTTATGGATAGCGCACACCAATTCAAGTGAGTGTAATGCTGTAAAAGTGAGAATGGAGTTTTCTTTAAATAAACCCTGCAAGATGTGTTGTAGTCTAGACAAGGTCGAGTATGTTACACAAGGTCGAGAATTTATAACAAAGTATTAGATTGTATGTTTCGAATAATTGTGATCTCGAGACGAGACAAAAAAAAATATTTAAAAAAAGAGCTATCATAGTTGTGTAAATCACAATTATATCATATCACAAGTACTCCGATTCAATTTTTGTTTAACCTGGAATCACCAACCTCCAGGTCAAAATTCAACACTTCTTGATAAATAATAAGTGGATGTGACAACACTACCGAAAAATGAGCCTCTAAAGTCTAAAGTCTAAAGGCTGGTTACAAAAAAAAAAAAAAAAAAGATTTACTATGTTTGATGAAAATCAACAGTTCTTTATTTAAAAGGTTTTTAGTTTCACACAGAAACAGATATTGTATTAACTTTAGAAAAAAATAGCGGTAAAAACTACAAATAGAAAGGTTGAGAATAAGTAACTTTTGGGAAGAAAAAATCGAGATGACACATGAATAAAATTGAAGGGAAAAGTTTCTGACTAAATTTCCTTATTCATAAATCAACAAAATATATTGTAGTTACAAATGGAAAGTCAGCTGATAACCTTTTCTAATAACACTCGCGCCAATTTAAAATGTGGCGCGAACACCTACCATTCTTCAAAACAAATCATATCACAATCTCTAAAAAATTTCTGTCAAATTTTCACCTCAGTAATTAAGATTATAATATCATCTTAATTTATGTCTCTCTCAATCTCTTTTTCTCTCTCTCACGCACACTTTCACTACATCATTTCAAAAAACTTTCTTCTTCCATCTCACTCTTCTTCACTCCGGGCTCTCTAAAACTCAATATATAAATATATATCTCTCTCTCTCTCTCTCTCTCTATTTCTCTCTCAAACAATATACGAGTTTATCTTTATGGTACCTTCTCCTTGTTTTCTGAGTGCGTTTCCTGATATCCTGGTTTGAACAGGAAATCCCGTATCAGCGTTTCTGTACAAAGTTATCTTTCTCTCTCACACTCTATGCTTCCTTTAATATTGTAAGCCCCTCTCTTATATTCCTTCTATCTCTCTCTATCCAACCTCCCTCACATACTTTCTATATCTCTATTCCTAACATATCTCTTAAAAATACCTCCTTTCTTTTCTTCGCTAATCTTCTTCTCTCTCTCTCTTTCTCTCTCTCTCTCTCTCCCCCCTACACACACAAAATGTCTCTATTTACTCCCCCTCTATTACTTCTTCTTAAAACTCTCTTATTATCTTCTTAACCGTCCTCTCTTCCTCCACTCCTAGATTTTTTTGAATACGCAGCAGTCTGGCTGGGTAACATTATTAATACCAAAAATTACTCGGAAAAAACATTTTCAAACTCAATCCTTATGAAAATAACATTTTCATGTGTATAGGTATAATGCAAATGAAAATGGCACTAAAAAAAACATCAGATGTTGACGCCAGTGTCATTCAAGTTGTCACTATCCGCCGGAACAAAGGAATTCTCCCTCATCCCGCCATTGTCATTCAACCGTATAGTTCCCAGCAGTTCCTAGTCTAGACACTTGCCTTATGTCAAGTTGTCACTATCCGCCGGAACAAAGAAATTCTCCCTCATCCCGCCATTGTCATTCAACCGTATAGTTCCCAGCAGTTCCTAGTCTAGACACTTGCCTTATGTCAAGTTGTCACTATCCGCCGGAACAAAGGAATTCTCTCTCACGCCGCCAGTGTCATTCAACCGTATAGTTCCCAGCAGTTCCTATTCTAGACACTTGGAAATTCTCTCTCTCTCTCTCTCTATATCTCTTCCTCTCTTTCTTTCTTTCTCTCTTTCTCTCTATCTTTCTTTCTCTCTCTCTCTTTCTTTCTCTCTTTCTTTCTTTCTCTCTTTCTCTCTTGCTCTTTCTCTTTTTCTTTCTTTTTTTCTTTCTCTTTCTCTTCCTCTTTCTCTTTCTCTCTCTCTACTAATCCCTTTCTCCATTACCCTCTTCTTCTTCGCTCAGAGCCTTTGACAGAAGAAATTACAGTCTTCAGAGCAGAAATAATGACAGACTTTTGCAGACAAAAATAATATAAACTCAAACATAAACTCTTGCGAACATATAAAACAGTGGGGAAGGGGACAGAGATAAGATAGAGAGAGAAAAAAAGAGAGAGAAAACATAGAAAGAAAAAGAGAGAGACAGAGAGAGTGGGAAAGAGAGAGGTAGAGAGAGAGAGAGATTGAGAGAGTAGAGAAAGAGAGAGAGAGAGTGGTAGAGAGGTAGAGAGAGAGAGAGAGTAGAGAAAGAGAGAGAGAGAAGCAACATTTGCTACAATTGTTGTCAGTAATATTGCGAAAACTAAATCAACTTCTTTTTCAGACTCGTGTTCTTGGTATAAAAGAGTGGGACGGGAGGGGTTGAGTGGCTTACGTCAAACTTAATTCTTTCGAGGGTTAAGGGTGAGGGGGATAGAGTGGGTTATGTCAAAGTTAATTCCTCCAAGGGTTAACAAAGCGAAAAGTTAGGAAGTTTTTTTCGATTATTTTTTTATATACTATAGAAAATGACTAAACTACCAAGTTTTTCTATTCTTCGTTGTTATCATTTGGAGTGAAAAGGATTCAAGGGTTGGGTTGAAGAGATTGTCTTTTAGAAAGTAACTTATATTTAACTTGTTAAAATTCATCATGTTCATTACAATGATATCATATACTTAATCTCGCTTTTAAATTTTTTTTTGCTCATCTTGAGGACTTGAACCCCTGACCTTTTACTTCCTCAAATATAAGAAATCATTTGAAAAAATATCTTAAAGAAACAAAATGTGTGTTTTTATTTCGTAGCCTTTTTTCATTTCGTAGTCATGAAACATTAGCTACTACAGTAGACGCTTGTGGTCTGTGTTGTAGCCTGCCCATCCCGCAGTATACCTCCCCTCTGATTGAAGACCACGGAAGAAATGAATTGACAACATCTTGGAATGGATGAACACACCATATTTTGAAGAATGTATAAGTATAAGTAGTGCTTTATTTAGACTGTCAGCGCAAGACAGGTAGTCCCATTATGCCAACAGTTTATGTAAGAGAATGGCAGAAGATAAAATCCATTGGAGAAAGAATGTTTGGAGAATAATAATATATAGCAACCTTCTGAATTAGAAGAAGCTTCCTGTAATGTAATTTATGTAATTCATACCTAACTCATGGGGTTTTCTAAACAATATTAAAATGATGTGAAATAAATTTAATGTGAATCAAGAAAAGAAGAACAAAAAAGACATCAGTATCAGTGCTCGGAAAAGAAATTCCAAGAATTTAATTGTGATGAATTTTTCATTGTCTAGAATTAGTTGTCTAAATTTAGCTTAACTCATTTTATCAACTTGACTTCTTTCTTCTTATGGTGTTGAACTTTTCACTGTCTAAATTTAGCTCAACTAAATTTATTAACTCCAAATGTCTCTTTCTTCTTTGTTACCTACTGTAAAGTTCTTGGAATTTTGCCTTTTTCGTCTCTTTTGACACTTCGTAGCCTTTGTTGAAAAGGTGATAAGGCTTGGGGTTTTTTTCTCTTTGTCCGTCCTGACTGTCTCAAATCAGGACGCTAAAACCAAATAGAAAGGAGTCTAGACGTCAAATCTTTGCGTCATAACTATGAGGGGGGAATCATAAGGGCGGAAGAGATTGCCAAAGCAATAACCCCGCCAATTAGTTAGGACATGTGTATACATATATTTATTTATTTATTTTTCAATTATTTTTTCGGTTTTACTTCTACTTACATTGTATTTGTATATTGTATGATCTAATCACCGTCATGTTCGGGTGATTGTTTGAGGAACAGGATCGTTCGGAGGCGATCCCTGATCATCCTCAAAGGCGGTTGGGATGGCCTATGGCCAAGTGTTCGGATACGCCATCATACCTTAAAACTAAATAATTAAAGTTAAGAAAATAAAAGAAGGGAGACCAATGTTGGAGTAGAGATAATGACACTTATATATAATTATTATACATTAATTATCATTGTTAACAAACACTGAACGTATTAAGATGGTACACAAATAATATCCCGGCGGGCACTCGCGCTATTCGAACACCGAACTGGCTACGCTCTCGTCATAGAGCGGGTAAGACTAGACTGACTGCCTAATGGTCTAGTCAGAACCACTTTCGATGGCTGAGCTTTCCTGCTGACTCAGTCGACAGACCTATGGTTTTGCGGATCATCAAACACCGGCAAACCAATATTAATTTTTAATTAATTGTTTGTATATTTCTGTTCTTATTTAAGAAAGTGTATGTTATATAAAAATAAAAAAATAAGTTCATAAAAACGTGAAGCTAGCTCGTTCCTCATGTAAGATCATAGTGCGCTGTAAATGGTTTTTGGCCACATAATAATACGTCGTGGGTTAACTGATGGAATAATGTGACTTATCGCAGCATTAATAAAATGTTCATCATTTAAATAATTGATTTCCTTTTAAAAAAATGTGTGGTTTACAGCCTTTTTTATTTTTATACTGTAGACGCTTGTGGTCTGTGTTGTAGCTTGTAGCCTGGCCATCCCGTAGTATGCCTCCCCTCTGATGGGCGATAAGTGACACAATACTTCCCATTTTGGTGCTGGGTATCCCTTACAAACAGCTGTAACCAATTTTTGAATACAAATTTTTGTCGGCGCGGGGGTTCGAACCCGGGACCTTCCGCATGGCAAGCGAGTGCTTAACCACTGAGCTATTCGAACGCTCTGATATGAATAAAAAATCCTGGAGAACAAGAACAGGAGAAACAGGAATTCGAGCAAACTGGCACACAGAAACAGGAAAACGAGAACGCGGGGGTTCGAACCCAGGACCTCCCGCATGGCTCAACAACTGAGCTTTTGAATATTTAGAATACCTTTACAACACAGCTAAGTGTACTTTTTTTTAACGAAAAAAAATCGGATTATCCTCCTTTTTACTCTCTATAAATTACATAAATACATAACAGATAGTAATAATAATAAAAAAATTAAAATTCTAAAAATATTCCACCGGTATTTATTAAACTCTTGCATAGATTGCTCGCATTGTTTCCTCTGAGCGTACCGGTTTTAGAACTTGATGTTCAAAAGTACAGAGGGCTTTTTTTAAATATAAAAAATATATTTTTTATAGATAAAAACCATCAATTTAAACATCATCAATAAATTTGATACCCTGGCTCTCTCTTTTTATCCTCCCCTTCTCTGTCTTTCTTTCTCTTTCATTTCTCCCACCCTATCTTTCGACCTATCTCTCTTTCTCTTCTTTCATTTCTCCCACCCTATCTTTCGACCTATCTCTCTTTCTCTTCTTTCATTTCTCCCACCCTATCTTTCGACCTATCTCTCTTTCTCTTCTTTCATTTCTCCCACCCTATCTTTCGACCTATCTCTCTTTCTCTTCTTTCATTTCTCCCACCCTATCTTTCGACACCCCTTTCTCTCTTTCTTTTCTTCTTTCATTTTCTCCATCCCCCCCTATCTTTCGACCTATCTCTCTTTCTCTTCTTTCATTTCTCCCACCCTATCTTTCGACCTATCTCTCTTTCTCTTCTTTCATTTCTCCCACCCTATCTTTCGACCTATCTCTCTTTCTCTTCTTTCATTTCTCCCACCCTATCTTTCGACCTATCTCTCTTTCTCTTCTTTCATTTCTCCCACCTATCTTTCGACCTATCTCTCTTTCTCTTCTTTCATTTCTCCCACCGTATCTTTCGACCTATCTCTCTTTCTCTTCTTTCATTTCTCCCACCCTATCTTTCGACCTATCTCTCTTTCTCTTCTTTCATTTCTCCCACCCTATCTTTCGACCTATTTCTCTCTTTCTCTTCTTTTATTTCTCACACCCTATCTTTCGACCTATCTCTCTCTTTCTCTTCTTTCATTTCTCCCACCGTATCTTTCGACTACCTCTCTTTCTCTCTTTATTCTCACCTATCTTGACTATCTCTCTCTTTCTCTTCTTTTATTTCTCCCACCCTATCTTTCGACCTATGTATCTCTCTCCTTCTCTTCTTTCATTTCTCCCACCCTATCTTTCGACCTATCTCTTTCCTTCTATTCTTTCATTTATCTAACCCTATATTTCTTTATACGTATTTCTCTTCTCTCTCTCTCTCTCTGACTATTTCTTACAATCTTACTCACTTTTTCTTAGTATATCTAGTAGCTGAATAAATAAAGTAGCTAACTATTAATAATTATTATTTATACTGACTGATTCGGATTATCTAGTCCAATCCTTCCAACAGCAAGCGCAACACGTAGGTATTATTATGTTGTCAAAATCCCAAATGGGAGAAAAACTTGTCCCGTCTTGGTTTCGAACCCGTGACCTCTGGATCACCAGACCTTTTTTCCACAGTGGGAGAAAGAGAGAAAGGAAGGGAGGAGGAAAAAGTAGCTAGAAAACCCACAAAAGTTACAAGAGTGGGGGAGAACAGAAGATGAGATAATTTGTCTAGTGCCGGATCTAGCAAGGAGAGAAACGGAAGTTCTGGATCTCTCAGTTGAGTTTCCTCCTCTTTGTTTCAATTGTTCCTCTTTGCTTTGCATTGTTGATTCCTGGAAGTTGAACCTCTTGGGAAGAATTTATTATTATTTATTTTATAATAATAATACTTGTTGAAAGTAATATTACTTGTCAAGTGGTTAAAGCGCTAGACTAGTAATCCAGGTAGCGTAGGGATCCGTTGGTTCGAATCCCACCCAGTGCATAAATTTTTCCTCATAAATTTGAGATTGTGACCATATAATAATAAGACTCATGAGCGTTAGGTGGTAGAAAATGCTTTGAGCATTAACCTCGCCTGGTGGTTACCTTCCGCTAAAGAGTGTTATTATTATTATTATTAATACTGTTCTGGGCTTGGTATTAGGTATACTGCTGAATACAATTTCCACATAACGCTGCATTGAAGTGTTTATTAAGTCATATATCTGAAATAGCTACCGACCTCAGTAGCTTGATCGATAAGGCGGTGGACTTGTAACCTGGAGGTTGGTGTTTAAAGTCCCAGTTTCAGCGTAGATTTCGTAAAGCAAGTTTGAGTCACGTTATATCACGAAAGTGATTAGCACAAATATAATAACTTCAAAAGAAAATATATTATGTAATTTATTTTATGTATATATTATTGGTTTTTTTAAGTTTTAAGTTATCACATTTATGTTAATTACTTTTGTGATGGCACCACTACTCAAACTAGCTTTTGTTAAATCTAAGCTGAAGCCGGGAGTTGAATCACCGACCTCCAGGTTACAAGCCCACCGCCTCGCCTCTTATAAGATCAAGCTACTGTCACTCGGTCCAACCCTCAGAGTCATTATTATGCGGTCACATGGTCACATGCTCAAATAAAGTCCCGACCTCAGGCATGTTTGGGAAAAGGTAAGAATGTAAAAGAACAAAACAATATATACTGAAATGGTTGAGGAAAAACTAGCAGTTGCTGCGATCCGATCCACAGATATTGGATCCACAGATCTTGGATCAACATATATCTTGGATCCTCTTCCAACCAACCCTGTTTCATTTTACGGCTGGATTCCACTCTCTGTTCCACACTGTATAATAATGCTGTGGCAATTTATAATATTTTACATTCGGAACTCTGAGAGATAGCGAATGGGAGAAATATATGTGCTTGAAGACAGAGAGAGAATGAGGTAAGAGAATGGCAGAGGGAGAGGGAATAGAGCGGCAGAGATGGAGAAGGAGTTATAGCAAAAAAAAGGGGAGCGATGAGTGTTTAAACACGAAGAAAGAGAGATGGTAAAATTTGTAAGGAAGAAATATGTGCTTGAGAAAGATGAGGAGAAGGAGGGAGAGAGAAAAGAGAGAGAGAGAGAGTGAGTGAGTGAGTGAGTGAGTTATAGATATAGAAAGAGAGACAGAGACAGGTAAAAAGAAGGATGAAGAGGAAGATAGAGTCAGATACAAAGAGAGAGAGAGAGAGAAGAGAAAGAGAGAGGGAGATGGAATTGAAGAGAGTTAGAAATGAAATGAGCTAGAGAGTTATATAGAGGGATGAAGAGATAGAGAATCAAAAGAGAGAGAAAGAGAGGGATAAAGAGAAAGAGAGAGAGAGAGTTATTTAGATACGAAGAGAGGGGGATGTAGAGGAAAAGGAGAGTATGAGAGAGATAGTCAGAGAATACGAGAGATAGTGAGTATGAAGGATACTCTCTTAAAGGAGAGTATGAGAGAGATAGTGAGAGAGCTAGGGAAAGAGAGACAAAAAACTAGATAAGGGAAAGTATGGGAGGGACGGATAATATAAGATAGTGAATGGCAAGTAGGAGGGTCTCATAACTATTTCAACACCATCGCCGGGCTTTCATCCTTAAAATTATTATTTAACTTGTTTTATGTTTTCTGCACCTTTGCTGGAACTCTCTGTGTAACATCTGAGGGTCGGTGAAGAAGGGAGGGGCCGAAACAGAAGACTCAGAGATACGAGAGAGAGAGAGAGAAGGAGAGAGAAAGAGAGAGAAAGAGAGAGGCCAAAGAGATTAGTAAACACAAAAAGACTTAGTATGTGGGAGAGAGAAGGAGAGAGAAAGGAAGATAATGAGAGAGTGAGTAAAAGAGAGAGAGAGAGAATGAAAAAGAGACAATGAAATAGTGAGAGAGTGTAAGATAGAGAGAGAAAGAGAGAGAGGAAGGGAGAGAGAGAAAAAAGAGGTACCGAGAGAAAAGATAAAAGGTACTCTTTAGTTTCTTTTTTTACAGGATAAAACATTCTTTTATTTGATTTTAGACTTTGACTTACTGTTGTTGCTGTAGTCATCTAGGCTAAAGGTGTCGAAATGATGGTCGCCAGCAACTTTTGTGGAAAAGTTGGCTCTTCCTGAACCACATACTCGTATTTCTATGTGCTATCGTATTTCTACGTAGGAACCATCCTCAAATATAAAAATTAAAAATGGACCACATAAATTTGATCTAGGGGGGGGGCTAAGGGGGGAGCAGAAAGCTGAAAGTTATATCAAAGGATAGAAAAGCTCAATACGCATCTTTTGACTACCCAAAATCGGACCTTTCATTGCGACGCTAGAGCAAAATCTTGCTTATTCTGGTAGACCATGGCTTTTATATCTACTAACCAACCATCATTAGGACTTCTTTTATAAGCCATTAAAAACCTTAAAGAAACTGCATCTGTTTTTATTTATAAATCATTGTTTTCTAATAAATATTCTCTGATATATTTTTTCATTTTTCTTTCATTGTTTAATCCTTTTAAGGGTGGTTTTGATTGATTTAATAAATGTGGTATTTGGTAATTAAATGTACTTTTCCTATAATTTCCTATAGTTGGTCTATAATTTGCAAATTCATTTTTCTTTCCTTTCTTATAAATCGGAGTGATGGTTGAAATATTCTGTACACATTGTACATAGCTAGGTTTGTACATAGCTGTATTGTATCATACTGCTGTCAGTGATTTAAAACTTACTTCATTATTTCGAAGGTCTCGGAAAACAACTTGTTACGTTTGCAGAAACCTTAACTTTCGATGTTATTAAATGAGCGTTACTTTGATGCCTTTGCGAAATAATCCTCTAAAGAAATATTGTGCCGTTAAGTCGACTTATAAATTATTTATTTATTGTACCTGTACCTTATGTTCCTACTTTATTTTTCCTTCATTTTCTACCCGAACTTCATCAAAGGCAAGTTTTATCCTCTTTGTAGAATCACTACTCTCTCTTTTTTTCTTTTCTTTCCTACTTTCATGTATACACTTCTTTCTCTCTCTTCTTTACTACTTTCATAAATACGCTAGTACTCCCTCTCTCTCTCTTCTTTCCTGAATACACTACTCTCTCTCCCCTCTTTTTCTTCCTACTTTCAAATATACAATTAATATACACTACTCTCTCTCTCTCTCTTTTTTTCTTTGCCACTTTGCCTTTCCCCAATATTTTGGGGTCGGCTTTGTTCAACCTCTTCCACAAACATCGTTGCGGTTGTTTGGTTCTGGCAATCCTACTTACACATTGTAAAACTGGCTTCCATTGCTGACGCCAACCCTGTTAAGGGCGCCTACAATTCGTGTCTTGTCTTTTGGCCTGACAAAGCTAGTACTGTACCTGATTAATCTCTCCCTCTCTCTCTCTCTTTCTCTCTCTCTCTTTCTTTCTCTCTCTTTCTCTTTATCTCTCTCTCCCTTTCTTTCACTCCCTCTCTCTCTTTATTTCTTTCTTCCTCTCTCTTTCTTTGTCTTTCTCTCTTTTATACACACACAGAAGTTAATATACTAGCTGAAGACTTACCAGAACCGATTTATAGAAACTATAATTAAAGATAATAATTCAAATAAACCCTATGTTTCTAAGAAAATCTTTGAATTAATGGCGATATCAACTATAGTAAATTATAATATTATTGCTGATGAAATACTGAATATAAATTTGAATAATACTGTGTTACCGCAAAAATGCACAAAAAATGCAAGTAAAGTTGCGAATATGTTTTACATGATAAAAGAATAAAAAAAAGGAGCTGCGGATTTGCTTGCTTTCAGTAAAAAAAAAAAAATCTTGACTTATGCACACACACAACCCCAACAAATTTTGCTAGACAGTCGCAAATAGAAATATAATGGCAGATAAAAAGAGATGGAGGGGGAAGGGGGGGGGGGGGGGAGGGAAGATTTGAGGGAAGGAGAGAAAACAGAACGGGGGAGGGGGTGTGGTAGACGAATAGGAGGGTAGAGAGTAGGTATTGAAAAATGTAAAATAATATGAATAGAGAGAGAGAAGAAAGAGAAAGAGAGGAGAGATTGGGAGAGAGAAGAAAGAGAGACAGAAGAAAGGGGGGGAGAGAGGGAGAGAGAAGAAATGGAGAGAGTGAGAGGGAGAAGAAAGGGAGAGAGAGAGAGAGAGCGCAAGAGAAAACAAAGGGAGATAAAAGAAAAAAAGAAGGGGTAAGAACAGTTTGGGGGAGAGCGAGAGAGGGGGAAAGGTTAAAGGGGGAGTTGGAGGAGAGGGGAGGAAGACGATTTGAGTCAGGAAGGGAGAGAAAACAGGACGGGGGGGGGTAGAGAGTAGGAATTGACAAATGTAAAATAATATGACTAGATAGGGAGAGAGACAGACAGAGAGAGAGAGAGGGAGAGAGAAAAGAAAGAGAGAGAGAGAGAAAAAAGAAAAAAAAGAGAGAGAGAGAGGGAAAAGAAAAAGAGAATAGAAAAGAGAGGGTTACCCCCTCTCTTGGGAGAAAGAGAGAGTGGGGGAGATATTATGTCAATTTGAGGACATCTTTGTTCTTGTAAAATTGAAAGGGGGGGGGGGGAGAGGGAAAACAAAAGAAAAGAGAGGGGATAAGAAAGAATTGGGAGAGAGAGAGTGGGGGAGATATTATGTCAACTTGAGGACATCTTTGTTCTTATAACATTGAAAGAGGGGGGGGAGGAGAGAGAGGAGAGAGAGAGAGAGAGAGATGGGAGAGAGAGAGAGCAATACTATCACAAAGACAATGTAAAATGATGAGACTCGAAGTTATAAAAGAAGAAAGGGAAGGAACAGAAAAAAGATACCTAATGCAAAGACAAAGAAAGAGAGAGAATGAGAGAGAGAAAAAACCTAATGCAAAAAGAAGAAGAGAGAGAAAGAAAGAGAGAAAAAAACCTAATGCAAAGAAGAAGAGAGAGAGAGAAAGAGATGAAAAAAACATAATGCAAATGAGAAGAGACAGAAAGAAAGAGATAAAAAAAAACCTAATGCAAAGAAGAAGAGAGAGAAAAAAAGAGAGAAAAAAAACCTAATGCAAAGAAGAAGAGAGAGAAAAAAAATTGATTCAAGGAATAAGAGAGAGAAAGAAAGAAAGAAAAAAATTAATGCAAAGAAGGAGAAGGAGAAAGGAAGAGAGAAAAAAAACCTAATGCAAAGAAGAAGAAAAAGAAAGAGAGAGAGAAAAGAAGAAGGAATGTGAGAAAGTAAAAACCAGCCTCTGTGGTGTAACGATTGTGACTACTGCAGTCGCTCCCGTGATCGCGAGTTCGATCCCTTTCTGGGCAGAATATTCGAAACAACAATTCTGATCCCTTTGGATAAATTATTTCTTTCTTCACGTCACTCATTGCTGTTATCCAGACACAGAATCTTTTGTGTGGGACTGATAGCAGAGTAGACGTTAGTAAATAAAAGATTAAACATATTAGATCAAGTTTTTTTTTCCAAAGAAATATACATAACATAGAAATTGACAGTAATAACACAAAACTAGATCAATGCCCACGGCATTCTCTTCCAAACGTGAGGATGGTATTTTTGGCCCAACTCAGGCTGGTCGAGGTTTATGTGGATGCAGGAAAATATAACTTACAACAAAATGAATACTACTTGTGAGTTGTTCAAAGTACACACAGGAAGTGAAAGAAAGAGGAAGGATGATTGGAAAGAAAAGAGAGGAAAAATGAGTGAAAGAGAATGAGAAAGAAACTTAATATCTGGTGTCGTTGCTTAAGCACTACTTAAGAATTAGGTGTCGTTGCTTAAGGTACTTGAATGTATCCACTGAGATCATACAACATAGAGGGAACCCGATGTATCAAGATTTGCGCCCAGTAGGGACCATCAGCTGACCTTACTTTTTTCATACTTACATATTCGTTATTTTTGTCTATGCTTCCTTTTTTACTTTCCTTATTTTCTACTTATTATGTAGTACCTAATATAAGATTTGGTATCTGACGTGATAATTAAGAATGTTCAGATATCCGCCACTGCATGATGTAAACAAAAAAAAACCAAATAAATTGAACCAATCTGTAGAACGACGATTTGTTGAAAGAGGGAGCATCAGCTGTCCAAAGTTGGACGCCTAAATTTGTTCAACTCGAGATAGGTAAGGTTCCCTCAATGTTATAATTATGATCTCAGTGAATGTATCTGAACACCTCGTGAGAGCGGAGTTTCCTCCCCCTAGGCCCTAGGTAGAGTTCGTGTACCTACTTTAAGTCGTGACGTCTCCCGCGGATACTGGATATTAAAATAGATACTAAGGGTGGATACTGGATATTAAAATAGATACTAAGGGTGGATACTGGATATTAGAATAGGGAAGATGAAACAGAAATAGCGAATTTCCGAGAAAAAAGTCTGCTCAAATTTTAATTTAGGAGCTAGCTAATTAGAATCATTAAATAAACAAAGAGTTTCTTAGTTATTTATATAAATTTGATAAAATTTGAAGTGGGAGAGGTCTCATGACAGTTTTCTTTATAGCTGTTTTTTCCTTTTTCTCTAGCTCTTCAATCATTCTCTCTCTCTCTTTCTCTCTCTCTCTCTCTCTTTCTCTCTCTCTCTTTCTCTCTCTCTCTTTCTCTCTCTCTCTTTCTCTCTCTCTCTCTCTCTCTTTCTCTCTCTCTCTCTCTCTCTCTCTCCTCTCTTTCTATCTTCAACCATCCTTCTTCCTTTTACTCATTTTCACCTAGATCATTTCACTTTCTTACTTGGTGTTTGATAGAGGGAGGTTTGTTCTTAAGCAACGACACCTTCATCTTAAGGAGTGCTTAAGCGCTTAAGCAACGACACCTAGATCTTAAGGTGTGCTCAAGCAACGACACCTAAATCTTAAGGAGTGCTTAAGCAACAACACATTTATCTTAAGTTATCATATTTGTGTTTAAGCACTTACGTAATATCACAACTACTCAATCTCGCTTTACTAAATTAATGCGATCTCCAGGTTACAAGTTCATCGCCTTATCGTTCAAACTACTGAGGACGGTCACGGTCACGGTCACCTATATCTTAAGGAGTGCTTAAGCAGCGAGACCTAGATCTTGAGTGCTTAAGTCACGATAAATTATTCCAAGTGCTCAGAAAATTTGTCTCCGCGTGCTTTCTTGGAAATTTTAAATTAGTTTTGAAATGTCGCAAACTTCCTCACTTCTGAGAACCCTACTGATGGATATAATTCGAATTAGATGGCGCAAAAATGTTTCTTATTAAACTAGATAATATAGGCCTGTTGGCGAGTGCTACTTGACGAGCGCTGGCCTCCCGGCGAGCTTAATTTATTATATTTATTTATTTATTTATTTATTTATTTATTTATTATAATTCGACGCATTTAATCCTAATGATTGCGAGTGTTGCCGTCGCGTCGTTGCATCATAACGATGGCACTTTGATTACACTTCTCATTTTCTTTAATTGAATTAAGACTCTTAAAATCCGGCCCAATCCAGGCTGGGTGAGGTTATCGTGGGTTTTGCAAGGTTCCAGTGCTTGATTAGCTTATTGGTTAAGGACACGCTTGCCATGCGGAAGGTCCGTAAAAAAATGTACTCTAATATGATTTCAGTTTTTTGTAAGGGATACCTTCTGGTGCGCTCGTGTTGAGCCAGCACCTCAATAGGAATTATTGTGTCACTTCTCGCCCATCACAGGAACGTGCTAGCTGCAACACAGACCGGATACAGTTGTTCCTACATCATGACTACGAAAGAAAAAAGGCTGTGAAACTTCTTCTATACTCAGTCTTATCCTGCTCAAGTTGGTTCGAATCCCACCCAGTACAAGCATTTTTCCTTATTTGGGTTTGTGACCACATATTAATAAGTGTCCGAGGGTAAGGTGTTAGGAAATGATTTAAGCATTGACCTCGCCTGATGGTTACCTTCCACTAATGAGCATTATTATTATTAAAAGAGAGAGAATAGAGTGAGTGTCTGTGTGTGTGTGAGAGAGAAAGATAATAAATATGGAGAGAAGGAGAATAGTTGTAAAAGAGAAAGAAATGTAAGACAGGGAGGGCTGGGCTGAATAGGAGAGAAGAAGAGGGGAAAAAAAGTGAGAAAGAAAGAAAAAGGAAAGAAGAGAAAAAAGAGGAGTGAAAACGAAGTGAAAAAAGGACAGAAAAAGGAAGGAAGAGAAGGAGAACGGAGGGAAAAGGAGATAAAGTAGTGAGAAAGAAAGAAATGGAAGGAAGAGAAAGAAAATGGAGGGAAAAGGGGAGGAAAAGGAAGTGAGAAGGAAAGAAAAGGAAGAAAGAGAAAGAAAATGGAGCGAAAAGGAGAGAAATAGAGATTGAGGGGGAGAGAGAGGAAATAGGAGAAAGAAAGATGTATATAGGGGCGATAATATATGTGGCGCCTCAATTCGTCCTCAGAATCATCATCTCTTTCTCTAAATTAAATGTGGAGAGAAACCACATCATTTAATATTAGTACGCTCTTTCTCTCTCTTTATCTCTCTCTCTCTTTCTTTCTTACACACTCAATATCTCTCCTTTTTACAAACTTAATATCTCTCTCTCTTTTTCTTACAAACACAATCTCTCTCTTCTGTTGTCATTCTATTTCAAGAACAATATCATTTTCCAGAGATAATTTAATTGAATATAAATCCTTACATTTATATTCAATTAAATTTATATAATTCCTTAGCGCACGAATAGCTCAGTAGTTAAGCACTCGCTTGCCAAGCGGAAGGTCCAGGGTTCGAACCCCGCGCCGACTGAAGTTTGTATTCAAATTTTGGTTACAGTGCTGTTTGTAAGGGATACCTTCCGGTGCGCTCGTGTTGACCCAGCACCTAATAGATGGGAATTATTGTGTCTTTTCTCGCTCATCAGAGGAGAGGCATACTACGGGATGGGCAGGCTACAACACAGACCACGAGCGTCTACAGTAGCTCCTGTTTCAGGCTACGGAATAAACAAGGCTGTGAAACATTCATCTTAAAAAAATCCGTACAATTTTTTTTCTAAACAATATGAAACTAAATTCTGAACTGTTATGTTTTTTTTTTTAATCTTTATTAGGTAGAACAAAAAATATATATACAGTAGAACACAATGAAATATAAAGAAAAACAAAAAGATTAAACAAATATACAAGAAGGAAGAAAAGAGAGAAATGTCCTACCTAAAGGGCGGGGTTATTGCCTGTGGCAATCTCTTCCACCCAACCCTTTTACTTATTAACAGTAAACTATATGTTTACTCGAGGTTGCACCTTACCAACCGCAAAGGAAAAGAAGCCAGAGCTCGTTTACTGTACTTGGAATAATAATAATAATAATAATAATATAATAATAATTTACTTCTCCGCGTACTTAAAGGAGAAGAGAAAGAAGAAGAAGAAAATCCCTTGTGAGGATTTTGTTTTCAGGGATTTTCCACGGCGGAAAACATGCCAAGATGAAAAACGAAAGACGACGGGAACGGCGGAATATATGGAGATAAAAAGAAAATGTATGAAGATAAACGCATTAGAGGGAGAATAATGCGGGGGGGGGGGTATGAGAGGGAAGGAGAGAGAAATGTATTGTGGAATGGGAAGAGGGGGAAATTTATGGGGAATGGTATGGAAGGTGTATGTTGGGCTCAAATGCCGAGATCGAAAATAGTTGGAAAATAGATCGAAAATAGAATATCGCAGCCTCGTTCTAGCGAGGCCCCGAGTGCACTCTGGCAGGCCGCGACATCCAAAGTAGGTACTGAGCCGAAAAAAATTCCGACCCCGCCGGGATTCGAACCCGTATCACCTGGAGTGCAAGCCGAGCATGCTACCTCTAGGCAGCCTAGGCCAAGGTAACAATTTTTGAAGATTCAATTGCAACTTGTATTTTTTTTTTTTTTTTCTTAATGTGGGTTTTTCAGTCTATCAAAGATTTCGGCATTTGAGCCTAGCATATTTGTACAATACAAGAGAGAAAAAGGAAAAATATTAAGTTGAAATATTTAGAAGGGGAGAGAAATATATTTTGGGCAAAGGAATTAAAGAAGTAACATAACGATGAATAAATGAGAAAAGATATTGAACCTATGTAGAAGAGAATGATGGGAAATATAGAAATATGGGAAAAGATACATTTTGTATTATATAAATGAATATGTCAATCTTTGAAAGCTTTTTCAACCCAAAGTTGAAAGGCGAAGTTTGTACCAGATTGAAGAACAGAAAAAAATTGTAGTTTTTTATTATTATTTTTTTAGCAGTCTGGCTGAAGGACTATATATTATACAGAGAGTAGACCAGCAGTCTGGCTGGAGCACTATAAACAGGGAGTAGACCAGCATTGGCTTGGTTCTGGGGGCCCTTGTCAATTATTAGCCTCCTTGTAAAGGTGGTAAAAGTGCTAAGTCACTCCGCCACTGTCTGGCTACCATCGTTCACGATGACGCCACCCTATGATGATGATGATTATTTCTTTTTTTAAGGAAAGGTAGTTGTGCCCCGGAATCTTGGAGTAGATAGGAAAATATGTTCTGGCGTTCAGCGTCTTGAAGTCTTCCAGGAAATAACTTCTGTTCTAATAAAACAGAATATGTTGTGGCGTTCAGCGTGTTAAAGTCTTCAAGGACATAACTTCTCTTCTAATAAAACAGAACGCTTGAGGAAAAGTCTGGAAGGAGAAAAAGTGTGTCATTAAGGAAACTGCTTTGATGTAATATATTTATTTTATGTGCTTCATTTATTATGTACTTATTTATATACTTGTGATTTATTTATGTACTTCATTAGTTATGTATGAACCATGCATTGTATTAGGTCCTCATCATCTATGTATGAAACAATGTACTGTGCCACTATGTCTTCATTAGGTTCGGGGAGTTACTAGTGTTACTATACTCAGGAGTACAGGGTGCCGAAACCGACCTCAGTATTAGCTTGATCGATAAGGCGGCGGAATTTAAACCTGGTGGTCTTTGGTTCAAGTCCCGGTTTCAGCGTAGATTTCGTAAAGCGAGTTTGAGTAGTTGTGATGTCACGATAGTGATTACCACAAGTTGGTATAGTAACTTTAATCTTTTTTTTACAGGGTGCTGAAATTAGGAACAGACCGTGCTTGCTGGCCCAAATGTTTGGGTTTGAATCACGGCCGGAAAGGACTGGGAATTACAGTAGATGGTCGGGAATTAAAGAAGGACTGGAAATTACAGTAGAGAGTTGGGAATTAAAGAAGGACTCGGAATTACAGTAGAGAGTTGAGAATTAAAGAAGGACTGGGAATTACAGTAGAGAGTTGAAAATTAAAGAACGACTGGGAATTACAGTAGAGAGTTGAGAATTAAAGAAGGACTGGGAATTACAGTAGAGGGTTGGGAATTAAAGAAGGACTGGGAATTACAGTGGAGGGTGGGGAATTACTGGAGGAGCTGAAGCACTGGGAATTACAGTGGAGGGTTGAGAATAACTGGAGCGCTGGAAAACACAGCAAGCTAACCGCACTTGTTCTTTCAGAGATATATTTTTGGAATTATGTGCACAATCCGGGAATTGAACTCAAGACCTCTGGACCACAGACAGTAGTGCTACCGTTACACCACAGTTCTTACTACGTTTCTCACAAACTGTCAATCTCTCTCTCTCTATTCTTTACCTTTGCCTTTTTCTCAGAGAAGCCATGCTGTCTCTCTCTCTCTCTCTCTTTCTCTCTCTCTCTCTGTCTCTCTTTCTCTTTCTCTCTCTCTCTCTATCTCTCTCTCTCTCCCTTCTCTCTCTCTCCTCCTCTCTCTCTCTCTATCTTTCTCTATCTATCTCTCTCTCTCTCTTCTATCAAGGAGTCGAGGATTTGCTCTACACAGAAAATCTAATTACCAGGTTTACGACGTTATGAAAAAGGATGAAAAATACTAGACGGATGAATTAAATGAACCAGGCGAGGCAGAGAGGGAGAGAGAAAAAGGGACAAAGAGAGAGAGAGAGTGGGAGAGGGTTAGATTGAGAGTGAGTCAGAAAGTGTCTCATTGAAAGAAAGATTGTAAAAGAAAAAGAGTTTGAGAGAGAAAAGAAGGGAATTTTTTTTAACAAGGTGGATGCGTTTAAATGACGAGGTTGATCTTTCTCAAAGGAAAAGCAAGAGGAGGGGAAAGAGGAGATAGAGGAAGACAAGGTGAAGCAGGAAAAATAGGAAAAGGAGGAGAAGAAGGAAGAGAAAATAGGCGAAGAAGAGGAGGGGAAGGAGGGAAAAGAGAGTAAGAAGGAATAGAAGAAGGAGGAGAAGAAAGAGTAAATAGAAGAAATAGGAGGAGAAGGAGGGAAAAGAGAGTAAGAAGGAATAGAAGAAGGAGGAGAAGAAAGAGGAAATAGAAGAAGAATAGGAGGAGAAGGAGGGAAAAGAGAGTAAGAAGGAATAGAAGAAGGAGGAGAAGAAAGAGTAAATAGAAGAAATAGGAGGAGAAGGAGGGAAAAGAGAGTAAGAAGGAATAGAAGAAGGAGGAGAAGAAAGAGGAAATAGAAGAAGAATAGGAGGAGAAGGAGGGAAAAGAGAGTAAGAAGGAATAGAAGAAGGAGGAGAAGAAAGAGTAAATAGAAGAAGAATAGGAGGAGAAGGAGGGAAAAGAGAGTAAGAAGGAATAGAAGAAGGAGGAGAAGAAAGAGGAAATAGAGAAAGAATTGAATTGAATTGAATTGAATTGAATTGAATATTGGTTACTTTATTTTGTACAAATTGATAATAACATATATTCATCATCATAATAACAGATAATAACATCAAGAAGAGGAGAAGAAGGAAGAGAAGGTGGAAAAGGAGAGTATTTATTTCTTTCGAAACTCTTTATTAGTAGAACATATACAGACAAATAATGGTAAAAAATAAAATTTAAAAATTGACAATATTAATAATATAAACAAGTAGAAAAAAAAAAACAAAATATATACATCATATGTCCTAGCTAAAGGGCGGGGTTATTGCCATGCCATAGGCAATAACCCCGAGAATAAGAAAGAGAAGGTGGTAAAGGAGGAATAAGAGATAGAGGAGGAGGTGGGAGAGGAGGAAGAGAAGAGAAAGGAGGAGGAGAATAAAAAGACAAGAAAGGGGAGAATAAGAAAGAGAAGGATGAAGAGGAGATGAGGAAAAGGAAGACTAAAAGTATGAGGTGAAAGAGAAGGAGGAAAAGGAAGAGTAAGAGTAGGAGGTAAAGGAGGAGGAATAATGAGAATATGGAATACATAAGGGAAAGCGACTTCATATGATTTTATCCGTTGAAAACCCAACGCAATTAATGAAATTTTCTTAGCTTATGCATACAGAATGCTAACTTTTAACTTGTA
Organism: Bactericera cockerelli; assembly: GCA_024516035.1. NCBI lineage: Eukaryota > Metazoa > Arthropoda > Insecta > Hemiptera > Triozidae > Bactericera > Bactericera cockerelli. The sequence goes on from CM044962.1 coordinate 25,929,101, forward strand.
AAAATAATAAATTAATAATATTCTAGTGGAAGGTAACCACCAGGCGAGGTTATTGCTTGAATCATTGTCTACCACCTAAAGCTCTGGTCTTATTTCTGACGGGTCATTCGTAATTATATGTCAAGACCATTTGTCAACAACATCAAAAAAGATGTAGGTAGTCACATACTCAAATTAATGCGGAAAAAATTCATGCATTGGGTGGGATTATTATTATTATTATTATACAACGCTTTATTAGGTATAAATGGACATTATGTACATACAAATAATTAATTTAACAATGAAAAAAATGGAAACAATATATACAATGAAAATGAAAAAGAATAGAAAATATATAAAAACATAAGTCCTAACTAAAGGGCGGGGTTATTGCCTATGGCAATCTCTTCCACCCAACCCTTCGAACCAACGGGTCCCTACGCCACCTGGATTACCAGAATAGCGCCTTAACCACTTGACTACCAATGCACGGTGTTATTGGACTACCTTGGTTCGCTGTGATTGGTTCAAGCTTCGACTTAAGAGCGTATCTGGCTTACCTTAAGTGTTTTATCGGCCCTCATATTAATAATTTTCTAAAGTTGTATCTTTGTAATTCCTTGAAAAGCAGGTTAAGGACGAAATTAATAGACACATTTAATAACACAAGTCATTGCTAAGCATCGGTTTTCCCTATCTTACACAGTACGCAATCCGAGACTTAGCTCCACAGAGGTATTACGAAAATGTCTGTTAGTTTCGCCCCAAGTTCCGCAAACTCTTTCCCTAAGACAAAGACAAGAGGCACTTGGAAGATAGAACTACTTAACTAAATCACTCCTCCAAGCAAAGTGGCAAAAGTCAGGAGTATAGAAGATACCGTTAAAGCTTATAAGATACTGTTAAAGCTTGGAAAAACTTTGCACTTGCGAGATGTGTTCATCAACTTTCCTCAAGTGCACCTGGGCTTACTACTTTCCATACATATTTACAGCTTAGAGGTCTCTAAGTCTCTTCATACATAAAAAGGTAATTGTACCTCGGAACCGCTTTTGCATTACTTCAGGGTACTTTACCTTTACATTCATGCCATTCCAGAAACGAAAAAACTTGGTCAGAGTTTTCCGCTCCGGCCGGGATTCGAACCCGCAAACTCCGGGTCAGTGACCAATGCTCTTAACCATTGAGCCACGCAATTTCCATTGACATTCTAAGACTAAAATAATCACAAGTAATTAATCAATGATAGAAAAACAAAATCTAGTTGAAAATGTTGAAATAATCGTATGTTTTAGTATTTTTATTCCCCAAATTTGAATTACTTCTTGCCACTGTTGAAGGCGCGTTGTCTCGTAGGATCACCGAAATTAAGCAACGTCCATCGAGATGATGACTTCGAGGTGCTGGCATTTCACCCAGGCTGGGTGAGGTTACTATGAGTACCAGGTTTGTGAGTTCCCTGCGAATGGAGGGTAACACCCCCGAGGTTATAAGACCATGCAGTCAAACGTGACGTTAAACCCAAATTTTAAAAAAAATATCCCTTCTCTAGATCTCTATTTCGAGTGGCTCCTTTTTTTTGGCGCACCCAATGTTTAAATAAGCCAGCCTCCGTGGCGTAATGGTTGTGACTACCGCCCGTAGTCCTAAGTTCCCGAGTTCAACTCCCGGTTGGGTCAAACTTTTCGACGAAAATTCTCCTCCATCCAAACACGTGAGGCTGGCATTTTCAGCCCTACCCAGGCTGGGTGAGGTTAATATGGGTAACTGGTACGATTCCCAGGGAATGGAGGGTAAAACCCCGTCTATCTCAGTCAAGACGTAAAAATCAAATAGAATCAACTAGTCACAATAGATCTAATTAGGTCGCAGTGTTAATTGTAAGGGTTACACTGAAAACCCTGCAGCCAGGTTAGATAACAATAAAAAAAATGTTTAAATAAATAAATTGATTAAATAAATAAATAAGTATTTACTTTATAACACAATGTCTACATCTCATTTTGTTATTATTTTAGATAAATATCTCTCATTCTCCCTCTCTTGCTTTTCCTCTGGCTCTCCTTCTCTTTCAACGTGATTATTTCTTGTGAAACCTCATAATGCATCGCTAAGTCCTGGTAGATGGCATTCTATGTTTTGTCTCTCACTCTCTCTCTCTCTCTCTCTCTCTCTCTATTTTTCACTCTTCCTCTTCCCACAATTATATCTTTCTTTTTCTATCTATCTCTCTTTGTGTCTTTCTCCCTCCCTCTCTCTCTTTCTCTCTCCCACCTCTCTCTCTTAGTCTCCAGTTCTCTTTTTCCCAGTATACAAGAAATAATAGACTCTCACATTTTCTTGAACTTTCTGCTACAAAAAATATCCCCGCAACGCTTGCGACAGCACAAATAATTGGGCCGTCAGTCCACAACATTTCCACTCAGCTCACTCATCCAGTCTGATTAATTACTAGTGGAGGTGACAGGCCATAGTACCCTTTTCGCCTCCTTACCTATTCAAACCTCCTTAGTCTCCACACCCATCTCCCTAATCTCAACAAGTCCACACCCACTCCATAGTAACCTCATCTCCTCCTTACCTATTCAACCCTCCCTAGTATCCACAGTTCACACCCATCTCACTACACCTCCACCCCTATCTTACTACATCTCCACACCCACCTTCCTACTTCTACACACCAAATTTCCTACTTATACACACCCAACTTCTTACTTTTACACACCCAACTTCCTACTTCTACACACCCAACTTCCTATTTCTACTCACCCAACTTCCTACTTCTACACACCCAACTTCCTACTTCTACACACCCAACTTTCTACTTCTACACACCCAACTTCCTAATTCTCCACACCCAACTTCCTACTTCTACAGACCCATCTGTAATGTAACCCTATCCCTCATCGGTTACTCGACCTTCATAACATGCACTTTGAAAAAAAAGGTCATTTTTTACCCAAGTTAAATTTTAGCTTAAAAAAGCTCCTGTCCCACGCAAAACTCCAAAATTAAGTCTGTATACATAAGTTTGACTAGAATAAAATTATTCGATGGATTTTTTTATCCAATTTGAATTTTAGGTTGAAAAAGCTTTTATCCACGCAAATTTTCAAAGTTGATTCCACTCTCAAGAATTAAGACTTCCACACAAAATTTCAAGCCCGCACACACTTGCGTGGGCTTGAAAGTTTGTCTAGAGTAGTTTCCAGAAAGATTGGATGAACTTTTTTACTCAAAGACAGACTCTTCCACCCAACTTACCGTTCACAGGAGCACAGGGAGACAGAGGTAGACCAGATAGACCGAGAGTGGGCGCCGCATTTCAGACGGCGGATTCTGAAACATATAGAGGTGGACTATCTGTAGTTGTGTGGTGTACGAAGTGTGGAAGTGTGTGGTTAAGCTAAGCCAGTCACACACACTCAAGCAGAAGTTTCAACCAATCACAGCGCACTATAGCCCGGGTTGCGATGGAGTCCACTTTGATTAAATCTAATAGCCAGCCTCTGTGGCATAACGGTTGTGCCCGTAGTCCAGAGATCCTCAGTTCGATTCCCGGTTGGAGCAGAGTTTTCGCACAGAAAATTTTGTTCCTGGCTGGCAGTGGGGCTGGCAAATCCGGCCCTACCCAGGCTGGATGAGGTAGCTGCTTCAATGTTAGCAGCGACCAGCAGCAGAATTATAGGCGAAAATAAGATTTTGGGATATTCAAAACATAGAAAGGTCCTATAATTCTACGCTACCCACAAAAATTGTTCCGAATTCTTTGATATTTTATCCGTGGATAGACATTTCTCCTTCATATACATTAGGGTGGAGCGATGTTTCTACTTTTTAATGGAATAGTGAAAAAAAGTTGTCTATTGGCGAGAAACTTCCAAATCTGTCATTAATTTTTTTCTAAAAAATCGGGAAGATGCGCCCCGAGCCCCGCCCACTTTTGCAAAATTGTCATTTATAGACACTTTTCCTATGAATTTTCTAATTTTTTTAGTAATACTTTTTGAAATGGAATAGTTGTAAATGTTTACTTAATAGAATGATCCATCATTATAAAAATAAAAAATAGTCAATTTTAAATGGTAAGTCCCGCCCCAAATTTGTCCAAATCCAACAAAATTTTCTAAAATCAGCAAAAAAGACACATATCTGCCGAATTTTCTAATTTTTCTGGGACATTTTTCCGGAACAGAATAGTATTTAAATACAAAAACATACTATCCTTGTTTACTTGGATTAAAAAGTTTTATAAAATTTACACGTTAAGTACCGCCCCGAGCTGCACCAAGACCGCCTAATATTCTAGTAATAAATAGCTCTCTACTAAGAGGATGGGCTCATGTACTGTGGTACACTCAAGTATACTATCCTCTGTTTCTTATAATGACTCATCATAGAAATAGAATCCTTTACAAATATGATGATTCATCTCCATCAATGCCACAAAAAGGTCTTAAATATTAGAAACAAAGAAAACAAGATTTTGGTAGAAATCCGTGGGTTTTATGCCTACCACAACTCAGTCGACAGAAAGCAGGGAGTGTTATCTGATAAACGATTTGTACAATTTTTTTTCTCTCTTTATTAATATCAGTGTATTAAGATTCGAAAATGTTATCACGTTTAACAAGAAACAGTTCGTAGTACATTGACATTGACTACATTCATATTAAAGGTGTATGGTCCAATGTGGTTTTCAATTAAAAATAGATCATCTTGTTTCGATGGACCCAAACATTCAACGAAGAAAGTATCTTGATGAAAGTGTAAAGAAAATAGTAGATCCTGTTGTTCAGAGAAACACCTTCTACGCGCATCCTGAAAACTTGCTGTTGATTATGCTGGCAGATAACAGCAAAGTTCAAAGGGAAATTGCATACAGAATAATTAAAAAATCACGTGAAGAAAACAGGTTCCCTGATGTTAGAAAAGTCACTGTAGCAACATCCTACAGCAGTTTAATATAGTGGCACGAAGTTCCTGTGACTGAGCCCCCTTATAAGAGACATCAGTATCGAAGATCTGGCCAACATTGTTGAAAACAACAACATCAAAAACTTTATTCCAGATGTGCCCTGCCACACACAGTGCGTCGCAAGGTACATCAAACTTGTGACAAATGCATCAAGCACTGTGATTGGTTATGAAGCCAGAGATGGTTTGATAAGGAATCAAATTGGATCCAGAAGAATGATTCCAGTGTATCGTACAAAACAGGACTTTGCCTGAATAATAAATAAAATTAGCAAATTTTGAGTTAGAAATGTCCGAATCGGTTTTGAAAAATTGAAGTTTTTTTTAAAAAAAAGAAAGGTACTTTCCAATGTCAATACGTAATTTGTAATCTTTCAAATTTACTTTGTATAACTTTATACCTCCTACCTACCTTTATTAACTATTTATGTTTCATTTTAATTATACATAATATGAAGAAAATGTTCCGTTCATCAATATATTGTTCTTATTCATTGTAATAACTTGGGTGTTTTACCCATGTAGCATATAAAAATATACTAATGAATTTACCAACTTGGGGCGACACTAAGAATGTGATATATGAGTCAATTTTTGTTACAAGTGTACGAAAAGAGTATAAAGTAGTACTTCAGTAATATTGTGTCCTGTAAAAGTACCCTGGAAAAATGAAAAAAAATCTGTGTGTACCACAGTACATGAGCCCATCCTCTTAGTAGAGAGCCTAGAGATACCTATTTATTACTAGAATATTAGGCGGCCTTGGTGCAGCTCGGGGCGGTACTTAACGTGTAAATTTTATAAAACTTTTTAATCTAAGTAAACGAGGATAGTATGTTTTTGTATTTAAATACTATTCTGTTCCGGAAAAATGTCCCAGAAAAATTAGAAAATTCGGCAGATATGTGTCTTTTTTGCTGATTTTAGAAAATTTTGTTGGATTTGGACAAATTTGGGGCGGGACTTACCATTTAAAATTGACTATTTTTTATTTTTATAATGATGGATCATTCTATTAAGTAAACACTTACAACTATTCCATTTCAAAAAGTATTACTAAAAAAATTAGAAAATTCACAGGAAAAGTGTCTATAAATGACAATTTTCCAAAAGTGGGCGGGGCTCGGGGCGCATCTTCCCGATTTTTTAGAAAAAAATTAATGACAGATTTGGAAGTTTCTCGCCAATAGACAACTTTTTTTCACTATTCCATTAAAAAATAAAAATAAAAGTGCGATTTCGCTCCACCCTAATATACATATTATACATACATCTTTAGTTTCAATTAAATCTCTCTTTTTCTCTCTCATTCATGTATTATTTCTCCTACTTTCTCTCTCTCTCTCTCTCTCTCTCTCTCTCTCTCTTTCTTTCTCTCTCTCCCTCTTTCTCTCTCTCTCCTATCATCTTGATCCAACTCCTCTCTCCCTAACTCGTTATCATGTCTCTCTTCATTATTTCCCTCTCACCTCTATCCTTCTCTCTCTCTCTCACTCTCTCTCTTTCTCTCCCTCTCTCTCTCTCTCTCTCTCTCTTACGTCTTTTATTTATTTACACTTTGTTTTTTTTTATATACAAAACAATCAACAATAAATTATTAACAGAGATCAGAAAAATTAATAATGATTACATAATAAAAAAAATATATTTAAATTTACAATTGTCTTGTAATCCGGGCGAAGTTAATGCCTTAGGCATTCTCTGCCACTTGTCTTTCATATTATATCTCTTTCTTTCTTCCTCTATTTTTGCCGAAGGTTTTAGCATGACTATAATGAAGTATTTGAAAAGAGTTCCTCTGGGTACTGTTGATGTTGAAGTATTTTTATCTTTTACCTTCAAGAAGAGCTTTTTAGAGCAAAATTTTCTGCCATCTAACTTATTTCGCTATTACGTTGGCTTGCCGCCAGGTATTGCTATAGTTTTTACTTCCGAGAAATTTCTTATATTAGAAATCGGAAGTATTTGTGTTTGTTTTTGTTAAAAAATAAATAAATTTTTGCTCCGTTTTTTTTTACTTTCCTTATCCTATAATAAGGAAAGTATTGTATTCGTCGAAAATTTGACCTACCCAGTTTTTCACATTTCTGGACGAATCATAGCCTCAGGATACCAGAAAAGTTGTTTTCAGCCATTGGTCCGTGCGTCTGTCTGTCTGTGTGTGTGTGTGTGTGTGTGTGTGTGTGTAAACAGGATATCTCAAGAACGGTAAGAGCTAGAGACTTGAAATTTGGTATGCAAATTAGTTTTATACACCAGACGAACCACGAAACTTTTGGTTGAAATCGGACGCAAGATGCGGCCGCAGGGCCGCAAATATTGGCCGCAACCACCGCTTCTTTGAATTGGTTAAAGATACAAAAAAAGTTAGAGAACAACATTTTCTCGGATTAAAAAAATAATAGGGGCCTATTCTTATCATTTTTTTGATATCTTGAACTTTTTGGAACCCGGCCCCAATTATACCGGTATTTTGGGGGGACCCGCTTGGACTAACTTTTTTATTATTTACCCTAGATGGGGGTTGCGACATATCAAATCCAATGATTTTAAGGTGCTGATTACGAATTTGGCACTGATTTTTAAGTATCCGTAACCGTTGAGTCACCAGTGGCGGAATTCGACTTCTTTTTGGGGGATAAGGAAAGTCGTGTGATGTTTACACCAGATTTTTTTCTTATCTTTCGTTTCGCTCACTTTCCGACCTCAGTAGCTTGATCGATAAGGCGACGGACTTGTAACCTGGAGGTCGGTGATTCAAGTCCCGGTTTCAGCGTAGATTTAGTAAAGTGAGTTTGAGTAATTGTGATATCACGAAAGTGATTAACACAAATAATATACATATGATAACTTCGTTTCGTTCACTTTTTTGTAACTCGTTATCAGAGAACTATCTTATCTTATCTTGTTTGTTATCTCTCCATTCTCCTATATTTTCCGACCGACCATAGTAGCACGAAGTCACATTGCTGGGTTGCTTATTTCGGTGATCCTACATCCTACGAGAACCCTACATTCTCTTCAATCTCAATATTCATGTACCTAAATCTAGATTACGTCCTAACCCCTCCACGTTTTTTAGTCTTCCATTCTCAAGAATCTCAAGGAATTATCATTATTTAAAATCTTCAATAATTAACCATCTCGTGCACCATTATAATAAATTAGATTCTAAAACTGCCATAATTATTTTTATAATGTTAGAAATAATGTACCGAATTTTAAGTTTAGTAAAAACATTTCAGTTATTGCTGTGTTTTGAACCATTTAAGGTCAAAACACAGTGTTGAAATTAATTAAAAAAAAGTATTCTTTTGGCCTGACATAGTTGACTTGTCTGTATCTTTTTAAAATTTTCAGACATATATAAGCATATAAATATACAGAAACGAACACAGTCATACCGATTTCTAATATTATTAGAAATTTATCGGAAGTAAAAAGATAGTGAAATGTATATGCCATAGAGTGTCAATGACAGAATAATGAAAATAACAATAATAATCTATTAAAAAACGATAATGAAATTCATAGGCCATAAAGTATCAATGATAGAATAATGCCAATAATAATAATCCTCCGCTGTAGTCTTGAAACTTTATCGCATTTCTTGTTCCATAGTTTCAGCTAATAGAAACTTTGCCGGCAAAACAGTTTTAATATTCATAAACTTGAGAAAATTCAGAAACTTAATTTGCGCCACTCTCCTCTCCTTGTGGATGAAAAATATTTGCATTAATGATAATAATTAATAATACAATTTAAATAAAAAAAAGGATAAAGAGCTAGTAGTTTACTGTGTTATAAAAAGACACTTTTTAGTGGGTAGCATTCACATGGTTAATTTTTTTTTAGTTTCCATGTTTCACAAATAAATATCTTCAACCAATAATGAGGGTATACCCACCTTCAAAAGATAAAAAATCTTGTGCTGAAGCTGGGGAAAATTGCTTATGCATCATAATTATATCTCCAACCATCATATTCTATTATCAATGTCACCACTGGTTGGTGCCCAATCTACAACTACTCTAACTGTCGGTAGGTAGGCCCCAACATCCAAAGAACAGAGCCGAAAAAAATCCGACCCCGCCGAGATTTGAACCCAGGTCACCTGGAGTGCAAGCCGCGCATGCTACCGCTAGGAAACAAAACATTATGTGTGAAAAGTCTGTTCCAACCGGGAGTTGAACTCAGGATCTCTGAACTACGGACAGTAGTCACAACCGTTACGTCACGGAGGCTGGCGTATCCTATGCCTCTTAATAATTATTTTCTTCTTCTTAGCTGTTGTCGTCTTCTTTCTCTTTTTAATGATTAAAAAAAAGATAAATTTTTTATGATTTATTTCTAAAATACTCTTTTCAAGTTCTTCACCTCTCACATGTGAGTCACCCTGTATGTAGTCTGTACCCTTCAAGTGTACCAATATACCTCTCACACGTGAGTCACCCTGTAGAATCTGTACCCTTCAAGTGTACCAATTATTAATGAAGTACCCTTTCTGTTGCGTCTTATCCAATTTTACCCTAGGTGCTTCAGTATCTTGGCCCTGTTTATAAATTCCACGTCATGTTGACCTAGATAATTTTGAGATCCTAATTATTATTGGGATCTCAAAATTATTCTTCGTCCCTTATTCCGCCTTTTCCTCTTCCTTTTCTTCTTTTATTCCACTTTTATCTTCTCCTCCTTCTAATCTTCTCCCTCTTTTTCTCCTCCTCCTTCTCGTTTTCTCCAGCTCCTCCTCTGAACCTCCTTCTCCTTCCTTCTCCCCCTACTTCTTCTCCTCTTTCTCTTTCTCTACCTCCTCTCCTCCGCCTCTTTAACCTTTTCTTCTTCCAGCACTTTCTAATCCCACTCCTCTTCTTCCTTCTTTTCTACCTCTTCAACCTTTTCCTTCTTCTCCTTGTGATACTCTCTCTCCTTCTCCTTCTCTACACGAACGAAGGGGTAGGGGGAGAGCCCCCTCCTATTTCTCCTCCTTCTCTACACGAACAAAGGGGTAGGGGGAGAGCCCCCTCCTATTTCTCCTCCTTCTCTACACGAACAAAGGGGTAGGGGGAGAGCCCCCTCCTATTTCTCCTCCTTCTCTACACGAACAAAGGGGTAGGGGGAGAGCCCCCTCCTATTTCTCCTCCTTCTCTACACGAACAAAGGGGTAGGGGGAGAGCCCCCTCCTATTTCTCCTCCTTCTCTACACGAACAAAGGGGTAGGGGGAGAGCCCCCTCCTATTTCTCCTCCTTCTCTACACGAACAAAGGGGTAGGGGGAGAGCCCCCTCCTATTTCTCCTCCTTCTCTACACGAACAAAGGGGTAGGGGGAGAGCCCCCTCCTATTTCTCCTCCTTCTCTACACGAACAAAGGGGTAGGGGGAGAGCCCCCTCCTATTTCTCCTCCTTCTCTACACGAACAAAGGGGTAGGGGGAGAGCCCCCTCCTATTTCTCCTCCTTCTCTACACGAACAAAGGGGTAGGGGGAGAGCCCCCTCCTATTTCTCCTCCTTCTCTACACGAACAAAGGGGTAGGGGGAGAGCCCCCTCCTATTTCTCCTCCTTCTCTACACGAACAAAGGGGTAGGGGGAGAGCCCCCTCCTCTTTCTCCCCCTTCTTCAATTGATTTAAAAACATCTTCTCCCTCTCACTGAATGACATTTCTCACATGTTCTTCTCTCTCTCTCTCTTTCTCCCTCTCTCTCTCTCTCTCTCTCTCTCTCTCTCTCTCTCTCTCTCTCTCTCTTCCAAGCTGTTCCACGCTCGCATTAATAATGTCAAATCGGAGAGAAAATTGTACAATGAAGTAACGTTCATAGTTTTATTTTGGCTATTATTTATTTTTTACGATTTGATCTGAAAACGTACGTGAAAGGAGAAAATATCACACACTACATAAAAATGATATGGGTAATAACAATAAAAAATCGTTCGAACTGTTTCCAAGTTACATAACAAAATAATAAAAAAAGTTAAAACTAGGAAGTGATTGGATTGAAAGTTTCAAAAGTTTCAGAGGAAGCAAGTCTAGTATCGGCCCACTAGCACCAACTAGGTAGATACATAATATGTAGGTGGTCATTGGAATGATAGTTTCAAAAGTATTCACCAGTAGAACTAAGATGAAGAATAATCTAGTAGTCAAGTGGTTAACGCGCTAGTCTGGTAATCCCAGACACGTTATGAATTTTTTCTCATTATTTTGAGTTTGTGGCAGTAAAACTCTAAGGTTTAGGTAGAAAATGCTTTGAGCATTAACCTCGCCTGGTGGTTACCTTCCACTGAAGTGTTATTATTATTTTAATTAAAATAATCCACGTCCTTCAAACAACAAGTTTCGTTCATCAAAAAACATGATCCGTTTCTAATTTTCAAACAAAAGGAATATTATATTATTCGAAACTGAAGTACGATAGGTACGTACGTACTTATTATGAACAATTTTACGAAATACTACATTTTCCTTCTAATTAAGCTGAAATTTGATATCATCTATGTACATTTGTACAGTACAATATACTCATCAATGAACCATGTACTCATCTATTTATAATAATAATACTCTATAGTGGAAGGAAACCACCAGGCGAGGTTAATGCTCAAAGCATTTTCTACCACCTAACCCTCAGAGTATTATTATGTGTGTGGTTACAAACTCAAATTAATAAGGAAAAATTCTTGCACTGGGTGGGATTCGAACCAACGGATCTCTACGCTACCTGGATTACCAGACTAGCGCGTTAACCACTTGATTACCAGTTCTCATCTATGTACTAACTCACTCGGCCACTGTGACTACTCTTCTATTCTGGGATGACTAATTGGACTTAAAAAGTGTTTTTTTTTTCTTTCTTTCTTTTTTGTTCTTTTTTTCGAAGCAGGGTAACGACTTCAGGTCCCGTCCCCCGACTGTTATTCAGTACAGTTCTCACACTTCTCACCCATGTGAGTGTGTAATAATGGGGATCTCACCCATTCGGTAGCTGGGGAGATGCTAAAGCCCCTGGATTTGGTTTGACGCTTTTATTTCAAAACTCTCGGATCAAACTCACGATGAAAAATACAGTAAAAGTTTGAGTAAAGTTATTATTATTGAATACTAGGTGTACTAGAAAGAACGGTAAAACAATCGTCATGGACCTCTCAAAAATTTTCAAGCGTTGGGAGAAAATAAACATAAGATAGTGAATAAATGAATACATAAAATAAATGTGTTTCCTTGTGTTATTATATTAAAAATTTTAGTGGGTAGCGCAGAATTTTCCATATCTTTTAATATCCTTATATCTTTTTTTTAAGAATAAGATTTAAAAAAATCCCCTTCTAATTTCAAGAACTTGTGTTCGTTTGAGAAAAAAAAATATCCTGACCTTTTTTGTGCCTAATAACATTGGCTCTGATTAGATGAAAACGAAATTTAAATTTAATCAACAAAGTTATATAACCAATTAAATTTAAGCTCTTCCTTCTGTGACCGCCCCTTAAATTGTAATGGGTATGTTTTTTACGTCAAAAGAAAGCTGACATTGAGAGTGATTGTTTTATCCTGTTCCAGTAACTCGAACAGATGAGGCGCAACATAATTTTTCGGGGGACTTATTACTCCGTAAGAAAGCATTTTGCACCTTTTGTTTTAGAGTTAACCCCCCCCCCCCCCCCTAATATAGGTAGACCATAATAATATATGAGGTTAACGGATTTACTTACTTTTTTTTAATTTTTAATCACTCTGTATAGATATAATATTCTATCAACAGAACTTATATTTTTTTAAGGAATAATAATAATAATTCTGACCTCATGAGCTTGAGCGATAAGGCAGCGGACTTGTAACCTGGAGGTCGGTGGTTCAAGTCCAGGTTTCATCGTAGATTTTGTAAAGTGAGTTTGAATAGTTGTGACATCATACGAAAGTGATTAACACAAATATGATAACTTTTATACTTTAATAAAAATTCCATGTCCGTGAGAATAATAATTCGGTGGTGAGAGGATTATATGGACGCCCAGATTCAATGTCTAGTCTCCTTTCATGGTCATTTTTTTAGGAATGAAAAAAGAGGACCACACTTTATAAAAAGTGAGTGAAGAGAGATGAGAAAGAGAGAGAGAAAATTGAGATACATCTTTTCATTGGAAATTGAGCGAAAGACAGAGAGAGAGAGAAAAAACAATACTCGTTATGGTGTTTCAGAGAGATAGTGAGAGAGTGAGTGAAAGACAGAGAGAGAAATAATATTGGTAATTGTGTGTAAAAGAGAGAGAGGGAGAGAGAGAGAGAGAGAGAGAGAGAGAGAGAGAGAGAGAGAGAGAAGAGAAGAGAAGAGAAGTGAAGAGAAGAGAAGAGAAGAGAAGAGAAGAGAAGAGAAGAGAAGAAGAGAAAAGAAGAGAAGAGAAGAGAAGAGAAGAGGGAGAAAAATATATATGAACAATTGCGGAAGAGATCGAAAAACAGGGGAGGAGAATATGGGGAGGGGAGGGGGGGGGTGGTAGAAAAGGAGAGGGTTTGGAAAAGTTTAAATTGATACGACTCGGTTATTATTTCCCAGGGGGTGGAGAGGAGCGGTGGGGGGGGGGGGTGGGGGAGGATAGGAAGGAGTGCTAAGGGGGAGGAAGGGGGGTTCAAAAATATGTACACATAATATGTAGGTTTAAATATATTTTACAGCCTCCCGTATTTTTCTTTAGTCATCAGCATTCTATACACAATAAATATTTATGTGTTTATTGTGTATAGAATGCTGTTGGTAATAACACTCTCTAAATCAGTTTGAACTTTCTGATAATAATATGTAATACCCTTTAGTAGGAGATTATCAGGCGATTTTGATGATCAAAGCATTTTCTACCACCCAACCCTCAGAGTCTTATTATTATGTGGTCACAATCTCAAATTATTGAGGAAAAATTCATGAATTTTTGCTATCTGGATTACCAGACTAGCGCCTTAACCACTGGACTACCAACTTTTTAGATAGAATAGAAAAATGTTCTACAATATATTATATTTAGATTATTAAGTTTAGTATCAATTTTACACAATTTTTTATGGTTTTCGAGATTTTTCAGCTCTATTAACCCTTTGGGCTCCGTTTGATTTAATTTCTTAGGTGCGTCGCGTGGCCTCTCGCACACTCGGATACTTGAAAATCCGTTCTGGTGGGCTGCTAACTTAATGCATCTTACTCATACGATGATTGGAATAATAATATAGAGATATAGACATACTCAGTAGTCACCGTGGCCAAGTGAGTTAGCGCACTAGGCATTGTACGCATGGTGACCTGGGTTCGATTCCCAGCGGAGCAGGATTTTTTCTGTATTTGGATGTTCGGGGTCCACTCATACCTCGAGAAGAAAAATGAGTAGCTGCTTTAATGTGAGCAGCGACCAGTGGCGGAATTATAGCCAAAAATAAGATATTAAGATATAAAGAGCGCACGAATAGCTCAGTGGTTAAGCACTCGCTTGCCATGCGGAAGGTCCCGGGTTCAAACCCCCTTGTCCACAGAAATTTGAATTCATAATTTGGATACAGTTTTTTGTAAGGGTTACCTTCCGGTGCGCTCGTGTTGACCCAGCACCTAAATGGGAAGTATTGTGTCACTTCTCGCCCATCAGAGGCGTCTCCAATAGCTCCTGTTTCATGGCTACGAAATAAAAAAGCCTGTGAAACACTCATCTTTATATATATATAAATGTTTTCTGCGCTACCAACTAAAATTGTGATGTAATAACCCAAAGAAACTTTTAAAAACTTTTATTCATGTTTATTTATTTATAGACATTGTCGGAAATAATATGGACCCGGCTACAGCAGGGGGTTTCTCATTTTCTTCGTCGCTTTCTAAATATCTCGGAAAATGCCCTAACCTATATACACCTACTTCCAGAAAGCACTTTCATGATCTCGATTTCAGCCGTCAGGCAACGATTTTTTTTGCTTGGTTATTATGAGATTGCTTTCTGGAATCAGAATCAAGCGACGCAATTTTCTTTGAATCCCTTTCGATTTTTTGTGTCATTATGTTCTTTTTTCCAGGAAGATTTTTCTATTAGTGTTTCGATAGAAAGAAAATGAAGAAGTAGGTATGTTCTTCTACTTACTAATCGATGGTTAGAACTTGTTAGGAGAAAGAGTGAGAGATAGTGGGGGGAAAAAAGAGAGAGAGGTAAGAAAAAGAGAGAGGAGGGAGAGAGAGAGAGAAAAACGGGGGAGAGATAGTGAAAGAGAGAGGGAGAAGAGAGAGAGAGAGAAAAAAAAGAGAGGGGGAAGAGAGAGAAAAGGGAGGAGAGAGAGAGAGCAAAAGAGAGAGGGGTAAGAGAGAAAGAGTGAGAGAGAGTGGAAAAGAGAAGGGGACAGGGAAATAGAGAGGGAGGGAAAGAGAGAGAGAGAGGAAAAGAAAAAGAGGAACAGAGAGTTACATGTCTTTAATACCTAGGAATCTAAGCCAGTATTATTAGTTAGTAAGTACTTTTCTTGGAAAGAGAGAGGTAGACGGAGAGAGAGGAGGGAAATGATTTATGTCTCTTTTTATTTCTTCTTATGAGGTATAGATATAATTATATAGATATCTCTCTCTCTTTCTCTTCCGTTCGATATCTCTCTCTCCCTCTCTTTCTCTCTCTCTCTCATTCTTTCTCTTTCTTACCTCCAAATTTATGGTTTTACCAACACTCGTAAACTATTTAGAAAATAATAATGCATATTTTCTCTGTTTTCCGTCCCTCTTTCTATGTCTTATTCTCTCTCTCTCTCTCTCTCTCTCTCTCTCTCTCTCTCTCTCTATCTATCTATCTATTTCTCTCTCTCTCATTCGTTCTCTTTCTTACATCCAAATTTACGGTTTTACCAACATTCGTAAACTATTTAGAAAATAATAATGCATATTTTCTCTGTTTTCCGTCCCTCTTTCTATGTCTTATTTTCCTCTCTCTCTCTCTCTCTCTCTCTATCTATTTCTCACTTTCTCTCTCTCTCTTTCTCTCATTCTTTCTCTTTCTTACCTCAAAATTTATGGATTTACCGACACTCGTAAACTATTTAAAAAATGATAATGCATATTTTCTCTGTTTTCCGTTCGTCTTTCTATGTCTTATTCTCACTCTCTTTCTCTCTCTCTCTCTCTCTCTCTTTTTTTTCTCCTGATCTTTTCCTCCGCTCCCCTTCTCAATATATTTGCCATCTTTTTTATTTCTAAATTATCTTCACCACCTTTTATGTTCCAGCATTTTGAAAATAATGCAATGACAATGACTGTGGGTGAAGTGAAAGAGAGAGAGAGAGAGAGAGAGAGAGAGAGAGAGAAAAGGAGACAAAGGGACAATGATATAAAGAGGAACTGAGTGAAAAAAAGCGAGAACAAAAAGAAAGAGAGAGAATAGAGAAAAAGATAAAGATAGAAAGAGAGAGAAAGATAAGGTTAGAAAAAAAGATATGTAAGGAAAAAGAGAGAAAATGATAATTTAGAAGTAAAAAGATGGAAGTGGGTAGAGGAGGAAGAAATGCAAATGCGAAAAGGTAACAAAATGGGTCAGTATAAATATGTTCATATGTATCTATTTGTAAAATCATTACAAAACATATGTAGGATTATATCTACCGGATACACCATTTATTATTATTTATGAACCATTTAAATTTTCAATATTTTCTATACAGTTGGTATGAAAAAACCTGGATATTATTGAACCCAACGGAGAGAGTAAAAATTATATTATACGAGTAAAGAGTCGATTATTTTTGGGAGAAACAACCCAAGCGATATCGTTGTAGTGCGACTGAAAAACGAGGCTTACAAAGTATTCCCTAAATCAAGAACTTTAAGAACTCTACAAGGGTTGGGTGGAAGAGATTGTCATAGGCAATAACCCTGCCCTTGAGATAGGACATAATATGATATGTTTATATATTTTTCTATCCTTTTTCTTTTGATTGAGAAAAAGATAAACACTTATCTTCACTCGACAGAAATTTTTCCTTTTTATTGGATATATTGTTTCCATTCATTCATTGTTATAATAATT
Organism: Bactericera cockerelli; assembly: GCA_024516035.1. Classification (NCBI taxonomy): domain Eukaryota; kingdom Metazoa; phylum Arthropoda; class Insecta; order Hemiptera; family Triozidae; genus Bactericera; species Bactericera cockerelli. The sequence continues at coordinate 25,946,082 of CM044962.1, forward strand.
ATTTGTACTGTACATATATTATGCTTTCTTATCTAATAAAGTGTTTAATAATAATTATAACGATGCTATTCGACAACAAATCAAGACTATCCCCGAACAAGTGTTGGTCAACGTGATGCATGACTTAAGAAAACGTGTGAATCCATGCTCTATTATTATTACCTATATTATGCTTTATTAGGTAAGACAAAAATATTATACGGTGAAGTACAATGAAATTATAAAGAAAAAATTAAATTGATTGAACAAAGAAACAAGAACATAAATATCATAAATAAACATGGGCTATGCCCGTTAATTTGTCACAATCAAAGAAAAGAAAAGAGCTAATGTCCTAAAGGGCGGAGTTATTGCCTGTGGCAATCTCTTCCACACCCAACCCTTTGCATTCTGCTTTAAAACTAACAGGAACCTGATTGGAAAACGTGAATAATTGTTGAATATTAAATAACTAAGAACAAGCCTTTTTGTGTAGATATTATGATCGTGAAGTTTAAAGCGACGTAAAAAAAACCTTTGTTTACATACATCAAAATGAAAACTGTCCACCAATTTGATTGTTTCCAATTTACTTATTTGCTTTACATAAATTAATCCTCCGTGGCGTAACGCTTTTTTTAAGCTTTATTAGGAGGACAAAGTAGTACAGCGATCCCGAGTTCGATACCCGGTTGGGGCAGACTTTTCGAAGAAAATTCTGTTCCCTCTAAACACGTGAGGCTGGCATTTCCGGCCCTACCCAGGCTGGGTGAGGTTAATGTGTACGATTTGCAGCGAATGGAAGGTAACACCCCCGTCCTAATCAGGACGTTGAATTGAAACTTAATAGAATCGTCGGTGTTAGGAAGGGCATCCCGCCGTAAAACATACATATGCCACAACCAACCAACCTCAACCATGAGGTTGAACAATGCCGACCCCAAGTAGGATTGGCAAAACGCAAAGTGAAAGAAGAAGAAGATAAGCTTTACATAATTACATAACTTCTTTTATACCTACCGACTGTACCTAGTATTCCATAACAAAATAATATTAACAATAAATAATTGAACCTACAGACCGACCTGATTATATTTTGTCGAATCTGCGGCGGACTTGTAATCTGGAGGTCTGTGGTTCAAGTTCCAAATTTAGAAAATATTTAGTAAAGCCAGTTTGGGAAGACCATGGCTTTTATATCTACTGTAACATCACGAAAACGATCAATAAATATGATAACTCTTTATAAATTTAAACAATGGCGAATCTTTAGTGCCTGTATATCATTAATTCTATAGTCAGCCTCTATGGTGTAACGGTTGTGAACACTACCCGTTGTTCAAAGATCTTGTCTTTGCCTTACACTTAAATAAATTAATAATAAATAAATGTGTTTTTTTTTAATAATAAATAAATGTGTTTAAATGTGTTATTATATCACAATTTTTAGTTTGTAGCGCAGAATTATAGGACTTTTGAAAATCTTTTAATATCCTTAAAACTTATTTTTGCCTATACGTCCGCCAATGGTCGCTGCTCACATAACTGTAGCTACTCATTTTTCCTCAGGAGGTATATGAGTGAACCCCAAATACCCTAGAATTGGGTTGGATCCTGCTCCGCTGGGGATCCAACCCAATTCACCGTGCGTACAATGCCTAGCGCTCCAACTCACTCGGCCACGGTGTCTTCTGTTTGACTTTCACTAGGAGCAAACTTTTCACGGAGAAATTTATATGTTCCCTCTGAACAGAATTTTGGTTTTTTTTTTTTTTAAATTAAAAATATAAATAAAGTACCTTGATAAAAACTACTTTTTTTAAATTTAGGGCGATATTAATAGACGTGTTTGTATATGATAGGGAAAAAAGACGCTTAGCGATGACTTGAGATATATGTAGAATTTGTCTAGTAATTTCGCCCTTAACATTGAAGATAGTCTCACCATCCGCCTCTGCTAAGGCGACTTATCTCCTCCCAGTGTGTGGCGAGGAGATGATTTGCATCAAAAACAAATTACTCATTCTCTCTACCTCCCTCTCTCTCTCTCTCTCTCTCTTTCTCACTACCTCTCTCTCTCTCTCTATCTCACTCACTTTCTCTCTCTCTCTCTCTCTCTCTCTTTCTCACTACCTCTCTGTCTCACTCACTTTCTCGCTCTCTCTCTCTCTCTCTCTCCCTCTCTCTCTCTCTTTTTCTCTCTCTTTCTCTGCTTTTCTCCCTCACTATCTCTCACTTTTTCACTACCTCCCTTTGTCTTTCTCACTACCTCTCTCTCTTTCTCTACCTCTCTTTCTTTCTCTTTCTCACTCCTTCTATCCCTTTCTCTCTCCTTCTATCTCTCTCTCTTATATTCTCTCTACATTCCATGTCTCTACTACAAATACTACTTCCTCTACTGATATTCTCTTCTGCTTTCTTAAAAAAATAGCATTATAGATTCAATGTGGGGAAAAATTGTACATATACTGTACATTGTACAAGTACATACACATATACATATTTACATATAATCAGTTTACAAAAAAAGTTGATAACATTATCTATAATCTGGTCGCTTATCCGACATACATATATTATTGAATTACCCCCCCCCCTGATCAGGAATTCACAAAGGGACCAAGGAGAGAGGAGGGGGGAAAAATCCCAGAAAAAAAACACAGGGATATTATTCTCCTTGCTACATTTTTTATTCCCAAAACAAAAAAGGCAAATATGGTAGAAAGGGGGCGCTTGGGACAAGGAGAAAATATGGGATTGGACACAGGATTTTTTTTTTTTTTTTTTTTTTAAAGATGGGTGTTTCACAGCCGTTTTTATTTCGTAGCCATGAAACAGGAGCTACTGTAGACGCTTGTGGTCTGTGTTGTCGCCTGCCCATCCCGTAGTATGCCTCCCCTCTGATGGGCGAGAAGTGACACAATACTTCCCAATTAGGTGCTGGGTCAACACGAGCGCACCGGAAGGTATCCCTTACAAACAATTGTAATCAAATTAAGAATACAAATTTTTGTCGGCGCGGGGGTTCGAACCCGGGACCTTCCGCATGGCAAGCGAGTGCTTAGCTATAAATAAGTTTTTTTCAGCTATAGGTAAGTACAATACAGTACAATACTCTGTTTAGCCTGCAAGAATGAGACTAAAGAGTCCCTTTACTAAACAAAGTCTCATTTATTTGTGATAGATATAGTATACCGGCGGTTCCCGTGTGGTTAGGGTCGCGGGGGTGCGAGTCTTGTGCTCTAGACCGCTCTACCATGATGACTGATTTGAGTTATTAGCAAAAATATTTACCTAACTACCTATGTAAACCGACCTCAGTAGCTCGATCGTTAAGGTGGCGGACTTGTAACCTGGAGGTCGGTGGTTCAAGTACCGGTTTCAGCGTAGATTTAGTAAAGCGGGTTTGAGTAGTTATTGTGATATCACGAACGTGATTAACACAAATATAAGAACTAGTAAGTTAGAGACAAAAGAGAGAGAGAGAGAGAGAGATAATTATATAGATAAAGAGAGGTAGATAGATAAAGAGAGGTAGATAGAGAAGGAACAAGAAAGAGAGAGATAAAAAAGGGAAGAGAGACGAGACATATTTTTTTTATATAATTATTATTCATGTATTTTTATGTACAAAATTATATCTATTTATTTATATTATTTTCTAGAGAGAAAAAAAAATGGACAATATTGCTTTTTTGGAAAGCTGGGTGAACGTGTTTTGAATAATTTGATGAGGACGAAGAGAGGTAAGGAGGGGGGGGGGGGGGTTAAAGGGTGGAGGAGGAGTGGGGGGGGTTGAATAAGTGGCCAGATAGATATGGAGACGGTCAAGATGATAGGAGGGATGGCTGGACAAGTGAAGTTGGGGGGAGGGGGAAGATAGATATGAGGGGGGAGATAGATATGGGCATGGTTTTTGAGATACGAGGGGTGGGTGGAAAAGTGGAGGAGATAAATATTGGGGGTGGGGAGGCGTTTTAGGGAGGCGCCGTTGCCTGGTCCAAAACATACGTCGTGGCCAGGAACGTGACCTTCAGGCGGAGCTTTTTTTGGGGGGGAGGGGAGGAGGAAGCCGCCACATTGGGCTTTTCTGTTTTGGTTGGGGGAGGGGAGAAGAGATCTTTTTTATGGGGGAGTTGGGGTGGGTAGGGTTTTTTATTCGAGCGAGAGTAGGGTCTTTTATTGGGGGTAGGAATTGGTTTTTTTTTTTATTAGGGCGGGGGAAACGGGGGTGAATTTTTTTTTTTATGGGGGGGGGTGAGACGAGGATGGGTTAGGGGATTATTTGCACCTAGAGTTTATTGCCTCAAGAGAGAAGGGGGGGGTGTTTGAAGAGAGTTTGGAGAGTGGAATTTTTTTTAGGCCTATAGGTCGAACTGTCTGTCCCAGCAGCTTAGTGGTAAAAGCATCGAGAGATTCCAGAGGTCGTGGGTTCGAAACCCAGCCGGGACATGACAAGTTATCCTGCCATTTGGGATTTTTACAACTTAATAACCACTAGACTAGGGTCTAGGGTGCAGGGCTCAATGTGGCAGCGCACTTAAGATGGTGCTCTGTGATTGGTTGAAACTATGAGCGGGGGGCATGTCTGGCTTATCTTAACTTTATTCTTGTTTCATAATTTGGCCCAAAATAGTAAATTTGGCCCTAAGTACTGTTGTTTTTCTTGTTGATATTCAATTATTGGTAGTAGTAGTAGTAATAAGTAATAAATTGTATTTATTTTTTATAAAATTATTACAATGATATTCAAATATTCATATTATTTTGTGGCTACCTTATACAGGTGAGCTTTTACCCTTATACAGGTGAGCATTCTTATTGTTTCACATAATAAGGTACTTAGTTAGTTGTTCATTGACCCTTTTAAGTGATTTCAAACTAGGTCTAAAATTATACAAACATAATATCTTAGGGAAATAAAAACTTCGATCTTCAGCACACAACTTGTTGCATAAAATATATTTATTTACTTGTTTTTTTTATATTAAAATAGTATTTATATTAAAATCATCTTCTTCTCTTTTAATCACAAACTAAAAAATAGAATCGATAGAGAGAGAGAGAGAGAAAATTAGATATTCGTATAAGGAAAAAAATGTAACATGTAAAAAATTCATAATTTAAGTGTACCTAAATAAATATATTCATATTTCTTAAGTAGGGAGGGCTGTGTGAAGAGAAAGAGGGAGGGACGGAGAGAGAGAGAAGGAGAGAGAGAGAAAATGAAGAAAAGGAAGACAACATAATTACCCTCGAAGCTGTAAAATTTCCAAAATATTAATTTATTTAAACATCAAAAGATAGGAAAAATAGAGAGATAAATAAGAAAAAAAAAATCTGGTGTAAACATCACACGACTTTCCTTATCTCCCAAAAAGGAGTCGAATTCCGCCACTGGTGACTGAACGGTAACAGATAACTAAAAATCAATGCCAAATTCGTGATCAGCACTTCAAAATCATTTAATTTGATATGTCACAACCCCCATCTAGGATGAATAATAAAAAAGTTAGTCCAATCGGGTCCCCCTACAATACCGGTAAATTGGGGCCGGTTTCCAAAAAGTTAAAGATATCAAAAAAATGATCAGAGTGAACCCCTATTATTTTTTTAATCTGAGAAAATGTTGTTCTCTAACTTTTTTTGTATCTTTAACCTATTCAAAGAAGCGGTGCTTGCGGCCAATATTTGCGGCCCTGCGGCCGCAGAATGCGGCCGATTTCAACCAAAAGTTTCATGGTTCGTCTGGTGTATAAAATTAATTACCATACCAAATTTCAAGTCTCTAGCTCTTACCGTTCTTGAGATATCCTGTTCACACACAGACACACAGACACACAGACACACACACAGACACACACACACACACACAGACAGACGCACGGACCAATGGCTGAAAAACCACTTTTTTGGTATCCTGAGGCTATGATTCGTCCAGAAATGTGAAAAGCTGGGTAGGTCAAATTTTCGACGAATACAATACTTTCCTTATTATAGGATAAGGAAAGTAAAAAGAGAAATAAGAGGGAGAGAAAAAGAGAAAGAGAAGGAGATCAATTAAAAAAAGAGAGAAGAGAAGTAAAAGAGAGAAGTAGAGACCGAGAGAGAGAGATAGAAAATAAGAGATAGAGAGAGAGAAATAGAAAGTAAGAGAGAGATATATAGAGAGCAAGAGAGAGAGAGAGAAGAGAAAGAGAGAGAGGGAGAGAGAGAGAGGGAAGAGAAAGAACTAAAGAAGGAGATAGGGAAAAAGTACAAAGAAAGAGAAAGAGAAGAAGATAACTAAAAAATGAGAGAAGGGAAGTGAAAGAGAGAGGTAGAGACCGAGAGAGAGAGATAGAGAGCAAAAGAGAGAGATAACTGAGATAGAGAGAGAGGGAAGAGAAAGAGAGAGAAATAAAGAAGGAGATAGAGAGAAAATACAAAGAAAAAGAAAGGAAATATTGAAAACAAGCAAAGAGAAGAAATAATTTTCCTCGAAGCTTTATAAATTTCACAGATAAAACAAGAGACGCAGGAAGAGGGAAAGAGACAGTAAACTATAGAGAGGAAGAAACTGAAAAAGAAATATGTACCTCAACAATGAAGAGAGGGAAAGAAATAGAGGATGAAAGAGGTGAAGAAAGATTGAGAGGGATTAAGTTTACGGGGAAAACAAAACTTAGATAATGATTTGAAAAGACAGAATGAAATGTTAGATATAGATAGAAATAATTTGAAAAAGGAAAGAAAACTACATTTTAGGAGGAAGAAATAGAGAGAAAGAAAGAAAGAAAGAGAGAGAGAGAGAGAGAAAGAAACAGAGGAGAAAAGACGGAAGAAAATCCGAGAGGGATTATGTTTACGGAGAAAACAAAACTTAGATAATGATTTGAAAAGACAGAGTAAAATGTTACATATAGATGGAAATAATTTAAAAAGGGAAAAAAAACTACCTTTTAGGAGAAGGAGAGAGAGATAGAGAGAGAGAGAGAGAAAGAAAGAGAGAGAGAGAAAGAGAGAGAAAGAAATAGAGGAGGAAAGACATGAAGGGACAGTTTACCGAGAAAACAAAACTTAGATAATGATTTGAAAAGACAGAATAAAATGTTAGATATAATATGTAGAATTGTAGATCAGTGTGTAAACAGAAATGTAAGTAAACAGATGGAAAGAATTTAAAAAGGGAAAGAAAACTACCTTTTAGGAGAAGGAGAGAGAGAGAGAGAGAAATGGAGGAGTTAGGGCCAAATTATGAAACAGGATTAAATATCTAGAATGTGTTAAGGGAATAATAGGATTCCATTAAAACTCTTTTGAATGGGAATAATCTAATCTTTATTATAATCCGGCGAAAGAGTGATAAGAATAAGAATGACGAAGTACCTAGAGGTACAGAAGAGAGAAAAAGAAATAGTCTAAATTTAAAAAAAAATTCAAAAATTATCATATTTGTGTTAATCACCAACTACTCAAACTCGCTTAACTAAATCTACGCTGAAACCGGGACTTGAACCACCGACCTCCAGGTTACAAGTCCGCCAATTTATCGTCCAAGCTACTGAAGTCTGAGAAAAAGAAATAGAGAGAAGTAAGCAAGAGAAAGAGAGGTAAACAGAAGAGAGAGAGAGCTGAGGGAGCGAGAGAGTTAGAGAGTAAAATTAATAATAAGTTTGATAAAAAGCCCTCATTTCATTCCTTCTCATTTCATTCCCTTCTTTAGTGAAACATAATTTCTTATTTCCTCTCCTCCTCTCTCTCTCTCGCATTGATTTTCTAGGAATACTTTGATATAGATTAAGAGAAAATAAAGGGAGGAGAGAGAACTTTCAAAATAGATGGAGAAGGAAAGGAGTAGAGAAAAAAGGGAAGGGGGGAAGATGGGGAAGAGAGATAGAGAAAGAGAGAGGGGGGGAGAAAGAGAGAGAAAAGATAAAGAAAAAAAGAGAGGGAGAAGAAAAGAGGTAGATAAGAGGGAAGGGAAAGAGAAATGGGGTAGAGAGATGAAAAAAGAGAAAGGGAGAGAAAAAAGAAAGAAATAAAGAAAGAGAGAGAGAAAAAGAGAGAGAGAATAAGAAAGAGAAATGTCGAGAAAAAAGACAGGAAGAAGAAAAGAGCGAGAGATAAATAAAACAGAATAGAGAGAGAGAGAGAGGGAGGCAATTAAGACTTTCCTTGAGGGAAGCTATTTCCCTTATAAGGAAGATTTCATCATGATGGATCTATAGGAAGTGAGGAAACAATGAAACAGCAAAATATTTTGGGGTGAGGGGAAAAGAAGAGGAGAGGGGGGGGAAGAATGAGGAAACTATGAAGGATTAGGAAAACAGTTTGAGTATCGGGATGGGTGAGAGAGAGGGATGGGAAAAATGGTTTAGGGATATATTTTCAGTATTTTCAATTCCGAGCGGCTCTGGGCTATGAATAAGACCACGAAGTGTTATCTCTGTCGCAAAAGGCAACCTTCAAGAACATCCCTCAAAAGCTGTTGAAAAGCTTCAACACTAGGAGATCTATGTAAAACTTTCGGGATCTGCTGGGAAGCGGTTCAAATGGCTGCTCAAACAAAGCTTGAATACGCAAGAGTCCGGGCAAAAGCCGTGGAACCACTTTCCAGTAAACAAGCATCGGAAAGAAGCCTCGTTCAGAAGATACCACTTCAGAGCATAGACGTGAGAAGCTAACGCAGCAGAAGAGGCGAAAAAGCTCAACTACCTATACTTTCTTGTAGAGCGGAGAGTACAGACAATACAAAGTTGGCATTAAAAAGCTCAACTGTTTCTCAGAGCTTTGTAAACGCCCTGAAGTCTTTTAAAGCGGGAGTATTCCTAAAGAACTTCTCAAATGAATCCCGGCTACAGGCAGGTGAAAATGTTCATAACTCATTCGCCTAAAAGAGCAAAAGAAATGATCTGTCTGCGCTAAGAGGACTTACGCATCCTTTCCGATTTTGGTTTTATAACAGGCCACTGTAGCCTAAACCCTCAACTACCATTTAAAAAAGATGGACATTACTTAAGATCCAAAATACAGACTCTGTGAACGTGGAGCAGCCTCTCACGCTCGACTGAAACACTTCTCAAGGCTGATTCTAACACCTAAGGAAGTTACTGAAATCAAGCCTAAAAGAATCTTAAGCTACATTAATTGCTGATTTTAATATGAATAGTCTAAAAAAGAGAGCAAGCTGTATATTGTGACTCGAGCTTTGATGGATTAAATCATTCCAAGGTCATGGATAATTAATAAATAAAAAAATTAGTTATCTCCCATTTATTTACTCAAATAAAGATGATAATAATAACATTGTATTCCTACTTTTCTGTTTATACTGATTAAAATAGAAAGGTTAGTTGATGACATGGATAATCAGAACTATTACCTGCTGATGAGAGCAAATAAGCTCGCAACAGCTGTCCAAGTATGTTCTGATACTCATGTACATCTAATACAACTTCCCACTTTTCTGTTTATACTGATACTGATTCTAGCTCTTTGCTTTTCAAAATTATTCATTTCTATAGATCGTTTCTAAAGATTTTCTCTTTTACGTTTTGTTTTTGGCATCACTGCATACTTGCATAGATACCTAGCCATTATTACAATCTCGAGTTTAAATTCGCTAATGCAATAAAACGCTCAGATTTCGCTTGCAAACAAAAGTAGAGTGTTTTCATTTGTAAATAATGCACAACCAAAACCACAGTACCCCGCCTTGCACCATTTGCCCCGCTCTGTCCTATTCCGATCACTCGCTCTTTCCTGTTCCATTAACCCCGACTTTCCCTATCTCAAAATTTCAATTTAAAACAGTTGTACTACTGTAGCTCTTTGTTGTTCCCGTGTTCTACATATAATGGCGGATGGCGGTCGTCGTAAATATTTTAAAAGTTCACTAATTGTTTATTTTTTGGAGATTTGGAAACCAAACTTTGAATGGTGCTTCTAGTGTAAAGTACATTATTACATTATTACTGGGATGTGGTGGGTGTAATGTAGACGTACAATAGATTAAAAGAACGCAATAGTGGGTGAGGCAAACCTCCATCAAATGATTAAATTAGCAGGGTCGATACCGACCTCCGTGGCTCAGTGGTTAAGAGCATTGGTTACTGACCCGGAGGTTGTGGGTTCAAATCCCGGCCGGAGCGGAAAAATCTGACCGAAATTTTCCGTTTCCAGAATGCCATGGATGTAAAGGTAAAGTGCCCTAAAGTAATTCGAAATCGGTTCCGGGGCAAACTATTTATTTATTTACACTTTATTAACAGGACATATTTTATACAACACAAATAATTACAAATTAAAATACAATATAATATAAGAAGAAAAAAAAATAAAGAAAAAAAAATAAATATATACATAATATATGTCCCAACTAAAGGGCGGGGTTATTGCCTTAGGCAATCTCTTCCACCCAACTAACTTTCAAAAACAAAAAAAAAACAGGGTCGATGGCACAGAAACATACACACGAACAAACACACACAATATACACACACAATTGGACGCGCGCAACCACACACATTGGGTGATTAGATCACATTAGATTGTTAAATGACCCCGCCCTTTAGCTAGGACAGACCTCAGTAGCTTGATCAATAAGACCGCCGTGACCTGGAGGTCGGTGGTTCAAGTCCCGATTACAGCGTAGATTTAGTGAATCGAATCGGAGCCGACAAAAAATTGTATTCAAAATTTGGTTACAGTTGTTTGTAAGGGATACCTTCCGGTGCCCTTGTGTTGACCTAGCACCTACTCGTAAATGGGAAGTATTGTGTCACTTCTCGCCCATCAGAGGGGAGGCATACTACGGGATGGGCGGGCTACAACACAGACCACAAGCATCTACAGTAGCTCCTGTTTCATGGCTACGAAACAAAAAAGGCTGTGAAACACTTATCTTTAACACTTATCTTTAAAAAAAAAAAAACATTCCTC